>JARHVA010006273.1:22500-640000 GCA_037957365.1 Torreya grandis
GTCACCACTTGTATAATGTGATCTTATTGTGGTCTTATAATCAAATGCAAGATACATGGATTGTAAACACATTTCCATTTAAAAATTTTCCTAAATTTGGGTATTTATAATGTGACACCCTGATTTCTCTCTAAGCTTAATAACCTTTTGACCCCTGAATTTTCATGGTTATTATTTGATTAACTCCTGTTTGATTAATTTTTATTATATATGCTAATTGTGGGATAGTTATATGTTGCTTAATTTACATGATCAATTATATATGGAGTTGTAATTTTATATTATGTACATTATGATCATGTTGTATAGTTTATTATAATAGTATTTTTAGGATTATATATATATTTCAGGATAACTACTTTCATTATTGTGAGGAGGATGCAAAATAGATCCATCCCTCAGAGTGTGATGGAGGGAGAGAATCATTAGATAGGGTGGTGTAGATGAAGGCAATGGGGGACGATAAAGAGAAAGACTAGAAACCCATGCATACACCATAATAGATTAACATGCTTTATATTCATTACTTGATTTAGATAGATTTAGTATGTCTTTTGTGTTATGTACATTTAAATGATTGTTTATATGCTTCAGTTATGATCTTGAGTTTTGTTTGATGATCATGTTGATTTTACTAATTTGGTTATATTACATAACTTATTTTGTATGATGTTATTGCTTGGTTGAATGAGTGAATTTGTACATGTCTTATTGTGACTTACCACTATCTTGGATGTAGCTAAGTGTTTTATAAACAATGTTTTGTTTGGTATTCATAGCTATTGGTAATAGATAGATTCTAATACTTTGCTTGATCAATTTGTTAAGTGATTTATTAATGCTTAGAATATTTAATATTCATATTGATAAATAATGAGTATATTGTTTAAATGACTATGTTAAGTCATTGTGTTAAAGCAATGTGTTTATGACTAATATTGAAGATTTTGCATTGTATAGGAATATTCATTGAAAGTCTAATTATTGAAATGATATTTAGTAAATATCATTGTTATAAATTTAATGTTATTATGTGGTCAAAGGTTTGTGTTATGATTGCATTACCATTGAATTATATAACGTTTGATAGATTATATAGTTGGTTAAAGGTCTAATTATTGACTTTACATTATATTGACATTGTCATTGGAAGTAATAATGTTTGATGACTTTTATAAAATTTGATGCATGTATATTAATCGAGGTCATTGTTTCATGCATAATTCAAAAGACTATTATAATTATTTTTATATTATTTAATGATGGAACTTTTGAGATGATTAGGGTTAATCTATTGTTGACTTGAGATAGCAAAACCATTATTCGAATTGGAGGTTTTATGCATGAAAAAATGGTGGTAGACTGTTAGTTCTATTGCATTATTCTTGACATGCATAGTTGGTTTCATTACGAGGTAGGAGTTCTCTTATATTTCATATAATATGAGGAATCTCTGGTAAATATAAGAATTCTAATAAGGGTATAGATAGTCTTAGTTTAATTGAAATTATAAAAAGAGGGCTAAATGTTGGGCCTTGTGGATGGCTTGGTCATCCATAGAACCCAACATATAACCCATAAAGCCCTAATAGAATGGCTTGAGAATCTATGTCCTTTACTTCACTGTATAGAATACTCGAGGAAAATCTGTGTGTTTATATTAGTTTCACACTTTGATTTATCCCTAGGAAAACTCTACAGGGGTATTTAAGGTTATTATTTGTATTGTTTTCACCTAGAATCTAAGAAGGTATGCCAAATATTTATGTTGAACCTGTTGGATGCTATAAACATAATATATAGACTTAGGCTTTAAATTTGCTTAGGGTGCGATAGTAAACTAGGTGGGTTTTAACTCAGTATTACCAATGATAGTTTTTAAACCATTTTATACAATGTATGGACTTTAGATGTATTTCAATAATAATTCAAGTTAAGATATATACTAGTTTAGGGCATGACTATGTATATATATCTAAACCTATGAATTTAAGTACAAAGCTTTTATAGGGTTTTATTCCATTATGGACTATATAGGAAAATATATACACATACATGGGTGTATGTATATATGTATTCATGATACTTAATTGACCCGATGGTCTATATATATATATCCAAAGATTATGGTTTATACATATATAATTTTGTGTTTATTTTGTTTCACAAACTGATTAAAGGATTTATGGAAATGAGAAAAGTCCTTAAACACTATTGGGTAAAGCCTGTAGCATGCATTTATTAACTTGTATCAAACTTGGTCTTGTTGCTTGCTTAGCCATAAAATTATAAGGTTATAAATTTGTTAATGATGCTTTTAGTTTATCTTGATAAGGTACAGTTGAGTAAGACTATATATATATATATATGTATATGTACACACATTAAATGCATAGGTATATATAAGGTGATTATAAGTTTTAGTCTGAATATTAAACTCTATATATATCAATATACAAAATATATATTGTAAAAGAGTCTGTATTCAATTTGATGTGAACTATATAACTGCTAAGGCTGAGTTTAATAGTTGTGTATATATCTTGTTTGTAAGTATAATGTGATATGTATATTATATAAATACACTCATATTGGATTTTATTGTAAATGAGACCCTTACACAAACATTGATAGGGTTGTGTATTCAATTAAATACAAATACTTATGAAGCATTTATATGTATAAGGACATAGTTATATTCTTCCAGTATCCACTATATTTTGGACTCAATGGAATTGTTTAATGAAGTTGGTTGAGTTACATAGTTAACTATTTGTTTATGGAATATGTTTAGAGAGAATTTATTGAACCATAATTGTCAAATAAAATACAATTGGTTGAGTTTATATATATATATATATATATATATATATATATATATATATATATATATATATATATAACATGCTATGCATAATGACATAGTACTCAGTCAAGTATTTTAGTTTGAGTTACTCTTTATTAGGACTAGATTAAATGATGAGAAACCGATTAAATGGTTATACATGATACTTTACTGAGGACATACTATTGTCCAAATGGAATATAACGTATAATAAGAATATTTATTTTGGTTGTTGATTTAATTAGTTTATACACAGCTGAGTATATGGTTAACTAACACACACACACACACACACACACACACACACACACACACACATGAGATACATGTAGATAGTTGACTTAGTCAAATCTACAGGCATATCATATATATAAACACATCTAGATAATAAAATTTGCATGATTAGACAAATATATAGATGGCTGGATTTTCTAATCATGGCTGAAGTTTGAGTGTGTTTTATTATTTTGGGAAACATTTAAATATGAGGTATTTTAGATTTAATACTAGACATTTTAATGTTGTGTATGAATATAAGCTTATTAATATACATTTGGTATGTGTCTTTAAGCTATGAATTAATGTTATTAGATGGATGAAATGTGTTTTATTATAGTTACATATTGTACTTCTGTAACTAGATGCCATGACATGTCTCTTACCCTAATAGTATGATACTTATGTGGGATGTTTATAAATCTAATTATTATTATATAATAAATTAGACGATCTATGATTCATTGCATTATATTTGATGGACTAAATATATGTATTTGATATCTTTGCACTTAGCATATTTTATATCTACTAATAGGGAATATTCTATTTGAATCTATTAGTTTTTATATTATTATATAATTAATTAAATCTCATATTTATGACCCTAAATAAGTAGTGTGATAGACTCCACTAGCTTAATTAGTGCCATCAATGTAAGATGAGATGTAATCTGATTGAGTGGTGTGTATGAAATTGACTGATCTTATAGATCAATAACTATATGAAAAATTAAGCCAAAGTAATATTTATAGTTAAACATTGTCATTTCATGTGTTTGATATATATTACAAGTTTATACATTATCATGTTATAGCAAATTTCTTTATGATATACATCATGTATTAGTTACAACACATGGGTTCTAGTTTGTTACTCTAGATTCCCACTCCATATTATCTACCCATCCGTGAAGGGAGAGCCATTTCCTTGTTGGGAGATAGTGTTGGTGATCGATGGTCCATGATTGGTATGGATGATTCTCTCCATCCCTATCATATTACTATAATATATACTACAATTGAGATTATTGATGGATACTTGAGTTCGATGAGACTCATGTACCATGGAGCTTTGTATCATTGTATTAGTATTATTATTATTGTGAGTTTGTTATTAATGAAATTATATTATTTATTCATTTGTACATTTATATTAGTGGCTGTAATTTAGTATTAGTCATGGCTAAAATTATAATATTACTTCAATTAAATAAATTTAGTAATTATTGTTTATTCAACATTTTTCTTGTTTTGATTTAGCATTATCATGGTGATCATTAGCTAAATCAGTTAGATATAGACCTTTTAAATATTAACTAAAATTAACACATTTAGTTAAATATCACTTATTTAGATTTATTATGGTGCAATTTGTTAGATGAATATATGTGATTATTTAAAAAAATTACTCTATTATGGTAAAACCCAGTGGGATTGTTACATTGTGGTATCAGAGCTGAGGCTCAAACTTCAGGACCTAATATGTATATTAACACAAACTTATTCTCTAATTACACATGAATAAGAATGGTGTGTGCTAAACCAAGAGGTGAGGGTAATTCAAATACCAATCCCCCTATTGATCCAAATTAGTTCACCACTAAGCAAGCTATGAAGTTGGATCAGATCCTTGCAACCATGTAAGAAAGTAGGGACCAAATCACAACCCTAAAATAGGAAGTACATGGGTATGTAGAGGAGAATGCTTAGAAGGAACTTGAAGAGCATCCTACTGAGCATGAAGATCCTCAAGAGTAGAGGCATGGGGAAGTGCCACATGATGTGAGAGCTTAGGTAGCTAAAAAATTGGTATGAGACATAAAAAAGGTGAATACACCCAAGTTTGATGGAATCGTATTAGGATATGGAGTTGAAAAATGGATGACAGAGATTGAGAAATATTTAGAGATTTGGAATTACTTTGAAGTCATGAAAGTAGTCTGACGAGTATATCACTATGTTGGTGAAGCAATAACTTGGTGGGCAAACAAGAAGCTCAAGATGAACCTTGACTCCACCACCACTACTTGGTAATAGTTTGTGACACTGTTTAGGTCATGATGGCTTCCACAACTATATTTTGATCAAAAGCTTATGTATTTTTAGAATCTTAAGTAAGGAGACCTATCAGTGAATGAATACTAGGATCAATTCACCAAGCTCCTTGAGTATATACCTAAGTATCATGTAGATGAGAGGTTCAAAATTAGGAAATTTATCATAGGATTAAAATCCCAAATTAGATGTGAAGTAGATATGAATGGGAAACCTACCATGGATCACGTCTTTGAGAAGGCAATTAATCAATAATAGAAATTAAAATCTCTTGCCCAAGTTAGATATAAGTTTAAGAAAATGTTTACAAGTTCTAAACCAAATTTAAAAAAGAATTGAAATTAGAGGAGTGGAGACTCCAAGAGTTAGTTCAAAAACCAGAATGCTAATTTCAATAATGGACTAGGAAATAAGAAACTTGGGAATGGTTTCAAGGGAGGTTTCAAAAGAAACGAATAGTTTGATAGGAAAAGACCCTAGAAGTTGCTTCATTTGTGGAGGTGACCATTATGCTCAAGAGTGTACATAAGACAAGTTAAAAAAAAAGGGTTCTGCTTCTCAATAACGAGCATTTCAATAGTAAATTCATGCTACAGTTGACAATCGTTAGGCTGAGTATCAAGATTCACCCATAGTATTATCAGGTATTTTATTTGATCATCCTATTTTTATTTTGATTTACATAGGGGCTAAAAAATGTTTCATTACTCCTAGAATGCATATTATATTATCTAGAAAAGCTAGAGTTATGGCAAATACATAGTCAATACAGTATGAGAATGAGTCAAAGGTCACGGTTGATAAGTGTCTAGTCAAAGCTGAGATTAGGTTGCCTGAATTCATTATAGTAGTAGATCCGTATGTTGCACCATTAGGGTCATATGATGTGATTCTTGGAGTTAATTGGCTTGCAAAGCATAAATCTAAATTTGACTACTATTTGAAGAAGGTTGAGTGTCAAGATGATTTTAGAAATCAGACACAATTTTAGGGTGAGAAAAGGGAGTTGAAACATAGGCAAATTTCTATAATTCAACTCAAGAAAGCTCAGAAGAAGGGATTCCAAGCATTTATTGTTAAGAGAAATGAGATGGAGGAATTTAAGGAACCATACATTGAGGATTATCCTTTTCTAAAAAACTTTTAGGATGTGTTTCTAGAGGAATTACCTGGATTACCACCCAAAAATGAGTTTGATTTATTGATTGATATCATACCTAGATCAAAATCACAGTCTAAGGTAATATACAGGATGAAAACCATCAAATTGGTTGAATTGAAGGCTCAAATTTAGGGGTTGTTATCAAAATGGATGATTCAACCAAGTGTGTCAGTATGGGGTACACCAGTAGTCTTCATTAAGAATAAGTATGGTACTCTTTGCCTATGTATCGATTAGAGGATGTTGAACAAGGTGATGACCAAGAAAATATATTTGCTACCTTGAATCGATGATCTCTTTGATCAGATGTGAGTGGAAACAATATTTTCCAAGATTGATCTTAAAATAGGGTATCATCAACTGAGAATCTATGATGAGGATAATCAAAAACAATGTTCTAAACTCGATATGGTCATTATGAGTTCACAATATTACTTTTGGGTTGGCAAATGGTCTTGAAGCATTTATGAATCTCATGAACAATGTATTCAGAGATTATCTAGATCATTTTGTGTTGGTCTTTATAGATGACATCCTCATATATTCCAAGGATGAGGAATAACATCTTCAGCATTTGGAACTAGTGTTGCAGCGTTTGTGAAAGCACAAATTGTACATCAAGTTGTCCAAGTGTGCATTTTTCCAAAAGAAAGTGTAATATTTGGGACATATTATCTTCATGGATAGAATTTTAGTGGATCTAATGAAGATAAGAGCCATAATGGAATGGATACCTAAGAATTTGCATGAGTTAAGGAGTTTCATGGGATTAATAGGATATTATAGGAAATTTGTTCCAAATTTCTCTAAGATAGCTAATCCAATTACCTATCTTAAACAGAAGAAGCAGAGTTTTGTCTAGTTAAACAAGTGTGAGAAAGCCTTTTAGGAGATGAAAAGGAGGCTTATTTTAGCACTAGTGATAATATTTCTTGATCCTATTGGTCAATTCTCAGTGATAATAGATGCATCTGGAGATGGACTTGAAGGATTTTTTATGCAAGATGGTTTAGTTCTAACATACAAGTCTAGAAAATTGAAGCCATATGAGGTGAATTATGCCCCTCATGATATGGAACTTGTTGAAATAGTGCATGCATTGTATATTTGGAGGCATTATCTATTAGGAAAAGTATTTGAGCTTAATATTGATAACTTGAGACTCAAGTACATCTTCACCCAACTAAACATGAATGCTCATTAGAGACAATGGTTAAAATTCTTATCTAATTAAGATTTTGATATTAATTATATCAAGGGCAAGGAGAATAAAGTTGTTGATGCTCTAAGACATAGAAGGTGCATAGTAATTATGGCTACTATCAAGATTACTTTATAAGACCAGGTAATAAAATTCTCATTAGGAGATGAATTCTATGATAAGGGAAGAAAGCATTGCTAGAGAATGCTCAAAATCCTAGGTATAAAGGATTTAAGTTAGAGAGATGGTTTTTTGAGGTAAAATGGTAGGATGTATGTGCCAAATAGATATACTTTAAGGAGCACAATGCTAAAGGAACTACATAATGCCCCATATTTAGGGCATCTAGGTGTAACTGTCAGGATCTAGAACACAAAGCTCTGATACCAACTGTCAGGATCCTCTCCTTAGAGTACAATTGATTACCTTTGTATAAGCAACTAAACACGAAATTAAAATAGAAGTAATATGTAACTAGAATTCAGAACCAGCAAAGAATATGAGATACAAGAAACAATACAATCTATATTAACACTCTTCCAGAAGGAAATACAATGAAGAAACCTCTTCTTCCCACACCTCTTGGGTGTACAGTAATTCTCCCTCAAGAGTTTTCTATCTCAATCAATTACAATCACAACTCAACACTGAGTTGTTCCCTCTAGTGACAATCAACCCAATGGTTGTTGTTGCCTACTCTCGTCCATAGACCTTCTTTATCTTCCACCCTGCAGATCTAATTGGTCTTGCTTATACCGTGTGTTACAGATCTTCTTGATCTTGCTACCCCACAGATCAACTGACCTTGCTTACCTGTAGATCTCCTTGATCTTGCACTCCCTGCAGACCTTCCAGATCTTACACTTGAGGATCTAATCCTTCTTAGTCCTTCATTACAATACAACCCCATGGGTCTCTTAAATAGATCCCAAAAAAAATAATAATTAGAAACGCAGACTCAAGACTAAAATTAGTCTTTACATGCAAACTAATTGTCCGTCTAAAATTAAACCAATTTTGGAAACACACAGGTGACCGATGTTGGTTCCTGTCTGACCGATGCCGGCTGACCATAACTGATGCCTGTTACTGTGTAACTGAATATGACTGATGTCAGTTGGTCTGACTGATGTCGGTTACTTTGACACTCAGCAACCTCCACCATTTGCATAAAAGTGAAGCTTTTAGCTCCACAACTTAATAGTAACCAAGCTCATGGCTGAGCTAAGACCATTCTATTTTTGGAAAGGAATCAATAAAGATGCATCAAATTTTGTGTCTCATTATTTGGAATGTTAGTATGTTAAATATGAACATGTGCATATGGTAGGATTGTTATATCCACTTGATAAACCATAATGGAAGTGGTAGGTGATTAACATGGACTTTGTCTAAGGGTTGTTATTATCACAGAGTTGACATGATATGATCTTGGTTGTAGTTGATAAACTAAGGTAGCCCACTTCATACTAGGCAACTTGACAGATGATGCACCTATGTTTGTGAAGAGATTCATGAAAGAGGTGTATCAATTTCATGGATTTAATAAAAATATCAATTCGAATCAAGGTCTGAAAATGACTTCTAGATTTTGGTTGACTCCAAATTTAACTCTAGCTATGTAGTTAAATTTCAACACTGCTTACCACTCAGAAACTAATGGATATATAGAGAGATAAATAAGTTTTAGAAGATCTACTTCATATGTAATGCATGGATAAATAATACAAGTGGAAGGAGTACCTTACATTGGTTGAGTTTGCTTACAACAATCATACCAATTAGCATTGAAGATGGCTCAATCTAAGGCATTATACGAAAGGAGGTGTAAAACACCAATCAGTTGGGATAGGTTAGAGGACATGGTAGTATTTGGACTTAATTTGCTTATGAAAATGGAAAAACAAGTCAGGACAATCAAGTAGAGGTTGGTCGAGGCCAATGATAGATAGAAAATTTATGCTAATCTGAAGAGAACAACAAGATAGTTTTATGTAGGTGATAAAGTGTTTATGTGGGTTAGGCCTCATAAAAGTTTGATTAAGTTTGTGAAGTCAACAAAACTTTCACCTAGATATGTGGGACCCTTAGAGGTTTTATAAGTGGTAAATCCTATAGTGTATAGGCTTGCATTGCCACTAGATTTAACTATTTTACATAATGTCTTCCATGTGTCTTATCTAAAAAAATATGTTATTGATTCGTCACATGTGTTGGATTGGAATGCTTTGCAAGTTATGGATCCCAGGGTGCTCATGGTAGAACCAATCAAAATAATTAACACTCACAAACTCAATTTGCATAATATATAAGTGTCGTAATGAAAGATATTGTGGGACCAATATTTCAAAGATAGTGTCACTTGGGAAGACTGATAATATTTATAGGTTATTTCCACATTTCAATTTATTACTATATATTATGTTATTTTTTGCTGAATAATGTTTTAAATTGAAAACTTGTATTTGAATATGTGTCATTATAATGATGACCAACTTTAGGGGGGAAGGATGTCACATCCCAATTTCTCTCTAAGCTTAAGAACCTGTTGATTTGATTAGCTACTATTTAATTAAACTTTATTACATATGTTGGTTATGAAATAGTTATATGTGGCTTAATTTACATGATCAATAAGCTATGGAGTTAGTTGTACTTTTATATCATGATCATTTCGTGTAGTTTATTACAATAGTATTTCGAGGATTATATTTATGTTTTGGGTTAACTACCTTCATTCTTGTGATGTGGATGTAGGATAGATCCATCCTTTAGAGTGTGATAGATGGAGAGCATCATTAGAGAAGGTGGTGTAGATGGAGGAATTGAGAGATTATAGATAGAAAAACTAGAAACCCATGCACACAACATGATATATTAGCATGCTTTATATTCATTACTTGATTTAAATAGATGTAGTATATCTTTTATATTATCTATATTTAAATAATTTTTTATATGTTTCAGATGTGATCTTGAGTTCTATTTGATGATCATGTTGATTTGAATAATCTAGTTGTCATACATAACTTATCTTGTATGATGTTATGGCTTGGTTGAATGAGTCAATCTATACATGTCTTATTATGACTTACCACTATCTTGGATGTCGTTGAGTGTTTCATAAATAGTGTTTTGTTTGGTATTCATAGCTATTGGTAATAGATGGATTCTAATACTTTGTTTGATCAAATTTTTAAGTGATTTATGAATGCTTAGAATATTGTAATATTCATATTACTAAATAATGGGTATATTGTTTAAATGACTAGGTGAAGTCATTGTGTTAAAGCAATGTGTTTATGACTAATATTGAAGATCTTGCACTATATAGGAATATATATTGAAAGTTTAATAGTTGAAATGATATTTAGTAAATATCATTATTTTAAATTTAACATTTTTATGTGGTCAAAGGTTTTTTCTATGAGTGCATTACCATTGAATTGTATATTGTTTGATAGACTATCTAGTTGGTTGAAGGTCTAGTTATTGACTTTATGTTATATTGACATTGCCATTAGAAGTAATAATGTTTGATGACTTTTATAAAAGTTGATGCATATATATTAATCGAGGTCATTGTTTTATGCATAATTTGAAGGGCTATTATAATTATTATTTTATCATTTAATGATGTAACTTTTGAGATGATTAGGGTTAATCTGCTATTGACTTGAGATATAAAAACCATGATTATAATTGAAGGATTTCTGCATGAGAAAATGGTGACATATTATTAGTTCTATTGATTTATTATTGACATGCATAGTTTTAGTCATTATTATGTCGAGGAATTTGGAGAAATTGGTTTGGAAGAAAAGAGGATGGAAGAGAATAAAAGAAAGGGCAGAGAGGCCTGTGAGGGGATGCCATACGATGACATGGCTAACAGAAGAGAAAAGAGGAAGTTGGGTTATGAGGAAGAGGAAAATTAAAATTGGGTTCGTTGGTTTCATTACTAGGTAGGACTTGTCTTATATTTCATGTAATAGGAGGAATCACTAGTAAATATAAGAATGCTAATAAAGGTATAGATAGTTTTAGTTTAATTAAAATTATAAAAATATGACTAAATGTTGGGCCCTATAGATTGCTCGACCATCAACAAAAACAAAAATATAACCTAGAAATACCTAATTGGATAGTTTGAGATTATGTGTCCTTTGCTTTACTGTATAGAATACTCGAGGAAAATATCTATGTTTATATTAGATTGAAACTTTGATATATCCCTAGGAAAACTTTACAGGGATATTTAAGGTTATTAGTTGTATTGTTTTCACCTAGAACCTAAGAAGATATGCCTAATATCTATGTTGAACCTATAAATATACGGACTTAGGCTTTAAACCCACTTAGGGTGTGACAATAAACTAGGAGGTTTTTTACTCAGTATTACCAAGAATAGATTTTAAGCCATTTTATATCATGTATGGACTTTTGATTTATTTGAATAATAATTTAGGTTAAGATATATACCAATTTAGGGCACTACTGTGTATATATATATCTAAACTTGCAAATTTAAGTACTAACCTTTTATAGGTTTTTATTTCATTATAGACTGTATAGAAAAATATATATACATACACGGGTATATGTAGATATGTATTCATGGGACTTAATTGACCCAATGGCCTATATATATATGTATATATAGAAAATGGTTTATACATATATAATTCTATGTTTATATTGTTTTAAAAATCGATTAAAGGATTTATGGAAATGATAAAAATCCTTAACTACTATTGGGTAAAGCCTGTAGCATGCATTTATAAACTTGTCTCAAACTTGGTCTTGTTTCTTACTTAGCCATAAAATTATAAGGCCATAAATCTATTAATGATTTTTTTAGTTTATCTTGATAAGGTAGGGTTGAGTAAGAATGCATATATATATATGGCTATGTACAAACATTAAAAGCATAGGTATCTATAAAGTGATTATAAATTTTAGGTTGAATATTAAACTCTGTATACATCGATATACAAAATATATATTGTAAAAGAGTCTATATTCAATTCACTGTGAATTGTATAATTACTAAGGATGAGTTTAATAGTTGTGTATATATCTCTTTTTGTCAATATAACATGATTTGTATATTATATGAATACACTCAAATTGGATTTTATTGTGAATGAAAGCTGTACACAAACCTTGATAGGCCTATGTATTTGATTAAATACTGATATTTATGAGGCATTTAATGTATAAAGATGGAGTTATATTCTCCCAGTATCCACTATATTTTAGACTCAATGGAATTTTTTAATGAATTTGGATGAGTTATATAGTTAACAAAATTACCATCAATGTCAAAGGTGACCCATATTACATGATGGCAACATGTCTTCCTTTGAGGTAGTACTTGAAGGGGGATTTTATAAGGAGATTAATATACTAGTGTTGCCATATCCATCCTTGTACGAGATGGAGTATTACATGGAATTTTTCCAAATTCACTTTAGATAAGTCTAAAAAATAAATCCAAAACCCTAAACTTCCTACAAGTAAACAATATTTAAAACATAAATCTACAAACATGCATATGCAAATTGTACATAAAATTTTCAAGATAAATTTGTGAGATCATAGACATTCCTTGAGAGAATATTCATGAGGAAACATCCATATGTAATTAACCTTTTCCATCCACATACCCTTCCTCAAAATCCAAAGTCATTGATTAAAAAAGAATGTTAGTTTGGTAAGATAAAATATTCAAGTGAAATGAAGCGATGTTCGAGGTGAGATACATGAGTGATTAGAGGGTGGAGGATTTGATGAGGATGTCCCAACACTCGAAGTAACAATTTGTATAAAATTAATTGGAGAAATTTTATTCTAATGAATGATGGTAGTGTTTGGCTCTGAGAAATGAAGCTAGGTAGAGGGGGAATGTACTCAACCTTTCTCCCATATTGTTGTTATTTATTGTTGGAGGTTGTGGTAATAAATTTATGGTTTTTACTCCCCACAACTAATTTTTTATTACTGTTAGTAGTCCAACCATCATTTTTTAGTTACAATCAAATTTTCATTATCCTTCTTAGGATCTTGGCAAACCACAAGAGGACTTTCATGAATCTTATGGCTGGGGCCTTAAAAATGAGACCAAGTTTTGTGCAAGTTAATATAGGTGACCATTTGCATGAAATGTTCAGCTCCCAATTGAATAACGATGGGATCTTTCAAGTATTTTGTGAGGTCAAACTAAACACAAATTAATTTATTCAGCCAAGTTGAGTAAAGATGATCCATCTCATGACATCACATACCAAATGTGTTGAATTATTTTATCTAGGAAGGCCTACAGAGTGAGTGGTAGCTAAATTAGTAAAATATAAATGGAGAATTAGAGTGAGGCCTAATCAAAGACATCAGAGTCCAATGTGACAAAATAATCTAGGTGTTAGACATGAACCAACAAATAGACTGGGCACATCTAATGAATCCTTAAAGGAAAATAGAAAAACTTTTTGATAAGGTTGTTAATTCCTCCCAATTCAATTCCATTGGTCTCCCAATGGTGTCTAACCTAAGTTGAGTGTATTTTTAAACAAGATACGTCTGGCATAGTATGCAATAATGTTATGCCATTCACCCCAGTTAAAAATGAATTCAATAACATCATAAACCAAAATCACATTTACAGGCTAAATGTGATTGATAGAGTTGTCACCTTGTTGTACACCTTCAAAAAAAAATTCCAAGCTTGCTTTGGTGCCATGCTTCCCATTGAATGCAATAATATTTATGTCTAGATGATTAAGATCCAATTATATTGCCTCAATTCACCAAAAAGGTGGGGTTAATGCCTAAAATAGTTTAGGAAAGGCATAAAATTCCTACAGAGATAATATAGTAGGCTTAAAAATATAAGATGAATTAAATCATATATACAAAAACCTGTCGAAATAACATTTCTCTAATTTTCTCATGAAAAAAAACTTTTATAAATTTCTACCTACAAAAATATGTTTTTTAAATTGACAAAACCCATTTTTTCATGTTTATTGGCTTAAATATTTTGATGTTATTACAAAAATCACACCCCTCAAGACATATAAAAAGGTATGTTTCTAATATTTTATTTATTTATTTTGTGTGTGATTTAATAAGTAATATTCACATGGAATCACTGAATTACATAGAATATCAGCATCTCAACCCATATTTTGGAAATAAACATATAGTAGATTACAATGATGAGTAAACATACATCTAAATCAGTGAGCTCTTTCAACTAATTGGCCATGATTAAGGAGCATCCATGTCATCAAAGTCAACCAGGGCACAATATTTACCTTAAACATTTGACTCTTTGTGTCAGGTAACTAAAGGGATTTTTACCCTAGTGAATGGATATAAAAAACCATCATCCTCACCAGTCAGATTACAACCCTTTCAATTTTATTTTAATTTTTGATATATTAATTACAATAAAATCTATCACATTATATTGAATGGAAGAATGTCCATACCTACTAATAAATAAAATTCATGTTACTTAATTGCTTGTTAAATATACACCCTATTCATATGTCAATACCAATGATGTTCATGATGCTTAACTAACATAGATATCTTAATACATCTATTTAAAATACATTGAGAGATATCAATCTTGATGCACCTATATTATGATGTAGGTTAGATAGGTGCCTTGAGATTGATATCTCTCAATGTATTTTAGATAGATCTATTTAAGATATCTATGCTAGTAGCACCCATAAGTGTGGCATGCACATTTAAAAATAAATAACAATTAATTCATCATTTCATGTTCATAAAATTATTAAATCTATATCACATTCAATGATAAATTTAGAAAATAATTTCGTATACATCAAAATGGGAAAATAAGTATAATATATGTGATATTAAATATGTAGCATTATTGTAGTTCTAAGGACTTGAGTCTCTCTTCCTCAGCTTTTTGTTTGGAAAGTTGTTTTCTTATTTTCAACTTTTCATATTTGTTTATGAAAATTGAGACAAATTTTTGAGTCCTTCCAAATATTTTACATATGAAATGGCCATAAATGTTAACCCTAGTCTTTCTATATGCCCTATATCAATTATTGTTTTAGAAAGAGTCAATCCTTATGATTTGTGTATAGATAATCCCAAAGCTAGTCTTAAGGGTATTTGTCATGTCCGTACCCTTTGTATTGGTGTAATTCAAATTATATGTAGAGTTACATCTGCAAATGGCATTTTAGAGTAACTATCAAATTCCACCATAACATATGTAAGTGGCTTTGGTGGGGAACTTTTAGGTTTGCATACTATACTTCAAATATATCCTAGAGATCCATTTACAAGCCCTACTTCTATCCATAGGTTTGAGGTTAAAATCACCCTTGCATCCTTAGCAATTAATAACTCTGCATCCAATTCAATGTTCTGACCTCTTAATGGATTGGTACTACTTGTTCTAGTTGCAATGCTCTGTGTAATATATTCTTTTAATGATTTCAATTTTATTCTATTATGGTTTTTCAAATTATCATTTACTACAAATAAATGAATAGCATTATCAAATCTTCCTTGATGCTTGGAAATAATACACTATTTATTCTTGACATAATCATTTATAACCATCAATAGTCAGATGCACATCTCTAAGATTTATGAGCAGTTATCAAAACCTTTTTTGGTCATCACTTTTTCCTTCTTTGTCTAAATACCTTATCTAGAGTAACAACTATTTTTAATTCTTCCCATCATATTTTTCTGTGTCTATTACTATGGTAAGGTGCTTTATCACTCACAAGAGGTAGCTGGCCTAAATCTCCTACTAAAATGATTGATCTACCTCCAAAACTCATGTTTACATTTTTTGGAAATGCTTGATGAAGTTGTGCATCTATGTTCTACAACATTTTCCCCCCAATGAAACTCATTTCATCAATCTATATGTATTTTATATGTGGCATTTCTTCTTGAAAACTTGTGAGTCTTATTCCTTCTAATTCAGTCAAGTCTACGATTAGGATTTGTAGTGTTGAGTGAAATGTCAAAGCACCAATATTAAATGTTTCAACTCTAGTTGGTGCAAGTAATAAAAGTGGACAAGATTGCATAGTTGATGATTCATTTTGAAGAGTTTCATGAATGACACCAATTAGACGTGATTTTCTTGTTCTTGTTATTCCTTGAATTATCATACACAGTGGTGTGATATTACGAGTCTAAATAAAATGTCTCATGATAATATCAAGCACCTTTTTTAATTTGGAAACTAAGGTTCCATATGAAATATTACTTGTTATATCATCTAGTATGAGTAACCTAATGTCTCTCATTGTGCTTATGAATTTTATAACTAAAGTTGTGTATTCTTCTCCTTTATATTCATGATTCCATGGTGCTTGTATATCAAAATCTCTTATGATCAACATATCTAATTGTGATACTTCCATAACTTACCCATGATGTAGTCTTCATATGATTTCCCACTCATGTTTTATTATATTTTGATGAACGGATTGAACATCATCACATTCAACATCACTTTGATTTTCATGGTCATCTAACATAGTCCTCTACTTCGCTTGCCAAGGATTGTAATTAAATGACTCCAAAATTGATGCTATTATAGCATCATCAATTATGATACCTCTTTATATATTACAAAATGGCTTGTAAATCAATAACTCTAACAAACATAAATAAACCCATTTTTTTTATTCATGCACCAGTACTGTAGTAAACCTTTGGAATACTCTCATTATAGTTGCCACACTCCTAGCCTCCCATATATTATCTTGCCTTCACTTGAGATTATATGACCACAATCTAGCTATCTCTATAAGTGAAAAAATTTCCATTTGATAGGGTTTGTTCATGTATCCATCAATGAAAGATTTTAAGGGTTTATCATTTTCTGGTTCTATATTATATATCACATGTTTCAACACTTTGCTTGAAACATTCAAAGTGATAAACACTCTACAATTTTCTACAAATGGAAGATACAACAACATATGACATGTCTCTTGTGCCCTAATGTCTCTTTTGACAAGGGTTTCTGTTAGGAGTCTTCTATATGCTCTAGCTACTAACTCATTAGGGTTTTTGATGTTTGTAAGTTTCATTAACATTTGATGATAAGTTTCAAAAATATTCTCAGGTTTTGCCGCATATTTGGCAATGCAATTAATTACCACATGTTTTGAAATCATAGGTTGCCAATCCACATTTGCTCTCCATAATTGTAGTATGTTTCAGTTATGTGTATTTACACGATCATGATTTCTTCTAGGGTCATATTTTTTATCTCTTGTTTTTGGGTCTTGAAATAATTTTCATCCATTTAGATTCAATGGCCACGGTGCGTTGTACCTATTAAAAAAAAAAGTTTTTGTAAACATATTATGCTATATATATATATATGTATATATAATTGAACATTTGAATAACTTACCTACAAACCATCTTTCCTCTTTTTTTATAAAGGTAGGCACCCTCTCTACACATTGTATGACGCTCTACATAATTAAGTAGTTCTTCATAGTTATGGTCAAATGGGACCTTCAGGTGCTCATGGGATATTTATGCTGGGGTAAATTTATTGACAAACATAACACATACTTGGTGAAGCCAATTTTTTTGGATGATGATGAAATATGATCTGTAATGTCTTCAAATCTACCTTAATATTTTCACTGTTATCATGTGTTTTTGTATATTATTTATAACATTGTTATCCACGACATTTCTTTCTCTATTATCTGGCATGTCGAACACATGTTCTATGGTCATGGAATTCACTTCTTCAGAGTTAGCATCAATATTAACTTTCATTTGATGATGTTTTTGAACTGATTCGTGATTACATTCTTGTAGTTGGTTTCTTTCTTCCACTGTAAATTGATTCAAGTGCATTTCTCTTTGAATTCTTCTTCTTAATATTTTTTGATCATCTTGTGATGTTCATTTACAATATGCTATCATTTCTTGGCCATGTTGTCTCATTTCTACTTCTAGCTCTTTAATTGGCATTTTAGCCCTACATTTTGCATGTCTTTCTCTTTCATTCTAATTACATTGTTGTCTTTGTTCCTCTATCATTTATTTATGTTTTTGTCTTCGATATTATCAAGCATATTCTCTTCGATATTGTATTCACTGCTCTTCGATTTCAAACTTCAATCGTGGGCGAGTCATACCTATAAAATATAAACATAAAACATTCAAACTTTTATCCAATAATTTTAAAATACAATAGACCTAATTAAATATTAAATAATGAAAATAATTTATCCATAAAATTTAATAAAATTATACCAAGTACTAATAATTATATAATACATTTATAATTCTATTTTAATTTTAAATAAAATTTTCCCATCTTAAAAAAATATTTTAATGAATTTTATTAAATTTTATATTTATAAAATAGACACGTGAAAATAAAAGTTACATTTATTACAAAGTCATCATCATCATCATCATCATCATCATCATCATCATCATCATCATCATCATCATCATCATCAGCATCATCATCATCATCATCATCATCATCATTATTTTTTTAAATATTTACGCATATTAAAAGGAAAAATAAATTTAAATCATAAACTAACATAAACCATAAAAATATAGACTTATAAATCAAAATTATATAAAATATCACATATTTAAGATATAACATACACCTAAAATGATGATACACATAATGTTAGCATATTACTTGATTATCTATAATATGGATTGGCCACTAAGATAGTATCATATTCGGATGTTTTGACTTCCTCAGCTATTCCCTCTAAAGAAGATGGGAATTTATCTTTAATAGGGAAATTCGGAGAATTAGGAGCAACAAGGAGTAGTAAATCTTCTCCTCACTTGGGGGAATTTTGCAAAAAGACCTTAAGAAGGGTGGGGGGGGAGAAATCGGTCAAGCTTGGCAGGAAAAAAGACCTGGAAAAGATGAAGCTAATGGGAGAGACTTTGGTGGAGTCAGGGTCATGGAAGACTCTGGATGCTCACTTTCTAAATCCTTTGAAATGATTGTACTATCCTAGAATGTAAGGGGTTTGAACAACAACCCTAGACAAAATGATGTTCACAACTTGATTAGAAGTCAAAGACCTGATGTCCTTTTTTTGCAAGAGACTAAGCTTTTAGTAGATGCTATGTCTAGATTAGCACCTAAGTTGTGGAGACAAGGGGACTGTCAATGCATTGGGGCTACCGGATCTTTAGGAGGATTAGCTTGCCTTTGGAACCCCCATAAGATCGGCGTCATAGGATGGTTGTCCTCTAAGTTTTCCTTGACTATGATGGCTTCCAACTTTGAGACGGGGGAAGTCATTCTTCTATCCAATGTCTATGCCCCTACTGACTGGTGGGGTAAACAATCCCTATGGGGCCACATTAGTTTTGTCTACAGCTTGGCTCCCCTCCAACCTTGGATTATGGCTGGAGATTTTAACGCTATTTTTGATTTGACTAAAAAATGTGGTGGTATGACAAAGCTTGACCCCTCTGCTTTGCTTATGCAAAATTACATTGAAGTTTTGAATTTAGTCAACATTCAGCCCAACAATGGATAGTTTACTTGGAACAATTGGAGGACTAGCCAACATTGCATTGCTAAGAGATTGGATCATTTTTTGGTTTCTGGCTACTGGGTCGGGGGTATGTGGTCTACAAGGTCTAAAATTTTGGACTAGAGAGGATCAGATCATTGGCCTATTAAGCTGAATAGTGTTTCAAAGTACCAACCTCGCTCTCCTTCCTTTAGATTCCAACTCATGTGGCTATGAGATTAGTCATTGTTTGAATGCGTGGCCAACTGGTGGAGGTGGGGCAGGCCTGCCCATGGTACGGTGATGTATATTTTTGCTAAATCACTGTAATTTGTGAAGTATAAGATTAAACAGTGGAATCATCAAAGCTTTGGGAATATTTTTCATGCTAAGGCTGATGCGTAGGCTAAGCTTGATGGTATCACGAGAACAATTAGGAAGGAAGGATTGACTGAAATCTTACTTCAAGATGAAGCTCAGGTTGTGAAAGACCTAGAGGAATGCGAGCTACGAGAGGAAGTGTTTTGGAAGCAGAAAGCTTTGATAGAATGGCTCCAAGAAGGTGACAAAAATACTTCTTTTTTCTTTCAATCATCCAAAGCTAGGAGGCACGGCAACTCTATCTCGGTCCTGGTCAATGAAAGAGGTGAGCGACTTAATTCCTTTCCTGTAAAGTCAGAGGAGGTGGTGCAGTATTTCTCTACTCTTTTTAGGGAAGATGCGAATGAGGAATTACTAGAAGAAGTATAGGTTCTCTACTGCATTTTGCCCCTGGTGATGCGTGAAATGAATGAGAATTTAATGAAGGATATCACACTTGGGGAGCTTGAGGTGACTATTTCCCAGATGAAAAAGGGGAAAGTGGCTAGTCCTGATGGCTTCTTGACTGAATTCTATCCTGATGGCTTCTTGACTGAATTCTATCAAGAATTTTGGGATATTATCAAATTGGATCTTTTAGTTATTGTTCAAGAATCTCAACAGAATAAGCAAATGCTTAAGGCTTCAAATGCGACTTATCTCACCCTCATATCGAAATGCAAAGGAGCTGATAGGCTAAGTCAGTTTTGCCCTATATCTCTTTGTAATGTTGTTTATAAAATCATATCTAAAATCATTGCATAAAGGTTAAAAATTGGGCTCAGCGATGTGATTTTTGAAGAACAGAGTGGTTTTGTGGAAGACAGACAAATTCTTGATGGTATTGTCATAGCGGTTGAGTCGATTCACTCCATGGCCAGCTCCAAGGATAAGGCAATGTTTATCAAGCTGGATATGGCCAAGGATTTTGATAGGGTCAGATGGTCATTCCTATGGAAGGTTCTCAAAGCTTTTGGTTTTGTGGACGAATGGACCCAATGGGTCGTGAGTTGCATTTCCTCGATTTCCTTTTCGGTGCTTATCAATGGGGAACATACGGAGTTATTTGGTGCCTCTAGGGGGTTGTGACAAGGAGATCCCTTGTCTCCGTGTCTCTTTTTTCTTCTTGCTGAAGGCTTGGGGAGGATGATCAGAAGGAACATAAAGGATGGGCATATTCAAGGCTGGCGATGGGGGGGTGAACTGTTGGCGCAGTCTCACTTGCAATTTGCTAATGACACTGTTATGATGGGCATGGCCACAATGAGTGAAGCCACCAATTTGCACAGGGTGTTGGATGTTTATCTAATAGCCTCGAGGCAAAAGGTCAATGAAGATAAGTCATCCATCTTCTTCTTTAATACACCGGCTCCCATACAATAGTGAATTACTCAGACTATGCATTTCCAAATTGGGACTCTCCCCTTGATTTATTTGGGTATTCTTATTACAGCTGGCCGTATACACAAAGAATCTTGGTAGAATATTTTGGATAAATTTTGGGTGAAGGTGAATCATTGGACTCATAGGTGGCTTTCTTTTGTAGGCCATGTTCAATTAATTCAATTTGTGGTACAAGCTTTGCCCATTTACAGATGTATGCTTCAGGTTGCCCCGGTGGGAATTGTTAAGGAATTTGACTCAATTACTAGGCAATTTTTATGGCTGGTACTTTGATGACCTCAAAATGGAGCTTAATTAGATGGGAGATGCTCTGTAGCCCCAAACAACAAGGGGGGCTTGGCCTAAGATAGATGGACTTAAATGGAGTTGCTTTGCCAACTAAGCTTTATTGGCGCTGGTGCAACGAACAAGACAAGGCCTGGGCCAAAATTCTCTCTCAAAAGTACTATTTGGGGGCCACTCAGAGTGATATTCCTCATTATCCACTCATTGGGAAAGGCTCAGTGATATGGAGGACTCTCAAAAAAGGGGCTGCTCTTATGAAGGAAGGCTTATTCTAGATTTGTAAGCAAGGATCCAAGGCTCTCTTTTGGACTGATTCTTGGGACGGTAACCCTCCCATTATTTCTGAGTTCCCTATCTGTCAAACCTTTGCCAGAGATTCCTTGATGCT
Organism: Torreya grandis; assembly: GCA_037957365.1. Taxonomy (NCBI): domain Eukaryota; kingdom Viridiplantae; phylum Streptophyta; class Pinopsida; order Cupressales; family Taxaceae; genus Torreya; species Torreya grandis. Next base: position 45,033 of record JARHVA010006273.1, read on the forward strand.
AGTTGGTCTTGGGTGAGTGACTTTAAATCATACATTTTTTGCGGACAGTTGGAGGTGGAAAAATGGAAAGCACCTGAGGTTTGGCTGGTTCTTGGAATGCAGGAGGAGCATGATGAGCTACTGAACCTCATTTCTAGATGCCGATGTAGCTCCCTCCAGGAGGAAGATGAGCTTGCTTGGTCTCCCAATCCTAAGGGAAATTACATAGTTGCTTCTGGATATTAGGCTTTATTATCTCAGAGATTGGGCAGGGGAGAAGTGCAATGGTGGAGACAGGTCTGGAATAAATTCTCATGGCCAAAATGCAACTACTTTGTTTGGTTGTTGGCTTGGAACAGGTGCTTGACTTGGGACAATCTCTAGTAAAGAGGCTTTTAAGGTCCGTCCGTTTGTGTTATGTGCAGAGCGGCTGAGGAGGATTGTGCTCACTTAATTTTTCATTGCTCCTTTGCTTTGCAACTCTAGCATTATTGGTGGGACGTATGGTAGTGCCCCTATCTCCATGTTTCATCCTTGGTTGATTTTTGGAGTGGCGTGGGAGAACCCCCCTCAAGGATGGCTTTTCTGTAGAATGTTTGGTTAGGGGGGCCCATCTTTTTGCTGTGGCAGCTCTGGTTGGAGAGAAATAGGTGGATATTTTAGAATGAGAGGATTACGGCGCAACAAGTATGGTAGAAAGTTGTAGGGATGATTCAGGAGACTGTGCAGGCCAAGAGTGAGGTTTGTCTCCCTTTATCCAAACAGGATGCTGAGGTGGTGGCGTGCCTAGGATTCCAGTGATTTGCAAGTAATTCAGCTTGTGTCAGGAGAGGTTGACAGGGCAAAGAGAATATTCATAGGGACGGTCAATGGCAGTACCCTCCCAATGGGTTTCTCAAGATCAATATGGATGGCTCTTTCAAGGGCAATCCCAGCCTTGCGGGTACTGGTGGGATAGGCAGAGGCTCTGAAGGTACGGTGATTTTTCTCTTTGTGGTCCATGAGGGGATGCAAACCAACAACATGATGGAAGACCAGGCTATTCTCTATGGTCTTGAGAAGAATCAGGCGTTGGGTTGGCATAAGATCATTTGCGAATTAGATTCTCAAGTCGTGATCAACCTGCTTGTTAAGAGGAAAGTGCTGGATGTCAATTGGTAATTGACTGGGATTGTGCAATAGATTTTGAGGATTAGCTCACGCATGGATACAATTAGGTTTGTTCATATTCCCCGTGAATGGAATAGAGCAGTGGATTGTTTGGCAAAATGGGTGTCCGAACATTTAGATGGTGGTAATTCTGAGGATTGGGAGTCTCTCTCCCCGGAGCTTCGCTTTAATCTAGAACGTATTTTGGAGGAAGTTAGGAAGGCTCATATCAACATATAGGTGGGTTCATCCCTAGTTTTTTTGTGCTTGTTGTTTTCCTTTGGGGATTTCGGTCCCCCGTTCTTCTTGTATTGCTCTTGATCTTTTATTAATATATTTTTTCCCTTTTTATTAAAAAAAAGATAGTATCATATGGTTTAATATATATAGTAATGGATTGAACATACTATTATCCCTTATTTGGTGTAAGCTAATCCTAGTCTATCACTTATATTAAATATTAATAACCAAGGTTTACTAATGTATATCAAATAAGTCAAAAAACCCTAAAATGATGATACTTAAAGTGACAAATACATAAAAGAAATAAACCACTTTTTCTCATAACTCAACTAAAAGAAATAGTGGCAGGAGGAACAACTTGCAGGTGGACGATTGGGCAAAGAAGAAAGTTTTGACCAAAGAGTAATCATTGCAAAATATATGCTTAGGCTACAAAATATACATGGCTCAAGATTCAGAGATTCATTTGTTGTTTTTCCTATTGTCTACTTTGTTGTGTATTTATATATTTTTGTTGAATCTTTTTTGATATATATATATATATATATATATATATATATATATATATATATATATTCAAATGACATGTCAGTTGATTATATGTTTTTTCGTCAGCTAATCTTTTTCTTTAATTTTATTGATCTCGCATTTATGTAGTATATCAATATCTAGTATAGATTACCTTACAAAAAATAAAAAGCTATCCATAATGACATAGTACTTAGTCAAGTATTTTAGTTTGAATTACTCTTTTTTAAGAAGAATAAATGGTAGCAAATAAAGGATTAACTAGTTATACGTAATACTTTATTGAGGACATAATATTGCCCAAATGGAGTATAATGTATAATAAGACTATTTAATCTAGTTGTTAATTTAATTATTTTACACACACACACACACACACACACACACACACACACACATATATATATACACATCCGGATTATAAACTTTGCATGATTAGACAAATATATAAATGGGTGTATTTTGTAATCATGGCTGAATTTTTAGTGTGTTTGATTGTTTTGGGAAACATTTAAATATGAGGTATTTGAGATTTAATACTAGACATTTTAATGTTTTGTATGAAAATAAGATTATTAATGTACATTTAATATGTGGCTTTACGCTGTGAATAAATGTTATTAGATGGATGAAATAACATTTATAATTAATGTTTCTTACCTAGATAATATGATATTTATGTGGGTTGTTTATAAATCTATTTATTAATCTATAATAAATTAGGTGATTTATGATTCATTGCATTACATTTGATGGACTAAATGTATGTATTTGATATTTCTGTACTTGGCATATTTTATATTTGCTAAAATGGAATATTTTGTTTGAATTTATTGATTTTTATATTATTATATAATTAACCAAATCTCACATTTATGTCCCTAAATAAGTAATGTGATAGATTCTATTAGCTTAATTAGTGCCATCAATACACGATGAGGTATAATCTGATTGAGTGGTGTGTATGAAATTGACTAATCTTAAAGATCAATAACTATATGAAAACTTTGGCAAGTAATGTTTATGGTCAAAAATTATCATTTCATGTGTTTGATATAGTTTACATGTTTATACAATATCATGTTAGAATGGATTTATTTATGGTATACATCATGTATTAGTTATCTTACAACACATGGGTTCTAGTTTGTTACTCTATATTCTTGCACTGTCATTATCTACCCATACATGAGGGAAGGACCATTCCCTTGTTGGGAGATAGTGTGGGAGATTGATGGTCCGTGGTTGGTGTGGAAAAGCACATAGATGACACTCTTCCTCCCTACAGTAGTACTACACTAAAGACTACACTTGTGATTACCGATAGAGCTTTGTATCATTATATTATTATTATTGTGACATTATTATTGCTGAAACTATATTATTTATGCATTTGTACATTTACAGAAATGGCTTTGACGTTGTATCAACCATGGATGGAATTATAATATTATTTATATGAAATAAATGCAGTCTTTATTATTTATTCAATGTTATTCATGTTTTGATTTAGCATTATCGTGGTGATCATTAGTTAAATGGATTATCTATAGACCTTTTAATGGTTAACTAAAAGTAACACATTTAGTTAAAGATCACTTACTTAGATTTCTCATGGTGAAATCTGTTACATGAATATGTGTAATTATATAAAAAAAAAAACTCTATTATGGTAAATCACTATGGGGTTGTTAAATGAAAAATATACATACAAATGATTACACATACATTGAAAGAACATATTCCAATGAGAGAAAATGAATGCCAACATGCATCTAATAAACAATAGTGCTCTTATTGAGTGCTACTCACCATGGAAGCACTTTTCATGTTGATTTCATGACACTTCATCTCCCTCTTGGAAGTACACTTAATTACGCCTACCAACATATCTTTTTACTATTGTCTAACTTGGAGAACCTTTATTTCAATTTTTCTCTTAATGGAGTACCTCCTCACCCATATTGTCAAATTATACAAGAAGTGTTAAGAAAAACATGGTAAAATGAATGCCAACATGAACATGAAAAGACAAAATAGAAATCATACAACTTCCTATAATGGGTTGTTCATAATGTGTTTCTCAAATTTGATGGTTGTTTCATATTCACCCTCAATAAGTGATTTAAATCCACACTTGCTCATACAAATGGGGTTATTTTCCTACATGATTATTCAATAATGGAAACCGAAAAAATGATTTAGAGGTGATACATTATCATGCTAAACTAAGCTCAGCTATGTAAATATGTTATCCATGAAACTTAATAATCTCTTACTGATCCAATCTAGTGAATGTTCCTCTTTGATTTTCCCCCTCTCGATGGAATCTTTTATGGATATGTGGGCTTCTTCATGGGATGCCTCTTGGACTATTATTTCTTGACTAAATCTTTCATGTGCAAACTTTTGCTTTGTATGGGTTTGAACAACCTCGTTGCTTATAGATGCTTGCATAACTTCTTTCTTTCTAGTATTTAGATGAAGTTGTGGATGAACCTTCCAACACTTGTCAACCCAATAGTAACTCATATTACAATGAGAGCAAAATCTTTGCCCACTTTCTTAGAGAATAATCCCTTTTTTCCATTCTCCACATTTTGACTTGGAGAGTAGTCTTTAAAACATGTCTCTTTCCTCTTGAAGGACATGGAATTATTTAGGATGGAATTTCTCTTCCAACACATGACCACACAATTGTTATTCATTCAACAAAAAGAACATGGATATGCATACCAAATTTTTTATGTTATAAGGCCATTCTTTTCATAATTAAAGTAAGCATTGGAATACTTATGCTTTCTAAATCCCCATAAAAACTTGATCAAAACAAATTTAAATATGCAAACAATACTAAATCTACCCAAATCCTTACAAAAATCACTAATATGAGAGAATATAAAGGAGCAATCAAAATTGACAACAAGTTCTTACCATCATCTCACTCTTCTTGGGCTTCCCTCTAAGATGCTCCAATGGATTATTCAAATGCAACTCAAGTTGATGTTAGATTACTTGAACAATGGATTGAAGGTAAATGGCTGAATGGATTACTATGATGGACGCAAGATGGGCTATGAAGGCTAGTGTAATAGAGACAACATAGATATAAATTTCTTACTTGTTATTCATGCTTGGGCATGCCTCTATTTAAAGAGGTTTTTTGAAGGGATTAGAGGGGAAATTTTCCTCTCAAATTTTGAATTTGAAGAGGGAGAAGGTTCTAGAGTTTGGAAGCCTCTAGACCTTCTTTTAGGAGGGAAGCATGTGAGTAATAAAATAATTATAAAATAGGAAATTAGGTGGAAAGTGGGGTAGATTAGGATTTTAGATATTAGGAAAATTAAATATATGAGAAGTGGGATATTTCATGTAGTTTAAGATTAATTGACTTAGGGGGACAAAGGGTTAATATTAATACAAAATCAAATGTTGATATTAAATGAGATTAAGAATAATTTAGAGTTAGTTTGGCGAGTAGAATTAGGTGCATACATTTTACCCCTATTTGAAAGGGTATTGTGAGTGGATGAAGTGGAAGGAGTAATGGTATTTAAAATAAAAACCATATCATATATGAAATGTTGTTAGTAGGCATGATGACCCTTGAGGTAACATGTAGGGAGAAGCGAGCCAAATGGTCACTCGATCAGGAATCCCCAAGGAAGGATAAGAAGAGGATGATGACAAGGGGTTGAGATGCCCTGAGTATTGATGTAGCTACAATTGAGATACCCCAAAAAAAAATGTTGTGGGATAAAGTGGATTAGTCATACAAGATGAGTTCTAGACAAATGACCAATGTCTAGAAGGGATGAGGTTTGAGGAGGGCAGTAAGACTAGAATTCCTAAGACGTAAACATGGTTTATGAAATAAAGAGATTAGATAGGCCACTAGATGATAATGAGTCTTGAAGCAAAGACATATGCCTGAGACGACAGAAGGATTATAAAATATATTGGATGAGTGACTAAGGATAATAAGCCACTTTATGTGATATGTGTAGATGTAAATGATATAATCATATCGAGTGATCCATCCAAGATGGGATAGGGATTGGGGGTGAATAGTTTCTGAGATACCCTTGAGCACAAGACTATGTCCAAGTGATGCCTACATAGTCTTAGGAGACCTCAGGCCAATGTAGTTCTGACAGGAGGGACAAAAGACATGAAGATGCAATACACATATTAAATTTGATGAAGAGTGGTGAAGGGATGATGGGATGGATGAGCTACAATCTACTTAATAATGCCCCCAACCAAGATATATGCATAGGAAGTGGGAAGGACCGTGTCATGGTTTTCGACACATCCCAAGGGGGAATCAACCATAACCAAAGAGAGAGCCATAATATGGAGATTTATCCCAAGCAAGGACACATGCTTAAGAGAGTTGTAGGTCTCAACTAGAGGTTAGATGAGTGTCATGGTAGCTCTAAGAGATATTTTATGAAGGATGACTATTTTGGTGATGTTGTGATGGTGGTTAAGTAGATTAGGTGACCAATGTGTGGATGAAAGGTGAAGTGGATCAATAGTTAAGGGAGTGGTAGGAGTGGATTAATCCCATATGGATTATGATTAAGAGGTGTAGAAGGAGAAAGGTGGATAAATAGGAAGCAAAAATAAGGTGGAGGCACCAAAACATATAGTGGATACAAAGGAGGTGGTTTTGGTGGAAGAGGTGAAGAATGCTATTAGGCTACCCATACAAGGTGGTCGAATGGATTAGTAGGATTTAAATGATAATGGCTATCATTACGATCCAAGTTTTAAGGGGGGGAATTTTAACAAGAGTTTTATAGGCTTTTTATCAATAGGCCATCATCACTATGAGCCAAGTTTTATTATTTGGAGTGATGGTGAAACCTGCACGAGTTTGCTGCATAAGTGGCTGCCCTTGTTATGTGGTAACATAGATAATCGAGATGGGTGGCATGGTCTGAAGAGCTTATACAAGCTCTTCATCTATGGGTGTATGCATCATCTATCTGCATACTTTTGGATTAGCAATCTATACAAGGCACTAAGGATAATATCATTATTATTGAGCTCAGTGACCCAAATAAAGGTGTGGTCATTGATGAAATAGGTAGGGAAGGCTCAACTACCACTTATGACATAGCAGATATGGTTAAAAAAAATCAAAAGAGAATAAAAGGCATAAAAAAGGCATAGGGCATGGAAAGAAAAGGGAAAAGTTTGAGTTAGTATAACATGTTGGGAGAGGGATGCTATGGTATAGGTCAATGGCAAAAAATTAGGGCATGCGAAATGGTCATCAGGCAGGGTAGGAGGATTGACATTGAGGTGGAAGCTAGAACTAGGTATGGATTGCATTGTTGGGTTTTTTTAATTATTGATTTTGTATGTATGTTAAAAGGAATAAATATATGATGGACTAGGGTTTGAGGGCCATGATAGGGGAAATTAGGGATCACATTGGTAAGTCAAGGGGTTAGGGGTTTTGTGTTGAATAGTAGTTGGGTAGTAGAGGAGAAGGGATGTCACTATGTTAAGGGAGATCATGGTCAGAGCACATAGAAATCATGTAGGCAAGTTATGGGGTGACATGGGTGGGGAAAGGGGATACAACCAAACCAAAGGGGAAGAAAATTATGGGTTGAGTGGGGTTCATTGGAAGAAAAAGAACAGCTAGAGGGATTTTTTTGCTTATGGAGGGTGGCATCATAGGAGGCCATGATTAGGTGGGGAGAAAATAAATCTATGTTAGGGAATAGGGGATACAAAATAATGAATTTATTTGGGAGGGTTGTGAAATATATATTTGGGAGGGTTATGTGAGGTAGTGGCACCATTTGACTACTATGTGTGTGTGTATTGTAGGGGGATCAAGCTCATAAGAGAATGATGGTGGCAAGAAGTATGTTGATATGGTTGTAAAGATGGTGACACGATCACTGGTTAAGGAATATGTAATAGTAGCAGATGCATGGGAGGAGAAACACAAATAATAGGGGTATTGGGGATTTTGTAAACTGATTAATAGCTACATCAATGGAGTGACTGGGTTTACAATTCCAAGTTACACATTTACAATGTCATATTGCTTGAAAGGATATGTAAATGATGGAAGAACTGGCCCAAGTAACATCATTGCTCAAGCAAGTGAGCCATCAAGAGGCATAGATTGGGGTGTTGTAAGAGTAGGTGGAATGAATACGAGTTGATTGGATAAATCTATAGGAAAAATTAGAGCAATAAGAGGTAGAGGAATGAGTCGTGGGAATGGAGAGAAATATGGATCAGATTCTACTAGATGCCCTAGGGTTCGATGATGTGATAGCCTAGGTAGCAAGTATGGCACAAGAGATGCAATATTGGGGGGAATTATATGGGCATGCAATGAAAGCAAATCACAAGACTCCTTCATATAGGGTAATCAGTTGATCCAAGAGGACCCTAGGATCTAGGTCATCAGGCCAGTCAGTGCATCCATCATAGAGGCCACCACCATAGGGTGAGATGTAGGGTATAATATTCTATAGTGTAGAGATTTATCTCAAATGTAAAGATATGTAATTATATAATAAATGATGCAAAAAGAGGTTCTAATGACATGAAGTTATGTGAATATGATGTAATGATTAATATTATTTTAATAATAATAAAGAATAATGTGGTTGTTTTTATTATGTCATGGAATAATATGATGTGGAATGATAGTGATAGGCGATAAGATAATAAGAAGAATTATTACAATGTGTACGTGGGGTTATGAGGATAGGAAAAAATGATGTGATGACACTCGACAAGTGAGGACACTATTGGGTGGGATCCATGTCCATCATTGGGATTCATCTTGTTGATAGGTACAAGAAAGCAATGCCAAAGATTACAAGGATGTGGGTGCTATATATTACATGAGAAGGTGAAGCATTTTCATCATAGTACAATATTATTTAATCATTAGTATAGTGAGTGTAGGTGAAAGTAGACATGGACTCCAAGGATGTTGTAGGGTAGAGTAGTACCCCCACTAGAGCTGATTTATGAAGTGAATGTGTAGGTGTTCCAAACACTGCATTGGGTGATCGACATGTTGGAGGTGATATTATAGTAGAAACAACCAGAGGAGCCAAGACTCCAATCACCATGTGGAATGTGGTGATTTTGCTGCACAAGATGTCAAGCGAGGAGATGTGCCCAGAGAGTTGTAGTACTTGGAGGTATCTCTTTGTTTTGGAGGGGAAGTCTATAGGGGGATCAAGAGGAAGTAGATTTAGGATGATACATCTAGTGGGATAAGGGAGGTGGTTTAGGGATTAAATCCATCTGGAACGTGTTATTGTTTTGAAGAAGTTGGCCATCCAAGCTAATATTATCCTCAGAGGGAACTGATAGATGTTGGCTCTATAGAACCTAGGCAAGGTGGTTGGCTAGTGGGAACCTTAGTATTAACCAAAGTACCTCTCAGGCCATGATCAGGGTATGTAAGGGCTTGAGTTGGCTATGTACTAGTTTTTGGTAGAACAACCAAATATTGGTAGTGTGAGTGTTGTGGTAGGTTTAGGAATATGTGTGGATTTTGTAGTCATAATAATGTAATAAAGGTATTTGGTTTTGTTTTAATATGGATTAGTGTAATCATCTTGCCTGAGGGGTGTTGAGTGATGGAATGGCAATGTCTTGAGCCGTGTAGATTTTTGAAATCCAATTTTGTTGTTGCACTTGTCAGTATGTGTATACCAATGACATGATAAGAGTCAAGGATACATTGAATTCACAGTGTGTGGGAACTCCATTTGAATGGCTTGCTCAATTTTGACATTGGGTAGCCATTTAGACCATCCTTATTCCCATTAAGTAAAAGAGATAAATTATAAAAGATAATAAGACCACTGAAGAAAACAAGATAATTCTAACAAAGAAGACTTAAGGATGTATCAAACAAATAACATACATTCAAACACACACACATATATAAACAAAAGACCAACCGAGATAAAATAAACTAAGAAAATGATAATCGATGGATATACATGGGATGTCATAATTATGAAATGTGTTCATGGGGTAAGATGTGCCCAAAAGTGTTTTGAGACAAGGATCCAATCTTAATTGTAAACAACTGTTTATAGGGTCTAAGATGATCGATCAAGATTTAGTTGCATGGTGTATGTTGGACCTTGAAGTAAAATCTATTTTTGACCCTTATATAGTGATAAAGTTAGTGGATAGGTATGGACCATGGTTTGGGGACATCAAGAGACAAATGAGGATAGGATTAATTTGAGGCTAAGAGGAGACACACTCGTGAAAGAGGATGTGAGGAGGTGATAGGATGAAGGATAGATATAGAGATTTAATAGGATGGGGGATATGTGTGGAAATGGGTAAAGAGACTCCAAAGGACTTCTTCAACAAATATCCCCATAACACAATAAGCAATGACCTTTCTCCAGCTCAAAAACATATGTCTCCTATTGATTACATAAAACTTGTAATGGATGCCCACTTTGAAGACCAAGGCCAAGTGTGGGAGAATGGAGTGAAACGAGAAGAGGATGGAAGGAAAAATGATATAGGGATCATAGACTATTTTACTATAATGCCAGAAACTAGTTTTCATCATGGTTCTTGCCCAAGGTGCCAAAAGATTGGTTTTCACTATTGGATGATTTTTTTTGACCTTTTGGGGAGATGTGATGGAGTGGAAAAAGGTATACCCCCAAGAGTGGGGACTCATAGATGGAGAGAAGGTGGAGCCTGTCAAGTGTAGAATCATTTCAGATGCATGATATTCATCAGATCATCAATCTCTTCACCATCCAATGTAGCTAATTTATAGGCTGTAGATCCAAATTTGGCAATTATGATATATGACCCTAGCCAGTTAGCTTTAAATTTGCCCTTTTTATCCCTGTCAACATTATAATTTTTTTGATTCTCTTTTAGGACTAGATCACCAACCTCAAATTATCTAGACTAGATCTTTTTGTGATATTGGTGTTTCAGTCTATTTTGATATGCTCGCAAGTGACTAAAGGCCTTTTGAAGCTTTTCATCAGGAAACTCTAATTCCCGTAGTCTTTATTGTCTACAATTGTGATCAACGATAATTCCCCTTAATGAGATTCGTAGGGAGGGGAGCTCTACTTCCACAAGAAATATTAATTCTATACCATATACCAAGGCATACAGAGTGGCCCCAGTAGGTGTTCAAACAACTTTTCAATAAGACCACAATGTTGGATATAATTATAGGTGCTAATTCCTACCTACCTGATTAACTATTTTATTGAGAATATTGATAAGGGTCTTATTCATTGCTTCAACTTTTCTGTTCCCTTGGGGGTAGTAAGGAGAAGAAAAATGTTGATTAATATGATACCCCTGACATAAAGCCTCAACTTCCTAATTTTTGAATGACTTCTTGTTATCAAAGATGATATTGGTAGGGATGCTAAAATGGTAAATGATTTGATTGAGAGTGAATTTATAAATTTGAAGGCTTGTAGTATAAGTAATTGCCATCGCTTCTACCCATTTAGTGAAATAATCTATTGTGGTGATGATAAACTTATGACCATTTGAGGATGTAGGATTTATCTTGCTAATCAAATCAAGTCCCCATATTGAGAATGGCCATGGACTCATTATGGGTTGTAGATATTATGTTGGTGTATGGATAGGATTTACATGTTTTTAATAAGCTACACACATCCACACATACTGGTAGGAGTCCTATTCCATGGTAGGCAAATAATATCCCATTCAAAGTAATTTCTTAGCCAGGGCCATCCCACTGATGTGACTACCATAAATACCATCATGGACCTCTTTGATCATGAGATATGCCTCTTCAGAGATTAGACATCTTAACAAAGTCCTTTCATAGCCTTTGTGATAGAGCATGCTGTCAAGGATTATGTAATGGGATGTTCAGTGGATGAAGGCTTTACACTAATGATAATTAAGGTTATGTGGTATTATGTTATCTTGGAGGTATTAATTATCAAATCTTGATTTCACCCTATGATAAATAAACTTTTAATCTATTGATAAGTATGGTTAATGTCTGATTACTATTGCTTTGATTTTAAGATTTATAACATATACTAAAATAAGACAGTGACATTGTTGATTAGAGTACATGATGTGATAAATATATATTATATTTTTGGATATGTATTAGTCAGTTATGCATCATTAGTGATATTTATGATGACTCAGACTAACTACTTACTTGTTTCAAGGTGGATGTAGAATAGGTCATAGCCTTTGAGCTTGATGAGGGAGAACATCATCGAAGAGGATCAACTAGATAGAATGATCGGGGGAATATCAGTGACAAATGCTAGTGACCCTACACACAATAGAATTTAAATGATATTTGCATAAAAATGTTAGTGCGTATTGCTTGTAATTATATTTGTGTGTATGGAAATTATTTTATTACGCATTAGATTCTCTATTCTAATTGACTTGATTTGTGAATGTAAATCCAAAACATATGTATTAATTGCTATATAGATATTATTATTGTGGAAATAATTATTTTACAAATAAAAGACAATTAATGACGTATTTATCTTTTAGTTAATAATTATTTAAACATTGTTTTAAAAATTACATGAAAATTGAGTAAATGTAATTTGAGTTAATCTTGAAAATTTAGGCAAAAATTATATTAAAAAAAATTATAAAAAAAATTTGATGATTACTTTAGTCGACTTAGTCTGTTAGGCAAGTTAAAGAGGAAGAAGACTACAATTTTAGAAAATAATTAATTATAGTTAGTAAATTTAAATAATGAGTAAAATATATGAATAGAATGAAAACTAAGGGAGATATAACATGCAAAGAGAAATGGCATGTAAGGAGTGGGCGCAACAGTGAGGAAGAAAAGTAAGTCTTTAAATAAAGCCTTTGAGAATTTGGAAAGATACACATAAACGTGGAGAGACATATATAGAGGCATATAGAAAATGATAAAAGAGATAAATTTTAGAATTGGAGGAAGCAAAAGGAGAGACGTTTGTATCTTTCAAGTACATTCTTAAAAAGGTCAGTTCTATATTTATACTTTTATGTGTATATAGTATGGGCTTATATTCTTCTGAGAGTTTTAAATATTCATAAGAAATATTATATTTTTGGTCAACTTCCTAATTTACATTGCCGATATCAATAAATATTAACTACGTCTCATTCATAGAGCCTACATTTTGATCTAAATGGATTGTGTTTTATAATTTTTCTGGTTTGACTTTCATTAATAATAGACCTGCATGATATAATATAAATTGGTGTTTCTATAGAAATTCATTTTATAAATAGACGCTGAGTTAATTGAAATGCCCAACCAATAGTTTGAGACACTAGCTAGTTATATGGAACGTCAAGTCACGATTTGAATTGATGAGTCACCTTTATAGGATGCTCAATCACTCTTAAAATGCAGAACCATAAAAATACAATGCCGAGTATTGATTTGGAAATGTTAGTCTTTTACTAAAATTTCCATGTATAAATTAGAATGCCCAGTTAAGAATATAAATTAAAGTTCTATGTTTTATCCATGAATGTCAAGCCAAACATTTAAAACATCAAATTAGTTGAAAAGTTAACATTATAATTTGTATAGTTGAGTTAAACAAAAGATAAAGCTAAGCTATTAATTGAATCCCTAAGTTTAAGAAATATTTGCATATATTTTAAAGTTGTATATATTTATTTAGACAAAATGTTAGATATAAAATTGTAGAGGCAGTTGTGTATATATAATATAAAGACTCTGATTTATTTAAGAAATGCCAAAGTTTATTTGAAAGTGCCAGGTCAATTGCCAAGTCATCAATAGAAATGGCTCAAGTATATATATATATATATATATGCTGAGACTTCAAATGAAATGTAGTATAAAGTATTTAAATCTTATAAGTATTTATATAAATCATAGAAGTTATAAATAGCTGAAGCTAGTCGTAGAAGTCCTATTAAACATTGAGTTATCAAATTTAAAGCTGAATTTTGTGTATATAATTAATAATGATGAGACTTTTATTAAGTCATTGTGCTATAAGTTAATCATTGAGTTTCAAGTGAACTCGTTGTGCATTTAATTGAATTCTCCATGTATTTAAAATCGTTTTAAATATGTGAATGAAATTACTATATTTTAATTGAGTACTGAATTGTGTTTCAGGTTAATATTATAATTTGGTTTGCATCCCACCAAATTAGGGGTTACGTCCTTCTTCTTCTTTCAGCGTGCATTTAAAGTTATATAACCACGTCACAATTTATATAAGCATCATCTCGTTCAAGTAGTAGTATCTCAATATTAAGAATATGCTAAATATAGCACTAATTTTTAAATAGTAAGGTTGAGTTTATATATATATACAACCCTTAGTATTAAAAAAAAATACAACTCTGAGTGTGTCAAGATGGAGAACAAAACCTTTAAAAGAAGCAATGGGTATTAAACTAGACTTGTGTATATAAAAATTTAAAATGCTTAATATAAATTAGAAAGTTCGGTCTTGAATTATAAGACCTGAGTATATAAATAGAAATGATGAGCTTAAATTGAGAATGCCAAGCCATTTATTAAAAACACTCAGCGTAATGTCTATTCTTCAATGAAAGATCAAATGTTCGATGGAAATTTATTTGCCTCAGATTTCCATGAGTTGCATGTGATCATGAATATCATGGGACCTGTTTGAGAAAAATAATAATAGTTGTTGATAGTAAATATTTATTATTAAGTATGTTTTTGGGGTTTAGTATAAATCTTGAATTACTAAGATAATTAATTAATTCGCTTTTGGTAAAATATTAGTTTTAGTATGAATAATTATGAATGTTCAAAAAGATAATATGCTCAAATGCTATATATTTTAAGTCTTGCTAAAACATTGAATAAAAGGTATTATAGCAATAATAGTTGATAAAAGTTATGGGTCAGAAAATTGTACGATTGTTATACCTTATAATCTATTTAAAGTATTTGTTAAGCATTTTTGAAACAAATGAAGTTTTAGGGGTGTTCAAATAAAAAATAAATCTACATGGGCTTGGGTATTCTTATGATTAAATAGGACATTAGATATTATGCTTATGTCTGAAATAAAAGTTTGTTAGTGAGATAAAATGAAGTGAGAAAACTCCAACAATTGAATTCAACCTTTTAGTTATGTTTATACAAGGTATAACTTCATTTACCATTATCGAGGTTATGATAACTGTTAATGATGTGCTTATTAAGTAAAGATAGATAATTTATTTGTAGCACAATAAGTGTTATGAAAACATGTCAATTGGGTCAAATTCTATAGCGTCATGAAATCATGAAAACTTTTTTGCATTTTATTTTGTGAGAGTATTTTATATGTAATAATTTGACATTCCTGGACTAAGATAGTGCATCATGATGTGTGCCTTGAGATTGTATTTTCATCTAATTTTATTATGCAGTTTAATCTAGGGTATACCTGGCTGGTATAACCCCTATTTGCTAGTTTAATAGTCATAATGTATGATTATTTGTTTGTGTTTTCAAGTACAATGATCTATGACATTATGGGTTGTCATAGAGTTATATAGTATGAAAAGTATCCAGATATTACACATTGTTTTTTAATATCTAGACCCACACCTACGTAATTATATACATGTTGGTTGTTACTTTCATTAGTAAGTTTAATAACAATTAGTAAGACATAACAGTTGTGTGCATACAACCTTGTGAGTGTATATGAATGATTAGGTTAGTATTTTGTGTAATTTTATGACTTTCTTATATATATATATATATATATATATATATATATATATATATATATATATATATATATATATATATATATATGCTTGCTTGAATAAGAACTTATGATTCATGCTTGAATAAGAACTTATGATTCATGTAGTTATGATTAATTGGTATGATTAATTATGGGAAACTAGTAGTTATGTTTAAAACACTAGACTATGACATTATGGGCTATCATGAAGCTTAGTTGTTTGGATCTTATTATGGTATTAGGGAATCTGATGTTTATTATAAATGTGAAACATACTCAGAAGGTATGGATTGAAGACATTATTTTCTATATGAGTTAAATATTAATGTATGATTCATTCTTGGATTGATAGAATAAAGTATAATTTTTTAATTCTTATGTATAGTATATGATGTGATATTATTTTTAGGAGGTTAAAATCTGTATGAGCCTTTGAGTTATATTAAGTTATATATATTAGAGTTCATATTAATGATACTAATAGGTAGTGAGAAGGATTTCATTAGCCTAGGTAGTACCATTAATAGATAATCTGATCAAGTGGTGTTTTATGAAATTGATTGATCGAAATGATCATATGCTATTTAAAAACTTTAGTCAAAGTAATGTTAGATATACATTATCATTTCATATGTTTGATTTGCATGTTATGTGATATTATGTTAGAATAAATTTTTTTATGGCATACTGCATGTTTTTTAAAAATCTTACAACACACGGGGTACTAGCATGTCTCACTAGATTCTCATATTGTTCTATCTACCTATCCATGAAAGGAGGACCATTTCATGATAAGAGATTATGTGGGAGATCATTGGTCCATGGTTAGAGTGGTAAAGTACTCAGAATATTCTTTCCCTCCTCCAATGCAGTAATACCTAGAGATGACACTTGAGATTATTAGTGATACATGAGTTGGTTCGACTTGAGCTCCTAAGATCTTAGTATCTATTTCTTGTGTTAGGCTATATACCTAAAAGAAGGTAATTAAATTATGTATTTATATATTTGAATAATAGTTGTATTGTGGGACCTGATGTAGTTTTGTCCTATGGTATTTACTTTCCTTGGAGTTATATAAGATTTATATTCTATGCAATATTTAAAGTGTAAGTATTATTGTTCTTAGTTATGATTTAGTTATGCTGTATTGTTTTATTATGTGGATTGAATGTTAAGTTAATTATTTAATTATAAAATAAAATCACTATATTTTTTTAAGTACAACTTGAGGGTTTGTTACATGTGGTATCAGAGCTATGGATCAAACTCGAGGACCTAATGAGTCTATTAGTGTTTCTATATCTTCATGTTTAGCAGAGAGGAGAAATGTGAATGGTGTGTGGTACATTGAGTGTGTACCTTTATAACATTCATACCCCTTTATAGTTGTTAAAGGGTAGGTTTAATGAGTGTCTCGTTGGTGATGGATATAAGGTGTATGGGTAGGAGAGTACTTAGCTTAGTTCATGAGTTGTGAACAAGAGTTTTCCTTCCATATTTTCAATCTTAGATTGAACACCTCGAGTGTTATTATATCCTTCTTGAATCACCTTCACCATTTGTGTTTTATGTTGTGAGTGTTTTAAAAGCATGGAGTGATTCTCACTTAATTAATTATGCTTAGTTGTGCCTTATTTACACAGATCCTAGAGGTGGGAATCCTATAAGACCATTCTAGTTTGACACCACCTAATATGGTGGGAATTTTCTTATAGTTGAATGAAGATGTCTTGTTTGATATTCCTTTGTGTTAAGAGTTTTCATTGTGGATTAACATTCTTTATATTATATAGACTTAAGAAGAAGTGTAATATTTATTAGTTAGCTTAGAGGTGAGTTGTTACTCTCTCACTCTCCTCTTACATCATTTTAAGCTATCGAGAAGATTTATATTCTTAGCATGCTGTCTTAGAGTTTCTTTAAGCCAAAACTTGTTTATAAATTGCTATTTTGGTCTTATTCCCTTGAGCTCATGGAATGATGTTTTCTAATTATTGTTGAGAGAGGTTGTAGGATTGAATGAAGTGATGCATCCTTGTGGTTCATATTTTCTTTCTAGTCGTGGAAGTAGGTGATGATACTACACTTATAAGTTTAGTAAGTGAATAGTGTTTGGCAACGTGGATTGTGATGTTACCTTTTACCATATGAGGGTATGTAGGAGTGTTGATTATGAGATGTTAAGTTTTCTACTTTCTATTTGTGACTTTTTAAAGTCACTATCTTATCTAACTTATGTACTTGATCTTAAGGAGTTGTAAACCTTGAATTTATATTAATTATAGTTGACTATAATTATTATATTATTGTAAAGCTTTGTGTAGACTAATATTATTCTTTTATTGAATCATGTTTTTGATTTTGAGAGTAATTTATATACCTTTATTTGGGACCAAATATGGTATAAGATGTGCAAAACATATTGGTAGTCTAAAAAGGTATAGTCAAACTTTTTAACTTGTGTGCTAGTCGTGCAAGCAAGGAGATATCATCTTGTTTATAAGGTATTAAGGACATTATAATCCTTAGCCTTTGTATGTTATGTTAATTATGATATTATTTTCTTTTTCTATGAATATAAAAATATATGTTAAGTTGTAGAATATGATACTAGTTATGATTGATTAGAAGCAACTTAGTACAATCTCGAGATGATCGTATGATTTCTCTTGTGTGTATGTGAGTACATATGGAATATTTTAGCATATAACATTGATTTCTATGATCTATTAGAATAAATTTGTGAAAATTATGCACATTGAGGAGATCATCAGGTCATGGAGACCTGAGAAAAGTGTGATGAATTAGGAATGTGAGTTCTAAGTGATAGGATGGGATCCTACTTAGCCTCACATTGACTCGGTCATTACTGAGTTGGATCTAAAAATGAACTTGTTGACTTCAAGATTTGACAGGTAGAATACGTCAAGTTTAGTCATATGATTATTTGTTTTGACTTTTATGATGATCTCATGTGTTTTTGAGTTAATAGTGAAGCTTTTATCGAGTTGTTATTAGACTTTTCTTGCGGTTCTAGACCCCATAGTGGTCATGATGAAACCAATCACCATAAAATGATTTTTCATGAAACTTTTTGTAGAATAAGAAATGTTACAGAGTAGGGTTCTGTGAGGTCAATTCTTTAAGAATAATGCTAATTTGGAAAACTAGTATAAGTTCTTTAGGTAAATTTTGTATTTAATTGCATGATATGATACTTGATAATGTATTTTTTTATACTGTTAAACTTTATTTGTTAATCAAAACTTTTGTTTAAATAAGATTCATCAAGGTGATGACCAATTTTAGGGGGGAGGATGTCACATCCAGATTTCACACTATGCCAAATAAATCTTTAATCCATTGATTAGTATGTTTAATGTTTGATTACTATTGCTTTGATTTTGAGCTTTATGACATATACTAAAATGGGACAATAACATTGTTGATTAGAGTACATAATGTGATAGTTTTATATTATATTTTTGGATATGTATTGGTTATTTATGCATCATTAGTGATACTTATGATGAACCAGACTAATTATCTACTTGTTGTAAGGTGGATGCAGGATAGGTCATACCTTCAGAGTTTGATCAGGGAGAGCATCATTGGAGAAGATCGGCTAGATGGAAAGATTATAGGAATATCAGTAGAAAATACTAGTGACCATACCCACACATTAGATTTTAAATGATATTTACATAAAAATATTAGTGTGTATTGCTTGTGATTATATTTATGTGTGTGGAATTTGTTTTATTATACATTAGATTCTTTATTCTAATTGATTTGATTTGTTAATTAAAAATCTGTAAAATCTGTATTAATTTATATATAGATATTATTATTGTAGAAATAACTATCTTACAAATAAAAGACAATTAAAGACTTATCTAGATTTTAGTTAATAATTATTTAAACATTATTTTGAAAATTGCATGAAATTTGAGTTAATCTTGAAATTTATGCATAAATTATATTTAAAAAAATTAGAAAATAGATTTGATGATTACCTTAGTCAACTTAGTGTGTTAGGCAATTCAAAGAGGAAGAAGATTATAATTTCAGAAAATAACTAATTATAGTTACTAAATTTAAAAAATGAGTAAAATATATGCATGAAATGAAAACAAAGGGAGAGATTACATGCAAAGAAAGAAGTATGGCATGCAAGGAGTGGGCACAACAATGAGGAAGAAAAGTAAGACATTTAAATAAAGTCTTTGAGGATGTGGAAAGACACATAGAAACATGGAAAGTCACACATAGAGGCACAAAGAAGAGGAAAAAGGAGACAAATTTGAGAATTGGAGGAAGCAAAAGGAGAGATGTCTGCATCTTTCAAGTACATTCTTAAAAAGGTCAGTTCTGTATTTATACTTTTGTGTATATATAGTATGGGTTTATATTCTTCTGAGAGTTTTAGCTATTCTTAAGAAATATTATATTTTTGGCCAGCTTCCCAATTTATATTGCCAACATCAATAAATATTAACTACATCCCATTCATAGAGCCTGCACTTTGATTTTAAATAGATTATGTTTTATAATCTTCCTAGTATGAGTTCAATTAATAATAGAACTACATGATTTAATATAAACAAGTGTTTTTATAGAATTTCATTTTTTAAATAGAAATTGAGTTAATTGAAAGACCTAGTCTATCTTAAAAAATATCCAGTCAACAGTTTGAGACACCAAACAGTTGTATGGAATGCCAAGTCACAATTTGCAATGATGAGTTACATTTATAGGATGCCTAGGCACTCTTAAAACATAGAACCATTAAAATAGAATGCCGAGTATTGATTTGGAAATGTTGGAATCTTTTATTGAAATCAACATGTAAAAATTAGAATGCCCAACTAAGCATATAAATTAAAATGCCATGTTTTATCCATAAATGCCAGGTCAAATATTTAAAATGCTAAGTTAGCTAAAAAGTTGAGTTTATAATTTGTATGGCTGAGTCAAACAAAAGATAACACTGAGTTATTAATTGAATCCTCAAGTTTAATAAATATTTATGTATATTTTAAAGATGTATATATTTATTTAGACAAAATGTTGGATATAAAATTGTAGAGGCAAGTGTGTATAAATAATATAAAACACTATTTTTATTTAAGAAATGTTGAAGTCTATTTGAAAGTGCAAAGTCAATTGTCAAGTCATCAATAGAAATCGCTGAAGTATATTATTAGTTTGTTGAGTTTACACACACACACACACACACACACACACACACACACACACACACACACACACACACACACACACACACACACACACACACACATATATGCCAAAACTTCAAATGAAACATAGTATAAAGTATTTAAATGACATAAGTATTTATATAAATCATAGAAGTTATAAATAGTTGAAGCTAGTCGTAGATGTCCTTCTACTTTACACTAAATTATCACATTAAAACCTAATTTTTTTGTAAATAATTAATAATTCTGAGGATTTTATTAAATCATTATCTATAAGTTAAATGCTAGGTTTCAAGAAAACTCGTGCATTTAAGTGAATTCTCTATGTATTTGAAATTAGTGTAGATATGTGAATGAAACTATTATATTTTAATTGAATACTGGACTGCATTTTAGGTCAATGTTTTAATTTGGTTTATGTCCCACCAAATCAGGGGATGCACCCTTTTTTTTAGCTTACATTTCAAGTTATATACATGCGTCTCAATTTGTATAAGTTGCGTCTCATTCAGGTGAGTAGTATTTCAAGATTAAGAATGTGCTAAATAGAGAGATGAGTTTTAAATAGTAAGGTTGAGTCTATATATATAAACCCTTAGTATTAAAATAAATATAGCTCTGATTGTGTCAAGATGGAGTGCAAAAACTTTAAAAGAAGCATTGGGTATTAAATTAGACTTGTGTATATAAAAATTAAAATGCTTAATATAAATTAGAAAGTCTAGTCTTAAATTGTAAGTCTGAGTATATAAATAGAAATGATGAGCTTAAATTGAGAATGCCAAGTTATTTATTAAAAATGCTCAACGCAGTGTCTATTCTTCAATGCAAGATTGGATGTTCAGTGAAAATTTATTTTTCTCAGATTTCTATGAGTTGCATGTGATCATGATTATCATGGGACCCGTACGAGAAAAATAAGAAAGTTATTGATAGTAAATATTTATTATTAAGTATCTTTTGGGGTTTAATATAAATCTTGAATTATTAAGATAATTAATTCATTAGTTTTTGGTAAGATATTGGTTTTAGTATGAATAGTTATGAATGTTCAAAAAGATAATACGTCAGGATGTTATATATTCTAAGTAACACTAAAACGTTCATCAAAAAGTATTATGGCAATAATAGTTGATAAAAGTTATGGGTCAAAAAATTGTAGGACTGTTGTACCTTGTAATCTATTTAAAATATTTGTTAAGTACTTTTGAAACAACTAAAGTTTTAGGGGTGTTTAAATAAAAAAATAAATCTACATGGGCTTGTGTATTCTTATGATTAAATAAGACATTATATATTGTGCATATATCTAAAATAATAATTTGTTAGTGAGATAAAATGAAGAGGGAAAACTTCAACCAATCGAATACAACTCTTTAGTTATGTTCATACAAGGTATAACTTGATTTACCATTATCGAGGTTATGATAACTGTTAGTGATGTGCTTATTAAGTAAAGATAAATGATTTTTCTGTAGAACATTAAGTGTTATGAAAACATGTCAGTTGGGTCAAATTCTATAACATTATGAAATTATGAAAACCTTTGTGCATTTTATTTTGTGGGAGTATTTTATATGTAATAATTTGACATTCCTAAACTAAGATAGTGCATCATGATGTGTGCCTTGAGATTGTGTTTTGATCTTATTTTATTGTGCAATTTAATCTAGGGTATACTCGGGCGATATAACCCCTATTTTCTAGTTTAATAATCATAACGTATGATTCTTTGATCTTGTTTTCAAGTACAATGATCTATGAAATTATGGGTTGTCATAGAGTTCTATAGTATGAAAAGTACCTAGATATTACATACTATATTTTTATATCTAGACCCACACCTACATAATTATATGTGTGTTTGTTGTTACTTTGATTAGTAAGTTTAATAATAGTTAGTAATAGTTGTGTACATACAACCTTGTGAGTGTATATGAATGATTAGATTAGTCTTTTGTATAATTTTATGACTTATTTTTTTACATATATATGCTTGTTTGAATAACAACTTATGATTCATGTAGTTATGATTACTTGATATGATTAATTATGGGCAATTAGTAGTTATATTTAAAACACTAGACTACGATATTATGAGATATCATGAAGTGTAGTTGTTTGGATCTTATTATGGTATTAAAGAATTTACAGTTTATTATGAATGTGAAACATACTCAGGAGGTATGAACTGTAGACATTATTTTTTATATGAGTTAAATATTAATGTATGATTCATTCTTGCATTGATCGAATAAAATATACTTTCTTATTCTTATGTATAACATATGATGTGATATTATTTTTAGAAGGTTAAAATCTATATAATTCTTTGAGTTATATATACTAGAGATCATATTGATGATACTAATAGCTAGTGAGATAGATTTCACTAGACTAGGTAGTACCACCAAAAGATAATCCGATCAAGTGGTGTGTTATGAAATTAACCAATCGAAAGGATCATATGCTATTTGAAAATTTTGGCCAAAGTAATGCTAGAAATACATTGTCATTTCATATATTTGATTTTCATGTTGTGTGATATCATGTTAGAACAAATTACTTTATGGTATACTGCATGTCTTTTAGAAATCTTACAACACATGGGGTACTAGCATGACTCACTAGATTCTTGCACTGTTCTATCTACCTATCCGTGAAGGGAGGACCATTTAATGATAGGGGATTGTGTGGGAGAACATTGGTCCATGGTTAGAGTGGTAAATCACTCAGATGATGCTCTCCGTCCTCCACTGTAGTAGTATCTGGAGATGACACTTTAGATTATCAGTGATACATGAATTGATTTGACTCAAGATTTGAAGAGCTTTGTATCTATTTATTATGTTGGGCTGTATACTTGAAGGAATGTAATTATGTTATGTATATGTATATTTGAACAATGGTTGTTGTATTGTGGGACTAGATGTAGCTATGTCTTGTGGTATTTACATTCTTTAGAGTTGTATAAGATTTATATTGTATGCAGTATTTGAAGTATAAGCACTATTGTTATTAGTTATGGTTTAGTTATGTTGTATTATTTTATTATGTGGATTGAATGTTAAATTAATTATTTAATTATAAAAATATAATCACTATATTAAGTATAATTTGAGGAGTTGTTACATGTGGTATCAGAGCTATGGCTCAAACTCTAAGATCTAATGATTCGATTAGTGTTTATGTATCTTTTTGTTTAGTAGAGAGGAGAAATGTGAATGAGTGTGTGATACATTGAGTGTGTACCTTTAGAGCATTTGTACCCCCTTAGAGTTTTTAAAAGGTAGGTCTAACAAGTGTCTCATTGGTTACGGTTATAAGGTTTATGGGTAGGAGAGTACTTAGCTTAGTTCATGAGTTGTGAACAAGAGTTTTCCTTCCATATTTTTGATCTTAGATTGAACAAATCGAGTGTCATTATGTCCTTCTTGAATCACCTTCACTATTTGTGATTTGTGTTGTGAGTGTTTTGAAAACATGGAGTGCTTCTCACTTAAGAAATTATGCTTAGTTGTGTCTTATTTACACAGATCCTAAAAGTGGGAATCCTATAAGACCATTTTAGTTTGGCACCACCTAGGGTGGTGGAAATTTTCTTGTAGTTGATGTTTCTAAAAAGTTTTCGCTTTTCTACATTCAAAAAGAATAAGAAACTAGAGATAATGGTCTAGGGTTAGATGATACCCGGATGAGGTCTGTGCACTGTTATCCAGATGTTGTAGGGACTCCTCTTTGGTTGTGGAGGATGACACCTGTAGAAGAAAGAGACTTAAACAAAGAAGGCGCTAGATAGATAGATGGTGGGTTGCCAAGCAAAAGCTTGATCCCAGAAGTGCAAAGACTTCCTTGAGGGATGACAGTCCACTAGTTGATAAAGAGAATGTCTGATAAAAGAAAGAAATGGTGAAAGACTAAACAAAAGAAATAAAGATAAAGCTTACCTGTATTCTACTATTTGTCTTCCACAGTCGCCGATGCTGGTTAGTCTGCCATCATTGGTTGGTCAAGGTCACCGATGTCGGTTAGTCTATCGACGTCCGTAGGGGCAATGGGCCTGGTGGCTGGCGTCGGTCGGGGCAATGGCCTTAAACAAGGTCTGGATGCGTCTATGGTCAACAGAATGGTATGAAACTCTGTTTGGATGGTCTGAGAGTCTTTACAGGGATGCATGACAATGGACAGAGTGTTAAAAAAGGTAGTGGGTAGGTTGTCAGAAGGAATAAGGATGAGGGAAGGCTTCTCAGCCTCTCCAGGAAGACAGTCAAGTTTGGTCTGGGCTGGTTGATAGCCGTGTCTGGGTGGTGATATTACATAGAAGCAGTAACTAGAAAACTAATTACTAACATAGTTTAAATAATTGAAATAAAAACATAGAAGAAATACTTAGTTGTGGCTTGCTGAAGAAAGAGTGTAGTAGACTGGTTGCTGATGTCGTTGATATAGAAGACTACCTGCAGAGTGGAGTGACTGATGCAGAGTACCTGTACCCTATGATGCTTGGTGTGTGCCTGAGAGAGAGAGAGAGGTCAGATTTTGGGAGAGAAAGAATTCATATTTGGGATAAGAAGATCAGAGGATTGGAGGATTGGGAAATTTTTGAAGATTGACGGATTAAAAGATTGCTAGATTGTTCAAGATCCTGCATTCGGGGTGTTGAACGCAGTTTTAAAGGCAACCAAAGTTGGCAATATCACCGACGTCGGCTGACTACTGACTGATGTCGATAGCCAAAGAATAGAAAAAAGGGCTAAAAATAGCCTTTTGTGCATTCTTCCTTCTACCGAGGTCAGCTGGTCATGGGAAAACAATCGAAGGCAAGTTAAATGAGCACGAGAGGATGAGTGGGAGAATGAAATGGGGTCTTAAGTCATTTAAGACTTGGCATGGGGTAGTGGAGGGCATCTAAGGAGAGGTATCCTAGGAGGGGTGAGGTGTCATGAGAGAGAGAGGGAATTATTAATTTAAAATAGATGATTATTTTAAATTAATAAGACATAGGTTAGGCATGGTTAGAAGTGGAACGGGATGAAGGGGGCCAAGGGGGAGTCGACCAAGGAGTAGACATGATTTTGGTGTTTACATTTGCCCCTTTTTGTCTTGTTGGTTGTTCTTGATGAACTGCAAGACAAAAATAGGAGTAAGTTACCCCAGGTATAGGATAAGGTCATTTTTGCCCTGTTGGTTGTTCGAATGAACTGCAAGACAAAAATAAGTGGTGATTGCCCCGATTATGAGATGAGGTATTCCCCTTCAAAGCGGGAGTTGAGGGAAGGGAACTTGAAATTAGGTGCCGATTTGATAGAGAGATGGATGAATATGGTAAAGTTGGAGTGAGAACGCTGTAATAGTTGTGATTGCATGCATACCACTTCACGAGATGGTCAGGTCAAATTGTCGCAGGTTAAGGGTCGAGGAGTGCTAAAATTGAAGTAACTAGGCCCTAGCATTTAGTCGCAGCTGATCAAGTTATTCAATCTAAGTTGTAGCTCTAATGGTCATCGTGTTTCAAGTATTCCAGGCTCAGGAAGTGCTCCTAGAAAACACGAAAATGTCACAAGTAGTGGGGATCAACTTTTTCGCGATCCTATACTTGTGAGGGTCAAAAGATGGGTTGTGAACAATTTTGCTAACCATTCATGAGGTAGCAAAGGCAATCAAAACATCCAAGGCAGAGGTGTCTTGAAAATGGTCATAGTCGGAGGAGATAGTCACGATCTCCAAGGTCATTGGTCGAGGCAGGTCGAGATAGATAATTGGTCGAATGAATGGATGGATGAAGGAATGTGGCCGAGCTAACCCCAAAAGATGCCATGTCATATGAGTGTTGCCTACATAGCCCCTTTTGGAAGGGCCTAAGGCCAATGTATTTCTCCCTAAAAGGGAGGAAGGGTCAAAGTTATGGATTGCTTTGGTCGAGGTCAAGTCATGGTCAAAGGAGGATATGGTTTGTCCATCAGGTAGATGAACAAATGAGGGTGGTTGAGCTAACCTCAGAGGATGTTGTGTCAACTGAGTGCTGCCTACATATCCCCTATGTGTAAGGGCCTCAGACTAATGTAGTTCAGGCTAGGAGGCAAAATTGGTCGATAGGTTAGTTTGGTCAGGTGTTGAAGTGATGAGGATAAGATGATGTTACAGCCTTTTCCATATTGTGTGATGGTGTATTTTGTAACATTGGTTGAGGGGTCTTTCATCCCTAGCAATTTTCTATATTGGTAATGGTGTATGCTAAAAATGAATTGAGGTTATTTATGCTTCAACAAGTAATGGTTTATGCTTAACATAAATTGTGTGGTCGATAGTTTCCATGTGTATTATTTTCCATAGAAACTATGTGAAATGGACTATGATGATGTATGATGTCATGTTGTTGGTCTGGTCTGGTTTGAATTGGTTTGGTTGGGTTGGTTGTGACCAAGGTGTAAAAAGTGAAAGGCGTGTTGCTCTTTCATTGAGAAGGACCATAATGATAACATAGGTAGGGGGTTTTAGAAACAAAAGCCCCCATTCATGCATTATGCCGTTGACCATTGGTTGTGTTAGAGAAGTAATCAAATCACTTTGACATTAAAATGAGCTTGAAGTCCCTTGAGTAGGTAATGTGATATGTGAGGATAGGGTAACCCTTTTGAGTAGGGATAACTTTGCCCCTTTTTATAGGAGACCCAGAGAACGACTACAAGTCAAGTCCATGACCCCCCCTTTTTTTTTGGTAGACTGATCAATGCGGGAAGTCTACATGGGGATGTCATTTTGTTTGGTGGTCAATTGTGAAGCTGATCGATGCGAGAAGCTTCTAAGAGAGTGCTGTTTATATCAAGATTTTAAGCATAGCCATCCTTCGAGGGAGTGGTCTATATTTTTGCTTTATATATATTTGAGGGCTTTGAATAGCTGTCCTTCGAGGGAGCAGTCTATTAGCTACAACAATGATGATATAGCTGTCCTTCGAGGGAGCAGTCTACCTTTAGAGTTTTATGTCCTATTGATATTTTGACATCCCAATTTATTTTTGACAAAATTTTGAGTCATGGACAAGACTATAGAAGTGTAAGGGCTCCCTTTTATTAGGATAGAGCATCCATACTTTATAAAAGGGTTACATAGGATTTGTTTAGGGGAATAGGGTTGAAAGGAATGAGGATTAAGAGGACAGGGATTGCTTAAGGGATGAGCTCAAGTTAAATGTCAAGTGAACGAGTACTCAACTAACAGTAAAATGGTCACAGATGCAAGGCATTAAAGGGCTCAGGTTCTGATAAGTCCCTAGTCCATGCTTGTGCATTATGGTGTAAGGTCTGAGCCAATTAGGAGCAAACTTGCCTCGTTTACTTCTTTCCAAATTGGTCATGTGTTGGTTGATGTTGGACATGAAGTTGGTTGATATGTTGTCAGATTGTTTGGCTGGTTGATGTTTGGTTGATGCTTGGTCAATGGTCAGTTGAATGTTTGGTCGAGGTTTGGTTGATGTTTGGTCGAGTTCGATTGATATTTGGTCGAGGTCGGTTGATATTTGGTCGAGGTTTGGTTGATATTTGATCGAGGTTTGGTTGATGTTTGGTCAAGGTCTAGTTGATGATTGGTTGAGATCATAATAGTCAGTATAAGGTTGAATTCCCCCAATTGCTAGGGAGAATGTTTGACAGATTTAGTTTGAGAGGGCGAGATCCTGATCTCCCAAGTTGGAGGTAGGAATCTCAGAATCTCGGATGGTGACAGAGGCAATGGTTGGTAATGATTTGATTAAAGTGGCCAGTGGTTGGGGGTCATCAGGTTGGACCTCCATTGATTGTAAGGCTTTGATCAAGGTGTGATGATGCTGTGGAGAGCTTTGAATGAGATCATACAAAGACATCTTCATAGGGGTCATGTGGTGAGGTTGTTTCACCACGGAGTCAGGGATTGTCTTCAAAGATGCTGGTCGAGATGTGCCCAAGACAGTAATCTTGGGTTTTGGTTGTGGTGAAGGCTTGGTAGATGGATATATCTAAGGGATAGAAACATGTCTTTTCCCTTTATCCTTTTGGGTCAGTGGGCTGGTGGTCACATTGACTGTGTTGATTTTGAATAAGGGGGTTAAAGGCGGTGGAGGGACCATAGTCTTGTGTGGAGATCCCGATTTAGGTGATGATGTTTGTGAGGCATGCGATGGTGTCAATGATTTGTCAAAAGGGTGGTCAAGAGGATCCTTAATGAGAAGGGTATCCTTTTTTTGGTGTTGACAAATGATAGCTTTAAGAGCATAGCAACGCTCAGTGTCATATCCACGTGTGCGGTGATAGTGACAAAATTTAGTGTTGTCGAACTAGGATGGTCTTGATCTGAGAGTTGATGAATGTGAAGGTGAGGAGGCATGAGACGGTGTTGAAGGTTTGTTGATAATATGGTCAAGGAGAAGGGTGTCTTTATCCAAGTATTGGTGAATGACAACCTTGAGGGCACAACAATGCTCAGTGTCATGTCCTGGTGTGCGATGATATGCACAAATTTGAGTGTCGTCAACCCAAGCGAGTTTTGGTTTAAGAGATTGGTACGGTTTAAGAGGTGGGAGATTGATGTGAGAAGACTGCAATAATTATCATAATAGTAAGACATAAGACCCTGTTAATGGGTCTATGCGTTTTGTTGTAGTAGGAGTTGATGACTTTTGTTTTGGAGTTATAGGAGGCATTGGTCATACCATCTTTTTGTTTGGTGGTGTAGCCAGACGTGTAGATGGCACTTTTATGTTGAGGGGCATTGGATGTTTTGGAGGAGGCATGCTTTTGTTAGGTGTTGGTCATAATGGAGGTGATTTGCCTCTGTAAGGTATGGGAGTAGGAAGCACTCCTATTAAGGTGGATGGATATGGGCCCAAAATTGAAGGTAAGGATGAAGGTGGGGGAGGAATTCTCTGGTGTGGTTTAGTAGCCTTCTTTGGTTTGGTTTGAGGGCCACTATTGTGCGAGGCAAGGTTAGAGTCTACCCTTACTTGTGGGTGAGTGAGGTTTGATATAGGCTGAATGTCGAGAGATTTAATCTCTTTGGGCATGATGGACGCCTGCGTGGGTTTGGGTTTAGATGTGGACAGAGGTGCATGAGATGCAGCGTTCTTAGGCAAAAGGCAAGAGAAAACCATCATTGGGTCTTCCTTTATTGAAGTGGGTGAAGAGATAGGTTCTTCTCTTGGTGGAGAAGGAATAGGAGAATGTGGCTCCTCAAGAGGGTAGAGGGCAGGGATGATTGTGCCTTCTACTTGTGGTTGAGGAGTAGGAAGGGCAGGGTCCTCCATTGGTAGTAAGAAGGATGAAGGTGGGGCTAACAGTGCTGGTATGGTCGAAGCATCCTCCAATATAAGAGAGGTCGACAGAGAACTAACAAGAGAAGAAGACTCTTCTACCTATGATGGAGGGGTAGGTTGACTAACCTCTTCAGTTTGCGAGAGAGGTTGGTTAGGCATGATAGGAGAGACTGTGTTGACCGTGCGTATATTATGCTTTTGAGGGTCATCGGTCATGGTCTGGACGTTGTTTTGGATCGGGGGGTGATTTGGAAAAGGTTGTTTAAAGATGTCTATGCTTTTATTGGGTGGGGCGTTTGGGTTATCCAAAACAAGATCCCCCTTGTCTATCATGTCTTGGACAATGTTCTTGAAGGTTTGACAGTTGTTTATGTCATGGCCTTGGACACAGTGATAGTGACAGAAGTCATTCTCCCTATACCATGTAGGGAGGGATTTTGAAGAGTCAAATTGAGGTGGTCGGATTGGAGGGAGATTGAGGACCCCCTGCTTGATGAGTTTTTCCAACACGGAAGCATATGGATCTATTGGAGTATACTGATGTTGTATGTAGCATTGTTGGAATTGTTTTGTGATGCTTTGAGATGTTGAAGGTTGAGGTTGGTCAGTTGTTGTTGAAGATGGTGATCTAATGACCACAGTGTTGGCCACTCCTTTGGACTTGGAATTGGCAAAAGAAGAAGGTCTGGAAGAAGAAGGGTCATTGGCTTTTGCATTGGTATTACGCAATTTGACCTTATCCTTTTCAAGCGCGTGGAGTTCAAGCTTTCGGGCCATGGTGAAAGCTTTGTCAAAAATGCAGAATGTTTGAACCCACAAGGTGGATGAGATGTGCTTGGCACATGCTAGTGAAAAGAGCTCGATGAGCTCAGGTTGAGGTAAAGGGAAGGAGAGTTGATTGATTAATCCTCTCCAACGGGCGACAAAATCGATTATTGATTCGTTGTCAAACTAACTAATAGAGTATAGGTCTATGATGGAGACCTTGTTGGTGATATTGATCGAAAAGTGGTCAAGGAAAAGTTGGGCGAGTTGAGTGAAATAAAAGAGGGAGTGACTGGTAAGAGAGCTGTACCAATCAAGGGCAGGGCTAGAAAGCGACATGGAGAATGTGCGTAGCAGTAACACATCATCATGGGCTATAAGATAACAAGCATGTCTGAATGCTTGTAGATGTTGTTGTGGGTCTTCCTTACTCTGAAAGCAGGTAAACTTGGGAAGCTCCCACTGATTGGGATACGGTCGGCTTGGGACGGAGGGATGAATGGGTTCGTTGCAAATTTGGTCATATGAAAGGGTATTGCTTGAACCGAAAATAGAAGCCTCAAGACTAGACATTTTGTCCATCAACATCTTGATGAGATCAATTGATGGATTTGTAGGTGGGGTGCCCCCTAGGTTGTAAGGTGCTTGGAAGGTGCTAGAAGGGGCGTATAACGTAGTCGGTTGCGCTTGTATAGGCGCAACATATGGGTAACTAGTCATCGGGGTGGATGTTGAAGCCAAGGGGACCTGTGCCATGGAGTTGGAGGGCACAAATTGAATAGGAGCTTCCATAGGTGGTTGAGGGGTGGCGACACTTGTTGAAGGGTAGGTAGTTACTCGTGTTGATGGGGGCAAGGGTAGGCGGGATGGAGACAACTAGATTTTGGAAAGGGGTAGAGCTTGGTTGAATAGTCTGTGGTTGATGGGGGACTGAAACCCTGATGGAAGTGGGCCCAAAGATAAAAGGAGAAGCCACACTTTGAGGATTAGTCATGGTTGGGTTAATGGTCGAAGCAAAGGCCAGAGTGGTCATGGGTTGGGTAGCAGACGCTGTCGATGTCATTGCCGCTTTAGTTAAAGAGGTTGGCATCCCATAAATTGGGTTGCCTAAAGGGTCTCGCATTTGGCTTCTCATGAGATAATGCTGAAGGGCCTTGACATTGAGGTCAAGGAACCTTTCAAAGTTTTGGTCCCCTTCAAAGACAATGGACGGTTGGATCGGGGTTGGTCTGGTAGGAGTTCATTCGGTCTCTGAATGATACTCCATTAGAGGACTAGATATAAGAGGCGAAGGCAGAAGCTGTTGTTGCCTTGCATGGTCAATGAGAGTCTTGGTTTGACTACGTGTCAAGACCATTCAAGGTAAGATAATACGTCCTCACTAGCTCAAACAACTAGATAAGAACAAAAAAGAAGATGAAGGTAAGCAGACCCTAAATGTTAAATTTCTAAGAATAAGTTTTTAGAGTCTTGGTGGCTTATGCCTTAGAGTGTGTTTGGGAAGTTGACTGTTAGAAAGGGTCCTAGAAGAAGCAATCTATGGTTGGTTTTAGGTTAGTTTCGGTGCTCAAGAGTCTGTGTTAGGTTCTATACGTGGCCTGGTGCTAAGGAGCAAGCTCCCCTCACTTCACAAGCCCAGTGATAAGCTGGTCTCACTTAGCCAGTATATACTTCCCCTAGAGATTATACTCTGCTAGAGAACAGAGTGGGCTTTCCCCTTGGTAGTGAAGTCCAAGTGGGATTGCCGGGAAGGGTAAGGTATCTGCTAGGTGATGAAATCCTAGTCGGACCTTGTCTCAGGTATGCTAAGATATTTGATTTTGTGATAGTGGTCTGGTCGTGTAACATGAGTGTGCTACGATTTATTCATGATGCGATTTTAATTACTAGATGTGTGGACTAAATATGCATTCAGACAGAAATGAGATGCAATAGATTTTAAGCCCAAATTGAAATGTGTGTCCGGATGCAGACAAGTAGAGAAAAGGTTGAAGAGTGTGAGTTGACTAGTCTAAGATGCAGGAAAGAAAGAAAAAGAAGGATTCTTTTTAACTTTGATGATGGTGTCTTTCGAAAGAGATAGAAGAAAAAGATGCAAGGCGAGACCTAATGCACCTATATGAAAAAGTTTGTTTTAGAAGAAAAAGTGTGAACCCAAGGAAAATTCCTAGTATCCCACTGGGCGTGCCAGAATATTTCTAACAAGTTTTCTCTTTTCTACATTCAAAAGGAATAAGAAACTAGAGATAATGGTCTAGGGTTAGATGATACCTAGATGAGGTCTGCGCACCATTATCCAGACATTGTAGGGACTCCTCTTTGGCTGTGGAGGATGACATCTGTAGAAGAAAGAGACTTAAACAAAGAAGGTATTAGATAGATAGATGGTGGGCTGTCAAGCAAAAGCTTGATCCCAGAAGTGCAAAGACTTCCTTGAGGGATGACAGTCCACTAGTTGATAAAGAGAATGTCTGATGAAAGAAAGAAATGGTGAAAGACTAAACAAAAGAAATAAAGATAAAGCTTACCTATATTTTGCTGTCGATCTTCCACAATCGCCGACACCGATTAGTCTATCATCGTCGATTGGTCAAGGTCACTGACGTCGGTTACTCTACCGACGTCGGTAGGGGCAATGGGCCTGGTGGCTGGCGTCGATCGGGGCAATGGCCTTGAACAGGGTTTGGACAGGTCTATGGTCAACAGAATGGTCTGAAAGTCTATTTGGATGGTCTGAGAGTCTTTACAGGGATGCGGGACAATGGACAGAGTGTTAAAAAAGGTAGTGGGTAGGTTGTCAGAAGGAATAAGGATGAGGGAAGGCTTCTTAGCCTCTCCAAGAAGACAGTCAGGTTTGGTCTGGTTTGGTTGATAGCCATGTCTAGGTGGTGATATTACATAGAAGCAGTAACTAGAAAACTAATTACTAACATAGTTTAAATAATTGAAATGAAAACACAAAAGAAATACTTAGCTGTGGCTTGCTGAAGAAAGAGTGTAGCAGACTGGTTGCTGATGCCGCTGATGTAGAAGACTACCTACAGAGTGGAGTGACTGATGCAAAGTACCTGTACCCTATGATGCTTGGTGTGTGCCTGAAAGAGAGAGAGAGAGGTCGGATTTTGGGAGAGAAAGAATTCATATTCGAGACAAGAAGATCAGAGGATTGGAGGATTGGGCGATTTTTGAAGATTGAAGGATTGAAAGATTGGCGGATTGTTCAAGATCTTGCATTCGGGGTGCTGAACGCAGTTTTAAAAGCAATTGATGCCAGAAATATCACCGACATCGGCCAACTATTGACTGACGTCGGCAGCCAAAGAATAGGAAAAAAGAATAAAAATAGCTTTTTGTTCGTTCTTCCTTCTGCCGAGGTCAGCTGGTCATGGGAAAACAGTCGAAGGCGGGTTAAATGAGCACGAGAGGATGAGTGGAAGAATGAAATGAGGTCTTAAGTCATTTAAGACTTGGCATGGGGTAGTGGAGGGCATCCAAGGAGAGGTATCCTAGGAGGGGTGAGGTGTCATGAGAGAGAGGGAATTATTAATTTAAAATAGACGATTATTTTAAATTAATAAGACATAGGTTAGGCATGGTTAGAAGTGGAACGGGATGAAGGGGGCCAAGAGGGAGTCGACCAAGGAGTAGACATGATTTTGGTGTTTATAGTTGAATAAAGATGTCTTGCTTGATATTCTTTTGTGTTAAGAGTTTGCTTTGTGGATTATAATTTTTTATATTATATAGAATTGAGAAGAAGTGTAATCTTTCTTAGTTAGCTTAGAGGTGAGTTTTTACTCTCTCACTCTCCTCTTACATCATTTTAAGCTATCGAGAAGATTTATATTCTCAGGATGTTGTTTTAGAGTTTCCTTAAGCCAAAACTTGTTTCTAAATTGCTATTTTGGTCTTATTCCCTTGAGCTCATGGGATAGTGTTTTCTACTTCTTGTTGAGAGAGATTTTAAGATTGAATGGAGTGATGCATCTTTGTGGTTCATATTTTATTTTCAATCATGAAAGTAGGTGATGATACTACACTTATAAGTTTAGTAATTGAATAGTGTTTGGCAACATGGATTGCAATGTTACCTTTTACCATATGAGGGTATGTAGGAGTGTTGTTTATGATATGTTAAGTTCTATATTTTCTATTTGTGACTTTTTAGAGTCACTATCTTATCTAAATTATGTACTTGATCTTAAGGAGTTGTAATCCTTGAATTTATATTAATTATAGTTGATTATAATTATTATGTTATTGTAAAGCTTTGTATAGACTAATATTATTCTCTTTTTGAATCATGTTGTTGATTTGAAGAGTAATTTATATACCTTTATTCAAGAGAAAATAAGGTATAAGATGTGTAGAACATCTTGGTAGTCTAAAAAGGTATAGTCAAACTTTTTAATTTGTGTGCTAATCATGCAAGCAAGGAGACATTATCTCACTTATATGGTATTAAGGATGGTATAATATTAAGCCTTTGTATGTTATGTTAATTATGATATTATTTATTTTTTATATGAGTATAATATTATAGGTTAAGTTACAGAATATGATACTAGTTATGATTGATTAGGAATAACTTAGTACAATCTCGAGATGATCGTATGATTTCTTTTGTGTGTAGTTTAGTACACATGTAATATTTTAGCATATATTATTCCTTTCTATAATATATTAGATTAAATTTGTGAACCTTATGCACATTGAGGAGATCATTAGGTAATGAAGACCTGAGAGAAGTGTGATGAATTAGGAATATGAGTTCTAAATGATAGGATGGTATCCTACTTAGCCTCATATTAACTCTGGTGTTACTGAGTTAGATCTAAAAAATGAGTTAGATTTGATAGATAAAACATGCCAATTTCAGTCATATGATCATTTATTTAGAATTTTGTAATGATATCATTGTTTGTTGAGATAACAGTGAAATTTTAGCAGAGTTGTTAGTAGACTTTTCTTGCAGTTCTAGACCCCAGAGTGGTCATGATGGAGTTGATTAGCATAAAGTGATTTTTCATAAAACTTGTTACAAGATAGGAAATGTCATAGAGTAGGGTCTTCCGAGACTAATTCTCTAAGAATAATGCTAATTAGGAGAACTAGTACAAGTTCTTCAAGTAAAATTTGCATTTAATTTCATGATATGATACTTGATACTGTAATTTTTTATGATGTTAAACTTTATTTGTTAATCAATTTTTTTTAAAACAAGAGTCATCGGGGTGATGACCAATTTTAGGAGGGAGGATGTCACATACTGATTTCACATTATGCCAAATAAATCTTTAATTTGTTGATTAGTATGTTTAATGTTTGATTACTATTGATTTGATTTTGAGCTTTATGACATATACTGAAATGAAACAGAAACATTTTTAATTAGAGTACATGATGTGATAATTGTATATTATATTTTGGATATATATTAGTTAGTTGTGCATCATTATTGATACTTATGATGACTCAGACTAACTTCTTACTTATTTTGAGGTGGATGTAGGATAAATCCTATCCTCAGAGCTTCACGAGGGAGAGCATTATCAGAGAGGATCAGCGAGATGGAGTGATTTGAATAATATCAATAGAAAATGATAGTGACCCTACACCCACACAATAGATTTTAAATGGTATTTGCATAAAAATATTAGTGTGTATTGCTTGTGATTATATTTGTGTGTGTGAAATTTATTTTATTATGCATTAGATTCTTTATTCTAATTGACTTGATTTATGAATTTAAATTCAAAAAATATGTATTAATTGCTATATAGATATTATTATTATGGAAATAGTTATCTT
The DNA here is from genome assembly GCA_037957365.1 of Torreya grandis. Classification (NCBI taxonomy): domain Eukaryota; kingdom Viridiplantae; phylum Streptophyta; class Pinopsida; order Cupressales; family Taxaceae; genus Torreya; species Torreya grandis. The sequence continues at coordinate 81,797 of JARHVA010006273.1, forward strand.
ATAAATTTAAGATAATTAATGACTTATTTATCTTTTAGTTAATAATTATTTAAACATTGTTTTGAAAATTGCATGGAATTTGAGTTAATCTTGAAAATTTATGTAGAAATTATATTTAAAAAAATAGAAAATAGATTTGATGATTACTTTAGTCAACTTAGTCTGTTAGGCAAGTCAAAGAGGAAGAAGACTTCAATTTTGAAAAATAATTAATTACAGTTAGTAAATTTAAATAATGAGTAAAATATATGCATTAAATTAAAACAAATGGAGATATAGCATGCAAATAAAGAAGGATGGCATGCAAGGACTGGACACAACAGTGAGGAAGAAAAGTAAGACTTTTAAATAAAACCTTTGAGAATTTAGAAAGACACATAGAAACATGGAGACACACACATAGAGGCACATAGAAAAGGAGAAAGGAGACAAATTTGAGAATTGGAGGAAGAAAAAGGAGAGACGTCTACATCTTTCAAGTACATTCTTAAAATGGTTGGTTCTGTATTTATATTTTTGTGTGTATATAGTATGGGCTTATAATCTTATGAGAGTTTTAGCTATTCATAGGAAATATTATATTTTTGGCCAGCTTCCCAATTTACATTTCCATCATCAATAAATATTAACTACACCCCATTCATAGAGCCTGTGCTTTACTTTAAACGGATTGTGTTTTATAATCTTCCTAGTCTGAGTTTTAATAATATTAGACTTGTGCAATATAATATAAATCGGTGTTTTTATAGACTTTCATTTTTTAAATATAAGCTAAGTTAATTGAAATGCCTAGCCTATAGTATAAAATGCCCAACCAACAGTTTGAGACATCAATCAGTTGTATGGAATGCCAAGTCACGATTTGCAATGAAAAATCACATTTATAGGATGCCCAGTCACTTTTAAAATGCAGAAATGTCAAAATAGAATGTTGAGTATTGATTTGGAAACGTTGGAGTCTTTTATTGAAATCGCCATGTAAAAATTAGAACGTCCAGCTAAGCATATAAATTAAAATGCCATGTTTTATCCACAAATACTAGGTCAAATATTTAAAATGACAAGTTAGTTACAATGTTGAGTTTGTAATTTATATAGCTGAGTCAAACTAAAGATAAAGCTAAGTTATTAATTGAATCCCTGATTTTAATAAATATTTATGTATATTTTAAAGTTGTATATATTTATTTAGATAAAATGTTAGATATAAAATTGTAGAGGCAACTGTGTATATATAATATAAAAGATTGTGTTTTATTTAATAAATGTTGAAGTCTATTTGAAAGTGCCAGGTCAATTGCCAAGTCATCAATAGAAATCGTTGGAGTATATTATTAGATGGCTGAGTTTATATATATATATATATAAGCACTAAAAATTCAAATGAAGTGCAGTATAAAGTATTTAAATCACATAAGTATTTATATGAATCGCTGAAGTTATAAATAGCTGAAGCTAGTTGTAGAAGTCCTTTTATTAAATGCTGTATTATCAAATTTAATGCTGAATTTTGCGTATATAATTAATAATGCTGACTTTTATTAAGTCATTGTGCTATAATTTAATCACTGAGTTTCAAGTGAACTCATTATGCATTTAAGTGATTTTTCTATGTATTTGAAATCACTGTAGATATGTGAATGAAATTGATATATTTTAATTGAATACTGGACTACATTTTAGGTCAATGTTTTTATTTGGTTTGTGTCCAACCAAATTAGGATTGCATCCTTCTTTTTTTTTGTATCTTGCATTTCAAGTTATATAACTGCATCTCAATTTGTATAATTTGCATCTCATTTAGGTGAGTATTATTTAAAGATTTTGAATGTGCTAAATATAGCGCTGAGTTTTAAATAGTAATGCTGAGTCTATATATACACAACCCTTAGTATTACAAAAAATACAACTCTAAGTGTGTTAAGATGGATCACATAAGCTTTAAAAGAAGCATTGGGTATTAAATTAGACTTGTATATATAAAAATTAGAATGATTAATATAAATTATAAAGTCTTGTCTTAAATTGTAAGTTTGAGTATATAAATAAAAATGATGAGCTTAAATTGAGAATGTTAAGTCATTTATTAAAAATGCTTAACATAATGTCTATTCTTCAATACAAGATTAGATGTTTGGTGGAACTTTATTTGCCTCAATTTTTTTTTGAGTTGCATGTGATCATGATTATCATGGGCCCTGTATGAAAAAAATAAGAAAGTTATTGATAGTAAATATTTATTATTAAGTATGTTTTTGGGGTTTAGTATAAAGCTTTAACTATTAAGATAATTAATTCATTGGCTTTTGGTAAGATATTGGTTTTAGTATGAATAATTATGAATGTTAAAAAAACTAATATGCTTCGATGATATATATTCTCAGTCACGCTAAAACATCTGTGAAAAGGTATTATGGCAATAATATTTGATAAAAGTAATGCATCAAAAAATTGTACGAATATTGTACCTTGTAATCTATTTAAAGTATTTATTAAGTACTTTCGAAACAATTGAAGTTTTAGGGATGTTGAAATAAAAAATAAATCTACATGGGCTTAGACATTCTTATGATTAAATAGAACATTAGATACTATGCCTATATCTAAAATAATAGTTTGTTAGTGAGATAAAATGAAGCGATAAAACTTCAACCAATTGAATACAACCCTGTAGTTATGATCATACGAAGTATAACTTGATTTACCATTACTGAGGTTATGATAATTGTTAGTGATGTGCATATTAAGTAAAGACAAATGATTTATCTATAGAATATTAGGTGTTATAAAAACATGTTAATCGCGTCAAATTCTATAGCGCTATGAAATGATGAAAACCTTTTTGCATTGTATTTTGTAAGAGTATTTTATATGTAATAACTTGACATTCCTAGACTAAGATAGTGCATCATGATATGTGCCTTGAGATTGTGTTTTCATCTGATTTTATTATGAAATTTAATCTAAGGTATACCCAAGTGATATAACCCCTATTTGATAATTTAATAATCACAACATATGAATGCTTGTTCATATTTTCAAGTACAATGATCTATGACATTATTGTTTGTCATAGAGTTCTAGAGTACAAAAAGTACCCAAATGGTACATATTATATTTGTTATATGTAGACCCAAACCTATGTAATTATATGCATGTTGGTTATTACTTTGATTAGTAAGTTTAATAATAGTTAGTAAGATATAATAGTTGTGTGCATACAACTTTGTGAGTGTAAATGAATGATGAGATTAGTCTTTTGTGTAATTGTATGAGTTGCTTTATATATATATATATAGAGCAAGTACTAGTTATGTTTAAATAAGAGCTTATGATTCATGTAGTTATGATTACTTGGTATGATTAATTATGGGCAACTAGTAGTTATGTTTAAAACACTAGACTATGATATTATGGGATGTCATGAAGTGTTGTTGTTTGGATCTTATTAGGGTATTAAATTTTTTTTAGTTTATTATGAATGTGAAACATACTCAGGAGGTATGAACTATAGACATTATTTCTTGTATGAGTTAAATATTAATGTATGATTCATTCTTGCATTGATAGAATAAAGTATACTTTGCTTATTCTTATATATATCATGTGATGTCATATTATTATTAGCAGGATAAAATTCGTATGAGCCTTTGAGTTATATTAAGTTATATTTTTGAATTCATATTGATGATACTAATAGGTAGTGAGATGGATTCCATTAATCTAGGTAGTACCACCAATAGATAATCTGATCAAGTGGTGTGTTATGCAATTGAAAGATCAAAATGATCACATTCTATTTGAAAACTCTAGTCAAAATAATGTTAGATATACATTATCAATTTATATATTAAATTTATATGTTGTGCGATATCATGTTAAAACATATTTATTTATGGTATACTACATGTTTTTTTAAAATCTTACATCACATGAGGTATTAGCACATCTCACTAGATTCTCATACCGTTCTATCTACTTATCTATGAAGGGAGGTCCATTTCTTGATAGAAGAATGTGTAGGGGATCATTGATCTATGGTTGAGTGGTAAAGTACTCAAATGATGCTCTTCCTCCTCCACTATGGTACTACCTGGAGATGACACTTGAGATTATCAATGATACATGAGTTGGTTTGACTCAAACTCTAGAGGGCTTGGTATCTATTTATTGTGTTAGGCTGTATGCCTGAAGGAATATAATTATATTATGTATTTGTATATTTGAACAATGGTTTTTGTATTATGGGACCAACTATAACTGTGTCTTGTGGTATTTACTTTCCTTGGAGTTGTAGAAGATTTATATTGCATGCAATATTTGAAGTATAATATTACTGTTCTTAGTTATGGTTTAGTTATGTTGTGTTATTTTATTATGTGGATTGAATGTTAAGTTAATTGTTTAATTGTTAAAAATAAAATCACTATATTTCCTTATGTACAACTTGAGGGATTATTACATGTGGTATCAGAGCCGTGGCTCAAACTCTAGGACCTAATGAGTTCATTAGTGTTTTCATACCTTTCTATTTAGCAAAGAGGAGAAATGTGAATGAGTGTATGGTATATTGAGTGTGTACCTTTAGAGCATTCATACCACCTTAGAGTTGTTAAAAGATAGGTTTAACGAGTGTCTCATTGGTGAATTTTATAAGGTGTATGGGTAGGAGAGTACTTAGCTTAATTCATGATTTATGAAAAAGAGTTTTCCTTTCATATTTTTGATCTTAGATTGAACACTTCGAGCGTCATTATGTACTTATTTAATAAACTTCACCATTTGTGTTTTATGCTGAGAGTATTTTAAAATCATGGAGTTATTCTCACTTAAGTAATTATGCTTCGTTGTGTCTTATTTACATAGATCCCAAAAGTACGAATCCTATAAGACCATTATAGTTTGGCACCACCTAGTGCGGTGAGGATTTTTTTGTAGTTGAATGAAGATGTCTTGTTTGCTATTACTTTGTGTTAAGAGTTTCATTTGTAGATTAGCGTTCTTTATATTATATATACTCGAGAAGAAGTGTCATCTTTATTAGTTAGCTTAGAGGTGAATTTTTACTCACTCTCCTCTTACACCATTTTAAGCTATCAAGAATATTTATATTCTTAGGATATTATTTTAGAGTTTCCTTAAGTTGAAACTTCTTTTTAAATTTCTATTTTAGTCTTATTCCCTTGAGCTCATGGGATAGTGTTTTCTATTTCTTGTGGAGAGAGGTTGTAAGATTGAATGGAGTGATGCATCCTTATGGTTCATATTTTCTTTTCAGTTAATGAATTAGGTAATGATACTATAATTACAAGTTTAGTAAATGAATCGTGTTTGGCAACGTGGATTACGATGTTATATTTTACCATATGAGGGTATGTAGGAGTGTTGATTATGAGATGTTAAGTTCTCTACTTTCTATTTATGACTTTTTAGAGTCACTATTTTATCTAGCTTATGCACTTGATCTCAAGGAGTTGTAAACTTTGAATTTATATTAATTATAGTTGATTATAATTATTATGTTATTGTATAAATTTATCTAGAATAATATTATTCTCTTTTTGAATCATGTTGTTGTTTTGAAGAGTAATTTATTTTCCTTTTTTTGGGAGAAAGTAAGGTATAAGATGTGCAGAACATCTTGTTAGTCTAAAAAGGTATACTCAAACTTTTTAACTTGTTTTGTGTTAGTCATGTAAATGAGGAGACATTGTGTCACTTATAAGGTGTAAAAGATGATATAATCTTTAGAATTTATATGTTATGTTAATTATGATATTATTTCCTTTTGCTATGAATATAACACTATAGGTTAAGTTTCAGAATATGATACTAGTTATGATTGATTAGTAGCCACTTAATACAATCTCGTGATGATCATATGATTTCTCTTTTGTGTATGTCAATACATATGAAATATTTTAGCCTATATTATTGTTTTATATGATCTATTAAAATAAATTTATGAACCTTATGCATATTGAGGAGATCGTCAGGTCATGGAGACCTAAGAGAAGTGTGATGAATTAGGAATGTGAGTTCTAATTAATAAGATGGTATCCTACTTAGCCTCACATTGGCTCAGTTGTTACTGAGTTGGATTTGACAAATAAATATGTCAAATGTAGAATTTGATAGGTGGAACATGTCAAATTCAATTTTATGGTCATTTATTTTGATTTTTGTGATGATTTCATGTGTTGTTGAGTTAGTAGTGAAACTTTTACCGATTTTTTATTAGACTTTTTTTGTGGTTCTAAACCCTAGAGTGGTCATGATGGAACCAATAATCTTAAAGTGACTTTTCACAAAACTAGTTGAAGAATAGGAAATATCAGAGAATAGGGTCATGTGAGACCAATTCTCTAAGAATAATGCTAATTTGGATAACTAATATAGGTTCTTCAGATAAATTTTGCATTTAATTACATGCTATGATACTTGATACTATATTTTTTTTATGTTTTTAAATTCTATTTGTTAATGAAAACTTTTATTTAAATAAGAGTCATTAGGGCGATGACCAGTCTTAGGGGGGAGGATGTCACATCTCAATTTCATCATGTGCCAAATAAATTTTTAATCCATTGATAAGTATGGTTAATGTCTGATTATTATTTCTTTGATTTTAGGATTCATAACATATACTAAAATGGGACAATAACTAAAATGGGACTAAAAGAAGTGCATGAAGTAGTGATGAAGAAAATTAAGTCTTTTAAATAAAGCCTTTGAGAATTTGGAAAGACACCTAGAAACATGGAGGGACACACATAGAGGCACAGAGAAAAGGAGAAAGGAGACAAATTTGAGAATTGGAGGAAGCAAAAGGAGAGACATTTTCATCTTTCAAGTACATTCTTAAAAAAGCTGGTTCTGTATTTATAATTTTGTGTGTATATAGTAAGGGTTTATATTCTTCTAAGAGTTTTAGCTATTCTTAAAAAATATTATATTTTTGTCCAGATTCCCAATTTACATTGCCAACATCAATAAATATGAACTGTGTCCCATCCATAGAGCCTGTACTTTACTTTAAAAGGATTGTGTTTTATAATATTCTTGGTCTAAGTTTCATTAATAATAGAACTACGTGATATAATATAAACTAGTGTTTTTATAGACATTCATTTTATAAATAGAAGCTAAGTTAATTAAAACACCTAGCCTATAATATAAAATGCCCACACAATATTTTGAGACCTAAGATAGTTGTATGGAATGCCAAGTCATGATTTGTAATGATGAGTCAACTTTACAAGATGCCCAATCACTCTTAAAACATAGAACCATCAAAATAGAATGTCAAGTATTGATTTAGAATTAGTAGATTCTTTTACTGAAATCACCATGTATAAATTAGAATGCCCCTGCTAAGCATATAAATTAAAAAGCCTAGCTAAGCATATAAATTAAAATGCCATGTTTTATCCATAAATGCACAGTCAAATATTTAAAATGCCAAGTTAACTATAAAGTTGAGTTTATAATTTGTATAACTGAGTCAAATAAAAGATGAAGCTACATTATTAATTGAATCCTTGAGTTTAAGAAATATTTGCATATATTTTAAAGCTATATATATTTATTTAGGCAAAATGTTGGATATAAAATTGTATAGGTAGTTGTGTCTATATAATATAAAAAAATGTGTTTTATTTAAGAAACACTGAAGTCTATTTAAAAGTGCCAGGTCAATTGCCACAAGTCATCAATAGAAATCGCTAAAGTATGTTATTAGATGGATGAATTAATAATATACATACATACATACATAAGTATTGAAACTTCAAATGAAGCACAATTAGTATTTAAATCATAGAAGTATTTATATAAATTGCAAAAGTTATAAATAGTTGAAGCTAGTCACATAAGTCCTATTAAACATTGAGTTATCAAATTTAAAGCTGAATTTTGTGTATATAATTAATAATGTTGAGACTTTTATTAAGTCACTGTGCTATAAGTTAATTGCCGAGTCTCAGGGGATCTCACTATGAATTTAAGTGAATTCTCTGTGTATTTGATATCGCTATAGATATGTGAATGAAATGGTTGTATTTTAATTGAATATTGAACTGTGTTTAAGGTCAATGTTTTAATTTGGTTTGCATCCCACCAAATTATGGGTTGTATCATTATTTTTTTTGTAGCTTACGTTTCAATTTATATAACTGTGTCTCAATTTGTATAAGCTACGTCTCATTTAGGTGAGTAGTATCTCAAGATTAAGAATGTGCTAAATATAGCCCTGATTTTTAAATAGTAAGGCCGAGTCTATATATATATATATATATATATACAACCCTTAGTATTAAAAAAAATACAACTCTGAGTCAATATGGAGCGTAGAACCTTTTAAATAAGCACTGTGTATTAAATTAGACATGTGTATATAAAAATTATAATGATTAATAAAAATTAGAAACTCCAGTCTTAAATTGTAAGACTGAGTATGTAAATAGAAATGATGAGATTAAATTGAGAATGTCAAGTCATTTATTAAAAATGCTCATTGTAATGTCTATTTTTCAATGCAAGATTGAATATTCGGTGGAAATTTATTTGCCTTAGATTTCCATGAGTTACATGTGACCATGATTATCATGAGATCCGTATGAGAAAAATAAGAATAGTTATTGATAGTAAATATTTATTATTAAGTATGTTTTTGGGGTTTAGTATAAAGCTTGAAGTATTAATATAATTAATTCATTGGCATTTGGTAAGATATTGGTTTTAGTATGAATAATTATGAATGTTCAAAAATATAATATGCATGGATGCTATATATTCTAAGTCATACTAAAACATCTGTGAAAAGGTATTATGGCAATAATAGTTGATAAAAGATATGGGTTAGAAAATTGTATGACTATTATATCTTGCAATCTATTTAAAGTATTTGTTAAGTACTTTTGAAACAACTTAAGTTTTAGGGATGTTCAAATTAAAATATAAATCTACATGGGCTTGGGTATTTTTATGATTAAATATGACATTAGATACTGTGCCTGTATCTAAAATAATAGTTTGTTAGTGAGATAAAATGAAGCGAGAAAACTTTAACCAATGTAATACTACCCTTTAGTTATGTTCATACGAGGTATAAATTGATTTAATATTATCAAGGTTATGATAATTGTTAGTGATGTGATTATTAAGTAAAGACAAATAATTTATCTGTAGCACAATAAGTGTTATGAAAACATGTCAGCCAGGTCAAATTCTATAGCATCATGAAATGATGAAAAATTATGTGCATTGTATTTTATGGGAGTATTTTATATGCAAGAATTTGACATTCCTAGAATAAGATTGTGCATCATGATATGTGCTTTGAGATTGTGTTTTCATCTAATTTTATTGTGCAATTTAATCTAGGGTATACCTAGGTGGTGTAATCCCTATTTGCTAATTTAATAATAGTAGCGTATGATTATTTGTTTGTGTTTTCAAGTACAATAATTTATGAAATTATGAGTTGTCATAGAGTTCTATAGTATGAAAAGTACCCAGATATTACATATTGTATTTGTTATATCTAGACTCACACCTATTTAATTATATGTGTGCTGATTGTTACTTTGATTAGTAAGTTTAATAACAATTAGTAAGACATAATAGTTGTGTGTATACAACCTTGTGAGTGTAAATGAATGATTAGGTTAATCTTTTATGTAATTGTATGACTTTATTATTTTATAAATATGCTTGTTTGAACAAGAGCTTATGATTCATGTAATTATGATTACTTGGTCTGATTAATTATGGGCAACTAGTAGTTATGTTTAAAACACTAGACTATGATATTATGGGATATCATGAAGTGTAGTTGTTTGGATCTTATTATGGTATTAGGGAATCTGTAGTTTATTATGAATGTGAAACATACTCAGGAGGTATGAACTGTAGACATTATTTTCTATATGAGTTAAATATTAATGTATGATTCATTCTTGAATTAATAGAATAAAGTATACTTTGTTTATTCTTATGTATAGCATGTGATGTGATATTATTGCTAGAAGGATAAAATCCATATGAGTCTTTGAGTTATATTAAGTTATATATATTATATTTTGTATTGATGATACTAATAGATAGTGAGACAGATTCCATTAGCCTATGTAGTACCACCAATAGATAATCTAATTAAATGGTGTGTTATGAAATTGACTGATCAAAATGATTTTATGTTATTTTAAAACTTTAGCCAAAGTAATGTTAGATATACATTATCATTTTATATGTTTGATTTACATATTGTGTGATATCATGTTAGAATAGATTTCTTTATGGTACACTACATGTTTTTTTATAAATCTTACAACACACGGGGTATTAACACATCTCATTAGATTCTCTCACCGTTCTATCTACCTATTCATGGAGGGACATTTTTTGATAGGGGATTATGCGAGGGATCATTGGTCTATGGTTGGAGTGGTAAAGCACTTAGATGATGCTCTCCCTCCTCCATTATATTACTACCTAGAAATGACACTTGAGATTATCAACGATACATGAGTTAGTTTGACTTGAGATCTAGAGAGATTGGTATTTATTTATACTGTGAGGCTATATGTTTAAATGAATGCAATTATATTATGTATTTATATATTTGAACAATGGTTGTTGTATTGTGGGACCAGTCGTAGTTGTGTCCTGTGGTATTAACTTTCCTTAGAGTTGTTTAATATTTATATTGTATGCAATATTTGAAGTATAAGTGCTATTTTTCTTAGTTATGGTTTATTTATGTTGTATTATTTTATTATGTGGATTGAATGTTAAATCAATTATTTAATTTAAAAAAAAACACACTATATTTTCTTAAGTATAACTTGAGGGGTTGTTACATGTGAAGATAAATGTCATGGTACTAGGGGAGACTAGGATCAGGGATTGCACAAATTTGTAAAAGAGCCATAGCTTGATGAGCTGGGAGAATTAGATGTTCTATTAGGAAATTACATTTCAAGATGTCTACAGGGAGATCAATAAGGGAGCCAATAGTGGCCATGGAGTCAATTGCTTTGTTACTTCCTCTTGGCACTTGCTCAAAGGTGATAGTTTGAGAATTCTATTTAATTGATCAACCAATTATTTATAAGGGAGTAACTTCTCATCCTTTGTCTGCAACTCATCATTAACCTACTTGATTATAAGCTGTGAATCACCAAATACTTATAAATTCTAGATATTCCAATGGATGGCTAATTGAAGGCCAACTATCAAAGCCTCATATTCTAAAATATTATTGGTACATGGGAAGGCAAGGCAATAGGCTTTGGGAATAAGGTCACCTCGTGAGGTGACAAGGAGGATGCCTACCCCTAATCCATGTGTAGTAAAAGAGCCATCAAAATATAACTGCCAACCACTAGATTATGAAGTATTCATATAGACTCATCCAGGAAGGTTGTGATAAGAGGCTCAATGAGTTCAAGAGGTGGTTTTGCTAGTTGGTCTGCTATCACTTGTCCCTTAATGGTCTTTTGATTGACATATTCAATATAAAATTCACTAAGTAACATAATACATTTGGCCATTATTCTTGTGAGGTCTGATTTTGATAATAAATACTTGAGAGGGTCACACTTGGTAATGATCTGAACTTGATTATTAAGCATACATTGCCAAAGTTTATGCAAGGCAAAGACTATAGCTAAGCAAGCTTTCTCTATTGGACTATAATTTAGATCATAAGAGATTAGAGTGTGACTGAGATAATATATTGCTTGTTCCTTGCCTTGATCATTATGTTGTGCTAGGAGAGCACCTATTGCAAACAGAGTTGTTGAAATATACAAGAACTAGGGCCTCCTCGAGATAGGAGGTGACAACACAGGCAGGTTTGCCAAATACTATTTGAGATTATTGAAAGACTGTTGGCATTTAGAGTTTCAATTAAAAATGGTCCCATTCTTTAAGAGATGAGTGAAGGGGTGACATTTATCTACAAATTGAGAAATTAATTAACGAATGGATTGTAACTTTCCCTGAAGACTTTTGAATTTTTGCAGATTGCAAGGAGGAGGCATTTCCATAATTTATTTTACTTTGGTTGGCTCTACTTCTATGCCCCTCTCAGAAACCTTGAATCCTAATAACTTTCTTGATGTCACACCAAATACACACTTCTTGGGGTTTAATCTAACTCTATATTCTCACAATTGCTCAAAGATTCTCCTTAATACAACATGATGTTCTAACCTAAGTCAAGACTTCCCCAAGATATCATCCACATAATCTTCAAATATATCATGCATCATGCATCATGTCATGGAAAATAACTATCATGTCCCATTGATAGGTTATACCATCATTTTTAAGGCCAAAGGGCATGACTTGATAGTGAAAGGTTCTCCATAGAGTGATGAAGGTTGTTTTGTGTTGATTGTTAGGTGCAATTTTAATTTGATTATAGATTGAAAATACATCCATGAGAGAAAACATTTCATAGCCTGTTGTTGATTCCATGATCATGTTAATATTCAAAAGGGGGAAGTCATCCTTGGGACATGCTTTATTGATGTCTCAAAAGTCCATGCAAATTTCATTTCCTCCTTGTGGCTTAGCCATAAAAGCAATATTAGAGATCTAATTAGAATAGTCAATTGGTTGGATGAACTCAAATTCCAAGAAATTTTATAAGTCCATGAATAATAGGGCCACTTTTGATGCATTTTTCATAATTTTTGTTTGATTGGTTTAGAATTAGGGCGAAACACCAAATTATGTACTACTAAAGAGGGATCCAAGCCTAACTTGTCAACAAAACTCTATGCAAATATGTCTATGAATTCTTTAAGCAACTCAATGATAACTTGACGCTCCTCAAGTGTTATAGATGCCCCTAGTTTGACCATTTTGGATTGTTTTTCAATCATAATATTGATTTTGATCACCTCTTCAATGATATAAGATGATTGATATTATAAATAAGGAGGTAATAAATGCTTAGAACATCTAAATCAAAATAATATGGGAGTTTTATATCAATTTCAAAGTATTCTTCTAATTATAGTGAGTCATATGGAAGTTCTTTCCATTTTTAAGGAGGATCTTCATCTTTAGATTATTCTTATTCACTTTGATCATGGGGTACTTATTGCTCCCTAAAATATGTAGATAGACAAAGTTTTATGGAAAAACCTTTCTTGTGATCACCAGAAGGCATAAAATCTTGAGTTCTTCAAAATTCCAAAATTGCTTCATCATTATGAAATGTATCAAAACATGGCTCTTGATTTGGATCCTAGTATATTAAATAGGGATAGATGAGGGATATGTTTATGGCATAAATGGTGGTGTCAGGGAAAAGGTTAGTTGTAGCAAGATCCTCAAAATGACTATAGATAGAACCCATTATGATGTCTTTATTAGAGAGAGACTACTCAGGTACTAAAGTAATACCCATAATGATATTGTTTAAGTCATCATCAAATAGTCTGTACCCTAAACCCAAATACTATGGTTGTTCTTAAACTGATATGGGTTCATGTCTACCTTGTTTGTGTCTCACTAGTCCTTTCCCTTTATAATTCATGTATTATAACATCTTCTGGACATGGGGGTATCAATTTTTAGGAGATGTAAGTGCCTCATCATCTGGAGTAAGCCATGAGTCATTTGATTCTTCAATATATTCTTCAGATAGTAATCCTACACTTGAGAAGGCCATTGGGCCAAATTGATATCTGATTGGATTGACCTTTCGCATGGATGGGGACTTATAACTATGCAAGGAGATAGGGAGATCACCTACACAAAAGGTTTTATATTCAAACTCTCTACAACCCATGGATGTGATTTTTAAGTGAGTAACTTTAGGTAGTGAATCTGAGGTGGGTACAAGCTGATTTGGTGATATATACTTGGTATTTGTTGGATTTAAGATGGATTTATCTATGTTAGGACAATGAGATGATGAGTATTGATCCATTTGGCAGCTGTGAAAGTAATCAATTTATCTAAGAATGCTGACTTACCTTCTAGAGTGGGGGAATTTTAGACATTGATGCATGGTAGATGGGATAACTTGCATCTCATGGATCAAAGGATGACCTAGAAATATGTTATAAGGTAAATAAACATCCATAACATGGAATAAGGTTTGGTGTACTACATGCCCCACAATAATGGGAAGGTAGATAGTTCCAAAAGATGATCATTCATTATCATCAATATGCTTTTATCATAATCAAGGTAGGCCCTAAAGATGCTTCTAAATAGCCTATTTTTTTCAAGAAATCAAGATTACATAAATTAAATGTCGACCCTTCATCTATGAGCACCCTAGGAATACGGTGATGAGATATGGAGACTTCAATGAATAATGGATAATTGTGGTGTGGGCCAATTGGAGGCATGTCCTAGGCACCAAAGGTAATCTACTGAGAAGGGGATAAATGCTCCACTAATGCCTAGAATTGATTTATATCCAAATCACTAGGGACCTTAAGATTATTCAAAACTAATTAAGTATCTCTTCATATAAAGAGGATGTTTTGAGATGTTCCATTAATGAGATTTAAACTGACATCTTCTCAAGATGTTGAATAATATCATAAGACTTATAAGAAGAATTGGAGACTTTTCCTAGAAATATTCACCTTTTGATTAGTAGAAGAAATAGGTGGGTCCTTTGGTTGTGCCCCAGGGACACCAATTTTATTGTGTCTAGTGGTAACCACACAATCAACAGTGGCTTACTTGATTTTTAATATGGTGCATGAGGATAGAGTGGGCTCTTAGGGGCTACAGATTTTAATGGTGTTGACATAGTGGTATGGCATGGCATGGTAGTTGGTGCGGTTGGAAGAGGAGGCCTGACCGTGGACTCTTAGTGGATTTATGTTTATTTGATCATGTTTGGGTAGTAGGTCCTTGTAAATGCCTAGTTTCCCATTTGTAGATTGTTTCTAAGTACTTTCTCCTTCTATTTCAATATCATCTCTTTCAATTAGGACTTGAATATAGTGATTTAATTGCATATATCTTTCTGTATCATGACCTTTGACCCTATGGTATTTTCAAAATTCATCCTCGTGATACCAATTTGGTTTAGGTTGATGATCATCCATGCATCTAATTTTAGGAAGAGTGATCATATTAGCAATATTTAATTGGTCAAAGACCATTTTAAAAGGTATTCCCAACTAGTGAGGGGTCTTTTTATAGTTTGAGGCTTTGGTTTGCCTCATGGAGCTCGAATAGAGAAGACATTCTATTATTTTGTGGGGTTCTTATTGTTAGGGTGTGGAGCTAAAAGCTTCACCTTGATGCAAACAGAAGGAGGATGCTGATTATGTAGTCACCGGCGTCGACAGGCCACAACTGACGTCGGTCAGGGATCAGTCTATAGCAACTGACATCGGTAGGGATCGGCCGGTGTCAGTCACCTCCAGGCAGATAGGGACCGACGTCAATCGCTTGTGGTAGTTCTAGAACTGTTGTTGACAAACAGTCAGTTAAGTGAACGGGCAATTTGCATGATGAAGACTAGTTCGAGTCTTGAGCTGCAAGTCTAATCATTGTATGCATGAGATCTATATAATAGACTCATGGGTTGTATTGTTAAGTGGAGAAGGTGTAGAACTAGGAGAGTTCTTCCCATGGTAGAATCAAGTAGGATTCTTCATGTATGTAAGATCAGGTTTGATCTGCAGGGTGTTGCAAGATCATGGTGGAGATCTACATGAGATAAGTAAGATCAGGTTGGTCTGCAGGGATGTGTGTATGCGAGGGTCAGAAGAGGATCGGTGGGGGAGAAAGATCAAGGTGACAACAATACATCAAGATCAGGATCATGGTGAGATCTACTTGGAGTACCGGTTTGTACTCGATTGTATAGGCAGTACAATGAGGTGAACAACAGCTTGTGTTAGCTGTGTGTTGTGACCTATTGAGAGAAGATTACTCAAGAGGGAAGATTACTGGGAGCCCTTGAGGAGGAAGCCTCACAGAGGTGGAAGAAGAGTGTGATCTCTTTATTGTAATTTCCTTTATAATGAGTTGAATATAATTATGTGTTGCCTCTCATATTCTATGTGTATTTCTCATTGATAGTTATTTGTTCTTCTGGTTATTTCTGCATGTTTAAGTTGCTTATACAATGGTAATCATGTGTGCTCTTAATTCTGACAAGTTGTGTCAGAGCTTTGGGGAACTTAGGTCCTATCAAATGGTATTAGAGCGAGGTTGGACGTTCTCAGAGTGAGTTTGACTAACAGATGGCCCAGATCTGGTTAGTGGTTTTTTGATTACAGGTTGCTCATAGGGTTTCTATTTGAGTGGGAGTATAGCAATGGCAGAAGAAGGTAAGCTGAGAATGAAGAAATTTAGGCACAGGATTAACACCACAAGGAGTGTGGTGGGTAGTCTTCAAGTGGGAGCTTGAAGAGGAATACAAGCCAGGATGCAGATTAGACAAAGTACTGGTATAGGTACAAGTGTAGCTATTTATCTCCAAGTGGGAGATTGTTAGGGTGTGGAGCTAAAAGCTTCACCTTGATGTAAACAGAAGGAGGATGCTAAGTATGCAGTCACCGGCGTCAGCAGGCCACAACCGACGTCAATCAGGGATCAGTGTACAACAACCAACATCGACAGGGATCGGCTGGCATTGGTCACCTCCAGGCAGATAGGGACCGACATTGGTTGCCTGTGGCGGTTCCAGAACTGCTGTTGATGAACAATCAGTTAAGTGAACGGGTAGTTTGCATGATGAAGACCAGTTTGAGTCTTGAGCCGCAAGTCTAATCATTGTATGCATGAGATCTATAAAATAGACTCATGGGTTGTATTGTTAAGTGGAGAAGGTGTAGAACTAGGAGAGTTCTTCCCATGGTAGAATCAAGTAGGATTCTTCATGTATGTAAGATCAGGTTTGATCTGCAGGGTGTTGCAAGATCATGGTGGAGATCTACATGTGATAAGTAAGATCGGGTTGGTCTGCAGGGATGTGTGTATGCGAGGGTCAGAAGAGGATTGGTGGGGGAGCAAGATCAAGGTGACAGTGATACATCAGGAGCAGGATCATGGTGAGATTTACTTGGAGTACCAGTTTGTACTTGATTGTACAAGCAGTACAATGAGGTGAACAACAACTTGTGTTAGCTGTGTGTTGTGACCTGTTGAGAGAAGATTACTTAGGAGGGAAGATTACTGGGAGCCCTTGAGGAGGAAGCCTCACAGAGGTGGAAGAAGAGTGTGATCTCTTTATTGTAATTTCCTTTATAATGAGTTGAATACAATTATGTGTTGCCTCTCATATTCTATGTGTATTTCTCATTGATAGTTTTTTGTTCTTCTGGTTATTTCTGCATGTTTAAGTTGCTTATACAATGGTAATCATGTGTGCTCTTAATTCTGACAAGTTGTGTCAGAGCTTTGGGGAACTTAGGTCTTATCACTTTTTTTGTACTATTTACAGATGCTATTATTTAGAATCAATAACCCCATATCATACAATATTTTTATTTTTATTAAATATTTTTAACTTTATTGAAAAGGAATTATCTTGGTTCTGATTGTGCTCATTCTAGGAGTACAATTTAGTTACCCCTTTTTCAATTAGTGCCCTTTTAATTGTCATCCCTTTCTC
Source organism: Torreya grandis (assembly GCA_037957365.1). Lineage (NCBI taxonomy): Eukaryota > Viridiplantae > Streptophyta > Pinopsida > Cupressales > Taxaceae > Torreya > Torreya grandis. The sequence continues at coordinate 99,411 of JARHVA010006273.1, forward strand.
AATTATTTCGTCAAAGGTTTTAGCACATTAGAGTTTTAGATAATATTTGAACTCAACATTAAGGTTATCCACAAATATTTTGGCTAACTCCTTTTCGGTAATATATAATGTAGGAATCTTGCTAAACTTCTCCATCTTTGCAAGAAGTATGCCAAGCTTTCCCCACTTCTCTATTTGGTGTTATAGAGGTCTATGATAGAGATATCATGTTCAATATTTAATGAAAAATGCCTAACAAATTATTTTGTTAATTCCTCAAAGCTAGATATAGACCCTTGGGTAGGTACATGAACCATTCTAAGGCTAGTCTAGTAAGGATTTTTGGGAAAAGTCTTAATAGATAGGAGAATTCATACACAACTTTGTGACAGGCCACAAGGAACTCTTGTATATGGTCTATAGGATCAGCTTTCCCTCTATATTTTTAAAATTTAGACATTTCGAAGTGGGGTGGGAAAGGTATTTGTAGGATATTCATGTCTAAGGGAGAAGAGAAAAAATCTCCATATTTGTATTTTAGTGATTATGAGCATGGGTCTATTTGTTGAAGATTCTCCTTCACCACTTTCCATTCTTGTGCAAATGAGGGATCTGTAAGGGGACATAGATGTTTGGTGATGACTTCCATGTGGTCTAGAATGATTAGGATTGGAGTTATAGACATTTTGGCATGGGGAGGATGGCCATTGATTTTGTGTACATAATTGGGAGGCTACGGAATTAATTTGCTATGTGAATTGGAGTAATCGATCCTCTAAGGTAGTTTATTTTCTATTAGCCTTGACAAAGTTATTTTGGAAGGGGAAATGTTGTTCTTGATCTTAAAGTTCTTGTTTATGGTCTACATGGTTCTTTTATTCATGCTCTTAATTAGTATGCATATGGTGATGGGGAATCTTAGGTCTGTTGGGTGGGAAGATTAAATTTTGTAAGAGGTTTGGATCAAAATTAGGGGATAACTTGTCCCCCATTGCAATAATTTGGGCTAGAAATTAGTCACAATTTTCATAGATAAATTGGTTAAAGTAGGCCCTAACCTCATCACCATGGAAGAAGTTATTTGTGAGTTGATCTCCTCCTATAGGGGTACACATGTCACTATGTGTGTCATTATGATCTCAATTGCCTAGACTCCCAAGGGTGCCACTTTCTTGATTAGATCGTTGTCCCATTCTTAGGACTTGGGCATGGGTTCTAGGAGGCTTGGTGAATGACGGGGGTGAAAAAGTGATGAGGTGTGATGAGTGATGATGGGGTTTTTGAATACTAATTTGGTCCAAAAATCAAATATAAGAGTGGTCAAAAAAGATGATTTTGGATGTGTATTGATATTAGATTTAGAAGGATGTGGGGAATAAAGTGACGAAGGTTTACCAAAATCTAAAACTTTAGAGGGGTTCAATCTAGCAAGGAGATTAAAGAGATGATGTGATCAAGTACCTTTCACAGTAGTAAATGGATGATTGGATGGGTGCTAAGTATGAAGAGGCAAATGATAAGGAAGTGATGGGTGTTAGATCGAAGACTTGTCAAGGTTTTTATGTTGATAATTCCTAGTCAAAGGATGATAATGAAGGGTTGAGAGATGGGTGACCACTAAGATCTGGTTTCAAGACTAGATATTATATCCAAGGATGAAATGGGAAGATATGAGATGAATATCAGATGTTGTTTGGGATGGTGAATGGAAGATATGAGTTGTATGTCAAATGTTATTTAGGATGGTGAGATGGATATGATGATGAGGTTTAAGAATGGGTTTTGGCCTAGGGGTATCTAAGGTGTAAAAAACAAAAGGGGTATGGTTGACTCATCTTACAAATAACATGGGTTTAACATGACATAAAAAAAACACACGTAATAACAAGCCCTAAGCTAGTAAAATGAAAAGGGAAGATAACCTGATAATCACACCATCTAACAGATTTATAGGTGAGGCTATAGGTTAATGACCTATTACGTAATATTTTGAAGCCTCGAAACTCCTTCTACACATGATGGTCACTTGGGAGATGATACTGACTTTGACAATGAAATGCTTGTTACAATTGAAAGGTCCTAAGCTAGGTTTCCACAAGGGTTTCTTGGGGAGTACCTGATATACACAAAGGTAAAATGGAGCCCAAGTCTGTATAGGATGCTATTTAACCACCCTACACATTAGAGCTTAACCACTCCTCACTCCATGCAATCCTTTATGGGGAATTCTGGTTAAGCACCTAATGAAAACTCTCCTAATTTTTATACTTCATCAGAACACAAATTTTGGTTTAGTATGTGATGATGAAATACACATCATCAACCCATCATTTCTAAGCCCATGCATGGGGATGAATTCCATGTCATTTTCTATCCTAGAATAAAAAGGGGGGAACAAATAGGCAAGCACAAATTAATTTACCAATAAATTACTTTATGTGAGGAATTACACAAATACAATAAAATAATAAGCGAATATATACAAGAAATGAAACTGAAGTGTTTATGGCACCCCTCCACTCCTATAAACACAAAGGTTAGGAAAACAAAATGGGGTGCCTTGATCTTGAGGGGGCCTACACAAAAGGTTTAGTAGTTTTAACTTGAAATGATCAGACCTGCAAGCACACATCAAATCAAAAATGATGTTTGTATTTAATTTCAAAACTTGTCAACTTGCAAAATGAATGTTTAGTAGTTTGATTGATTTCAATTTTTGGCCAATCATTCTATAGAGCAATACAAGGCAACCTACAATGAGAAAGTGTTAATAATTTGAACAAAGTTGATTATGATGATTATATGTGAATACAATAAGTAAAATAAATATGTAAATTGACTTTATCAAATCTGTAGAATGATAATTAAAATGAAAGACTTATGACTATTAATTTAAAAAGTTATAAAAATGTAATTTATGATTCTTAACTTACAACAATATGAAACTAAAAGTTAATTTTCAAAACCTTAATAAAGTAGTTAATACTAACAACAACAGTATTCACAGTTAAGACTAAATGATGAGAAAAATGATGAATGACTCGATAACATTCTAAATAAAATCTCAAATTATATCTATAATGAACATTCTAGATGACCATTTAAGAAAAATTCTTGACACGATTATTAACTTAAATAGTTGTGAATAGGTTATACTACCTGAATATAAATCTAGACTTTTAAACTCCAAGACTTAAAATATCTAAAAATAATAAATGAATTGATGACATATCTATTAGAGGACAATCAAAATTAAACCTAGACCATTTAATCAAAACAATTCTAAAAAATGAAATTAATTCAAGATGAGGCAAATGGGTGGTTGAAATATTTCATAAACATTATGATTGCTTTTAACTCAACATGTCTAAAAGCATATTTTGAAAACAAGAATTTTATCAAGGCTGTGTAGTTACTAGTACCCTTGATGGACAAGTAAGAAGTGAAAGGACACATGGCCCATAACATGAATGTTACTAAAGACACCCAAGCTATAAGGCTCAATCTGAATTTGAACTATGCTAGGATCTAGGTGTCATAGACTGTGTTAAATGAAACAACTATATTGCATGGATGGGATTCAGTCTACAGATTGTTTTGATCAATAAAGAAGCATATTAAGGAAATATGGTCATCTATCAAGCTCTACACATTCATTGTTAGGAAAAAAATAGGGAAGTTGATAAGCCTTTGGTCACACACAAAAAAAGTGTGGCATCAATATATAAAAATAGGAGCCCCAGGACTACAGATTTTATGCTGAGGTTCTCGAGCTGAACAAATTTGATACTTAGGAATAAGTGGAGGATGGTGAAGTGCTAGTGACAAAGATAAAGGGAAATAAGGAGTGTGAAGTTCTATGAGTATAAATTCACCAGGAAGATTACCTTACTTGGTGATGCCAATGCATTCAAGATTTTTGGATGTAGGGTTTTTTACAAATAGTTTAGCTTGTGCATGTCATAGGTCATTAAAATGATGTTTATTTAAAATAGTGTGAGTCAAAAACAATGTGACAAGCATAAAATATAAATGCCACAACATCTGGTAATGCCCACCCAACATTTCCTAAAATGGGGGCTTTAAAATAGGGTACAAACATCCATCAAGGCATAATAAACGCTGAGTTTATCAGATGCTAAACTTACTAGCGTCTTAGTAGACAAGTAGGTAAAATATAGAAGGACAAATGACTCACACACCAAAAAACCTTATTTTCATATTTTTTCCTCTTTGGAATTCCTCCAAAGGGATTATGGCAGCATACACATATTAAAAATTTGACCAATCTACCTTCAAACAATTAGAAAGGAGACATGAATGTTGACTCAAGGAAAATGGGGCTTGGAAATAGGGAGCTTGCATAGTTACTGAGGATCACCTGATACAACATCTAAAGACTCATCCTCTGCAATATAAGAAAGAATAACAGATATAATATTGACAAATACCAAATGGATAGATCAAACCAACACAATAAAAATAATAATGGACTATTAGGTAATGAACTTAAATCATAAGACCTAATTTAATCTGTAACCAAAATAGAGTATCTACAATGATGCATGAACACAAGATCCAATTTCATTTAAAATTATAGATTATTACAAAGGTTTAATGTTGAGATTACTGATAGAAAAGAGGATTATAGACTCCAACTTCATCCTAAATTTTTATTGCAAGTATCATTATCAAACTTCACACACAAATTAGTCTAAAAGGGTAAAGTCCCACTATGGTCACCAAAATGAATCCCCTTAAAAACTTGAGTAAAACATATTTAAATTATGCAAATGATAGTAAATCTACCCAAATCCTTACAAATATCACTAATATGAGAGAATATAAAGGAGCAATCAGAATTAACAAGTTCTTACCATCATCTCACTTCTGTTGGGCTTCCCTCTAGGATTTTCTAACGGATTCTTCAAATACAACTCGACATGATGTTGGATTACTTGAAAAATGGCTTCAAGATAAATGGCTCAATGGATTGTTATGATGGATGCAAGATGGGCTATGAAAGCTAGTGTCATAGAGACAACATAGATACATATTTCTTCCTTGTTCTTCATGTTTGGGCTTGCCTCTATTGAAAGAGGTTTTTGGAAGGGATTGGAGGGGAGATTTCCCTCTCAAATTTTGAATTTGAAGTGGGAGAAGGTTCTAGAGTTTGGAAGCATCTAGACCTTATTTTGGGAGGGAATCATGTGAGTAATAAAATAATTATAAAATTGGAAATTAGGTGGAAAGTGGGGTTGTGGGGGTAGATTAGGATTTTAAATATTAGAAAAATTAAATATATGAGAAGTGGGATATTTCATGTAATTTAAGATTAATTGATTAATAGACTTAGGGGGACAAAGGGTTAATTTTAATAAAAAATTAAATGTTGATACTAGATGATATTGGGAATAGTTTAGTGAGTTAGTTTGGCGAGCAGAATTAGGTGCATACACTTTCCATACCTTTTAGGATCATCCTTTGTGTAAGTATGATGAGAGTAAGATGAGTAACCTCCTCTTTTGGGGTATTCATCTCCCTTTGGAGATGATTTGTATTCTTTTCTAGATGGTTTTCCCATGATTGAAATCTTATCCCTTTCTTGATTCCAGCTTGCACTCACTCTCACCATCATGGAGTGATGGTGTGCCATCTCCTTGTATGGGCTATTTTTGAAGAGGTAGTGGTTTGGGCTCTTTTATCTTAGAAGCTCTTCCTAATTTAGTTGTCTTAGAACATTCTCCAACCTCTCATTTACTACTCATATATCCCAAAACTATATAACAAGGTCTTTCCTCAACCTGTATGGGATTAGTCATTCCTTGGCTATTGATGACAAGGTCCTTTCCATCAAAACCCATCTTAGTTAAAAACTTGGAGCTAATACCTCAAGTATTTTTTCGAAATTCACCAAATTAGCATCTACATCTTGATGGGAAGAAAGAGAACACAATTAATTGCTTATTGTGCATACCTCAATCATGGTTTCTGCATCTGTGATAAAGGATTATCTTCTTTGCATGGTAGACTCTTATTTCTCCTCCACTCCTTCACCATTCTAGAAATTTTCCAAACACTTGTCCTTGGATTACAACTCAAGTTGCAAATCCTAAATGGTTCCCATGAGACATTCTCCTTGGAACATCAATTAATCTTGGAGCTCTTGTATCTCAACATCTAAGGGTTGTAATCTATATCTTAATTAAAATATTTCCTCCTGAATCAACCAGTTTATGCTTTCAAGCTTTTGAAGCCTTTATCTCTTCAGAGCTCTGCTCATGGTTGTACATTTACAACCAAGATGCCTTCATTTCCAAACTATAAATTGGACCAATGGAAGAATCTAAAACAAGGAAAAAAGTGTTAACAAATCATTTAAAAAACTACTTTGATAACAAACTTGATCCAAAAAGGTTAGTTAATGCAACTATTCAATAATTCATCTATTTTAGATTCTTGTGACATCTTTCTCAATTTTCCATAATTTAACATGAAAATTGGCTTAAATAATTAAAAATTAGATTAAAAATGATTACAAATAGCAAGTAAATGATAAAAGGACACAATAATGAAAACTAAATTGATAATGGAGTTCATCCAGTATGGACTTCGTCTCTGGGTCCACCTTAATATACGAACTGATCAATTAAAATAATGTAAAATACACTATTTTACATCAATTTTATCTCAATATGGGGCTCTCAATTTGCATACAAGTCTCTGATGTCCTCTAGGAAGGATCTGTAATAGGATCTTGGCCTTATAATCTCTTCTTTCGATAATAAGTGGATTACAACTTATTTATTTCTACCTAAACAAGGTTATCTCTCCTTACAAGGGGCTATCTCTCCTTACAAAGGCATAATTTCTCTCTCCTTTACAAGGGATAAAAATTCATCTCTCCTTTACAAAGGACATAACTTCCTTTCTCTCCTTTTACAAAAGGGAAAAATTCAATTTTGTCCTTAATAGGGCTTAAATGTCTTCCCTTAAAAATGGGAAAAAATCCTAATTTCTCTATTACAAAAGGGTAAAATTGCCTTATCAAATACAAAATCCTCCTTTTTATGTTTTTTCCAAGGTTTGTGGCATAATGACAAGGGCATTAATCCATTTGCATTGGAATAGGGGTTCATGTCCCCTCTCATTCACCTTATATATGCCTTATTTTGGCTTATCGACCCAAAAATTAAAGGATAATTACTATATCATGTGATTTGCTTACCAGACTTAGGCTTGGTGTAACGTTCAAGGCTAAAAATAGGCGTGGGAGGGCTAGGATCGAATCACCACTCCCAATGCCTTTGCTTTTGCTTGAGAATCCCAAAATATAAGGGAGATGTAAGATATATTTAGCCTTATGCACCTAAAGTAGGCATGGCATGTTGGTTAAGCCCTGCAAATAGATCCATGAGGTTAGGAGGTTAGTCCACTTCTAATGTTTTTGGCTTTTTGATAAGGCTTAACACATTTCTATGTGGAAATATACCTTATGCATTGGAAACTAAACAAATCCAATGTTTAAATTAAGCAATCTTTGCCTTTGTATTCAGTCTAAAGAGACCATCCATTGCCTTAGACTCACCTTGGAACTCGGTGGAAGCTAGGCATAAACCATGCTATGGTGGACACTTGGTGGTTGGGATGGGTGCCAGGTGGTGGCTTGCAAGCTCTCCATATGGTTTTAAACACCAAGCTTTGCAAATACATAGAATTTTAGTCCCAAATCAATCATGAGAAAGTCTTGTGAAGGGTTTATATGCAATTTCACCACCATTGTATAGTGAGATAGATGACAGTGTCCTCCTCATTATAAAAAGAGGACCCCAATCGACAAATAGTGTGGCCCCATATGTAAATAGGTACACTATCAAATATCAGAGGTGAAAAATGATCTAACCCATTTACTCTCTCTACCATGTGTCACCATCTAATTGGTCCATGTGTTAGGCTCGATTTGGTCCACTTGGTAACATTGTACAATCCAGTTAGCATGATGACATCTCTGTACCATGTGCATTTTTGTCGCATGTTTTTCTTTACCTTCATCAAGCTATAACTTTTGCATATAGTGTCAAAATGACTCCATTTGAATTGCTTTAGAAAGCTCTCGACGAGCTCTTTGATGTGCAAAAAGTTTCAAAAGAAATTGGGACTATTTGAATGTATCAAATGTGGGGATCTTCCTGGATCATTGTTGTATGAACATAATAATGATAAGTTTTACTATGTGGGACATGCCAATGAAACAACCTCTAGGATCAAGAGGTTGACTCCTATTCTAATACTAAAAATATTTTGATTGAGGTTGAAAAAGATAAAAAAAAAACAAATAAAATAAATGGGAGATGTGTCATAATAATTTGATCATTCACCCAATCATAAGAATGAAACAGAAAACAACTTATCTATGAATTCAAATTAATTATTTTAAGAACAAATTCAAAAATATATTTGACAAAAAATAACCATAAAATCTTTATAAAATAATATAAAAATCATTCAATTTTACATATTCCATTTGAAAATGAACTTCAGTATAATTAAACAATTGTTAACACTATAATTTTACAATAAAACTTCCATAGAGAATTGAGGATGCTATGGATTAAGGCTTTATATTTATTCAAAAAGAGAGAATAAAATAAAAGAGATAATGGATTGTGCAACCAAATCGCTGATTTTCAGCCACCACTTTTAATAAATTGATTCCTTTAACTCCGGAGGTCATCATTGACTTTCCTTTTTATGCCTCCACACTTATTCTCTGTTCAAAGCCATCATTATTGGGGAATAATCGGACCATAAATGTACAAAGGAGTGAAAATCAATAAAAGTAGAAAATTTAATAAGTTATCCTCCCTTAATTCCCATAATTTAAAGACAAAAATAATTTAAAATTATCATAATTTAAAGGTCAAACTTTTAATATCATCATTAATTGTCATCCACATGTAGATCTATGAATATAAGCTTAAAAACTTAAGATTCCGTTTTTAATAAAGGTAAACACTTTTATTGGTATCCATGCATCTCTATCTTCTTTTAACTCCCTCTATATAATGCATGGGCTATATTTACATTAGTGGGAGAGCCCACCAATTTAAAATAAATCATTTAGCTTTAAGAGTTAAATATAGGTATTTATCCTTGAGAATTATTTTAACAAGGAAATAAAGGATACAAACATATTATAATATAGTAACAATAAAATTATTATCGAGTGTAACTTTTTTCAACGATATCTTATAAAAGAGGCATGATGTGTTGATAGAAAATTGAGTACAAGATATTTTTTATAAATCACTTTTCCATTACAGTGGAAAAGTGATGGGATTATGGTTAAAGAGAACAATATTTATGTGGATAGTGACAACTTGCTTATCGAAAATATGAAAATTAGACATGTGTTGCTCGATGAACATAATACAATCAAGCCTTTTGAGAACATGATTAAAGCTGACCTAGACATTAAACCTTATAAACCAAGGTTTTGGGCCTAATTATTATTGTTGAAAGAGAGGGTCTAACAAGTCCAAATAGGTTTAAAATAAAAGTAGGCTTCACACTTCCCAACACACCATCTCATTGGTAGAACACCTTCCTTCTCAGTGTATTTAATCATACTAAAGTCTCCAGAGGTGAACCAATTGAAAAAATGAAAGTTATAGGGCAATCAATGCTATAATGGCACTTTTTCTAGGCCATAATTAGGTATGTAAACATTGATGAGCCTTACAAAATGACCATCAATGTCAAAGGTGACCCATATTATACGATAACAACATGTCTTCCTCTGAGGTAATAGTTGAAGGAGAATTTTTTACGGAGATTAATAAACTAGTGATACCATATCCATCCTTGTACGAGATGGAGTATTATGTGGCATTTGGCCAAATGCACTTTAGACAAGTCTACAGAATAATTTGGAACTCTGAACTTCCTACAAGTAAGCAATATTTAAAGCATAAATTTGCTGACATGCAGCTGCAAATTTCACATAGAAATTTCAAGATAAATTTGTGAGACCGTAGACATTCCTTGAGAGAATATTGATGAGGAAAAATCCATATGTACTTAAACTTTTCCATCTGCATACCCTTCCTTAAAATCCAAAGTCGTTGCTTAAAAAAGGATGTTGGTTTGGTAAGATAAAATCTTCTAGTGAAATGAAGTGGTGTGTGAGGTGAGATACATGAGTGCTTAGAGGGTGGAGGATTTGATAAGGATGTCCCAACACTCGAAGTAACAATTTGCATATAATTAATTAGAGAAAGTTGATTATGATGAATGACGTTGATGTTTGGCTCTAAGAAACAAATCTAGGTAGAGGGGGACTATATTCAGCCTTTCTTACATATTGTTGTTGTTTATCATTGGAGGTTGTGTTAACAACTTTAGGATTTTTACTCCCCACAACTACTTTCTTATTACTTGTAGTAGTCCAACAATCATTTTTTTAGTTGTAATTGAATTTTCATTAGCCTCCTTAGGATCTAGGTGATCCACAAGAGGACTTTCACGAATCTTATGGTTGGGGCCTTGAAAATGAGACCAAGTTTTGTGCATGTTAATATAGGTGACCATTTGCATGAAGTGCTTAACTCCCAGTTGAATATTGAGGGGCTCTTTCAAGTATTTTGTGAGGTCAAACTAAACACAAATTAATTTATTTAGCCGAGTTGAGTCAAAATAATACATCTCATGACATATCACATGCCAGATGTGTTCAAGTATTTTGTCTAGGAAGGCCTATAGAGTAAGTGGTAGCCCAGGTAATAAAACCTAAATGGGGAGTTGGAGTGAGGCCTACTCAAAGACATCAAAACCCTGAGTCCAACATGACAAAATAATCAAGGTGTTAGACATGAACCAATAATTAAACTTGGCACATCCAATGACTCCTTAAAGGAGAATAGAAAAACCTTTTGGTAAGGTTTTGGATCCCTCCCAATTCAATTTCATTGGTCTCCTAATGTTGTCTAACCTAAGTTGAATGTATTCTTAAATAAGATACGACTTACATAGTATGAAATAATGCTATGTCATTCACCCTAGTTAAAAATCAACAACATCATAAACCAAAATCACATCTACATGGTAAATGAGATTGATAGAAATGTTACCTTGTTGTACACCTTTGAAACAAATTTCTAAGCTCGCTTTGGTGCCATACTTCCCATTGATTGCAACAATAATTGTATCTAGATAATTAAGATCTAGTTATATTTCCTCAATCCACCAAAAGGGTGGGGTTAATGCCTAAATTAGTTTAGGAAAGACAAAAAAAATTCCTACAAAGATGATATAGTAGGCTTGAAAAGATAAGATGAGTGAAATCATACATTAAAAAACTTGTCAAAATAACGTTTCTATAATTTTCTCATGAAAAAAAGCTTTTATAAATTTATACCTACAAACACACACATATACATACATACATACATACATACATACATACATACATACATACATACATACATACATACATATATTGAAATTGAAAAAATCATTTTTTTTTCATGTTTATTGGCTTAAATGTTTTGATGTTATTTTAAACATCATACCCTTCAAGACATAAAAGAGGTACGTTTTTAATATTTTATTTATTTATTTGTTTATTTATTTTTTTGTGCATGCTTCAACAAGTAACATTCACATGGAATCATTGAATTATATAGAATGTCGACATCTTAGTTTATATTTTGAAAATAAATATATAATGGATTACAATGATGAGTAAGTGTACATCTAAATTAGTGAGCTCTTTCAGCTAAGCAACTACTAGTAAGGAGCATCCACATAGTCAAAGTCACTCAAAGCATGATTCTAGTCTTAACCATTTAACTCTCCATATTGAATACCTAAAAAGATTTATACCCTGATATATAAAAAAAAGCAACCATCATCCTTACTAGTTAAATTATAATCCTTTCAATTTTATTTTAATTTTTAATATATTAAATACAATAAAATTTATCACATCATATTAAATGGAAGAATGCCCATACCTATTAATAAAGAAAATTCACATTACTTAATTACATGTTAAACATACACCTTATTCATATGTCAACATCACTGAGATGCTTAATTACATGTTAAACATACACCCTATTTCTATATATAGAAGAGACAATTAGAAATATATATTTTTAAAAGTTTTGCAAGCTATTTTATATATATATATATATATATATATATATATATATATCCTGGGTAGGTACTTAATGAGCATATTCATGCCGTTAAAATTTCCTTGCGTAAAATATTTCATAAAAATGATCAATAAAATGTCACTTCAACGATTGTTTCTTTGGGGTAGGTACTTAATGAGCATATTCATGCCGTTAAAATTTCCTTGCGTACAATATTTCATAAAAATGGTCAATAAAATGTCACTTCAACGATTGTTTCTTTGTTGGTGGAAGATTCTCATTGTTTCTTTGTTGGTGGAAGATTCTCATTGTTTCTTTATCCAATCTAACTTCATTTAAATGGTTATATAAAAAAGGATGTTTTTAAAATAAATAAATTAAATGGTTTTTTTATTAATCAATTTTTTCTAAGTGGTACCTTTTCCTTATGATTGTATGGCATTTATTCAACTTTGAAATTTGTTTATTTGGAGTGGAATTTAACTTTCTAAAATTTGTAGATAGAAAGGGAAAAAGAAAAAAAAAACATCATTTAAAGAGAAGCTTTTGGAAGTCATATCATTTTATTTTATGGGAAATTAGTTTTACATTTATTTTATTTAATAAAAAAATAAAAATAAAACAATAAAAATAAGTTTAATTGTATTAATAAATATTTTTGAATAATTAAAATGTATAAAGAAAGATTTTATATAAAAATATTAAATTATTATAATTTTAAAAATAATTTAAAAAATAAAATAATAGAAAATAGGTTCAAAAAATAAAGTGAACAAAATCTAAAAGATTCAAGAGTAAATATAAAACTTTTCTCGAATAATAAAAAATTATAATACTCTTTTATTGGGATTGTTAAAATTGTATGAATATATTATTGGAAATTATAATATTCTACAAAATTAGTTTGATGAACCTATTCTTATACTTCTAAGCTTTGAAAACCTCAATCAATTTTTGAAATTCCTTATAGATCTTTCAAGAGAACCGATCTCGTCCTTTTAAAACATTAATCATCTCAACACATTGTAAACCCATGAAAATTGAAAGGATGAATGGGAGATCTATGTAATCTATCCATTATCATCAAGCCCTTATAAGTTTGATGGTTTGACAATCAACATACAAATATAATGTAGTTCCAAAGAAATCATGTGTGGTGTGTCTCAATATCCTTTCAATAAATGTAACAAGTATTACATGCTATATGTTCTTTCTCTAAATTCTTGAGTTCTACTTTTGATATAAGAAAGCTTCTCCGATAAATAATTTTTTTTATTTTACAAATTCAATAAATAATCTATATATGAATATATTGTCCTTGAATTCAATAATGCATTTATGTCTCTACATGCATCTTGAATTTAAATTAGGATTTTATTTACACTCAATCTGACATATAATAGATGGGGAAAGTTAAAAAATAAAGACCAAACGATGCACTTGTAATTATATATTTTATGAATAATATACATATCATTATCAATATCTTATTTATATAATAAACTATTTATAAATAATAAAATATTTTTAGTAATTATCCTCAAAATAGAATATCTATTTTGAACTAATATCCATAAAGATAAGATTCCTTCCTGTCCTAATTCTCCTTGCTATCTATATAAGAATCTGGAGCCCATATGATTAAAGAAAGGTTCGATATATTATTATTGTAATCTTCTTGTTAGGTAGGAAAATTGACTCTCCTCACATATGCGCTTTAATATATTTGGCAGTTATTCTAATTTTGACATATTTGTGTCTCTTTATCTTAATGTTATATAGATATGCATATATTGTGGGTGAAGTTTTGAAGTTGTTTCAATTATCTTAAACTCATTCCAAAATTTAACATGTTATAAGAGATTTCTTAAGCTTCACTTCATTAAATTTTTATATTTGTAAATTAACATTTCTTCAATTTTATGATTATTTTGTCAAAGTTATATAAAAAAGACCTTGTTGATTTCACCAAAATTTAAGTTTCTTGGAGATTTTTGTTGTTCTATTGTATCTAGAATATTATATAAAATTAGTTTTAACTTTCTTTTCATAAAAAATAGAGCTACAATGTTCAATCAATAAAAGTTTGAAAATAAATTAATCAGATTTTGTTCTACTAAACTTAACCTTTTTATATTTAATGGAAATTCAAAATTTTAACGAAATTTAATAAAAAAATATTATTTTTATTATTTTTTTGAAAAAAAATTATTGCAATTTTAAAAAAGCTAAAATTAAAAGCATGTAAATTATAAAATACTTTCTTAACTTTACAAAATATTTTATTAAAAAAACAATTTATTTTTATTTTAGAGTCATAAGATATTTTATTAGGTTTGGATACTTTTTACAACGTTGGATAGATTTTTATAGATGATCTCTTAGGGTTTTGTTCCTTTACTGATAATTGACTTTGATAGGTTATATTTTAGTCATACAGTAGTATTTTTCAATAATATTTTTATTGCGCATATTTTATTGAAATCTTCTCAGTTATATATATATATATATATATATATATATATATATATATATATATATATATATATTGTTTTTTTAAATTATATATGTTTTGAGAGGAACAAAATTATGCATTCAGATTTTTAGTTTCATATTAAATGCAAAAGATTTCATGGTTAGATTTTTTTCTCATATTTTGATTATTTTTAGATACGTTTGACCATTAATCCTAAACATTAAAAATGTGTCCTCTTCATAGCAAAGAGTATATGTTCACAAAGGTTGATCATTCATCCTCACATAAAAAATATGTCCTCTTTAGAAGAAATAATTTATACTCACACATGTTTTTGCCATTCATCTTCACATTAAAAATTTATCTTCTTTAGAGCAAAGAATTTTTGTTTATAATGGTACAACTAGATTCCTGTCTTTATAAGGATTTTTCAATCAGTGGTTTATGTCTCTACATATATGTGACTCACATTAGCACACCAATTTTCTAGGATCCATAACGAGGATGGTTGTTTTTGGGTTGACACTTCTTGATAATTTGAGGAGCACTTAACATCTTGAGATGTAGAATTGTTTCAATTTTGTCTTGATCATAAAAGATACATTTTTCAATGCTTAAGTGTGCCTGATTTATATGTTTGAAATCCTACAATTTTAGAGAGATCTTTATATTCAACAACATTTTCTTCTTAATTTGGTTACAATAGCTTGCCACCCATATGTTAAGATAAAATGGAATGGTGCCCATAAGGACCTTAACATTGTTTTCTCTCCATCAACTTATAGACATGATTTAACATCATCTTCATTTGAATAATTTGCATGATCATTACATTATTTGTACTTATTTACATGGGTATCTAACATGGCCTAGTTTGTGGGATCCATATAAGAGGTTTGCCTCACTTTCTCACTTTTTTAATGTTATTCTTAAGGGAGTGTTGAGATACATAATTTTATGCACAACATTTTATATGCTTACTTAGACTAGTGTAGCTTAATTCTTCCTCTCCTCATTATAAGTTACATCTTGAGGGGGGATGTTAGTGTTTATTATGACATACACCATTGCATTATCTAAGCTGCACTTGTAACTCTATTATTTATAAATAATGAACTCCTTATATGCACATCATTTTCCATATATTATTTATAATAACTTATTTATAAATAAAAATATATCTATAGTGATTATCCTAAAAACAACATTTTTCAATTTTGAGCTAATATCCCTTGAGATAATATTCCTTCCTATAATAAACCTCCTTACTTATCTATATAAGAAGATAGATATATAAATAAATAAAAAAACTCATTGCATTATTATTGTAATATTCATTTCACAAAGAAACATTGGCCCTCATTAAATATGTACTTGAATTTATTATTAATTATTATATATTGACACATATGTGTCTCATTACATTAATATTATATAAGTATACATGTAATGTAGGTGAAGTTTTGAGGTTGCTTCAGTGATCTTAGACCCACTCTAAAATCTAACAAAACAAGTGTCAAAAGAGATAAAAAATAAGACAAACATAAACATAGTACTATAATTCTTGTATAATGAAAAAATACTAAATATTTTAGTTGAAGTCTAAAAATAAAAAAGGGGGGAGGAAATAGAAACCCAGGGAAGAGAAGGAAAATATGAGGAAGGGAAAACATACAAGGAAGAATAAAGAGGAACTGAGAGAATCACAAAGAAACATATAAAATAGAAAAGAGGCACATTATAAACTTGGGTAAAATGTCCACATATGCTAGAAGTTTATGTACGTATGTCATAATAGGTCAACAAGTAAAAAATTTAATGAGACATTAAAAAATGAATTTATTTCAACAATAAAGTAAAATAAAAATTATATTTAGAGGATTAGGAAGTTGACCTTTCGCAATATAAATAAAAGTGGTTAAAGCAATGAAAAAGAGACTTTGTTATAAGGAAAATGATAGTTGTATAAATGCCCAAGATAGAGATACAAATATCAAGATAAAGACATCATCTCTTGCCAAGAATAAACATATTCATTCTAGGAATGTGAAGCTTCCTTCTTGAACATATACAATGATCACTCCTTTAAGAATTCTTAAGAGTATGAGAAACAAATTTAATTGTATACGTATAGATATAATCACTATTAGATTTTAAGGAAATAATATTAATAACTGTTATCTTTTTTTTTTAATAATTATATGTAAAGTATAGCACTATTTTTCATTAACATACATTATATCATTTATTTGGTTAATTTTTTAAAAATAAAATTTTGTAAACTTTGGTGGGTTTTTTTGTGTCAGAAGTATATTAACATTATGATTTTTATCAAAGTTATTTTTCATTCTAAAAAAAAATATATTTGAATTTTATATGTAACAATCATTTAAAATATGATACAAACCCTGATACAACTACATCATAGAGAATTATATAACAATCAATATGGCCAACCAAATTGGTAAAACATAATTTCTACTTGTCATCAACATAATAAATGAAGACTCAAACAAAAGGAACTCATTTTTAGTAAACAAACCTACTTATTTTCAATTGATTATTGTAAGTGGGAAAGAAGGTATATGATTTTATCACATATATATATTTTTATCATTCTTTAATATATATGTGTTTTATCTTTCTTTAATAATCGCACTAAAATTGTATAAAATGTTATGTTTTACAATAAAATTTAGATTGGGTATTTTACTTTTACTAATAAAAATAAGATGAAATTTAATTGAAATTAACATAGATTAACCTTTAAAATTGCAACAACGCATCATTTCTAGATTTAAGAATTCAGTTTTTTGAAAAAATTACGTGAAAAAATTATTTATTTTTTTATTGGTCAGCACTTTATTACATCATTTAAAAAAAATATTATGAATTATTTCGACAATTATACAAGTTTGATTTGGGTTTTTCAAACTTTAATATTGTATTATTTATTTAAAAATGTCTGACAATATTTACAACTTCCTCTTGGCTAAGTAAAATTGTATGTAATTCTTAAATATATTATGTAGAGCTAGTCATCACCACCCTCACCCCCACTCCCTAAGCATGGAAAATAAAGTAGGGACATGAGAGGGATGAGTAGAGACTTAATAGATGGAAAAGTCGACAGTGTGTGAGCAATAATCAGTGTCATATTATTCTTGGGACTAGGTGTATATTCTTCTTCTTTATTGATGACCTATTAAAAAAGTTAAGTGCTCTTCAATAGTTTTGTAAACACGTTCAAATTATTTATCAATGTTAATAAAACCAAAATCATGATCATCAATTCTAAATATTTAAACTACACCACAATTAATTATTTATGATAAAATACATACGAAAACAATTGAATATAGTTGGGTTTCAAAAATTATAATACAATTTTCTAAATTATATACACTATAATTTTTTTAATAATTAATCACTTATTATTTTTTTATAATTATATATGCTTCAATATTGAACTTAATTATAAATTAAATTAAATCTATAAAATTAGAAAAAATATATTGAGATAGAAATGATATTACAATTTGAAGAATTATTGTAGAGATGCTAAACTTTGATAGCATAAAAATAAATCACTATTCTCTAGTCTTATAATATATATATAATAAAAACATATTTCAAAATCTTGAAACAAAATTGAGAAAAATCTAAAAACAATGCATTATCTATAACTACAAAATTAAAATCAATACACCTTTCTTCATCCTCCTCATTCAAGAAAGTTTATTCCCATTGAAATTGAAGCCTAAAAATTATATATGTTATACAAACACAAGCTAGAAAATATTTTTGTAAGAAAGACTTCCTATCACTACCTTGTAATCATAACTAATGCATCTTCATCCAAAAAATATTGGGAAAAGACTTTGATAAATGGTTAAAAATTTAGGGGCATCAATAATACAATAACCATCTCATTCGATACCTAAAATAAAAAATTAAAAAATAATTATTTGTAAACTTTTGAAATAATGAAAATAGAAAAGAAAAAATAAAATTATGTTATATAAAGATATCATCAATCTTAAATTGAACATTCATTATGAAACTGGTAGATCGGCATTCTCAAATACATATTGTTAATTTTTTTTTGTAAATTATATGTAATTATTTAGATACAAATTAAGATGAAGCTCATTTGCTTCTAACATTCTCATTATACAATGACATGTTTAAATTGATATTTGCAAACATAGTTTATGAAATCCTAAATCACGAAAATCAAACTAAGTCTTGTGATTTATTTGAATCTAAATTCACATCGAAACAATTATCCACACAAGTAAACATTAGTTTTATCAATCCATTCTTTTTCGAAAAATTAAGTGTTAAAAAGTACTTTCTCATAATTTTACCTTATTTTTAGATTGTATTTAATTAATTATTATTTTGATTTGTTTCTAAATCATCACTTCTTTTCTTAGACACTTTGTTTGGGAAGGGTTCAAATATCATGAAGGCATTTCAATTAAAAAGATTTTAAAGATTGTAAAGGCATTTCAATTGGAAAAATATTATTATTTGTAAAGATATTTTATTTGGAAAGGAAGCTAGATAATTATAATGATTGAAATTATTAAGAAAAACTAGAAAAATATATTATAATAATAAACTAAAAAAATTATTATAATATTTTAATTGATTTTTTTTTAATTTATAAAAATTAAAATTAATAAAAATAATTATAAATTAAATTTTTAATATATATATGCTATAAATTAATTTATTTTAAAAGATGTTAAAACTCACCATCATCATCATAGTCATCAACATTACAAATTTGACTAAGTGAGAATAATTGATGATGGAAATCGTTGGAAACATGGATAAAATAAGACAAGATATTAAAAGGGATCTCTAAAACCTTGAATATTATTTAATTCCCTGAGCACACTTTTATCGAGTTTATCATTCCCTTCATAAATTTAATATTTTCGCATGAATAGTTATGACTAAACTATCCCATAGCTTTCCATCGCTTTAAAATGCACACATTATGGATAGGTTTAAAAATGGCATAGATTTCCATCGGTCAAAATAATGGATAGTTTTGTTTCCAAGAGAATTTGTGAATTGTGTGTGTAAGAAATCAATTCAAAAGTGGCATTTCCATTAAAAGTAAATCAGTTTGTGGTGGTCTGTTTTTATCATACTTTTAAATCTTGGAGGGAGACTATTAGCATGGTTTTCCTTTAACTTCTTATTATATTTTCTATTTTAATTTATTAATTAATTTTGTTTTGAGTGCACATCCGTCTGTTATATATTGTTCTAAGTTTTTGTAAAGTTAAGATGTAGGTTTTTTAAAGATTACAATATAATATTAATTTTATTGTACGTTGATTGGTAGTAAGTTTTATATGTTATGGGGGCCTCACATGAGTAAAGGCAAGCTTATTTATTTCGCAATTGATTCCCTTCACGCCAACCATCCGCTAGTTTTATATGTTAATGCTTTAATGCTTTCATTGAAGAGTTTTGGCATCAGGAAACGTGGACATGCACATAAAATTGTCAGCATGGTTGTGGTTGTAGTTTTGGGTGGAGCTTCTCTTTACATTCTCAAAAATAGATAGATATACCATCTTGTCCAGGTTCAGATCCAATGATGCATTCCATACTGAGTAAGTAATGCATTCCACACCAGTCCATTCCACATATCTGGTCACGGTCAACAAGCTATTGGATTGGCTGCCAGGGATACTTCCCGACATCTCTCACACTTCCAATGTTAAAAAAAAAGTGGGAAACAATATTAATATTCAATGCGGTGTTTAAGGGTTGAAAATACCAAAGGCGGTTGCTTGCCCTTTATCAAGCGAAGAATGCTTTGGTTGGTTGCTATCGTGCTTCTCATATTGGGTGGCCACATTAATGGTCTAACCCCAGATGGTAAGTTAACAGTTTTTGTAATTTTTTCTTCATTTGCAACGTTGTAGGCATGACATTGCTGAAGTTCATAGGAAAACTAAATGACACCAAGATGTTGCTAAGTAAGTGGAAAGCATTCGATACAAACCCATCTGGGTGGAGGGGAATTCTGCAGGTTTGCTTCTCCATCTTGTATTCCTTCCACCATTTTATGTTGTAATTTTTGTTACATAATTTCAATAAAACTTATTGTTTTCATTTTAGCATCAACATTTATATGGAAAATATTTTTAGGTTTTTTAGGAACTAATTTTTCTCTCTCTAGTCAATTGTTGAACTCACAGTAAAGCAAACTGTCGAGCTGAGATGAGTAACTTATTGTTTTTTTTTGATTAGTTTTTCTTGCCTATGAAATTGGTAATGTTGTCACATGTCTTATATTTTATGCACCTAGATGCACACTATTAAGCTTAGATTAGTGAATGTAGTTGTTGAATTTTTTCCCCTTCTTTTTCCCTTTTGGTGAAATCGTAATGCTTTCTCTTTGGCCTGGTATGTAATGCACCGAGAATGACACTAACAAAATTCACCTAATAGTATTTGTTGTTCCAGGACTTCCATGGATATTATAGGATTTTGAGGAATGTTTTTCTCTCAGACTTGAGTTCATTTTTGCATCTTCAACCAGGGAACAAATTTACGGCACTCTAGGGGCTTTTGTTTCTTCAAAACCCTGACCCTCTTGCCAAGATTTATTGCTAATTAACTAAGGTTTAATGATCTTGTGTTTGATTCCAATTCAAAGTGTGTAACTTGAAATTTCTGTAGTAAATTATACAACAAGGTTTAACTCATAAACGACTCCAACAACTCCAAGATATGACTGTGTGTTTGGATATGGGATTATCCTAGGTTTGATGGAATTAGTGGACCCGAGGAAAAAAATTATGGATGTATTGGATGGAAGGAAGACCAATGGGAATATTAAAGGGGACATCAAAATCTATTGGTTTCCCAAGAAGCACGAAACCTTTACTCAGATTTTTGGTTATGGTGAGCAGAATGATTTACATTCACCACAGTTAACTATGAGAGAATCCTTAATATTCTCTGCCCTTATTCCTCTTATAGAGGAGGTTGATAAAACTACCGACACTATATGTCCACCAAAATGGTACATCCAAAATCTATTTTCTTTTCTTTAATTGAATCCTTCTATGTCATTCTAGCAAGGTTCAATGAATTTCACTGACACGACCAATTATCAAATTACATACCTTTGTTGAAGAGATCATGTAATAGGTGGAGTTGAACAACTTAAGAGATGCATTGGTTGGAATACCTGGAATACCTGATGTAATTGGTTTGTCAACTGAGCAAATAAAATGCTTAACAATTATTGTTGAGGTTATTGCAAATCCATCTGTTGTTTTCATTAATGAACCAACTTAGGGACTAAATGCCAGAGCAACTGCTATTATTATGTGAACTATGTTTAATATTGTAAATATATAAATAAATGTTGTCTATGCCATTGAACAACTTAGCATTAATATATTTGAATCATTCAAGCCAAAATAATGAATATTTGTATTTATTGGTGTTTTTATTGACATTTATATTAAAGTTATGGGTGTCTGATTTAGTTCTGTTGCAACTTATATAAATGAAAATAGGAGGGAAAATCATATAAGCATGACTCGTAGGTCAAAACTACTAGATTGGAACTCACTCTACTAGATGAAGGAGTGACTAGGAATGATGATAGAGTGATTAGGTATGATGAGTGACAATGAGGGAATGGTTAAGGACAATGAGGGATGAGGATAGATGAGGAGGGGGTGATTAGGGAGGATTAAGGATGATGAGGGTTGATGAGGGAGAGATTAGGGATGATGAGGGGTCCAATAAAAGATGATGAAGGATTGACTAGGGATGATAAGAAATGATGATGGTTAATGAAGGAGTTACTAGGGATGACGAGGGATGATGAGAGTGTGACTAGGGATGACGCTCAGGATGATGAGAGAGTGATTAGTGACTAGTGTGTTCCAATCTAGCAGTCATGTAAAATAAAGTCATATTCTAGCACTCCAAATTCACATAAGACACTCCCTTATTGACCCTCATCATCTCTAATCACTCCCTTATCAACCCTCATATTCATTTATCATCCCTATTCACTCCCTCACCATTTATCATTATCCATCATTATCCCTAATCACTATTTCATTGGCCATCATAATCTTTCATTATTGCTAATCCCTCCCTCATCAACCCTCATCATCCTTAGTCACTCACTCATCATCTCTCATTATCATTGATCATCCCTAAACACTCCCTCATCAAACCTCATAAACCCTAATCATACCTAATCACTCTCTCATCATCCTGAGCATCATCCCTAGTCACACTCTCATAATCCCTTGTCATCCCTAATAACTCCTTCATTAACCATCATCATTTCTTATCGTCCCTAGTCAATCCTTCATCATCTTTTATTGGACCCCTCTTCATCCCTAATCACTCCCTCATCAACCCTCGTCATCCTTAATCATCCCTAATCACTCCCTCCTCATCTGTCCTCATCCCTCATTGTCTTTAACCATTCTTTCATTATCCTTAACCACTCCCTCATTGTCACTCATCATATCTAATCACTCTATCATTATCCCTAGTCACTTCTTCATCTAGTAGAGTGTGTTCCAATCTAGTAGTTAGTATAAATGGGATAGTTTAATCATAACTATTCATGTGAAAATATTAAATTTATGAAGGGAATGATAAACTTGACAAAAGTGTGCTCAGAGAATTAAATAATATTTAAGGTTTTAGAGATCCATTTTAATATCTTGTCTTATTTTATCCATGTTTCCAATGACTTCCATCACCAATTATTCCCACTTAGTCAAATTTGTAATGTTGATGACTATTGTGATGATGGTGAGTTTTAACATCTTTTAAAATAATTAATTTATAACATACATACATACATATACATATACATATATATATATATATATATATATATATATATATATATGTATGTATGTATGTATGTATGTATGTATGTATGTATGTATGTATGTATGTATGTATGTATGTATGTATGTATGTATGTATATGTATGTATGTATGTATGTTATAAATTAATTATTTTAAAAGATGTTAAAACTCACCATCATCAATATATATATATATATATATATATATAATTTAATTTATAATTATTTTTATTAATTTTAATTTAAAAAAAAAATCAATTAAAATATTATAACAATTTTTTTTAAATTTATTGTTATAATATATTTTTTTAGTTTTTCTTAATAATTTCAATCATTATAATTATTTAGCTCCCTTCCCAATTAAGATATCTTTACAAACAATAATATTTTTCCAATTGAAATGCCTTCACAATGTTTAAAATCTTCTTAATTGAAATGCCTTCATGATATTTGAACCCTTCCCAAACAAAATGTCTAAGAAAAGAAGTGATGAGTATATTAACCTTGTAATCATAATTATATATTTTAAATGATTGTTGCATAGAAATTTTAAATACAATTTTTTTTAGAATGAAAAATAACTTTGATAAAAATCATAATGTTAATATACTTCTAACACAAAAAAAACCCATCAAAGTTTACAAAATTTTCTTTTCTAAAATATTGACCAAATAAATGATACAATATATGTTAATGAAAAATAGTGCTATACTTTACATATAATTGTAAAAAATAAAAAGATAACATTTATTAATATTGTTTCCTTAAGATCTAATAGTGATTATATCTATACGTATACAATTAAATTTGTTTCTCATACTCTTAAGAATTCTTAAAGGAGTGATCATTGTATATGTTCAAGAAGGGAGCTTCACATTCCTAGAATGAATATGTTTATTGTTGACAAGAGATGATGTCTTTATCTTGTTATTTGTATCTCTATCTTGGGCATTTATACAGCTATCATTTTCCTTATAACAAAGTGTCTTTTTCATTGCTTTAACCACTTTTATTTATATTTCGAAAGGTCAACTTCCTACTCCCCTAAATATAATTTTTATTTTACATTCTTGTTGAAATAAATTCGTTTTTTAATGTTCCATTAAATGTTTTACTTGTTGACCTATTATGACATAGGTACATAAACTTCTAGAATCTGTGAACATTTTACCCAAGATTATAATGTAGATAAATCTGACTTATGATTTATCTACAATGCAATTAGATGGCAATATGTTAACAGATGTGGGTGGCAAGATATAAACATGTGTGGGTGTAGGACAAGGAAGGTGCAAATCCATGTTAGCTTTGCACTGCACCAAAACCCCCTTATTCGGATAGAAATTGTAAAGCGAATGAATGGTAGGTATCATAAATAAATTTGAGTAGATAAATCTGAGTTTATCACGCTCATTCGTTGAGCATGTCTGAATCTGGTGAGCTTGATGATTTATCATTTGAATTTTTTCAAGAGTTTATTGGTATGTTAAAATGGTCAAGATGGATTGGCAAGAGTAAATTAACCAAGAATAGAAATGAATGACAATTTTCCATGCACTGATAGCCATAAGAAAACCTTGATTTCAGGTCATGTCCTCAAATTCCATAGGAATTGCCATTTTTTTATTGATGTTCTGATTGTTTTAAAATAGAGCTGATTTTATTTTAGGTAGCAAAGGCTTGAGTGTACTATCAACAAAAACAGTACATTCAAAAGCTTTTATGTTTTGTATGTGAGCATCATGAACTGACCATGCTATGTGAGAATTATGAACTAACCATGCTTCCTTTGGAGGCATTACCTGAATTTTTTTGGTGCATTCAAGGTTTGGCTTTTGCATTTTGAAACTCCATTCTATCACAGTGTTCAGATGTCTCTCTTTTGTTCTTCTGCTGTACATTACCAACTGCCTCACCAAATCACGGTGTGTATTTTCGAGAGGAAACATATAGTAATATAACTAAATTCAAATATGCTTTGTAATTATCTTTTGGCTTGGACTTATCCTGCTAGCGCACCCTTTCATCCTTGTACTTTTATTTTACCCATGCCAATAAACAGTGTAATGCATTATCTTTTGGCTTGGACTTATCCTGCTTCTTTCGGTGTATTCTGTCTAGCTATTTTCTTAAAAAAAATCAGCTTTACATATATTTGGTGAATGGAAATTGAACGTCTCTATCAATTGCATTCATTACAAAAAAATGCCTCAAGTTGGATTATGAAGTAGACGTATATGCCTAAAAAATTATATCATCTCCAGAAGTATTAGATGTTCTGTAAAAATTGGCAGCTGCACTACCATCTACCTTTATAGCACTCTTTGCAGAATTACAGTGTTGATTGTTTAACAAAATTGTATACGTATCAGATCTTGTGATGTGAATTGCTTCAAAAAAATTGTCATTTGCATTAGAAAAAATCCCCCATTGGCATTTCTGTAATCATTATAATCTATGACCTGAGTTTTGTGGCATGCTTTGGATTAAGCAACAAGGCATTTTGTGAAAACAGTTCACAAGTTTTGTGTATGTTCCTTTGAGCGATTTCATTAATCATTACAGTCTACGAAACCCTGCTTCTTTGAGGCATTTCATTAGATATTTCACGTTCCTTGTGTCTAATTATACATTTGACAAATGCATGACCCTGCAACATCTGTTTGGTAAATGGAAATTGAACGCTTAGAATTCTGAGATTTCCTGTACAAGGTTTGATAGGCCTAGCAAGTTTAGGTGAAATTTAATCTCATTTGTTAGTGTAGGCATTTTCCTATCTAGTGGTTTTATCTACACGTTTTTTCAGCATACTTAGGTTAGTTAATTAAGTTATTAGGGGTCATTTACTTTTAAGTGGGTTTCAATTGTGAATTACGGTTTTATTTTTTTGGTGACTTAATTTCACTTTATATGTACTTTTTTTTTTTTCTAAGTTGGTAATTCAAACATTTTCTTTGTGGAATTTTCTTGTTTTTGGAGCTCTCATTCTACCTCTATATGAATTCGACATTACTGCATGCTCGCTATTCAGAGATCTTGGCAAACTCTAACATCATTCACAGTAGACACAATGATATGAATACACAAAATAACTTGTGAGTAGTTAGACACATGTAAACCATACAAAACAACTTCCCATCAATTAGCAACATGTAAATCGTCAAGAGCTAAAGCTGCTCCATGACACTTGTTTCTATTTGTATCTTGGACATTTATATAACTATCATTTTGTTTATAACAAACTCTCTTTTTCATTGCTTTAACCAATTTTATTTATATTTCGAAAAGTCAACTTCCTACTCCCCTTAAATATAATTTTTATTTTACATTCTTGTTGAAATAAATTCATTTTTCATGTCCCGGTAAATGTTTTACTACTTGACCTATTATGGCATACGTGCATAAACTTCTAGTATTTGTGAAAAAGGCACAACATTTTACTCTAGGTTATAATGTGCATGAATTTGAATGTGTAACATTATATTAGAGAGAAAATTTGTTTGAGAAGTAATATTGAGTTATATATATATTAAAAGTAATTTTATTTTTATTTTTTTAAATATTTGAATAAAAAATTTAAATGAAAGAGTGTCAGATTTGTAGGATGTTAAATATAATTTTTGAAAATGAGAAAAAATTTCAAATTGAAAGGGTTTAAAAAAGAAGTAGATCTATTTTTAAGAAGATTGAGTCTGAGAATAAATCTAAAAAATATGCTTAACAGATTCAAGTTGGTTGTAAAGAGGATATTTAAGAATTGAAATTTCCATAGACAAAACCTTATCCCACTTATAAGCCTTTGGTAAAGAAAAAACCAAATTAACTAAGCAAGTTTTAGTTCAGCAATGACTTGCCAAATGATAGTAAATCTCATGTTCTAGAGAAACATAGAATAGTTGAGATTTTATCTATGGTTAAGCTTTTCAAAGGGCATGTGTTAAGGTGAAAGCCAATTATACCTTATTTTAGGCTTGTAACTAATGAAAGGTGTATCAATATGCCAACACGAATATCTCCACCAAAAAGAAGAGGGGCTGAGAGGAGGCTAAATTAATTAAAAGTTTTAAAGCCCTCGTTCATAAAATTAAACTTGTATGTAAATATATTCAGAGCTAATAAAAAATGAGACTTCTTACATTACATATTAAAAATAAAGCAATTTTTTAAATTTATATAATTTTAAAATTTTGACTCTAAAAATTCAAGATGAAGAATTACAACCGAAAATGAAAATAAAAAACCACAACAAAGTGAATTATTTTTAATAGAAATACCACCCACATAAACTGAAGCTTCCCAAGGTTCGCAAACTCTCTTGAAAACATAAGTACTGAGAGTGAAACCTAAGCCCTTTCCAACCTTGTCTTCCATAAGGAGCTCCAGAGTTTGTTTGGATAAAGGTGTTGGTCACTCTTTTATGAAAATTTAACCATGTTTGTGAAGTCAATATATCAAGTATTCCAAAGCGACGGACAGCTAGCGGATAGTTTGGTCATTAACTATTCATGCGAAGATATTAAATGTATTAAAGGAGTGATGAGCTGGACCAAAAAAACGTTCTAGTAAATTAAAGAAAAATAAGGTTTTAGAGACCCATTTTAATATCCTCTATATTGTCTTCTTTTATCCACGTTTATGATTGACTGATTTAAAAAAATACAACGACATCACAAATTATTCCCACTTAGTTAAATTTATAATGTTTGTACACAAACAATTACGATAGAATCGATGATGCTTACAATGATGATTTTTAATGTCTTTTTAAATTAAATTAATTTTTACGTTTTAATAAGGTATATAAAAGTACAATTTTTTTTTTAACAACTATTTACAAAATATAATTTATAATTGTTTTTGTTGATACTGACTTTCATTATTTTTGATGTCTTTATAACTAAAATGCCACAATCATTCTTGGATCCTTCTTACTTGAAATACAATTCTATTTAACCCATTTTTGTAAAATGTAAATTTTTAATTTTTCTTAATGACACCAAGCATCATAATCTTTTAGGGCTCTTCCTAACTAAAATACCTTCATAATCAATAGCATAAATTCCTAATCATAACACTTTCATAATCTTTGAAATCTTCTCAATTAAAGTGCCTTAATGATCTTTGAACCATTCATAAATGAAATGCTTAAGAAAAGAAGTGATGATTTAGAAACAAATAAAAAATAACAACTAATTAAACACAATTTAAAAATGAGACAATATTATGGGAGATTATTTTTCAACACCTAATTTTTTGAAAGAGAGTGGACTTCTAAAACCAATTTTTAATTGTATAGATAATTGTTTCATTGAGAATTTAGATTCAAATAAATCACAAGGTTTAATTTGATTTTCTTAATTTAAAATTTCATGAACCAAGTTATGATTGTAAATATCAATATAAGTATGTCATTATATAATGAGAATGTTAGAAGAAAATGAGAATTATTTTTTATTTCATTTAAATAACAAAAATTACTAATTATTTTTTTCAGCATATTTTTGGGAGTGCCCATCTACCAGTTTCACTATATAGTTCAAGGTAGTTAATTCTAAGTTTTATAATCACAATATTTTTCATGAACCTAACAACCTTATATGGGTACACAATGGATGTTCAATTTGGGATTGATGATATTTTTAGATCGATAATCACTTTTGACTAGAGTGACAATTAGTTTGGGACATATATGGGGCCTGGATCCTCAAGCGATACCACAAATGGCAATAACCAAAAAGGTTTAATATACCATATACGGCTGCAACCGACCACACATGCCTATTGATATTTGAACATAGGTGACGTTGGAAATATCTAAGCCACTTTATCAACTCACTCACATCTCATCGATGGATTGATGATATTTTTATGATAAGTAAATTTCTTTTTAATTTTATGTTTTTATCATTCAAAAGTTATTAGATACATTTTAAATTTCAAATTTAAAAATGCATCAAATGAGACAATTATTTGATTATTAATGGTCCAAAATTTTAACTATTTATCAAAGTCTTTTCCTAACCTTTCTTAGACGAAGATGCATTAGTCATGATTGTAGGGTACTGGTAGGAAGTCTATCTTAATAAACATTTTCTAGTTTGTATTTGTATCGTATATATAATTTTAAAGCTTCAATTTTAATGAAAAATATTACTTATAAAATGAAGATAATAAAGAAAGGTATATTGTTTTTAATTTTGAAGTTATAAATAATACAATGTTTTTATATTTTTTCAATTTTATTCCAATTTTTAAATATGCTTTCATGTGAAACCTCATAATCATAGAAAAACATATGTTATAAGGCTAGAGAATAGTGATTTATTTTTATCCTACCAAAGTTTAGCATCTCTACAATAGTTCTTGAAATTGTAATAAAAAAATCCTTATTTTCAATACTAAGTTTTTAGTTTAATTTATGTTTAAGATTAATATCTAAGTATATATAGTTATATAAAATTTCAAGTGGTTGATTATTGATAATAATTGTAGTATAGTTTGAATTTTCAGAGTTTATGATTATGGTTTTGGTTTTATCAACATTTATAATTACATTAACCATATTTATGAAAATTTTGAAGGACACTTAATTTATTTTTATTAAGTCATCAAGATGTTTTGTAAGAAGGAAAATGCTATCTACATAAACAAGATTAATAATATTTTGGGTGCAAAGGTTGGTACTTATGTACTTAGCCTCTTCCATTTATTTTTCTAAATGATCTTTATAATTCTCAAAAAGAGTTGAGTACAAAGTATAACCTTGTTTTACTCCAATTTTACAATTAAATTTTTTGAACAAACTTGGACTAGTTTTAAGTTTTACAATGACTTTCCTATAATGTATATCTATTGTGATCATGAATTTAGAAAGAATTTGTAATACTACTATACACTTTAAAATATTTTCTCTAAAAATAATATCAAAATATTTTCTAAAAACAACAAAGCAATTAAAGAGCACATCTTTAGCATTATAATAACTTTCATTAATAATTCTAAAAGTAAAAATATGATCAACTCTTAAATGTTTATTTTTGAAACCAACTTAGACCTAAACTTTAAGTTTGTTTTCAAAAAATAATAATAATAATAATAATAATAATAATAATAATAATAATAATAATAATAATAATAATAATAATAATAATAATAATAAATTGTTTTTGTCTCAACATTATAAATAAATAAGATGAAACTTTGTATCTATTATATAACAAATCCTTTTCTAAATATAATGTTAAAAATAATTTGAATATCTTAAAAAAGATGAATTAATTTAAAAATATACAATCATTTTAATTTCAAAGTTATTTCTTTAATACTTATTCCTATGATATTTTTTAGAAAGTTATAAGTATTACAAAATTAATTTTTAACAAAATGTTTTTAATAATTAAAATTATTAATCTTTAATTTAATTTAAAAATTAGTATTTATATTTTAATTTTTATAAGAATTGAATTTTTTTGAAGTCCTAACTTTAAATTGAGAAAATAAAAATTGAAAAAAAAAAAAAGAAAAACCAAACCAAAATAGACCTTTTAGTTGATTTTAATAAAATGAGTTTAGATTAAGAGGGGGCTAAAAAGAAATGGTGATTGTTTTAACTACTTTATCAAAATGAATTTAGACAAAAGATTCATCTAATCATGACCAACTTTAGTCTTTTGGGGTCATTTTTGCTATTGTTATTTTGGCTAATGAATTTTGGAGTATGAAATTTGGAAGTATATTAGAATACATAATTTAAGGTATCTTGATAAATAAAGGAATTTTTAAAAATCAATTCAATAAGTTATTTGTGATTATAATGAGAATAACGTTATTCACATATTTAAAAAATGTATTATTTTTGAAATAATAATAATTACATATTAAAATTTGTTTTGGAATTTCTACCAAACATCATTTTTGCGTATGCAATCAACATTATGTTTTATAAGGAAGGATGTCGGCTAGAAAGAGAAAAAAACCCATAACGAGTTTTAGAGTGGCATCGAGAAAAGGAATAGCTTTGCCAACCATGACTAAGACTTTAAGAATCACAAAATTAAAAAATCTAAAAACACTTTATTAACAAAATACAACATTTTATCGTAATGATCGACGAAAGATCTAAGATACTCTACTTCTAAAACAACATTTCCAACATAAACTTAAATTTATAATATTATATTAAAAAAAAAAAAACTTAATAAATAACATTAAACTCTTTATTTATATTTTTAAATTCATTTATTTCTTTCACAAGTTTGAATAAAAGTTCCAAATAAAAAAGTGCCAATTTTTTATAAATTTTATAAAACACTAAATAAAATTCCCAAATATGAAAAAAACTATCTTTTAAAAAAAAATTGATTCCACTTCTAATAACAAAACTAAAAGATATGCTTAACATATTCACATTAGTTACACAAGGAGCATTTGGGAATTGATAGAGCAAATACCAGACTTAACATATTCACATTAGTTACACAAAGAGCATTTGGGAATTGATAGAACAAATCCCAGAAAGTCTGGTAGAGCAAATACCGAGTTAAATGAGCAATTTTGTTCCATAGGGAGCTCCATATTTTGTTTGGATAGAGATGTCGGTCCCTTTTTAATGAAAATTTAACATGTTTGTGAAGTCAATAAATAAAAAATATTGTGATGTGCATTTTAAAGCGATGGAAAGCTATGGGATAGTTTAGTCATAACAATTTTTGAGAAAATATTAAATTTAATAATGGGAATGATAAACTAGACAAAAGTGTGCTCAAGGAATTAAATAATATTTAAAGGTGCTAGAGATCCCTTTTAATATTTACATGACCCCTATATTGTCTTATTTTATCCATGTTTCCCACATCTTCCAACCTTAGTCATTATTGGGAGCCATCACGAATTATTCCAACCTTAGTCAAATTTGTAATGTTGATGACTACGATGATGGTGGTGAGTTTTAACATCTTTTAAAATACATTGATATTTGAAAAATATAATTTTTTTCTTATGCAGTTGTCTTTATTAATTTCAATTATCATAATTTTTAAAATCTTTCTAATTAAAATATTATAATATTTTTTTTGGTTCATTATTATAAAGTATAATTTTTTAGTATTTTTTAAAATGACTTCAATTATTATAATTTTTTAAGGCTCTTCTTAATTAAGATACTTTCACAAATAATAATATTTTTAAAATCGAAACATTTTCATAATCTTTAAAATCTTTCCAATTAAAATGATTTCATGATATTTGAACCCTTCTCAAACAAAGTGCTTAAAAAAATAAAAGATAACTTAGATAATAATAATAATAACAATAACAACAACAACAACAACAACAACAACAACAACAATAATAGTAGTGCTGACAAGATGGCGAACTTAGGGGTCACACATGGCTTCCTCAACTATTGGCAAAGTGATATGGACTTCCCTAATGATGTCATGCCTATCATTCATTACGATAAAGCCCACTCTAATGTGTGATTCAATGATTATCATCATTGATAAATCTAAGTTGCATGGGAATAGTAGCATTATCACGTGTATCGAAATCATGATCCTTTCACACCTTAAGGCTATACACGAGAAAAAAACTTGTTTTTAATAGCTATTATTATAAGGAGAAAGCAAATTAAGGGTTTTTTAGATTTGATAGCTACTTGTTGTTAGGTTGTGGAGCTAAAAACTTCACTGATGCAGACATGGAGGAGGTTGCTGAGTTGCAGAGCAACCGACATCGGTCTGATCAGTCGACGTCGGCCATATACAGTGAGAAGAGAAATCGACGTCGGTCAGGGATCGACCGGCGTTGGTCATATCCAGCCAGACAGGGACTGACGTCGGTCGCTTGTGCAGTTTCAGAACTGTCAGTTGCACGAACAGTTAGTTAACGAATCGATTGTTTGCATGTCAAAAGCCAATTTTAGACTTGAGATGTGGATCTAATTATTGTAATTAGATGTCTAATTATTGTTTGCATGAGATCTATATAATAGACTCATGGGCTGTATTTTAATTTGTGCTAGAGAGTAAGAGAGCAAATATTAGCTCCTTCAGAGTGAAGAGAGCAAGGTGTGTTCCTCCTAGTTCCACAGCAGTTCCAAGTGTGGGTGCTGGTTTGGAGAATCAGAAGGATTCTTCATGTATGTAGGATCTTGGTCAACAGGTGTGCAAGGCCACGTTTGGAGATCTACATGGTAAGTAAGATCATTGATTTACAGGTGTATGTGTGTGCGAGATCTAGGTTTGCAGGTGTGCAAGATCAGGGAGGTCATCAACACA
Organism: Torreya grandis; assembly: GCA_037957365.1. Classification (NCBI taxonomy): domain Eukaryota; kingdom Viridiplantae; phylum Streptophyta; class Pinopsida; order Cupressales; family Taxaceae; genus Torreya; species Torreya grandis. The sequence continues at coordinate 133,195 of JARHVA010006273.1, forward strand.
ACAAGGAGCAATATCAGGGGAGATCTACTTGGAGTACAGTGTGTACTCAGTTGGAGAGCAAAGAGGAAGGCAAGGTAGATCCTTCCAAAGTAAGATCATTTTAGTTGCAGGTTGTTGTAAGTTCATGGGAGATCTACTTGGAGTGCGTTGTGTACTCGATTGAGTATGTGTGTATACTCGGTGTACTGGCAGTAGTGGGTACTGACTGGTTGGAGGTGAACACCAATTCTGTGTTTGAGTTGTGTGTTGGGACCGTAAGAGAGAGAGTGAGCTCTTGAAGAGATTTACTGTTTATGCTCTAGATGTGTGTGAGCTCTAAGGATGTAAGGAAGAAGACTGTGGCATCTTCTTTGTTGTATTTCCTTCTGGAAGAGTATTAATACAATTGGGTATTGTCTCTCATATTCTGTGTTATTTTTAATTCTAGTTACTTATTGCTTCTGCTTATTTCCGCATGTTTAGTTGCTTGGTAATCAATTGTGCTTCCTAGATCGTGAGACTTGTTCTATTCACAAAAATCACAGAGAAGATAGAAAACTTAACATGGGTGGCGATCGTGACAGGGTCAAACCAATTTCTTGTGTAGAGGTCAAAGAAGATCCCTATGTGTGGAAAAAATGGTGAAGGGAGGTCTTTCAAATTTCATGGAAAGGATAGTCGGTCACGACACGATAATTTATTGCAACTTCGCTAAAGGATGGACAGAACGAGAAGTTAGAATGTGTGGTCTAAAACTCATCATTTCTGAGAAAATAATTGGAGAAGTCATTGGGACTTATTCTGTTAATTGTCAAAAGGGGGAACCACTTTGGAGTAAAGTAGTCTTCGAGGCTATCCATATCCACAGTGACTAGGAGGATTCTGATAGGGTCAGTGATGATTTTTTGGAACCTGAAGAGGGGAAGACAGATGGGCTAGGTGAAGAAAAAGCTTCGGGGGATTTCCATCTCAGAGACAGTCAGAAGGATATCCTTGTTTATGTTAACCATATTTCTAGCACGGGTCATTTTTCTTGTAACTTTAATCTGACTGAAGAAATAGAATAATCCCTACAAAAGCTTTAGTTGAAGGTGATTGTTTAGAGGTTGTTGAGCTCTAAAATCTCTAATGAATTTGACAAGCTAAAGGCATTATTATCACTAGGGATTTTTCCATGTGGAAGGGAGATAACCAGAAAGAGGAAGAAGAGAATGTGAGTCATCCCTACATGTTAAGAAGAACAATCAGAGCAAATGAGGAGAAGAGAAAAGGAGAAATACATGCTAGGGAAAGGCAAAAACTAGAACTATAGGGATTAAGAGGAAGAAGGAAGCCACAAAACCTCTGCAAGGCATTGGTAATCAAACCAGAGGTAGGGAAAAGCATAACTAAAATACTGGGACCAATACGCTGGTGCTTTACTCAGAGTCAAAGGAATCAGATCATTAACTCCCTGGTTTCTAGTTTTTTGCAAGTTTTTGGCATCAGTCTGATCATGGTTCATGGTCGTTGCTAATTTTTAGGTCTAAGTACTCTGTTTGGGTCTTTTGTCTTGTTGATTATATTTTTCTATCTTTCGGGCTTTGATATATATTGGGCATGGGACCCTTAACTTGTATGTTTACCCTATCTAATAAAAAAAAATAACTAATTAAACACGATCAAAAAATAAGATAAAATTATGAGAGAGTATTTTTAACACCTAATTTTTCAAAAGAGAGTGGACTGATAAAATTAATGTTTACTTGTGTAGACAATTATTTCGATGTGAATTTAGATTCAAGTAAATCACAATTCTTAGTTTGATTTTTGTGATTTAGGATTTCATAAATGAATGTATATTTGCAAATATTGATATAAGCATGCCATTGTATAATGGGAATGTTAGAAGAAAATGAGCTTCATTTTAATTTTTATCTAAAAAACTACATATAATTTACAAATTATTTTTTTCCAATATGTATTAGGGAGTGCCCATCTATCACTTTCACTATATAATTCAACAAATTTAATCTTAAGTTTTATAATCACAATAAATTTTGTGACCCTAACAATATTGTATGGGTACATAATGAATATTCAATTTAAGATTGATGATATCTTTATATAATAACATAATTTTCTTTTTTCTTTTATATTTTCATCATTTCAAAAGTTTTCAAATACTTATTTTTTAACTTTTTATTTTAGAGATTGAATGAGATGATTATTTTATTATTGATGTCCCAAAAAATTTAACCATTTATCAAAGTCTTTTCCCAACCCTTTTTGGATGAATATGCATTAGTTATGATTATAAGATAGTGATAGGAAGTCTCACTTAAGAAAATATTTTCTAGCGTGTGTTTGTATAGTATATATAATTTTAAGGCTTCAATTTCAATGGGTAACATAACTTCTTGAATGAGGAGAATAAGCAAAGGTGTATTGTTTTTAATTTTGTAGTTATAGATAATGCGTAATTTACAACAGCAGTCAGAAGTATAATTACGTGAGTGGATATATTTTTTTTTGTTAGCCGACATATAAAAATAAATTATAAAAAAATATATAACCAGCGAACAGTTACTATAAAAAGATGTAATAAAAAGATGTGTTGTATATATATATATATATATATATATATATATATATACATATACATATATATATACATATACATATATATATATATATACATATATACATATACATATATACATATATATACATACATATATATACATATATATATATACACACACATATATATATATATATATATATATATATATATATATATATATATATATATAAGATAAAACATTCTAAAAAAATATATAAATACATTGCATTGTAATCAGATTTTTCTATCACTCCAGCTAAAGATTTTTGCATCGCAAATTTTACATTTGGATTTCTATAGTTCCATCACTCCATCCACACTGTTATTTTTACTTTGTTGGAAGGAAACAAAATATTTTTAAAAATATCTTATATTCTGTTATGTTCTGCTGAAACATTACTTAAATATATTAAATAATCATTGAAAATCTAAAACCAAAAATTAAATCAAATACATTAAATTATTCGTAATCTAATTCTACTGTTTCTTTATAATATAATTTTATTTATAAGCCTTCTACAAAAATATTAAATACCCATATCGCATCCCTTCTTAAGTCCCTACACCAAGATTGAACCTGGAAAATCCATTTCTCTTTTTAACCGAAGGTAGAAAAAATATGCCAAATCCATTTTAACTTACATAAAATTGAACCTCACAAAACAAGTCCCATAAATGAAATTAGTTTTGTTGGGTCATTAATATATATGAGGGAAACTAATAAACAGTTCCACCTATAAAAGAAAACTGTTATAGTTAAATATCTCTCTTAGAACTACCTATTATAGTTAATTATATCACGCACTATATTATATGAGCTATATGCTTATTTTGATAGTTTATAATAATGGAGAAAATAGTATCATAGATAATTTCATTTAAATTAGTTTAAATTTTAATATTTTATTTTATATATATATATATATATATATATATATATATATATATATATATATATATATATATTTTAAAGAAAAGTAAAAATATAAAATAGTATTATAGATAATTTTATTTATATGATATTTATTATGACATGTATTTTGTTACTCTTTTTTTTTTGTCAATAGTATATTATTATTTATTTTTTGTATTTATAAAAATAGGTTAATTTTAGTTTAAGTTTTTGAAAAAATAGATCGAATATTTTATTTTTATATTTTATAGGTATGGCATGTCCACGATTAAATTTTGAAATTGAAGAACAACGAATAGAATATTGAAGAGAATATGTTCGACAATATCAAAGACAACATTGTGAATAAAGATGACAACATAATAAGAATGAAAGAGAAAGATGTACAAAATGTAGGGCAAAAATGCTAGTTCAAGAATTAGAAGTGAGAGAACATGACCAGTTAATGATGGCATATCGTGCATGGACATCTCAAGATGGTCAATATAAATTAAGAAGAAGAATGCAAATATAAATGCACTTGAATCAAATTCATAGAGCAAAAAAGAAACCAAGTACAAGAGCGTAATCATGAAGCAATTCAAAGACATCACTGAATGAATGCTAATGTTGATGCTAACTCCGAAGAAGTGAATTCAATGACCATAGAACATGTACTAAAAATGCTAGACAATAGAGAAAGAAATGAAATGGATGATGGTGTTAAAAATAATATACAAAATACACATGATAATAGTGGAAATATAGAGGTAGATTTAAGGACGTTACAAATGATTTTTTGCCATCGTCTAGAAAAATGGGCTTCGCCAAGTATGTTTTATATTTGTCAAGAAAGTTACCCTGGCCTAATATCTCTTGATCACATAAAGTTCCAATTTGCCATAGATGTTGACAAGAGAAATAATATCATTGTTTTTCAACATCGAATAATATGGATCCTGATCCACAACCAATAAAACTTGCATGCTTAACCCAAGTAGAAGAGATGATAACATGAGTCAATCCAATCCTTCAAGTCACATATACAACTAAAGGTCAATATAAATATAAATAACATACAATTAGTTTTCCACAAGAAGTGAAAGAAATTGCTAAGGTTTTACCACATCAAATAAAAGATTTATCGATCATTGTTGTTTGAAGAAGATATCAATGTGAAATGAATTATAATTTTAAGGTTAATAGAGAGAGAGAGTATATAAGGCACTAAAATATAAAATAGAACATGACAAGTTTTATAGAGATGTTTAGATTGATGAAAATGCACTTATCGAACTTCCACCCAATTCTGAGAAAAATATCTTTGACCAATTGAACTCTATACATATGGAGTTTGATTCATATATGAATGAATATGTATTTCAGGGTCTGATGATGGAAATGGATGAAGAAAATATCATCAATCATACAAATTCAATGTAATTTAAACCCCAAATGCCAATAGAGATATGGAATTGATCCATGCATGGGTGAATACTCCTAATACATAACCTGGAGATTTGATGGATTGGCCAAGATTTGGTGCATCCCCTATAAATGAGTATGTCATAGAAGGGTTGATTGATATGGCCTTACCAACATTATTTCTAGATGAAAGATGTGATTGGTTATAACCAAGAATGAAACGAGTAAATCTACATGAATTTGTTAAACATTTGATTTGATACAGGGATCACCATTTTGGATGACACCCATGATTCAGATAATACATGATGAATATGATTATCAGACATCGTGCACAAAATTCATTTGTAGTGTTTGTGAAAAAGAATCTATAAGACATGCCAATCACCATCAATGAATTATGTGAGCATATGGATAGCGTGCCACACTCTCATCTAGCTGATCATTTGATGCATTTTGGTACCAGATTGAGGGGTACAAGGTCTTATTAGGCAAAAGGCTGTGCAAAATTAAGTGACATGTTGCATCAAATTGGAACACCAATAATTTTATTCACGTTGAGTGAAAATAATATGTATTGTCTTGATCTACATGTGATAATGCACCACCAATTAATCCCCAAGAATCAAAAAAATGGCATTGAAAAAATATTATTGACTATCTTTGTATAGTGGCATATTACATGCACTTGCGACATACAATTTTTTGAAAGGAGATACTACAAAAAGGAATGAAAGTGAAAGATCATTGGTCTATATATGAATGGTAACATAGAGGTTCACCACATATACATGGTTTCATATGGTTGGAGGGAAAACCAAACATGGAGAACCTTGATTGGATAAATAATCATGATCTACAAAATGCTCAATTTTTTTTTGATACTATTGTCCATGCCTGGAATCCGTATGGGGATCCACATCAACAAAACATATAGGTATGCTATCAATATTTCATATATTATATTTGCATAATAATTAAGTTGTCTCATACTAATAGATAAAATTTTATATATGATGCAATATAGGTATTACAATTTTTTTCACAACATCCATGTCTTCGAAATACACATCAACTATGACAAGTGGATCTTGACCATGATTATGAAGAGATGCTCAATTATGTAGAGCATCATACAATGTGCAGAGAGGATGCCTACCTATATAAGAAATAAGGAAAGATGGTTTGTAGGTAAGATATTCATATGTTCATATATATATATATAAAATGTGCTTACAAAAAATATTTTTTATTTTATTTTTATAGGTATAATGCACTATGGCTATTGAATATAAATGGATCAAAATTATTTGAAGACCCAAAAATAGGAGATAAAAAAATGAGACTACAAGAAATGATGATCATGTAAATACACATAATCAAAATATACTACAATTATGGAGAACAACTGTAGATTGGTAACCTGTGCTTTCCAAACATGTGGTAATCAATTACATTTCCAAATATGCAACAAAATCTGAGAAGAGTTATAAAACTTATCATCAAATGCTAATGTAACCTGCAAACATTGAAAATCCTGACGAATTAGTAGCTAGAGCATATAGAAGACTCCTAATAGAAACCCTTATTGAAAGAGAAATTAGGGCACATGAGACATGTCATATGTTGTTGGAGCTTCCATTGGTAGAGACTAGTAGAGTGTTTGTCACTTTTAATGTTTCACGTGAAGTGTTCAATCCGATGACACATACTAAAGAACTAGAAAATGATAAAACCTTAAAATGTTTTATTGATGGATACATGGTCATACCTTATGAAATGGAAAGTTTTGCACTTATAGAGATAGCTAGATCATGGTCATATAATCCCAAGAAAATGTGAGATAATAAATGGGAGTCCAAGAGTGTGGTAACTAATATGAGAGTATTCCCAAGGTTTACTACAATGCCAGTGCAGGAATAAAAAAATGGGTTGATTTTTGTTGGTCAGAGTTATTGCTTTACAAGCCATTTCATAATATAAAAAGAGATATCAGACTTGATGATGATATAATAACATCAAATTGGGAGTCATTGAATTACAATCATTGGCATATGTAGTGGAGGATTATGCCAGATGACCATGAAAATCAAAGCGATGTTGAATGTGATGATGCTCAATTCATTCATAAAAATAAAATGGAACATGAGTGGGAAATCATATCGAGGCTACATCATGGGAAAATTATGGAAGTATCAGAATTAGATATGTTGGGTAGAAGAGATCTTGATAAACAAGCACCATGGAATCACGAATATAAAGGAGAATAATACATAACTTCGGCTATAATTTTCATAAGCACAATGAAAGACAATGGGTTACTCATATTGGATTATATAAAAATTAATATTTCATATGGAACCTTGGGTGACAAATAAAAAAGGCACTTGATATAATCATGAGACATTTTCTTCAGACTCATAATGTAGCACCACTATGCAAGATAATTCAAGGAACAACATGAACAGGAAAATTACATCTAATTGGTGCCATTCATGAAGCTTTTCAAAATGAATAATCAACTATGCAATGTTGTCCACTTTTATTACTTGCACCAGCTGGAGTTGAAGCATTTGATATTTGTGCTTTGATAATCCACTCAACATTATGAATCCCAATCATAGACTTTACTGAATTAGAAGGAACAAGACTCACAAGTTTTCAAGAAGAAATGTGGCATATAAAATATATATTGATTGATGAAATAAGTTTTATTTAGGGAAAAATGTTGTAGAACATAGATGCACGACTTTGTCAAGCATTTTCAAAAAATGCAAACATGAGTTTTGGAGGTAGATCAATCATTTTAGTAGGATATTTGGGCCAGCTACCTCCTGTGAGTGATCAAGCACCGTACAATAGTAATAGACATAGAAAAATATTATGGGAAGAATTTAAAATAGTTTTTACTCTAGATAAATTATTTAGACAAGAAGGAGAAAGTGGTGACTAAAAAAGGTTTCAATAATTGCTCACAAATCTTAGAGATACACATTTAACTATTGATGATTAGAAACTATTGATGTCAAGGACAAATAGTGTATTACACCCAAGCATCAAGGAAGATTTTGACAATGCTATTCATTTATTTGCAATAAATGATAATGTGAAAAATCATAACATAATGAAATTAAAATAATTAAAAGGACTAATTGCATGGTGTATTGCAACTAGAACAGGTAGTACCAATCCATCAGGTAGTCAAAATGATGAATTAGATGTCGAATTATTAATATCTAAGGATGCAAGGGTGATATTAACCTCCAATCTATGGATAGAATCAAGACTTGTAAATGGATCTCTAGGATATATTTGAAGTGTAGTATACAAACCTGGAAGTTTCCCACTAGAGCCAACTACATTTATTATGGTGGAATTTGACAATTACTCTAGAATGCCATTTGTAGATGCAAATCCACATACAATTCCAATTACATCAATACAAAGGGGATGAACATTACAACTACCTTTAAGATTGGCTTGGGGATTATCCATACATAAATCACAAGGATTGACTCTTTCTAAAGCATCAACTGATATAGGGTATATAGAAAAACCAAGGTTAACATTTGTGCCTATCTTGCATGCAAAATCTTTGGAAGGACTCAGAATTTGGTCTCCATTTTCATATGACAGATATGAGAAGTTAAAATTAGGAAAAAAACTTCCAAATGAAAAGCTAAGGAAGAGAGACTTAAGTCCTTAGAACTACAATAATGCTACATGTTTAATATCACATATATTACACTTATTTTCATATTTTGATGTATATGAAATTATTTTCTTTAATTATCAGTGAATGTGATATATATTTATTATTTGGATGAATATGAAATGATGTATTGATTAGTATTTATTGTTAAATGTGCATGTCACACCTCTGGGTGCTACTAGCATAGATATCTTAAATACATTTATCTAAAATACGGAGAGAGATATTAATCTCGAGGTACCTATCTAACCTATATCATAATATAGGTGCTTCAACATTGATTTCTCTCAACGTATTTTAGATAGACATATTTAAGATATCTATGCTAGTGGGTGTGTACACACACACACACACACACACACACACACACACACACACACACACACACACACACACACACACACAAATTATTATGCTATCTAACTTTAACATCTCTACAATAGTTCTTCAAATTGTATTATGATTTCTATCTCAATATTTTTTTTCCAATTTTGTGATCTTAACTTAGTTTATGATTAAGATCAATATCTAAGTATATATAATTATGAAAAATCACAAGTGGCTAATTATTGAAAACAATTGTAGTGTATATAATTTAGAAAACTGCATTAGAATTTTTGAAACCCAACTATATTCAATTATTTTCCTACGTATTTTATCATGAATAATTAATTATAATTTAGTTTAAATATTTATATTTGATGATCATGAATTTGGTTTTAACATTATTTATAAATAACTTGAACATGTTTACAAAATTACTGAAGGACACATTATTTTTTTGATAGGTCATCAAAATGTTTGGAAAGAAGGAAAATTCCATCTCAATAAAGAATAATAATAATATTGTAGGTGCGAAAGTTAGGACCTATAAACCTATCCCCTTCCAATTTTTTTAATGATCTATGTAAGTCCCTAGAAAAAGTTGACGACAAAGTATAACCTTGATTTAGTCTAATATTATAATTAATTTATTCGAACAAACTTTGTCTCGTTTAATGTTTTGCAATTACTTTCTTGTAAAATATGTATACTTTAATCTTTTTTTTTATTTGGTAGGTGAAGTAATGGGGTTTGAAAGGTCCTCTAGCCTTATACAATAGAGCAATAGATAAAAACAATAATGCTCAAATGGGGTGCCTCTACCAACTGCAAAAAAAGGGGTGGCTAACACTACCACCAATGGACAAAATAAGAAACACAAATACTTCCCAGGAAACTTCTGCAAAGCTTTTGCAAAAATGATTAGGGGGAATAAACCCATTACCATTAAACTTCTACGTTTTTGTGTAGGGTCCCCTAAAGTAGAGAGACATACAAGATGGTTGAGATATAGGTTTTCTGCCTTTTTTTCCCTTTATGAGATTTAGTCCACCATTCTAAGTTATTTTCAGCCGATTGGGTTGGAGAGGAGATCACAGTTAAAAGATGGGGCTGAGATTTTTTCTTTCACTGTTATTCCTTTGAAAAATTAATCCTTGGGTAAAACAAGGTTAGATGTCTCCCCTTGAGAGAAAGCTGGAGTGATGGAAAAGACAAGCATGGGCGTGGCCTTCCTTGGAGAGATTAGATCTTTCAGTAATTCATCTTTAGAGTAAGGAGGACTTTTCAGGTCCTCACTTGCAGTGGGGGTGGTAGTGTCTTCCGAAGAAGAGTCAGAGTCCTCACCTTCATAAGAAGCCCATTCTTTATCTGTGACCAAAACCGTAAGGTTTTTGGGAGTGAAGCCTTTCCACCAAGAAAACTCTTCTTTTTTCTAAGGAGACTGTAGTTTTTTATCAAGTGTCCAGTGCAAAAGCAACTACAATAGTGAAACGAAAAACCTTCAAACTCTAGGGGTTGGGACCAAGAGTGGTCACCAACTTACAAAGTGATTTTCTCAAGGAGATTCTTGGAGGTTTTTATGTTGTCCAAAATCCTAGCAAAGGTAGTGAGGGAGAAGTAATCCCTAGGAGATAGAGTCTGAACAGGGTCTAAAAGGGCATATTTAGAGGAGTTTGGAAATGTGCTGGATTGGGAAGCACCCTCAATGCTAGAACCAAAGCCATTTGTTTGACTGGGTTGCTACCCATTTTCATGGCTCGATAAGGGACGGGAGGTAGGAGGAGGAGAAGGGGCGTCTAGGTAGGGTGCAGGGTCTAGTGAGTATGGCAAAAGTGAGTCATTTATCAAATAAGTTTAGAGGGAATTCCTAATTTTATGATATATTTTAAAATATTTTTCTGAATAATATATTAAAATATTTTCTAAAATCAACAAAACAATTAAAAAATATCTTTAATATGATGATAACTTTTATCAATATTTTTAAAAGTGAAAATGTGCTCAACTATTAAATATTTAATTTTAAAATTAACTTAAACTTTAAATTTATTTTTATTTAATTAAATATTTATTTTATTTTATTTGAAAATTCTATAATTAAAAAGGTTGTTTTTCTCAAAACTTTATAAATAAATATGTTAGAATTTTTTATCTATTACTTTAAAAAATCATTCTCCAAACATAATATTAAAGATAATTTGAATATTTTAAGGATCGAAATTCTAATTTTAAGAATTAGAGTCATTTTATTTTAATAAACATTTCTTTAATTTTAATCTTAGTTATACCATTTCCTTAATTTTTTTTAGAAAGCTATAACAAACATGAAAGTAGAATTTTTAGAAAGATGTTTTTCCATGATATTTTTTAGAAAGCTATAACAAATATGAAAGTAGAATTTTTAGAAAGATGTTTTTGAATAAAATTTATCATTAATTTTTGATCTTCAACTTAATTTTCAATTATATATAATTTAATTAATTTAAAATAATTTTTTTTCAATTTTCTTTAATAATTGTTGTCCACCATTTAATATTTTTAAGAATAAGAAATCTAGTTATCATCTTATATCAAATTTCTTTGATATAAAAATTATGTTAGTATAAAAATTAAGGTAAAATCATATCAATCAAGCATTTCACTTGATAGTATATTTATTGTACCATTAATTGTTAAGTTTCTTGCACTTATGTGTTTTCAAATATGTTTTACATCTTAACTTTATGGGTTCATCATACTCATTTCCTTGTACAAAAATAAAATATTTTTTTATTTCATTAATGAAAAAAAGGTATGGAGCAAAATTGTCCTAAATAAACTAATATTCATTTCCATGCACATTTCCATATATAGACTAATTTTAAATGTATCAAACATTAATTTTTTTTTAATGGAAAATAATTACAATTTTGTAGATGAGGTGTTCAACATTTGTAATGTGTATGATTTTCTCTTCTCTAACCTTGCTTGTGTGGTATTTATTTGAAGTGATCTATCCATCTTCATCTGTTTATTCTTCTCTTTCAATTGATAATTAAGAATTAATTTTAAGGGGTGGGATCAATATGAAGTGTATTATTGGTTTCGTATGTTTTTTTTTTAATATTTACGAAAGTGTGTTATTATTATATATATATATATATATATAATTTTGTGAAAAATATATCACATTCGGGTGAGATTCGAAAAGCCAGAAGTATTTCCTCTATCATAATCGCTTTTGACTTATCTCCTTCAACATATTTAAAGAATACCAATAATATTGAGTACACCTAACCATAAGAAAAATAGTTACCAAACCATAGATGTAACGACCAATAATACTAACAAGACTAATAACTTGAAGCTCATGCATAAAACCATGGTCAAAAGGAAAAACCTAAAAAAATTCCTAACAAACTCAGAATTGGAAGCAAGCTCCATCACCACAAAAAGAGATGGGAAAAACTTTTAGAGTAGATTATTTACCTTAACTCATATTCACCTAAGTAATTTATTATTTCCTTTTATTTATTTATTTAATCCCACCCACTTATATGTGGATATTTCATTTATCTTATTTTAGATATTATGATATATTACATATTTATCTTTAGATATTATGAGAATATTTGTTAGTTATTTATATCATTTAGGAATAGTTATTTCTTAGTTAGAATTGATCACTTAGCTTAATTTCTTAATTAGGATTGATCTTCATTGCCTATATATGTAAGGCATATTCATTGTATTGGACAAGTTTTGGAGATATAATAAATAGTATTATTCTCTTTTGTTTTGCATATATACTTGTAAATATATATTGTCAAATTAATTTTATCATATTATTTTTATGAATGTGATGTTCTATTAACATCATAGATCTTTGTGGCTTGAAACAATCTGATTGTCATTTCTTGAATGGTACCAGAGTTTAAGGTGTTGAAGACATTCATTTATAAATTCATTGTAAGAGCAATTTTTTCGATATATCCAATTCTATTTTGTTTGTTGTGATGGGCAGGAGGAAGATCTCTGCATTTTTTTTTGCAGATTTTAGCTTATAACATTTACAACAACATTTTGGAAGGAAAGAAGAAGAGCTTATTTTTTTTTCACAGATTTGTGTTTGATTTTGTGTTGTGTATAACGTGGGTATGTTTCCAACCATATTTTAGTTTTTCTATGCATCCTCAGGTATAGTTTTGTGTTTTTTGTACATCAAGGCTGTGTTTATTTTGCAAATCTATGTATAGAACAATGATGATGTTCAGATGGGTGTCAAATTTAGGACATCAGATAGAATCAAGGTGACGTTGAGAGAGTGTCAATTACAAACCAGTAGACAACATCACTATTCATCTCAAATTTCCATCTTTTTTATTGATGATGTAATACCGACATGAATCCCAAGGGGGAGCTTTCATCCTCATCCTTAGCCCCTTGGTCATATGGTATGGTTATGTGGAGGGGACTTAATTTTCAATTCCTACTAGAGTGTGGGATTAATTCCATCTCATTGAATTAATTTTTGTATTTAATAATTTTAAATTTTTTTGGTGCAAATTTATTTTTTGACTCATTTATGATGAGAAATTTTGTAAAAAATATATCTTTTGATCGGTAACTTAAAATCAAGTGTTATGTTTTCAAAAATGTATGTTTTTTAACATCTGATCTATTGGTGTCATTTATTTTGTGAAACACACTAAAATATAAAGTGTCAAATTTTAGGGGATCTCAATACAAAATCTTTTGGAAGGTTATCTCGGTGCTTATTTGTGCACCCCTTTACATTCTTTTGCTCTTTGATGATTTCTTAGAATGGCTTCTTTTACATTAAATCAATGTGAACCATTAACAACACATAATTACCACACATGAAGACCAAGAATGGAAATAATTATTAAACGCAAATGATTATGGGCTTTAATGACTGCAACACAACTAGTGTTCACTAGAGAATATGACATATTTTAGCTTCAATATAAATTTGATGAGTGTATGGGTTTCATAGGAACTTATAGAAGTGATAGTATTTTGTTTCATTTGGAAGGTTTTGACTCTCCTTTCAAAATATGGAAAAAATTAAAGGGTTTATTTTATAAGGTGGATCATATGAAAGCTATGCAACTTGAAGTCGGGATCACTTCTCTCAATCCTGCAAACTTTTCATCTATTGTAGACTATCTTACTAAATTTGAGCAAATAAAATTTTCCATATATCAACACTAGTATCTTCATAAAAGAAAACAAAAAAAAAAAACCAATTTTATGAAAATGCTTAATAAAAATTTTCATAACAATCTCACTATAAGTTTCAAAGTCCCCACTCATAAAATCAAATTTGGATGTAAATATCAAACTAACTTGGATGTAAATGTCAAGATAGATAACGGTGAGACTTCCTACATAACATATTAGAGATGGAGCATATTCCTTATTGAACAAGGGGCACGAAGTGCCAAGTTCCTGTGGGGCAGTTTGTAGAGTGCCTATTGTTTGTGGATCTGGTTTTGAAGACCCTACACAAGCCCTAATAGCTCAAAAGGCTAAACCATAAAAGCTAAACCATGAAGATCATTTTCATGTAGAAATAAAAAAAGGTCAGAAATAAATCTTTGATAAATAATTGAGAAATAGATGTAAGCCCTGAAACAATGGACATGTAAAATTTTTAGACTGCACAATATGCCTCTTGCTAAAACTTCCATGAAGATGAGATTTCTTTAAAATATTACTAACAACAATTCCTGAAAACATGCAAGGTTTACAACGAATGCATTGTTTCATCATCATGACATGAAAGCATGCTTCACACAAGCTCTTGAAACTTGGAGCCAATATGATATTTCAAGTTGATTATTTTCTGTAGGCAACAACAATGGAAGGTGTTGAGAACAACCTTCAGATTGATTACACTTTTAGGGTAAGTACATTGATAGAGAAATTAAACTTTTAGATCAAGCAAGTTGAAGATCAAGGGTATCTTGATCTTGAAATCCTCTTGTCTAAACAGATTTTGGGTTTGCACATGGGAATGACAAAAATTAGTGTCAAAAGCTAATGCTTTCTTGGCAGGTTGTCGTAGCATGTGGCAAGCAAGGCATGCATATTCCTCCTTTAACATATGTAACACATTGGGAAACTCATTGCACGGTGCCAATATTGAATGTTGCCAGTGAATTCAGTTCTTTCCAAGATCATCAATCAGGGCTTATAGCAGTAGAAGGCAAAGAATTAGAGGCTTTTGCTGCAATTTTTGGTGGAATAAAACCCTACAAATTGTTGTCGTGAAGATACCTATGCCCATTTGAAAAGAATCTACATTATCAGTGTCATTTACCTTCATTCATAAAATTTCAATAACCAGTCTATTACCAAAAGAAAGTGGCTTACTAGCTTGCAAATTAGTATTCTGGATAAATATCAGATTTTTTAAAGTCTAACCAAATTATTCCACACATTTTATATAATTTCCCAAACCCTATGAAATGATTTCTAAAATTCCATCCAAATCATTCCATATATTTCATATGATTGTGAAACTTTATGAAATGTATGAAATGATTTGGATAAACTTTAAAAAAACTATTTTTTTTGCATAGACCTAAGCTAGTTAGCAGCTTCCATACCAACAGTTTTATGTAAATATATAAATATATTTTATTAATGTCAGCAAATAACTAAAATATATTATGCCCCCTAAGCAAATATAGGATAAATTCTTGTACACAGACATGTACAAAAGTTAAAAAGAACATAGAGGAAAAAACCAGCATCTAAACTTATTGAGAATGAATGAATGGAGGAAGAATAGCAATAAAAACAAGTGGTGACCACCGGGGTGGGTGCATACATAGCAATAACTCTTTTGTTGCCATGATTACATGGGTTTGTATCAGATGCTTTCTAGTTACTTAGCAACATCTTGGTGTCATTTAGTTTTGCTCTGAACTTCAGTAATGTTGTGCTTTGCAATGTTGCAAATGAAGACAATGATAAAATGAACCAAGATATGTTCACCACTGCTTCCATAGTCCGAATTTGATGATGACAAAATGCTTATTACAAATAGAATATCCATGTAGTTGGATTGTATTTATACTTTATCTTGGGTACTACTAGAACTAACTGTAGAATGTTGGTGACAGTGAATTGGGTATAAACCATTCAGTTCAATGCAGTTTACCAAAGGTATGGCTTTTTATAGTTTACAGTTCATATGATATTGTTCACAAATTCTCTTGGAAACAAAACTATCCCTTTTTCAAACCTATGTTCATTTTATTGAAGTTTGTGAAGTCAATAAATAAAATATTGTGATGTGCATTTTAAAGCGATGGAAAGCAATGGGATAGTTTATTCATAACCATTCATGCGAAAATATTAAATTTATGAAGGGAACGATAAAGTCGACAAAAGTGTGCTCAGGGAATTAAAGAATAATAAGGTTTTAGAGATCACTTTTAATATCTTGTCTTATTTTATCCATGTTTCCAACGATTTCCATCACCAATTATTCCCACTTAGTCAAATTTGTAATATTAATGACTATGATGATGATGGTGAGTTTTAACCTCTTTTAAAATAAATTAATTTATAGAATTTAATAAGGCATATATATATTAAAAAGTAATATATAATTATTTTTATTAATTTTGATTTTTAAAATCTTTCAAATTAAAATATTATAACATTTTTTTAAAATTTATTGTTATAATATTTTTTTTAGTTTTTCTAAATAATTTCAATCATTATAATTATCTAGCTCTCTTCTCAATTAAGATACTTTTACAAACAATAATATTTTTCCAATTGAAACGCCTTCACAATCTTTAAAATCTTCTTAATTGAAATGCCTTCATGATATTTGAACCCTTCCCAATCAAAATGTCTAAGAAAAGAAGTGATGATTTAAAAACAAATCAAAATAATAATTAATTAAATACAATCTAAAAATAAGACAAAATTATGAGAAAATACTTTTTAACACTTAATTTTTAGAAAGAGAATGGATTGATAAAACTAATGTTTACTTGTGTAGACAATTGTTTCGATGTGAATTTCGATTCAAATAAATCACAAGACTTAGTTTGATTTTCGTGATTTAGAATTTCATAAACCATGTTTGCAAATATCAATATAAACATGTCATTGTATAATGAGAATGTTAGAAGAAAATGAGCTTCATCTTAATTTGTATCTAAATAATTACATATAATTTACAATTTTTTTTTTTAACAATATGTTTCATAATGAATGTTCAATTTAAGATTGATGATATCTTTATATAACATAATTTTCTTTTTTCTTTTATATTTTTATTATTTCAAAAGTTTTCAAATAATTATTTTTTAATTTTAGGTATCGAATGAGATGGTTATTTTATTATTGATGCCCCTAAATTTTTAACCATTTATCAAAGTCTTTTCCCAATCTTTTTTGGACGAAGATGCATTAGTTATGATTACAAGGTAGTGATAGGAAGTCATTCTTAAAAAAATGTTTTCTAGCTTGTGTTTGTATAACATATATAATATTTAGGCTTCAATTTCAATGGAAATAGACTTTATTGAACGAGGAGGACAAAAAAAGGTGTATTGATTTTAATTTTGTAGTTATACATAATGCATTATTTTTAGTTTTTTCTCAATTTTGTTTCAAGTTTTCGAAATATGTTTTTATTATATATATAAATATAATAATACTAGAGAATAGTGATTTATTTTTATGCTATCAAAGTTTAGCATCTCTATAATAATCCTTCAAATTATAATATGATTTCTATCTCAATATTTTTTTTTCTAATTTTATAGATTTAACTTAATTTATAATTAAGTTCAATATTGAAATATATATAATTATAAAAAAATCATAAGTGATTAATTATTAAAAAAAAATATAATGTATATAATTTAGAAAATTGTATAATAATTTTTGAAACCCAACTATATCCAATTGTTTCTTATGTATTTTATCATAAATAATTAATTGTGGTGTAGTTTAAATATTTAGATTTAATGATCATGATTTTGGTTTTATTAACATTGATAAATAATTTGAACATGTTTACAAAACTATTGAAGAACACTTAATTTTTTTAATAGGTCATCAATAAAGAAGAAGAATAATATTGTAGGTGTGAAGGTTGGTAGCTATACACCTAGGCCCTTCCAATTTTTTTTAAAATTATTTATGTAAGTCCCAAAAAAATTTGGGGACAAAGTATAGCTTTAATTTAGTCTAATATTATAATTAATTTTTTGAACAAACTTTGTTTAGTTTTAAGTTTTGTAATTACTTTCTCGTAAATTATGTATACTTCTATCATAAGTTTAGAGAGAATTCTTAATTTTATGATACATTTTAAAATATTTTCTAAAAATATATTAAAATATTTTCAAAAATCAACAAAGTAATTAAAAAACATCTTTAATATGACGATAGCTTTCATCAATAATTTTAAAAGTGAAAATATGTTCAACTATTAAATGTTTACTTTTAAAATCAACTTAGACTTTAACTTCAAGTTTATTTTCATCTAATCATATCTATCTATCTATATATATATATATATATATATATATATATATATATATATATATATATAAAACAATAATTCTATAATTAAAAGGGTTGTTTTTGTACAAACTTTATAAATAAATACAATAATTTTTTTTGGGTCCATTACTTAAAGAATCATTCTTTAAACCTAATTTTGAAAATAATCTAAATATTTCAAAATTAAAGATTCTAATTTTTAAAATTAGACTGTTATTTTATTTTAATAGACATTTGTTTAATTTTAATCTTAATTATACCATCTCCATAATATTTATTAAAAAGTTATAATTAATATAAAACTATATTTTTATAAAGATACTTGAAACAATTAAAAAATTATTACTAATCTTTGATTTTCAATTTAACTTTCAATTAAATATAATTTAACTAATTGAAAATAAGAACACGTCTCAATTTTATTTAATAACCCTTATCCATCTTCTAATATTTTTAAGAATTGAAAATATTCGTTGTTCACCTTATGTCAAATTGCTTTCATATAAAAATTATGTTAATATAAAATCATATCAATTGAGTATTTCACTGGGTTAGTTTTTTTTATATATATATATATATATATATATATATAAAACCACTAATTCCTTAAATTCTTTATACATGTGTGTTATATATATATAAAACCACTAATTCCTTAAATTCTTTATACATGTGTGTTTTCAAATATGTTTTACACCTTAAATTTATGGTTTCATCATACTCATTTCCTTGTACACAAATAAATCTATTATTATTATTATTATTATTATTATTATTATTATTATTAAAAAATGACACAAAAGTACGGAGCAAAATCATTCATATACTAATACTCATTTCCATGCACATATATAGACTAAGTTTAAATGTATGAAACATAAATTATTTTTGAATAGAAAATAATTACAAATTTATAAATGAGGTATTTAACATCTGTAATGTGTGTATGATTTTCTCTTCCCTAACCTTGCTTGTGTGGTATTTATTTGATATGATCTACCTATCCTTAACTTTTTTTTCTTCTCTTTTAATTGAAACCAAGAATCAATTTCAAGGGATGGCATCAATATGAGGTGTATTATTGGTTTCATTTGGTTCTTTTTAATATTTATGAAAGTGTGTTTTTTTAATTATATATATTTTATTTTGTGGAAAACATTTCAGAAAAGATGTCATATTCGGGTGAGACTCAAAGAGGTAGAGGTCTCCCTTCCACCATAATCGTCTAAGGATCACAATTAGGCTGCCTCTTTCAACATGCTTAAACAATACCAACAATACTGAGCATGCTTATCTATAAAAAAATTAGTTATCAGGCCATGCATGTAGTAGCCAAGAATACCAACAACACTGATAACTTGAGGATGATACATAAAACCATGGTAAAAAGGGAAAAACCAACAAGCTTCCTAATAAGACTAGAACTGGAAGTAAGCCCCATCACCACAAAGAGAGATGGAGATAAAGTAATTTTTAAAAAAATAGAACCAAACAATGGTAGCATTCTATAGAAGCCAAAGAAACAAAGACTAATGGAGACTTGAGCAACGAGTATTGTGATTGTCCAGGGTGAGCATTCGTAACACCTCATATCTTAGCTTAGACAACCACCATAAAAGAGGGGACCATATTAGTTCACATCAAATTGATTAAAATCCTAATTAGCAAGCACATCAGCTACTCTATTATTTTTCCAAAGAGTATGCAAATAGAAAACCCTGTCAAAATTTTGTTGAAGACATTGAATTTTATGAGAAATTATTCAAATTCTACAATCCTTGGAGGTGTTAAGGTTAGGTTACGAATGCAATTAGACCCAAAACTTAAAATCAACAACCAACTAAAGGTTCTTCCACCCTACTTTTCAAGTTATCGTAAGACCCTCCATAATATCCTCTCCCTCAACAAAATTGTTAGTAGAAACACCAATTATAGCTTGTTACAACCCTTCTAGTTATACTTAAGAAAAAGCGATGATTTAAAAAAAAACAATCAACTAAACATTTGAATTTTTGAATTAAACAATACAACACATCTAAATCAAAACTAGGAATAATAGTACTACTAATTAAAATATTGCTCATAATAATAATCTGATACAATTTCAAGGAAAGAATTTAAAAAAGGACACATATATGGTTGGTCTCATAGTAAAACATTTGTTGTTCAAATATACAAGTACATAATATAATCACATTCCTTCAAGCATATGACCTAATTCAATAATGGCTATCAAACTCTCTAAAGCTTGAGTCATGCCGATTCATATATCGCTGATAGTCACAAATGTCATCTCTAGGTAGTATTGTAGTGGTAAAGGGAGAGAATCATTCAAGCACTTTACCACTCCAACCATAGACCAAAAATCCCCTGCATAACTCCTTATCAGGGAATGGCCCTCTTTTCATGAACGGGTAGATAAAACAGTGCGAGAATTTAGTGAGATGTGCTAGTACCCTATGTGGTTGTAATATTTATTACTACTACATGATGTGTATCATAAAGAAATAATATGATTCAAACATGATATCTGACAACGTGCAAAATCAAACATAAAAAATGACAAGGTACATCTAACATTACTTTGGCCAAAGTTTTCATATAATATACAATCTTTAGATCGATCAATTTCTTCCACACCATTTGATCAGACTATCTATTGAGGGTGCTACGTAGACTAGTAGAACCCATCCAACTACCTGTTATCATCATGAGATGTATTCTTTATTATAAATTTTATTCCTAGTTTTATTTTTAGTTATGTAGTATTTTTTATATTTGTAATTTAAATGTTATGTTAATTGTAAAAACTGTTTAAAAAAAAATTGTTGCCTATTATTAAGTACAACTTGAAGGGTTGTATCATAGCTAAGAAAAAGAAAGTAATGGAATTATTAGAATTCCAACCAATAACTCTAATACAACTAGGATTCCCCCTTGAAGCACCATATATATAAATCCAATTGAAGCCATGAATGGGAGTAAAGGAATGACTTTGATAAGAGAGATCAACTTGGGGGCGATAATGATTTATTAGACCATCTATTAAGGTACAAATCTCTTGAAATATTTGATATAAAAATTTAAATAAATAAAATTAAGATAACTACAATAAACTGGATACGTTTTAATAGTCACTGTTATATATAATCAAAAATGGACAAAGATACTGATATTTATGTAATTTTAAACTTTTACATAAAAAATAATAATGAGAAATTAACTAAATTATAATAATGGACTTATAATGGATTTTTCAATAGGATATAAAAAATAAACATTAAAAAATAAAACATTAAAAAATATAAATTATCACTAATATTAATCCTACAATTATATATATATATATATAATTGTAGGATTAATATTAGTGATAATTTATATTTTTTAATGTTTTTTTTATTTTTTAATGTTTTTAACTAAATTATAATGATGGACTTATAATGGATTGCTCAATAAGATATAACAAATAAACATTAAAAAATAAAACAACATTAAAAAATATAAATTATCACTAATATTAATCCTAAAATTATTATATATATATATATATATATATTAATTAGTGATAATTTATATATATGATTCAAAGATAAATATTCTAAGTTTAAGAATTTTATATCATTGAAAATGATGCATGAATAATTGACCTTGTTCATCTCAATCTCAAAGATTTAAGAGTATCCATTCTTATAAATTTACTTAGGACTCACATCCAATATCATTCATTTTTGTATCTCCTAAGACTTATACTGAATGAATGGTATGTAAATATATTTTATCATTATCCATATCAATTAAATTAATTCTTTTAATAAAAATTAAATTTTTAATAAATTATATTAAAATATTTAATAAATACCATATTATTAGAACTTACATTTTAAAAAACTTTCGTATATATATCCAAATCCCAATACTATTGGATATAAAAGCTTTACTAGGGTTTCCTCCATGCGGGTCATAGAGTTGGCCCTTGATTTTCTATCATTCCAACTTGTCTGCATATTGCAACCCTTATTAGGTTGCCTGTGCGACTAACATTTATTTTCTTTTAGGGTTTCTCACCTTTGGGCAAGGCTAACCTATTTAATGACTTCTCCTCATTCTCTCTTGGTTGATTTAGCTGTGGAGAAGAATGATGGAGCATCAAGTAATAGCCCCTGTAGTTTGTATCAAACATCTACCATAAGGTAACTCTTTGAAACCTGATGTTATTTTACCCATTCCAAAATTTAACTTTTCTTATCGATGGATATAATAATTTTATTTGATAAGATATTTTGTGGGTTGAATTCACTCCAAACGTATGCTTAGATCTTAGGTTTAACTCCACTAGACTGCTCATGACATAAAGCTTGAGAGCATCTAGAATATGACCAAGGGATTTTTTATGTTCTATTTTGTTGACACCTTCCATGCAGGTGGTGTCCTCCATAAGTCAACCACATGGTATGTTAGGAACTAGCTCATGGTTCTCTCTCCCTGGACACAGGATTTTGTGGTCTCTGAACACACAACTCTCAAGGTCTTGATTTGGGTAGAATTTTTAGGTCTCCCACTCCCCTGTTGGCATGTTATTCACCAGATCACTTCCTCCATTAATCAGGTTATTTTCCACAAGTAAAGCATGTTATACTCTACTAGACTGTAGAAGAGGGTTTGTGTAGAAGTAGACCTCTTTTGGGACCTTAAAGAGTTTGTGGAGATTCAAGTTGGGGATGTGAGACACTCCTAATGAGTTATGTATATCAACTTGCCCAATACCTATTTTCACTACCGAGTCATCGACCATAAAATTTAGGACTACCCCTTTCAATTAGCCTATAATAATGCATCCAATCGATTATCCTCTCCTCCTAAGCCCTCTCTAAAATCTATAAAAAATTGAGGATGGTTGGATTATAGGAGGAAAGAAGAATAACCTCACTAAAACCATGAGATCAAATGCCAAAAATCCTAAAGGAGGCAAGCCATCAAAAGTAATGGCATATAGGATTAGGTTTGTACTGAGAAAGAGCCTTCTTAGGCTAAAGCTCTGAAAGTGATAGAAAAACTTAGGGTCTACAACACCCCTTTTTTAGCCAATGTTCTATCTCAGGGTCTTAGGGCTTGTCTAACCAATTCTTCTAGTTTTTTAGACTCACAACCAACTGCTCTACCACTTCTTGCTTTGCAAGATGCACCCAAACTGTCTCACAACCATCCTAAGAGATGTGAAGAGTCATAGAAAAAAGAGTATCAAGTTGAATATGTTGTGAGGAAACAAGCATAATTAGATGTTTTTAAAATGTCAATAGTAGGAATTTTTTACATAGTTGTTATGATGCCTTAGAAGGCCTAGAATCCAAGGATATGTCTCTTGACACCTATCATCTAAGAATTGATTTTCATGGAATGTTTAGGGTCTTACAGACCCAAAACACAAGTTTATTATGCATGATTTCATAAGGAAGTTTCTTGAGATGGACAGTCTTTGTCTACAAGAAGTGAAGGTGGTGGATTTTTTGTTTATGACAGTCAGTAACTCTATCTAGAACTATATTATTATTCTGCATAGTAATCATGAGGTTGGACGTGGTGGTGTGATCACATTTATTTATCTAAGGTGGCATCCATAGTGCAATCTAGCATAGACCCCACCAATCAATTAGTTTGGGCCTTTTAAACATTGAAATCCATTCCTTTGGATTTATTAATATTTATGCCTCGAATGATGCCATTGAGTGTACTCATTTAAGGTGATGGATTGTTGATGATATTCTTGATGCTCATTGGCTCATATGTGGTGACTTTAATATGGTGGCACCTCCCGAAGACAAAGTGGTTTACTTACCAATACGTTGGATAGTTAGTGAAAGAGAGGCATGGTATTATGTGTGCACTAAAGAGGGATTTTATGACCCAAATTTAATCTATTATCTTGCAGACAAAGTATGGTACACTTGGAGTAATCTCAAGGATGGCCCCACTTATATTCTGAAGTGCCTAGATAGAGTAATGATATCTACTCAACCATACTTTTCCTTTGATAACAATTTTTATCCTCCAATGTAGATACTATCAAATTTTGGGATTTACGATCACTCCCCCATTCGATTTTGAGTGACATGTTGATTCATAAAACCCAAGGTAAATAAAACATAATTCTTTCTTAATACCTCCTTGCTCAAGCATGGGTATACTATGGTGCACATTTATAGAGTTTAGAACCTGGATCCCCATCCAACCCAATATTTTAGTTGGATTCTTTGGTGGAATGATGCCATCAAAAGGACTTCTCACTTTTGAGAATATATGGGCACTAACTTGCTAAAATTCGATGACACTCTTACCTAGATACTTCTTCAAAGCTTATTCATACACATTAAGCCTTGGAAAAAGATCCCTTCAATGAGATCCTATAGGTTGGACTCTCTTCTTTATGACAATGCATCTATATTGTAGATAATTACAATACCTAGGGAGCTCAAATCAAATCTAGACTCCACTGCCTCAAGATATGGGACAAAGCCTCTAAATAATTCTTTCAAATGATTTGAGCTAAAAATTTAAATCAACAAATTTAGGCTATCTCTGATGATGGCAGGAGACTCTTAGAGACACCATAGATTGTTTAAGCCTTTGTACACTAATTATCAATATGTGTTTAGATATCAAGCATCCTCCATAGAGCATGACATAACACTTTAGTAGTTTCTTGTAGTGGTGCCTTAAAAATGCACTCTCGATTATCAGGTGGTTTGTAATAGGCTCCTCACTGTGGATGATTTGCATGAGGCAGTGGCTCATATGGAGAATGGGAAAGCTTAAAGAGTTGATGGCTTCCCCTGTGAATTTTATAAAACCCTCTGGGATGTTGTGGGTTCTAACTTATACCCTATCTATCAAGAGGCCTTTCACAAACATTCTCTGGGGAAGAATATAAATAAAGGAAACATTAAATTTATACCTAAACAAGGAGATCCTGAGTTGATCTATAATTGGTGACTGTTCACCCTCCTGAATGTTTCTTAAAAAATCATTGCTAAAGCTATGGTGCTCTAATTGCATAATCTGTTACCACACATCATGTGCCTTGATCAAACATGATTCATCCAAAGTAGATATATTAGACAATATAATTGTAGTTTGGAAAGGAATGGATTGGGCTAGGAGATCTAATCAAAAAGCTATGTTCATAAAAATTGATCTTAAAAAAACTTATGACTGTATTGAGTGTCCTTTCATCTTGGGCATGCTCAAAACCTTGGGCTTTGGCCCAAATTTCATTCAAACCATGCAGATGATTTTTTTAGATGCCTCAACCATCCTCTCTATTAATGGAGTCACCTCTGAACAATTTGGTTTGTTTTTGTTTATTTTCCAAGGATGCCCATTGGCACTTGCCCTTTATGTGCTTGTATTTAAGGGTTTTGGATATCTTCTTAGTAATGCCCAAGCTAGGGGCCTTGTTAAAATAATCTATGCCCCTCTACATAAATAAAACCCTTAGGAAGATATGTAATTATTGAATGGCCACTTTGCTAATGATTATTTCCTTACTATTATTTAAGAAGAAGACAATGTGGATAATGCCTTATAGTGTCTCAACACCTTCTACCTTACTTCTGGCTCAAACATCTAATGGAAAAAAACCCTCATTGCTGTAGATAGTCATACTTCCCCCCACCAATGTGGGCATCCAAGTATGGGTGGTCTTGGATCCAACATGATGAAATCTTCAAGTTTCTTGGCATCCCTTTTTCTTTTGATGCCTTTTTTCCCATGTTGTGGCAATATGTTGTTGACAGAGTAACAAAGAAATTGGAATATTGGGTGACTAAGACCTTATCATTAGAAGGAAAATTTTAAATTTGATCAGAAGTGATTGTAACCACCCATGTTTGCTACTCTTCATGCTGAGTGCCTTCCAAGAACTCTTATCAAAAACTTGAAAAAATTCTCAAGGACTTTCTTTGGGCCAATTCATCACACAACCATGGATGTCATAGGGTTATTTGGGAAAACTAATGCCTCACACAGGATGTCAGAGGTATGGGGCTCATCGATGTGGCTCATTAAGGAGTTACCTTATATGCCAAATGGATTGTGCAGGGTAATGACACTAAAGAAGCTTGGAAGATGTTGTTTCGACATTGCATATCTTTAGGCCTTCCTAAAGGTAAAAAGCCTGGAAAAGGCTTGGATTATCCAATCTACTAATCATCAAAACCCCTATTTAAATTATAGAGTCCTTTATGGCTAAAGTATATGGAAAACATGGGAAAAGATCAAACCATGGCTTATCTAGAATGTCTCAAGCTTTCGAGATGGATTGTCTATTAACTCTCACTCGCTATGGTGTTCACCTATTATCAAATTTAATGAAGTCCCTTTAGCTTAGGTTCCTTGGATCAATGCTCTCAAGTTGTTTCATAGAGGCATTGATATTATCCAAGACATCTTTTGTAAGTAGTCTCATTTTTGGCTATCTTGGGAGGAGGTGAAAACCAAATTTTAGCTATCCAATGCTGATAGAGAATATTATGAAGAAATCCTTAATGTTGTTCCACCTTCAATGCTTCATAAAATCTCTATTAATTTTTCTCATCCTTGGTGTATGGACTGGAAGTGGTATGTTGAGACTCTATTTCATAATTACAGTCCCTGGCTTGGCTATGTGTGGCTTACTCCCCACATGCCTAAGGTGGACAATCTTAACTCTTTTTGTGGTCTACATTATTCACTTTGCACCTAGTGCTTCTATTTTCATACTATCTTTGAGGCTTGTTTGGAGCCTAAGTTAGCTCACTTTGCCTGGTGTGTTCTGTATTAGGGCCCACTTATAGGTAGATAACTTGCTCCATACTTAACCAAAATAGGGGCCCAACAAATTAAACAACATCATAAAAAAAAATAACATTTACATGATAAATGAGATTGATAGAATCGATACCTTGTTGTACACCTTCAAAACAAATTTCTAAGTTTTCTTTGGTGACATGCTTCCCATTGGCTGAAATAATAGTTGTGTCTAGATGTTTAAGATCTAGTTATATTGCCTTAATCCACTAAAAAGGTGGGGTTAATGCCTAAATTAGTTTAGGAAAGGCATACAAATTCTTTTAGAGATAATATAGTAGGATTCAAAAGATAAGATGAATTAAATCACACATACAAAAACCCGTCAGAACAACATTTCTCTAATTTTCTCATGAAAATAAACTTTTATAAATTTATACCTACAAACATATATTTTTTAATTGAAAAAATCCCATTTTTTTCATGTTTATTGGCTTAAATGTTTTGATGTTATTTCAAACATCATACTGTTCAAGACATATAAAAGAGGTAACTTTCTAATATTTTATTTATTTTAGTTTCTTTTATGCTTGCTTCAACAAGGAACATTCACATGGAATCACTAAATTACATAAGATGTCAACATCTCAGTGCATATTTTGGAAAAAAACATATAATAGATTACAATGATGAGTAAACATACATCTAAATCAGTGAGCTCTTTCAGCTAAGTATCCATGAGTAAGGAGCATTCACATCATCAAAGTCACTAAGGGCACAATCCTTGCCTTAACGGTTTAACGCTTTGTGCCAGGTACCTAGAGGAATTTGTACCCTGGTGACTGGATATAAGAAACTACCATCCTCACTAGTCAGACTACAACCCTTTCAATTTTATTTTAATTTTTAATATATTAAATACACTAAAATCTATCACATTATATTGAATGGAAGAATGCCCATACCTACTAATAAAGAAAATTTATGTTACTTAATTGCATGTTAAATATATACCCTATTCATATGTCAATACCAATGATGCTCATGATGCTTAACTAGCATATATATCTTATCTAAAATACGTTGAGAGATACCAATCTTGACGTGCCTATAGTATGATGTAGGTTAGATAAGCACCTAAAGATAGATATATCTCAATGTATTTTAAATAGATGTATTTAATATATCTATGCTAGTAGCACCCGCAGGTGTGGTATGCATATTTAACAATAAATACCAATTAATGCATCATTTCATGTTCATCCAAATAAGAAATATATATCACATTCAATGATAATTAAAGAAAATAATTTCATATACATTGAAATGTGAAAATAAGTATAATATATGTGATATTAAATATGTAACATTATTGTAGTTCTAAGGACTTGAGTCTCTCTTCCTCAGCTTTTCATTTGAAAAGTTATTTTCCTATTTTCAACTTCTCATATCTATCGTATGAAGATGGATACCAAATTGTAAGTCTGTCTAGAGATTTTACATGTGAGATGGCCACAAATATTAACCCTAGTCTTTCTGAATGCCCTATATCAATTATTTCTGTAAAAAGAGTCGATCCTTGCGATTTGTGTATGGATAATCCCCAATCTAGTCTTAAGGGTAGTTATCATGTCCGTCCCCTTTGTATTGGTGTAATTGGAATTGTATGTGGAGTTGTAACTGTAAATGGCTCTAGTGGGGAACTTCCAGGTTTGTATACTATACTTCGAATATATCCTAGAGATCCATTTACAAGTCATGCTTCTATCCATAGGTTAGAGGTTAATATCACCCTTGCATCCTTAGCAATTAATAACTCCACATCTAATTCATCATTCTAACCTCCTGATGGATTGGTACTACCTATTCTAGTTGCAATGCTTCATGCAATCGATCCTTTTAATGATTTCAATTTCATTTTGTTATGGTTTTTCACATTATCATTTGTTGCAAATAAATGAATAGCATTGTCAAAATCTTTTCTGATGCTTGGATGTAATGCACTATTTGTTCTTGATGTCAATCATTTCCAACCATCAATAGTTAGATATGCATCTCTATGATTTATGAATAGTTGTCGAAACCTTTTTTGGTCATCACTTTCTCCTTCTTATCTAAATACCTTATCCAGAGTAACAACTATTTTGAATTCTTACCATAAAATTTATTCCATTTCTATTACTATTATACAATGCTTTATCACTCGTAAGAGGTAGTTCACCCAAATCTCCTACTAAAATGATTAATCTACCTCCAAAACTCATGTTTGCATTTTATAGAAATACTTGATGAAGTTGTGCATCTATGTTCTACAACATTTTTTCCCTAATGAAACCCATTTCATCAATCAATATGTATTTTATATGCCATATTTCTTCTTGAAAATTTGTGAGTCTTGTTCCTTCTAATTCAGTAAAGTCTACAATTGGGATTCACAGTGTTGAGTGTATTGTTAAAGAACCAATATTAAATGCTACAAATCTAGTTGGTGCAAGTAATAGAAGTGGACAACATTGCATAGTTGATGATTCATTTTGAAAAGCTTCACAAATGGCACCAATTAGATCTGATTTTCCTGTTCCTACTATTCCTTGAATTATCATGCATAGTGGTGTGACATTATGAGTCTAAAAAAAATGTCTCATGATTATATCAAGTGCCTCTTTTTGTTTGGAACCTAAGGTTTCATATGAAATATTACTTTTTATATCATCTAGTATGAGTAACCCATTATATTTCATTATGCTTATGAATTTTATAGCTGAAGTTATGTATTTTTCTCCTTTATATTCATGATTCCTTGGTGCTTGTCTATCAAGATCTCTTCCACCCAACACATCTAATTCTAATACTTCCATAATTTTCCCATTTTTAGCCTTGAAATGATTTCCCACTCACGTTCCATTGTATTTTGATGAACATCTTGAACCTCATCACATTCAACATCACTTTGATTTTCATGGTCATGTAGCATAGTCCTCCACTCCACATGTCAAGGATTATAATTAAATGACTCTCAATTTTATGCTATTATATCATCATCAAGTCTAATATCTCTTTCTATATAATGAAATGGATTTTAAATCAATAACTCTAACCACATAAATCAACCCATTTTTTTTATTCACACACTAATACCATAGTAAACATTGGGAATACTCTCACAATAGTTTCCACACTCCTAGCCTCCCATTTATTATCTTGCCCTCACTTGGGATTATATGACCATGATCTAGATATCTCTATAAGTGAAAAACTTTCCATTTCATAAGGTCTATTCATGTATCCATCAATGAAATATTTTAAAGGGTTATCATTTTTTGGTTCTATAGTATGTGTCACCAGTTTGAACACTTCATGTGAAACATTCAAAGAGACAAATACTCTATTGCTTTCTACCAATGGAAGCTCCAACAACATATGACATGTCTCTTGTGCCCCAATGTCTCTTTTGATAAGTGTTTCTATTAGGAGTGTTCTATATGCTCTAGCTGCTAATTCATTAGGGTTTTTAATGTTTGCAAGTCACATTAACATTTGATGATAAGTTTCAAAAATCTTCTCAATTTTGCTGCATATTTGGTAATGTAATTGATTATTGCATGTTTTGAAAGCACATGTTACCATTCTATATTTACTCTTCAAAATTGTAGTATGTTTTGATTATGCATATTTATATGATCATCATTTATTGCAGGCTCATATTTTTTATCTATTGTTTCTACGCCTTGAAATAATTTTGATTCATTTAGATTCAATGGCCATGGTGTATTATACCTATCAAAAAATAAAAATAAAGATTTGTAAGCAAATTATGCTATATTTACATATAGAAAAAATTAAATGTATGAATATCTTACCTACAAACCATCTTTCCTCTTTTCTTATGTAAGCAAGCACCCTTTCTAAAAATTATATGACACTTTACACAATTGATCATCTCTTCATCATCATGGTCAGGATCCACTTGTGCCAGTTGATGTGTATTTCAAAGACATGGATGTTGTGTAAAATTTTGTATTACCTATATTACATTATATATAACATTTTATCTATTAGTATGAGACAACTTAATTATTATGTAAAAATTATATATGAAAAATATTAATATCATACCTGTATGTTTCATTGATGTGGATCTCCACGTGGATTCTAGACATGGACAATAGAATCAAAGTATTTTTGAGAATTTTGTAGATCATGATTATTTATCCAATCAAGATTCTCCATGTTTGGTGCTCCCTCTAACCATATGAACCCATGCACATGTGGCGAACCTCTATGTTGCCATTCATATCGAGACCAATGATCTTTCACTTTCACTCCTTTTTGTAGTATCTCCTTTCATAAAATTGTATGTTGCAAGTGCATGTAGTGTGTCACTATATGAGGATAGTTAATAATATTATATTGGTGCCATTTTTTTAATTCTTAGGGATTGGTTGGTGTTATTCCTGGCATTAATGCATGCAGATCGGGTCAATACATATCAACTGCACTCAATGTGAAGATAATTGTCGATGTTCCACTTTGATGCAACATGTCACTTAGTTCTACACAACTTTTTTTCCAATAAGACCTTGTACCCCTAAAAAAGGTACCAAAATGCATCAAATGATCAACTAGATGAGAGTGGGGCATGTTGTCCATATGCTCACGTAATTCATTGATGGTGATTGGCATGTCTTGCATGCTCTTTTTCATAAACACTACAGATGAATTTTGTACATGATGTCTCATAATCAAGTTCATTATGTAATATCTAAATCATGGTGTCCTCCAAAATGGTGATCCCTGAATCGAATCAAATGTTTAACAAATTCATGTAGATGCACTCATTTCATTTTTTGATTCTAGCCAATCGCATCTTCCATCTAGAAATAATGTGGGGAAGCGATATCAATTAACCCTTTTGTGACATGCTCATTTATAGGGGATGCATCAATTCTTGGCCAATCCATCAAATCTTTAGGTTCTGCATTATGATTATTCACCCATGCATGGATTAATTCCATCTCTCTCTCTCTTGTGGCATTTGGGGATTTGGATGCCATCAAATTCATATGATTGATGATATTTCCTTCATCCATTTCCATCATTGGAATCTGAAATACATCTTCATTCACATCTGAATCAAATTCCATATGTACAAAGTTCAATTGGTCAAATATATTTTTCTCAGAATTGGGTGGAAGTTTGATAAGTGCATTTCCATCAATTTAAACATCTCTATAGAACTTTTCATATTCTATTGTATATTTTAGTGCCCTATATTCTCTCTCTCTATTAACTGTAAAGTTATAATTCATTTTGCGTTGATCTCTTCTTCGAACAATAATGATCAAAAAATATTTTATTTGATGTGGTACAACCTTAGCAATTTCTTTCACTTCTTGTGGAAAATTGATCATATTTCCTTTATATTTATATTGACCTCCAGTTGTGTGTGTGACTTGTAGGATTGGATTGACTTGTGCTATCAACATCTCTTCTATTTGGGTTAGTCATGCATGTTTTGTTT
The DNA here is from genome assembly GCA_037957365.1 of Torreya grandis. Lineage (NCBI taxonomy): Eukaryota > Viridiplantae > Streptophyta > Pinopsida > Cupressales > Taxaceae > Torreya > Torreya grandis. The sequence continues at coordinate 165,980 of JARHVA010006273.1, forward strand.
GCTGTGGACCAGGATCTATATTATTCAATGCTGAAAATAGATGATCTTTTTTTTATTATTGACATCTGTGGCAAATGGGACCTTTAGGTGCTCATGAGATATTTATGTCAGGGTAAATTTCTTGACAAACATAACACATACTTGATGAAGCCAATTTTTTTAGACAATGATGAAATATGATCTATAATGTCTTCAAATCCACCTCAATATTTCCACTCTTATCATGTGTATTTATATATTATTTTCAACATTGTTATCCATGGCATTTCTTTCTCTATTATCTGGCGTATCTAACACACATTATATGGTCATGAAATTCACTTTTTTTAGAGTTAACATCAGTATTAGCATTCATTCGATGATGTCTTTGAACTAATTCATGATTACGTTCTTATAGTTGGTTTCTTTCTTCCACTTTAAATTGATTCAAATGCATTTCCCTTTGAATTCTTCTTCTTAATCTATGTTGATCATGTTGTGATGTTTGTTCATGATATGTTATCATTTCTTAGGCATGTTGTCTCATTTCTGCTTCTAACTCTTCAACTGGCATTTCAACCGTACATTTTGCATGTCTTTTTCTTTCATTCTCATTACGTTGTTGTTTTTGTTCCTTTGTCATTTGTTCACATTGTTGTTTTCAATATTGTCGAGCATATTCTTTTTCATATTATATTCGATGCTCTTCGATTTCAAAATTCAATCGTAGGTAAACCATACCTATAAAAGATAAACATAGAACATTCAAACTTTTATCCAACAATTTTAGAATACAAAAAACTTAATTAATTATTAAATAATGAAAATAATTTATCCATAAATTTTAATAAAATTATATCAAGTACTAATAATTATAGAAATATATGATAATAAAAGTTAAATTTATTACAAAATTATGAATACCTTTTTCATATTCTATTATTTTAATTTTATTTAAAATTTACACATATTAAATGGAAAAAAAAATTAAAACATAAAACTAACATAAACCATAAAACTATGGACTTATTTAAAATATAACTTACGCCTAAAATGATGATACACATAATGTTAACATATTACTTGATTATCTATAATATGGATTGGCCACTAAGTCAATATCATATGGTTTAATATATATAGTAATGGATTGATCATACTATTATCCCTTATTTGGTGTAAGCTAATCTTAGTCTGTCACTTATATTAAATATTAATAACCAAGGTTTATTAATGTATATTCAATAATTTAAAAAAACTTAAAATGATGATATTTAAAGTGAAGAATAAATTAAAGAATAAACTATCTTTTTAATTATTTTTTCATACTTCGATTGAAAGAAATAGCGATGGGAGAGACAACTTGCAGGTGGATGATTAGGCGCAGAAGAAAGTTTTGATCAGAGTAAAAATGTTGTAGAATATATGTTTAGGCTGTAGAATATATATGGCTCAAGATTCAGAGATTCATTCGTTGTTTTTATAACTGTTTTGTTGTGTATTTATATATTTTTATTGAATCTTTTTTCTCATATATATTTATTTTCAAATGATATCTCAATTAATTATATATTTTTTTGTCATTTTTTTAAATTTTATTGATTTATCGACTCATCAAAAAAAAAAACCACTCACACTATTACACTTCGTAACTACCATATAAATTATACAGCTCAACATAATTACATATTAAACATACACCCTATATGTATAGATAAAATAAGCTGTTAGAAATATATATTTTTAAAAGTTTTGCAAACTAAGTGTTTTGGGATTTCGAATCATTTTTTTAAAATTTATTTTGGGTAGGTACTTAATGAGCATATTCATGCCGTTAAAGATTTCCTAGATGCCTAAGATTCCCTACATATAATATTTCATAAAAATGGTCAATATGATGGGGCACCTAAATGTCATTTCAACGATTGTTTCTTTGTTGTTGGAAGATTCTCATTGTTTCTTAACCTAATGTAACTTTATTTAATGGTTTTATAAAAAAAAATGTTTTTATTAATCTATTTTTTCTTAAAATTTTCACCACCCAATAGTGGTAGCTTTTTCCTTTTCCTCATTTTCTTAACTTTAAAATTTGATTATTTGCATGGGAGTTTGTTAACTTTCTGAAATGTGTAGATAGAAGGGAAAAAAGGAAACATTTAAATCTCTTTAAAGCGAAAACCCTTGGAAATCATATCATCTTGTTTTATGGAAAATTGGTTTTACATTTATTCATATAATTTTGTAATTCAGGTTTAATTTAATATTATATTCAGATTTAACATAATAAAATAATAAAATTAAGTTTAATTGTATTAATAAATATTTTTGAATAATTAAAATATATAAAAAAAGATTTTTTATAAAAATATTAAATTGTTAGAATTATAAAAATAATTTAAAAAAGTAAATAATAGAAAATAGGTTAAAAAAATAAGGTGAACAAAATTTAAAAGACTCCAAGAGTAAATATAAAACTTCTCTCAAATAACTAAAAAATGTAATATTTTTTTATTGGGACTGTTAAAATTGTACGAATACATTATTGACAATTATAAAATTCCACAAAATTAATTTGATGAACCTATTCTTCTATTATTAGGCTTTGAAAACCTCGATCAAATTTTTAAAATTCTTTACAGATCTTTAAGGAACTAATCTCGTCCTTTTAAAACTTTAATCATCTCAACACATTGTAAATCCATGAAATTGAAAAGATGAATGGGAGGCTATTTAATCTATCCATTATCATCAAGCCCTTATAAATTTGATAGTTTGACAATCAACATACAAATATAATGTAATTCAAAAATAAATCAAAGTGTCTCAATATCCTTTCAATAACAAATAGTACATGTTACATGTTCTTTATCTAAATGCTTGAGTTCTATTTTTGGTATATAATAATAATAATAATAATAATAATAATAATAATAATAATAATAATAATTATTATTATTATTATTATTAATTTTTTTTTCCAATTTTAATAGACAATTTATATGTGAATATATTATCCTTGTATACACTAATGTATTTTTGTCTTTACATACATCTTGAATTGAAATTAGGATTTTATTTACACTCAATCTAATATATAATGGGTGAGAAAGGTTAACAAATAAGGATTAAAAAATGTATTTGTAATTACATTTTATAAATAATATGCACATCATTATCAATATTTTATTTATATAATAAATTATTTATAAATAATAATATATCTTTAGTGGTAATCCTTGAAATAGAGTTTATCTATTTTGAACCAATATCCATAAAGATAAGATTTCTTCCTGTCCTAATCCTCCTTATTTATCTATATAAGAATCTAGAGCTCATAAGATTAAAGAAAGGTTCAATATATTATTATTGTAATCTTTTTGTTAGGAAGGGACATTGACTCTCCTCACATATGTGCTTTAATATAATTTTCAGTTATTCTACTTTGACATATTTATGTTTTTTATCTTAATATTATATAGATATGCATATATTGTGGACGGAATCTTGAGGTTGTTTCAGTTATCCTGTACTCATTCCAAAATTTAACATGATATAAGAGATTTCTTAAGCTTCACTTTATTAAATTTTTATATTTATAAATTAACATCTCTTCAATTTTATGATTATTTTTTCAAAGTTATATAAAAAAGACTTTTATTTCTTAAGCTTCACTTTATTAAATTTTTATATTTGTAAATTAACATCTTTTCAATTTTATGATTATTTTGTCAAAGTTATATAAAAAAGACTTTGTTGATTTTACCAAATTTTGGGTTTCACCAAATTTTGAGTTTCTTGAAGATTTTTGTTATTCCATTATATCTAAAATATCATTTAAAATTAGTTTTAACTTTCTTTTCATAAATATGGAGCTACGATGTTCAATTAATAAAGACTTGAAAATAGGTCAATCAGACTTTTTTGGGGGTTAAATTTAGACTTTTTATATTTAATGAAAATTCAAAATTTTAAAGAAATTTAATAATTTCTTTTTTTTTTGGTTTGAAAAAAAATATTGCAATTTAAAAAAAAACTAAAATTAAAATCATGGAAATTATAAAATATTTTCTTAACTTTACAAAATATTTTATGGAAAAAACATTTTTTTAATTTTGGAGTCATAAAATATTTTATTAGGTTTGGATACTTTTTGTAACATTGGATAGTTTTTTTATAGATGACTTCTTAGAGTTTTGTTCCTTTATTAATAATTGACTTTGACAGACCATATTTTAGTCATATAGTGGTATTTTTCATTAATTATTTTTACTTTTTATATTTTATTGAATTTTTTGTAGTTATGTGTGTGTATGGATAGCTTGTTTTTCCTATTATTTGCATTTTTTTAATATGCTACCTAAATTGTTCATGCTTCAATTTATGATAAATTTCACATACAAAAAAATTTTATCATGATTTTTTTGAAATTGTATATGTTTAGAGAGCGCAAAATGATGTATTCAAATTTTTAGTTTTATATTGGATGCAAAAAATCTCATGGTTGGATTTTTTTATTTTCATATTTTGATTATTTTTTAGATACATTTGACCATTAATCTTAAACATTAAAATTGTGTCCTCTTCATAACAAAGAGTATATGTTCACAAAGGTTGACCATTCATCCGCACATAAAAAATGTGTCCTCTTTAGATGAAAGAATTTATGCTCACACATGTTTTTGCCATTCATCTTCACATTAAAAATGTATCCTATTTAAAGCAAAGAGTTTTTACTGATAATGGTACAACTAGATTCCTATTTTTGTAGGTTTTTTTTCAATAAGTGGTTGATACCTCTATATATATGTGACTCACATTGGCACACCAATTTTCCAGGATCCATAATGAGGATGGTTGTTTTTAGGTTAACGCTTCTTGATAATTTGAAGAGCACTTAACATCTTGAGAACTAGAATTGTTTCACTTCTATCTTGATCATAGAAGATACATTTTTCAATGCTTAAGTGTGCCCAATTTATATGTTTGAAATCCTAAAATTTTAGAGAGATCTTCATATTCAACAACATTTTCTTCTTAATTTGGTTACAACGGCTTGCCACCCATATATTAAGATAAAATGGAATGGTGCCTATAAGAACCTTAACACTATTTTCTCTCCATCAACTTATAGACATGATTTAATATCATCCTTATTTCAATAATTTTCATGATCATTACATTCTTTGTACTTACTTTACATTGATATCTAATATGGCCTAGTTTGTAGGACCCATATCAAAGGTTTGCCTCACTTTCTCACTTTTTTATGTTACTCTCAGGGGAGTGTTGATATACATAATTTTATACACAACATTATTTATATGCTTACTTAGATTACTACAACTTGTCTTCCTTTCCTTATTATATGCTACATCTTGAGAGGGGATGTGAGTGTTTATTATGACATACACTATTGTATTATCTAAGATACACTTGTAACTCTATTATTTATAAATAATAAACTCCTTATGTACACATCATTTTACATATATTTTTTATAATAACTTATTTATAAATAAGAATATATTTTTAGTGATTATCCTAATTCTATTTTAAGCTAATATCCCTTAAGATAATATTCCTTCCTATAATAAACCTCCTTACTTATCTATATAATAAGATGGAGATATAAATGAATAAAGAATCATTGTATTATAATAATATTCATGTCACAAGGAAACATTGACCCTCGTTAAATATGTGTTTGAATTTTTTATTAGTTATTTTATCTTGATATATATTGTCTCTTTACATTAATGTTATATAGGTATACATGTAATGTGGGTTAAGTTTTAAGGTTGCTTTAGTTATCCTGGACCCACTCTAGAATCTAACAAAACAAGTGTCAAAAGGAACCATAGATAAGACAAACATAAACATGGTATTATAATTCTTGTAGAATAGAAAAATACTACATTTTTTGCTTAAAGTCTAAAAATAAAAAAAGGGGGAAGAAAAAAAAACCTAGGGAAGAAAGGAAAAAATGAAGAAGGGGAAACATACAAAGAAGAATAAAGTGGAACTGCAAGAATCACAAAGGAACATATAAAATAGAAAAGAGGAACACAGATTTGAAAGTGTTAAAAGTTGAAAAAACCCCAAAGAACATGTCAAAAGTTAAACAAAAATAAGAAATATGCATCAAGAGCCTAATTTGAACCAATGTTCAACAAGCACATAAACACAATAAATCATAACAAATAACTAGTCATGTCCCAAAATTAATTGTCTACATAATATTCCATTTTAATGTGCGAGGATCAACAGAGCCACATTTGTAGTAAGTTTTCACATTCAGTAAAAAGTGTTACTTTTGGAAATGGCTGAAAGTGGTCAGCACTTTTTGGTGAGCTAAAAACGTGGTCATCATTGCAAAGGAAAATCTAACTTCTAGGAAGTCCTCTGTATAGTTATAGAACCTTCTTTTATACATTTCTAGATATTGTTAGTGTCCAAGTGAGCTCATTTCAATCATTTATCTTTCTCCTTCTCTCTTATTTCATTTTCAATGATTGATTATAGTTCACAGTACTTTCATCTCCCACATGGCCCTAGGTAAATATAAATTATTATTATTTATTTGATAGGTTAAAATGGGTTGAAGGGACCTGGACCCTGTATAAAAGAGAGCAGAATGAGAAATGAGCAATAGAAAATAAGAAACCAAATGATATTAGGGTAGACACCCTAAAAACTAGCATAACTTTCACTAAACTTCAGTTAAAAACCAGCTGAGAGCACAAAAAATATCCAACCCAAACAAAAGGTAATAATTGGAGTTATTCCAATTCAGAGTAGGTGACCAACTACTTGGCCACTGTATTATCTTTCTTATGACATTTTCCTTTAGTGCAGCTATCGATAAATTATTCCTCCACTCTTTCTAGCTTCTTCCTTTTGAGGTCCACATAAGGGGAATACTTAATGATATCCTCAATAATCTAGACATCCTCCTCCCTAGTGTCCTTCTAAAAAGAGTCTTTATTGTATTTATGGGTCTTGGGGGTCCTGCCATCATGCATAACAAACTTGTTAAAACCAAGCAAATTACTTAATCTCTCAAATTCCTCAAAATTTTTGCCACAAAGGATATTTTAGATTGCAATTTTTGTATGGAGTTTTAGAAGGGAGTCTTCAACACCCTTGGTATCATCAACCCCAAGGGTGGTTTTACCTTTCGATGTGAACGAAGGGCTTCTAAGATCAAATTTATCATTATGAACCTAGGTGCTAGAATCCCGCAGCTATTTTCCTTGATCTTCCTCTTCAAAAGCTAAGGAATGAGTGCCCTCCACCTCAAAATCCTCCTTATCACTGTTGATATCGATAGCCTTGGAGATGTTCTTGGACTAGATCGGTTCTCCGCTTTTAATCAACATAAAAATAAGGCCCTAATGGATAAGATCCACAGTAGGGTTCTTCTTGAAATTTAAAATTGAAACCTCTAGAGATTACAATAGAAAAAAGGGGATACTGATGAGATGCCCCTTGAAGTGGTTCAAAAGTAGGAAGTGATGCGAATAGAGAATGGTGTGTTTACCTTCCAACATTATGTACTGCATTATTTGGAGACATAACTCTAGCCATTTCCTTGGCAAATCTGCTCACATGAAACCTTTGTTAGACAAAGGTTTTGGTCTATATTTCTCATCTCTTTCTTGAAGAAAACTTCATGAACTCTTCCTTGTGGTGCTTGTCTTTAAATGCCTTCACTTCGTGGCATTCCATTCCATTTGTCTCCCCAATCAACTCCATAATAATTTGAATCTTTAGCCCATGCATTCTCACCTCACGATCATTCCAACCATGGGCAAAATCCATTGAAAGTGAAGTGTCGTGCCCCATCAACCTTTCTATGAATGGGGCCAATCCCTCTTTAACCAATTTCTACTAGACATGATCATTTTTCTTTATGTCAGAACAAGAAATTGGTTCAAAATGATCTCTATTGCCACCCATTTTCACTTTAGTTTTGTTGTAATTTTTTTAGGTGTTTCAAGAAGCTCTAGATAATATTAAAAAATAGACACAAGTGAAACAATGATTAGTCACAAGATGGGTGAGAGGGCATGATGACTGGCCCTCATGCCATGCCTTATAATAGATGGATTTGCATGTGTGGAAAGATATTAGCATAACCTAAAATATAGTCTTAAAAGAATTTATCATCATAACTTTAAATGTCAAGTCCCTTTTCCTTCTCGATAATTTAGATGATGCCATTGAAAAATTCACCATCATTCTAGGTGACATAATCACTTCTATGGACCCCTATATTTGCAAGGCAATTGACACCCCTATTTCCTTCTCTATAAACATTTTCAATAACAACACCTTTGAAATGGTTGAGAAGGGATTTAGCATCATTGATGATTCTCAAAATGTTTTAGGAAGATGGGGATAGGCCCTTAAATCAATTAATGATATTCATTGAGTCCCTTTCTATATGAATAAATTGAGAACCTAGTTTAACCACCTCTTTAATGTCCCACAGGGCTACTGAAGCTTTCAAAATGTCCTGCATAAGCTTCTTTGATATCTCTTGAAGAATACCTGATCAAACCCCCTACCCCAGTTGGGTTAGGATTCCCCTTTGCCACCCCATCAAAATTTAATTTGACCCACAAAGGAATGAGGGGGGGCACCATTCGACTAGAGAACTATCCACCCCTTTAGCTTGGGCTTTGCATGGGATGACCAAATTAAAATGTTTCAAAGTTAAAGAGGAAATAAGGGATCTAGGCTGGTCGAAGGTGTGAGTAGAGATTTTCTAGTTTTCCTGCATGAAGGCCTTGATCCTTTTGAATGTAGACTCAGAATGAGGTTGAAGGCCTTCAAATATGTAATCATTCTTAGCTTTCCAGATGCTCGAATAGATATGGGTTAGGTCTAGATTCCACTAGTGAGTTAATGGAGGTTCCTCTCAAGGGGGTTTCTATTGGGTTATTAAGTCCATAAAATATCTTGGGAAAACCCATGAAATGTTGGATTAACTAAAAAAACATTGAAAGATAGTCAACTCAAATGGGCAAAAAAGGAAAATATGTTCCACTATTTCCACAGCTTGTTTACAAAGAGAACATTTGTTGGGGATGGTTAATTCCTCTTTTGATTAGATTGTCCATTGTTAAGATCTTATTTTGAGCAGCCAACCAGAATAAAACTTTGATTTTAGGGATGAGGTTTTTTATCCAAAGAGATTTCCAATTGAAATCCTCATCATCCAAATTCCATAAAGAAAAGAATCCTGATTTCACCAAGTAAATTTTGTTGGAATTATGTTTCCAGACAAGTTTGTCTTCTCTAGGTGCTCATTTGATAAGAAACTAATCTCCTCCTTTTAAAACTTTAATCATCTCAACACATTGTAAACCCATATAATTGAAAGGATGAATGGGAGGCTATGTAATCTATCCATTATCATCAAACCCTTATAAATTTGATAGTTTGACAATCAACATACAAATATAATGTAATTCAAAAATAAATCATGTGTGGTAAAGTGTCTCAATATCCTTTCAATAAATATAACAAATAATACATGTTACATGTTCTTTCTCTCAATGCTTGAGTTCTATTTTTGGTATAGGAAATCTTTTCCAATAATTGTTTTCTTAAAAAAAATTATTTTACAATTTTAATAGACAATTTATATGTGAATATATTATCCTTCAATGCATTAATTCATTTATGTCTTTACATACATCTTGAATTTAAATAGGATTTTATTTACACTCAATCTGACATATAATGGATGAGAAAAGTTAAAAAATAAGGATTAAAAAATGTATTTGTAATTATATTTTACAAATAATATGCACATTACATGCACATCATTATCAATATCTTATTTATATAATAAATTATTTGTAAATAATACTATATCTTTAGTGGTAATCTTTGAAATAGAGTTTATCTATTTTGAACTAATATCCATAAAGATAAGATTTCTTCCTGTCTTAATCCTCCTTATATATCTATATAAGAATCTGGGGCCCATAAAATTAAAGAAAGGTCCGATATATTATTATTGTAATCTTTCTGTTAGGAAGGAACATTAACTCTCCTCATATATATGCTTTAATATAATTGGTAATTATTCTACCTTGACATATTTATGTCTCTTTATCTTAATATTGTGTGTGTGTGTGTGTGTGTGTGTGTGTGTGTGTGGTGTGGATGAAAATTTGAAGTATCAGTTATCCTGAACTCATTCCATAAATTAACATGATACAAGAGATTTCTTAAGCTTCACTTTATTAAATTTTTATATTTTTAAATTAACATCTCTTCAATTTTATGATTATTTTGTCAAAGTTACATAAAAAAGACCTTGTTGGTTTCACCAAAATTTGAGTTTCTTGAAGATTTTTGTTATTCTATATCATTTAAAATTAGTTTTAACTTTCTTTTCATAAAATATGGAGCTACGGTGTTCAATCAATAAAGACTTGAAAATAGGTCAATCGGATCTTGTTTCTGTTAAATTTAGACTTTTTATATTTAATGAAATTCAAAATTTTTAAGAAATTTAATAAAAAATAATATTTAAAAAAAAAATATTTTTTTAATATAAAATAGCTAAAATTAAAATCATGTAAATTATAAAATATTTTTTTAACTCTAAAAAATATTTTATGATTTTTTTTTTTTTAATAAATTTTGGAGTCAAAATATTTTATTAGGTTTGGATACTTTTTGTAATGTTGGATAGTTTTTTATAGATGACCTCTTAGGATTTTGTTCCTTCATTGATAATTGACTTTTACAGACCATATTTTAGTCATACAACGGTATTTTTCATTAATTGTTTTTACTTTCCATATTTTATTGAAATTTTTGCAGTGATATATATATATATATATATATATATATATATATATATATCTTGTTTTTCCTATTATTTGCATTTTTTTAGATGCTACTTAAATTGTTCATGCTTCAATTTACAATAAATTTTCACGTACAAAATAATTTTATCATGATTTTTTTGAAATTATATATGTTTCGAGAGAGTAAAATGATGCATTCAGATTTATAGTTTTATATTAGATGCAAAAAATCTCATGGTTGGATTTTTTATTCTCATATTTTGATTATTTTTTAGATATGTTTGACCATTAATCCTAAATATTAAAATTGTGTCCTTTTCATAGCAAAGAGTATCTGTTCACAAAGGTTGACCATTCATCCACACATAAAAAATGTGTCCTCTTTAGAAGAAAGAATTTATGCTCACACATGTTTTTGCCATTCATCTTCACATAAAAATGTATTCTCTTTAGAGCAAAGAGTTTTTACTTATAGTGGTACAACTAGATTCCTTTCTTTGTAGGTTTTTTTCAATAAGTGGTTGATACCTCTATATATATGTGACTCACATTGGCACACCAATTTTCCAGGACCCATAATGAGGATGGTTGTTTTTGGGTTAACGCTTCTTGATAATTTGAGGAGCACTAACATCTTGAGAACTAGAATTGTTTCACTTCTATCTTGATCATAGAAGATACATTTTTCAATGCTTAAGTTTGCCCAATTTATATGTTTGAAATCCTAAAATTTTAGAGAGATATTCATAGTCAACAACATTTTATTCTCAATTTGGTTATACCGGCTTGCCACCCATATATTAAGATAAAATGGAATGGTGCCCATAAGGACCTTAACACTGTTTTCTATCCATCAATTTATAGACATGATTTAATATCATCCTTATTTCAATAATTTTCATGATCATTACATTCATTGTACTTATTTTACATTGGTATCTAATATGGCCTAGTTTGTAGGATCCATATCAGAGGTTTGCCTCACTTTCTCACTTATTTATGTTACTCTCAGGGGAGTGTTGATATACACAATTTTATACACAACATTATTTATATGCTTACTTAGACTATTGTAACTTATCTTCCTTTCCTTATTATATGTTACATCTTGAGAGGGGATGTTAGTGTTTATTATGACATACACTATTGTATTATCTAAGATACACTTGTAACTTTATTATTTATAAATAATGAACTCCTTATGTACACATCATTTTACATATATTATTTATAATAACTTATTTATAAATAAGAATATACTTTTAGTGATTATCCTAAAAATAATATTTTTCTATTTTTAGCTAATATCCCTTCCTATAATAAACCTCCTTACTTATCTATATAATAAGATGGAGATATAAATGAATAAAGACTCATTGTATTATTATTATAATATTCATGTCACAAGGAAACATTGACCCTCATTAAATATGTGCTTGAATTTTTTATTAGTTATTTTATCTTGATATATATTGTCTCTTTACATTAAAGTTATATAGGTATACATGTAATGTGGGTGAAGTTTTAAGGTTGCTTCAATTATCCTAGACTCACTATAGAATCTAACAAAACAAGTGTCAAAAGGAACCATAGATAAGACAAACATAAACATAGTATTATAATTCTTGTAGAATAGAAAAATACTACATTTTTTGTTTGAAGTCTAATAATAAAAAAGGGGGAAGAATTAGAAACCGAGGGAAGAGAAGGAAAACATGAAGAAGGGGAAACATACAAAGAAGAATAAAGAGGAACCAAAAGAATCACAAAGGAACATATAAAATAGAGAAGAGGCACACAAATTTGAAAGTGTTAAAAGTTGAAAAAACCCCAAAGAATATGTCCAAAGTTAAATAAAAACAAGAAATAGGCATCAAGAGCCTAAGTTGCATCATTGTTCAACAAACACATAAACACAATAAATCATAACAAATAACTAGTCATGTCCCAAAATCAATTGTCTACATAATATTCCATTTTGATGTGTGGGGATCAACATAGCCACATTTGTAGTAGGTTTTCACATTCAATAAAAAGTGTCACTTTTGGAAATGGCTGAAAGCAGTCAACACTTTTTGGTGAGCTAAAAAAGTGGTCATCATTGCAAAGGAAAATCTAACTTCTAGGAGGTCTTCTATATAGTTATAAAACCTTATTTTATACATTTCTAGGTATTGTTAGGATCCAAGTGAGCTTGTTTCAATCATTTATCTTTCTCCTTCTCTCTTATTTCATTTTCAATGATTATTTATAGTTCATAGTAATTTCATCTCCCATTTGGCCCTAGGTAAATCTAAATTATTGTTTTTTATTTGATAGGTTAGAATGGGTTGAAGGGACTCAGACCCTATATAAAAGAGAGCAAAATGAGAAACGAGCAACAATAAACAAGAAACCAAATTGGATAAGGGTAGACACCCTAAAAACCAGCCTAACTTCTGCTAAACATCAGCCAAAAACCAGTCGAGAGCACAAAAAAGATCCAACCCAAATAAAAGGGAATAACTAGAGTTATTCCAACTCAAAGTAGGTGACCAGTTGATTGGCCACTGTATTAACTTTCTTATGACATTTTCCTCTAGTGTAGCTATTGATAAATTGTTCCTCCACTTTTTATGGCTTCTTTCTTTTGAGGTCCACACGAGGGGAATACTTAATGATATCCTCAACAATCTAAATGTCCTCCTCCCTAATCTCCTTCTAGAAAGAGTCTTTACCAGAGTTGTGGGTCTTGAGGGTCCTACCATCATGCATAAAAAACTTATTAAAACCAAGAAAATTACTTAACCTCTCAAATTCCTCTAAAATTTTACCACATAGGATATTTTGGATCACAATTTTTGTATGGAGTTTCAGAAGGGAGTCTTCAACACCCTTGTTATCATCAGCCCCAAGGGCAGTTTTGCCTTTAGATGCAAAAAAAGGGCTTCTAAGATCAAATTTATCATTATAATCCTAGGCGTTAGAAGCCCCTAGCTATTTTCCTTGATCCTCCTCTTTAGAAGTTGAGGAATGAGGACCCTCCACCTCCAACTCCTTCTTGTCACTGTTGATATTGATAGCCTTGGAGATGTTCTTGGACCAGATTAGTTCTCACCTTTTAATCAATAGAAAAATGAGGCCCTATTGGATAAGATCCACACTAGGGTTCTTGAAATTTAAAATTGAAACCTCCAGAGATTGTAATAGAAAAAAGGGGATACTAATAAGATGCCCCTTGAAGTGGTTCAAAATCAGGAAGTGATGCGAATAGAGAATGGTGTGTTTACCTTCCAACATTATGTACCACATTATTTGGAGACATACCTCCAACCATTTCCTTGGAAAATCTGTGTGCATGAATCCTTTGTTGGACAAAGGTTTTGGTATGTATTTCTCCTTCTCTTTCTTAAAGAAAATCTACATGAGCTCTTCCTTATGGTGCTTGTCTTTAAATCCCTTCACTTCATGGCATTCCATTCCAGTTGTCTCCCCAATCAACTCCTTAGTAATTTAAATCTTTAGCCCATGCATTCTCACCTCATGATCATTCCAACCATGGGAAAAATCCATTGAAAATGAAATGTCATGCCCCACCAGCCTTTCCATGAATGGGGCCAATCCACTTTTAACCAATTTCTGCCAAACATGATCATTTTTATTTACGTCAAAATAGGAAATTAGTTCAAAGTTATCTCTATCACCACTCATCTTCACTTTAGTTTTTTTGTAACTTTTGTAGGTGTTCTGGGAAGCTGTGGATGGTATTAAAAAATAGACACAAGTGAAATAATTATTAGTCACAAGATGGGTGAGAGGGTATGATGACTAGCCCTTATGCCATGCCTTAGAATATATGGCTTTGCATGTGTGGAAAACCATTCGCATAACTTGTAATCTAGTCTTAAAAGAATTTATCATCATGACTTTAAATGACAAATCCCTTTTCCTTCTCAATAATTCAAATGATGTCATTAAAAAATTCACCATCATGCCAGGTGATGTAATCACTTGTATGGACCCTTATATTTTAAAGGTAATCGACACCCCTATTTCCTTCTCTATAAACATGATCAATAACACCACCTTTCAAATGGTTGAGAAGGGATTTAGCATCACTGATGATTCCCAAAATGTTCCAAGAAGATGGGGATAGGCCTTTAAGGCAATTAATGATATTCATTAAGTCCCCTTCTATATGAATAAATTGAAAACCCAGTTTAACCACCTCTTCAATATGCCATAGGGCTGCTGAAGCTTCCACAACATGGTTGGTTTGAATACCAAGAGGCCCTACATAAATTGCTTTGATATTTCTTGAAGAATCCCTGATCAAACCCCCCACCCCAGCTAGGCTAGGATTCCCATTTTCCACCCCATCAAAATTTAATTTGACCCAATGAGGAATGGGGGGGGACCATTTGACTAGAGATTTATCCACTCCTTTAGCTTGGGATTTTCCTGGGATGACCAAATTGAGATATTTCAAAGTTAAAGAGGAAAGAAGGGATCTGGGCTAGTTGAAGGTGTGACCAGAGATTGTCTAGTTTTCCTGCATGAAGGCCTTGATCCTTTTGAATGTAGATTCAAGATGAGGTTGAAGGACCTCAAATATGTAATCATTCTTGGCTTTCCAAATGCTCCAACAAATGTGGGGTAGGGCCAGATTCCACCAGTGAGTTAATGGAGGTTCCTCCCATGGGGGTTTTTATTGGGTTATTAATTCCATAAAATATCCTAGGAAAACCCCATGAAATGTTGGATTCATTAAAGAATCATTAAAAGATAGTAAACCCAAATGGGAAAAAAAGGAAATATGTTCCATTGTTTCCATTGCCTATTTACAAAGAGAGCATCTGTTAGGGATGGTTAATCCTCTTTTGATTAGATTGTCCATTGTTAATATCTTATTTTAAGCATGCAAACAGAACAAAACATTGATTTTAGGGATGAGGTTTTTTATCCAAAGATATTTCCAATTGAAATCCTCCTCATCCAAATTACACAAAGAAAAGAATCCTAATTTCACTGAGTAAATCCTGATGGAATTGTGTTTCCAGACAAGTTTGTCTTCTCTAGGTGCTCATTTGATATGAATGTGTTGGATGGATTCATTCAAAATTTGGAGTTTAAGGGTTTGGTGTTATCCCCTATCCATGTTTTGCCAAAGTTTTCTAGCACTTTCACCCATTTATAATTTCCTAATAATCCCTTACTTTAAGCCCATAGTTATTTTTAAAAAAAGCTATCAATTTGGGATCTTGGATAGTGGATTCTAGTGGGGTCAAAATCCATGAATCACTCTAGAAATCCACCCTATTGCCTCTTTTAGCATTCCATTTGAGTTTATTTTTAAGGATATTCTTACCTATCTGCATCACTTTTCAGAAGGCAAAACTGTTAATAGGAACTAGGTTTGCTAAAAAATGGATACCTTCATCCGAGGATAGGTATTTGGTCCATTTGTTTTCCTTTGTAAGCACTATCCAACCTTCTTTCTCTAGGAGAGATTAGTTCATGGTTGAAACTCTTCTCAATCCCAGACCACCTGAGGAAATTGGATAGCAGACATTGTCCCAAGAAATGAGTGGAAATTTGAATTTGTCCTTCGAACCACTCCAAAGAATTTTTTTTTGGATATTATCCACCTTGTCAGAAATGGATTTTAGAATGGTGAAAATGGACATGAAATAAAATGGTATGCTCTAAAGGAAATTATTTAGGAGTTAGACTTTACCAGCTTGAGTTAGGAGATTCCCTTTCCAACTGGCCAACTTCTTTAGAATCCTATCAATGAGAGGCATCCAGAAAGAAGATTTTAGTAAGCCATTAAATAGGGGAATGCCAAGATAATTAGATGCTACATTTGAAATTTTGTAACCTAGAATGTTAGCAACTTTAGACTAGAGATCCATTAGAGTGTTGATGAATAAAATAGAGCTCTTATTGAAATTCACACTTTGACTAGAAACCCCTTCGTACATCTCAAGAATATTTTTGAAACATATAACTTTAGAGACTCAGGCTTCTCCCATAATTATAGTATCATTATCAAATTATTGGTGAGTGACGGGTTGGTGTTTGGGGCATAAATGATACCCTTGATAATATTATAATATCTGGCTACAAAGATGAGTCAACTTAAGGCCTCCACCAGGATGATAAAAAGATAGGGGGAGAGAGGGTCCCCTTGTCTTAACCCTCTTTTGACTAAAAAAAAACTTCGGAGCACCCCATTAACTAAAACCAATAATAAAGGGTTTCAAATACAAGTGGAAATTAATTTTCTGACTTGAGGACTAAACCCCATTTTTCTCAAAATGTTGTCAAGGAAAGACCAAGAGACCCAATCATAGGCTTTGTTCATATCAAGTTTGAGAAACATGCCTTACCGATCTAAATGAGAAACTGAGTGGATGGTTTTATGAACAATAATGACCACGTCAGTAATCTATCTACCAAAGACAAAAGTGCCTTACTACTCTACTATAATTTTGTCTAGAACAAGCTAGATTTTGAGGGCAAGACTTTTGGAACAAATTTTATAGAAAGTGGAACATAAACTAATGGGTCTAAAATCCAATGCCTTAGATGCCCCTTATTTTTGGGGAATTAGGACAATAAATGTGTTATTAAAATCTTGGAGCATTCATCTTATTTTCAAGAATTTGGTTACAGCCAAATAAACATCATGACAAATAGTGTCCTAAAAAACTTGGAAAAAGAAAGGAGGGAAACCGTCAGGCCCAGGTGCCTTGTCCCCTTCTAGGGAGAAAATTGATAGTCTTGATCTCTTCTTCCAAAGGGGGTTTGAGGATTGAAACATTTTCTTCTTGTGTAAAAACCCTACTAAAGAGGTTGACCACTTGATCCTCAATGCTAGAATCCTGAGAAGAGGAATGGGAAAGCAAAGATTTAAATTTTTTTAGCAAATATTGAGTCATTTCATCCTCCTTCCTGAACCAAGTTCCATCTTCACCTTGAATTTCTATGATGAGATTTCATTGCTAGTTTTTGGACACTGAGGTGTGGAAAAATTTGGTGTTTCTATCTCCTTCTTTAATCCATAGCTTTTTAGATCTTTGTCACCAAAACATGGCTTCCAAATTGTGAAAAATACTAAGAAGATCCTTTCCCTTTGTGTGGAGCTCATTAGAATAGCCTATGTCCAAAATTTCCAACTCAACCTTATAGATTTCTTCTTCAATAATTTTTTTTTTTGTATTAAAATATTTCCAAACATGTTCTTATTCCAAATTCTAAGAATATTTTTGACATGTCTCAATTTTATTACCAGAATGAACCTAGTTGATCCTTGGAAGATGGTACTCCACCACTCCTTAATATGATCTTCCAGAGTATGATTGGATAGCCACATTTTTTTAAATCTGAAGAGAATGGCCTTTTTTTAAGAATCTCTATCACTTTGGAATAGAAGGGGTTTATGGTCAGAACCAATCCTTAGGAGGGCCAAAATGAAAGGGGAGAAAGAATATATCCTATTTAGAGGAATTAGAAATTTGTCCAGTCTTACTTGAATATGATTTTTGCCAAGACTTTTATTTGACCAAGTAAACTAGTTGCCTTTGAGTTCAACATCATGGAGATTAGCTCTAGAAATGAAATCATGCAAGTCCACCACACTGGCATTGTCAAAATGGATCCCCCCCTTTTCCCCCTAGGAATAAAGGTGAATTGAAATCTCCTACAACCATCCAATCCAATTTATTGAATTATTTATTAATATTAATGAAATCTTCCCACAACTTCTTCCTTTCAGATTTTGAATTCGAGGTGTACACATTAGTGATAATCCAAGATGTATTCTCTCGCACATTAGAGAAGAGCATAGAGATGTCGTTATCCTTTTTGAGGAGATGCACTCCCCTCAAGACAACAAGATCCCAAAAAACTACCAGGTCCCTTAATGCACCTCTAGCACTATTACAACTATAAGAAGCACTTTCCCACATCTTGGACTTAACTTTCCCAAGTTTCTCAATAGAGATCTTGGTGTTTTGCAGTGAAAAAATGTCCAATTTATATTTCAAGATGAGGTTTTGAGACAATCTTTATTTTGTAGGATTATTTAATCCCCTTATGTTCTAGGAGAGAACTTTCATTTCTTAGTATTAGGATAGTGGTGTAGGGTCATATGTGTACCCTTAGCCACCTATCTGTCTATCTCCTTCTAATGAGAGTTTTGGGAAGTGGGTTTGCCTTTTGATTTATATTCGCTCCCAACTTTTGCTTTCTTGCTACCCCTCTTATTTTGCATGTTAGCCCATTTTTCCTCATCTTAGGAAGGGTTATCCCTTTCCCTCAAAGAAGCCATGAAACTTTGAACTTCTGAGAACTTGAGACATCTTGGTTCACATCCATATCCTTGAGGAGAAGGAGGGATAGGGACTTCTAAAAGGACTAGATCATTGCTAAGCAAAGATGAAACACAAGGAAAGGGACATGAGAAAATGGGGGAAGGAGGAACCAGAGAGGGGCGATGAGGAAGAGGTGAAATCCCCAAAGACTCAAAGTAGCCTCGATTAAAAGATCCTATAAAGAGGGAGTGGGGTAGGGCAAAGGAGGGGAGACTGGGGTAGGAGGTGAAGGCTAAGGAGGACTCTGGATCTTGAGTGCATGAGAACCTCACTGTGACTTCCCTTTGTTAGTGAGGACAACAAATAGAGAAGAAGGAAGGATGGAAGGAGAAGAGCAAATAGGAGGGGAAGGGCGAGGGGAGGAGGGAGGAAGGGGAGAGGGGGGGAGGACCTAAGAGGGAGGAGGTGGGGTGAGAGGAAGGAGAGGATTGGGAAGGGGATAAAGGGAAGAAGAGAGGAAGGGAGGGATGATGGGAAGGGAAGAAGACCCCGTGAAGGGGACATAATGGGGGAGGGAGAAGGGGGAAGATGGAGAAGGGGGTTGATGGGGGGGAGGAAATAAGATGAGGGGGGTTTCTTTACCCAGGTCAAGGAGGGGGAAATGAAGGCTTATTAAGACAAGGGTAAGCTTTGAAAGAATGGCTAAGTATGTTAAAAGTCTAAAAAATATTTGAAGACCTATCAAAATGAATCTTCTGGGTCCAAGAACCATATTTGGATTTGAGATTGATGGAGTGGATAAAGGTTTATTAGTGGAAATGAAGACACAGACCCTAGCCGCCAGTAGGTGCTTTCTGAGGTGAGTGACTCGATCAATAGAAATAGGTTTACCAAGGGCCCTTGCAATGTCAAAAATAACTTACAAAGTCCAAAATTCTAGTGGAAGTTTTGGAAGACTGATCCAAACCATAATATCTTTAGAGACAGAGCAATTAAGATTAAGGCTTGCCTTCTATTTACGAAGATAGACAATAGATTTGCCCATAAACCATGGACCACCCATCAAGATATTAAGAGTGTCATCAAGGAGGGAAAAATTAATCAAGAATAAATTTTGAGGCATAACAATAATGTCCATCTGGCCTTTGGGTTTCCATTTGAGAATAGCCCAGTTCTGAAAGGAGTCGATGTTAAGATGAAAAGCATTGAACTTGGCTAAAAGGGAGTTAGATAAAGATGAGTTGATAGTATCAATAATACCATTTGGGACCTCTAAATTTACCTCATTACAATCCCCAATGGGCAAAAGAGTAGATTCAGTAGAATCAGGGTGATGTTGATCTCATGTTACCAGGTCCACCCACGAGACTTGCTATTTTCTAATATTGGGATGGGAAACTAATTTTTGTGGGCCTCAAATGGGCTCTTTATCTATTGAATTTTGATTTTTCAAAGCTTTTACTGAGGTGGTTGTCTTGTCTGGAGTCTGTGGTAGGGAAGCGTCTGTACATAGATCCCCCAATTCTTGCCCATCGCTTTCGTTCAAATTTTCCACTGCACCCACCCATCACTCTTGTTCCACTGATAAAGTAAACAAGAGCTAATTAAATCTAAGTTATTTTAATTTATTTTACCTTACCTAATTTACCTTGTGCCATATTTTTACCTAATTGGAGTAGTGTTTTTAACATTTGTTTGTCCTTTTTGTAAATGTTTTTATTGAAATCTTCTATTTTTGGTTACCCAAACCTTGGAGTTTTATGCTCATATCCTCTTAGGGTTTGATGTTGTGATTTTTTCAACATGAAACTTAGGGATTTCCTTATGCTTTGAATGGTTCTAATTATTATTTTACATGTAAATAAAACCATAGTGATGATGTTTAAATAAATAATTAGAAAGATATTATGTAAAATCCTTATTCTTTTGTTCAAGTATTAGATATGCTAAAGCAAGTAGCTACTGTACTTTCTTCTTATGTCATTGATGATTCTTCTATGCTTTGTGATGATTATTGTCAAGCCCTATTTTTTCCATCCTCTTGTGTATTGATGTTGAGATGGATATTTTTTAGTTGTGAAGTGAGTGTTTCTCTTAGAATGTGCTTAGTATAACTATTTTATATGTCAATAAGGGTTTTGGATAATTGTGTAGCGCCCCACTTAATATTTCTTTGGTATTTATGTCAAGTTTATTTTTTTGATGACCTTATTATGATATTCAATGAGATTATTATTTTCCTATATTATTATGTTATTGTTATACAATGAAGGGATTAGTCATATTTACCTTTAACACATACATATATTGATTAAATTTACCATGATTATCTTATTATTGGTAACTTGTTGGAATTTAGACACACACACATACACATTAATAAACCTATGGTAACTTTTATGCATCGCAACTAGCATTATTTTGATCACATTATATATTACATTCTATCTCTCTATCTTATTGATGTGATATGAATTGATAGGTAGTAATAAATACCAAGGATTGAGATATATATACGAATGATCATGAGTTTATTTTGATGTGCTATTGTTAGTTTACATGGTTATATTATTCATGATTTTTACATATTTTGAACATAATATAACCATGTGTGGACTATCATACATGGTTATATTATTCATGATTTTTTCATACATGGTTATATTATTCATGTATGAATGATTTTCATGTACGATCTAACTATGTGTGGACTATCTATGTGATTTATGTTGAGACTAGATTTTCATGATTCATGTGGTTTTCATGGAGAAAAACACTATGTTATTCATAGGTTTTATTAGTTTCCACTCTAATGACATGTAGGGATGGTCACGTTATGTATACTACTACTATAATCTGTTAAACATGGGAACAATTTAGGGTCACAAAGACTATGTTGATTCTCCTAGGAGTTGAAGTAGAGAAAGTGGTTATGAGACCATTTTTTAATCTTTCCGACATTATTAAAGGAAATAGATATATAGAATAGAAGTGGGAATGAAAAAATTTTGTGGGGACCTTTAGAAAGTTTCAAGTTGATCTCCCTCCATCTGTTATTATTTAAAACCAATATGCATATTTTATACACTTTAAATTAGAGGTGAAGATGACAAGCTTTGGTGAGGGCCTTTAGTAGGTGGCAAGATGACCTCCCTCTTATGTTAAAATAGAAAATGGAGAAAATACAAATGTATCAAATAGTTAATGGAATAAATGGAAAATGAAATGGAATATTGGAATTGGAACTTGGGTCCATGGGGGCTCCAATTTGGTTCCCTTCTTGTAGTTTATTTATGATATATATATCTAAGATTTTTGATTGGATATTGTAGTTATAGAAACATAATTGGATACATATACACTAGAACATGTGGACGTGGTGACACTCACAAATTGATTTGACCACATTATGGATGCATTGATTTCCATAGTTTACTATATTATATTTTATCATTATATGAACGTTTTAATGGGTGCAATGAGTGTATATGGGATAGATGATCTAAGATGGAAATGGGGATAATATGTATACCATTGACCCAAGGACCATGCTATCCAAAATATGACATATGGGCCTTGTACCTATAGATAATAAAATTTAATCTTTGGTACTTGACAATGGAAAGCTTGACACACATTTACCATAAATGAATTGGGCACACCAACAAGGTCATAATGTGCCATCCTCTAACACTTTCATTATATCTAGTGATTCAACCCTTATATTCTGTCTTTACACACCTACACTAACCTTAAATTTTGATTAAAACTTGTTAAATATCCTACACACATTTACAAATTCTCAGTTTAGTCTTCTTGTACACAAATCCATTCCACCAGACTATCCAGTACTACCAATTGATACTGAATGTTCTAGTATGAACCAAATTGCTCCCAAAAACAACTATTTTATAAAATCAAAAACATATTTAGGGTTGACACATAATCCTAGTGTGTAGTGGCTTGAGTAATTATTCAATTATATCCATATCTAAACAAATCAAGGTCTCAATAAAAATGGACTTGGTACTTATCTGATATACTTATATACACTGGATAAGTTTTCCCTATTCTTCCTAGGTTTCAAAATTTTCATTAGGAGTAGTCATAAGTCACTTATGAAGTACTAAAAAAATAAGTCAAAGCAAATGTTGTCAAGTACCAAAGCCACATCATTAACTGCATACACATAGTGAAGGAGCACAAATGCACAATCACATTAGGTCGATAACTGTGTATGGATTGGCTTCCCTCTTTAGATTATTAGATATGTAGGAAATGGTCGATCATTAGGTGGGGTTGATTTGGGTCAACTTATCCCATTACACTTCCCACATTTTTGTAGGTTTATTTCCCTCACAAACACACTTAGGGTTTAAAAAAAAAGGAGGCTAATTTCTAGATCTATGTGCATCATCAGGGTTCAAGATGACAAACACATAATAAGAAAATATAATCAAAGGTGTTAGTATAGTCATTGTTTTATAATTTTGTGTAGGTTAGTATTGACCAATAGGCCACTATTGACTAGAGATATTAACCCTATCCTACGAAAACAACCCATGAAGGCGACGAATAAGTTTCAAAACTAGATGAACCATAACCCTGTTTATCTTTGATTTTCACTTCCAAAATATAATCACAACCAAACCATCAACTAGAAAATCTAAGTATTTTGATCTCTTTAGTAATTTACATATTTGGCATATGGCCTTGTCAAATCAAATAATAAATCTTAGTATTTTACATTCAAATATATGCTTGAATGTCATATCTATTTATTCAAATTAAATTTTAGAGTCGTATCTTATTTATATTAATCTCATCTATTAATCAGAATTAGGGTAAAACATATTGGTGAACTTGTATACATATCAAATAGTGAAGAACCCTAGGTTTTTCCTTAGGGTTTCATCTTTCTATGGTTTCATACTTTTGTATAGGGTGTTAGGTCTAATTTCTATTTTCCCATGTAAAACACAATAAATATTTTTCACTTTTGGCCCTATCCTGCCATATCCTTACATGATCCCATCCTATGCCATCCAAGAAGACTAGTTCCCTTGTACCTCTAAGATGAAGTGATATATCAAGTGGGATCCATATAGAAAATAACTAGATTCCTCTTACTTCAACTAAAATGGATAAAATTAATGTTTCTTCTTTTTATGATGCAATTATTCATGAATATGTACATATAAATGATTATATTGATATGCTACAATTGTAACATGATAATCAAGATAATCAAAATGAGCATAATGATCAAGATAATTTTGAAGGCCTAAATATAATTGATCCCAATTAACTTAATGGGATAAATCCTGACCATGTTAAAGTCTTATCTAATTTTATTTAATGACTCCATCAATGTCCTAAAGATGTGGGTAGAATTTTCCAATTGATCCTAGCATCTAAGGCCTAAAAACAAAGCTAATATTGATACATATCAAGGACCTAAACAAGAACTACTTATCATATTTATCCCATCATTTAGAGCTAATACTTCTACATCAGATATTCAAACCACCACTACTTGAACTATTTCTATGCCTATACCTTCAATGACCTACGTGAAATCCACCCAAATTTTTGGGGTAACACAAGGACTTCAGTAGACTCTAATGCCTATTCTTATCAAATTAACCTTCACCCCTCTCATGATGGCTATGCACAGTCCATTTCCAACATTACTTAATACACATTCAATTGAGTAGGTTTGTACAACTATGCATACCAAGGTATTATAATAAGAGCAAGGTGCATCAAGAGCGAGCAAGCAATGGATTCACATGCATTTATCCATAACCCATTCACCCATAATATGGTATCTACCATTTAAAAATAGACTTCATGGCTCCCAAACTCCCATTATATGAAGGTAAAGGGGAACTCAAGCAATATCTTAGATCATTTTGTGCAACATGTTTGGACTATGCATATAACAACAATTTATTGACCAAATTATTTCAAATAAGTATTAATGACTATGCATTGAGATGGTTCTATGACATCCCTTTTCAATCCATAATAATATTCAACCCC
Organism: Torreya grandis; assembly: GCA_037957365.1. NCBI lineage: Eukaryota > Viridiplantae > Streptophyta > Pinopsida > Cupressales > Taxaceae > Torreya > Torreya grandis. The sequence continues at coordinate 191,133 of JARHVA010006273.1, forward strand.
TTAGCGAACCTATTCCTAGCATAATTTTACATCAACATCGATGAGAAGTTATCCTATGCATAAATTCCTAAGCTAAAATAAGGATTTAATGAACCAATTAGTGACTATGTGCCTTGATACAAGACTATGTTAGTCAAGATGACCAATGTTATGGCTGAAAATCAATTACAATATTTATTCAAAACAAATTCTAGAACCACTCCATGAATCCATTATATTTAAGAAATTAACATCATTTGATGAGTTATGCCATACAGTGAGGGACATAGAAGTCAAATTAATTACTCTGAATAAACTTAATTATACATCAACTCATACAAATACTTCAAAAATGAAGTTTCAAATCAAACTATTGATTTAAGGTCAAACCAAATGATAAAAGGAATGAAGCAAAGACTATAGTCAATATAATGTCGTAACCTAAAAACTAATAATAATTGATGACTCCATGAAAGAGGAAATTTTCACTATTATCATCACCTCCTCATGTGATACTTAAAAAAATTATTGAGTGCAACCTCATAACACTTATCCCTCCACAATAAATTGATCTAAGTAGACCTAGACCAAAGAACAATGACGGTAATGCATATTATGATTATCACCAGAATGTGGGGCATTTAATCGATAGATGTTTTAAGGCAATATATAAGATACAAGATCTCATAGATGAAAACATTATAGTTTAGGCACTCCAATAGAGGAATATCAATCACAACACAATGGAAATAATAAGTTGAAGATCTTTAGTGATCCTTTTCCTAAACATGAGTCAGATGAAACTAAGGACAATTTAGAGATACATCATGTATACAAACTGAATCCTTTGCTAAAAACATATGATCATCCGCTAGATACTATCATTGGTACACTTAGTAATAATCCACTTCAGTAGCCCATGATCACATTCAATGACAACATGATAGTCGATGATGATTTAGATTTTTATACATTGTTAATACAACCTTACATTGATGAATAACCTATACATAATGTTATGGTTGACAATGGTTCAAGTGATAAAGTTTGCATGATTTAACTTTCAAAATCCTTTGAGTACACACAATAATATTTATAAGATACATGGAAAAAAATTAAATGATTTTATGGACAAAGACACAATGCCTTGGGATGCATATTATTAACACTTTGGGTGGGATCAACCCTATTAACCACACCATTCCTAGTTTTACAGAGTAATGGGGTATTCAATTTTTTTAAATATGCCCATGGATGTAGATAATTCATGTTTTTACCTCTACAATAAACCAAGTCCTATATTATAATTACTGCAAGAGAGTGGTCACAATTACCATTGTATGATATGAATATCCCCTCCAGATAGTAATATCTCCTCTTCTACACCAACCACCATTGTGATTGGTTGATATGCATATTCATGATTATTATTCATATTTGATCAATACTCATATTTAGGATCTTTATTAAAATAGGGTTTATACACATATTTAGGACCATTTTACATAAAAGGTTGATACACTTATTCAGGATTAACATGCAAAATCAATTATTACATATATACAAGATCCATCTACACAACCAATTATTTAGTGTTGATCACATTATAGAGTCACTTAGAGAACACAAAGGCTGCCATATTTTAGAATACATACCCAATTATCACCACAAATAGTTTATTATGTTTCACAATGAACACAGGTAGTGATATACCCTCCTATTACCCAATGATCACAAATGAGTAATCGACCTTACAGATCGATTCATCATACCCTAAGTTATATGAGAAGTGGGCGTGATGGATATGGTACACCACATGACTCCCTATCATATTCTGATTCATTCTCAATCGATACCTCCAAACCACAATAAAGTATCGCTCCACCATTTGATACAAGAACTTCCCATGGCCCTCCCATTTAGTGGATCATTGGTTAGCTTTTCCAAGTTAAAAATATGCCAAAAATACAAAATCATCAAATAATCATAAAATGTAAAAACCTTCAACTATTAAAAAAATCCAAAAACATGACCTAAGCATGACATGAATCTAGTTTACACTATTTTCATATGTTATTTATCACATGTTTGGTAGATGATAGATTATTTATATACACACATGCATTTCACGATATCTTAATGGTATATAGGACAAAAAAATTACAAATGGACATATAGATGTTGGTTTTCCCTCTACTTGGTGGCCATGTTGATAATGGGGGTATCTTGTTCCACATGTTTGACTATTACAAGTTACATCTTTATTTGACTTTTTAATGATGTTTAGATACTTATATTTATCACACATGCCTTGCTAGCTAATCATTTCTTACACATTAGTACATAATATGCCATTATACTATGATATGACATTGATACTTATAGATGGTGTAGATTCGTTCTTTGTTATATACTCCATTTATGTTGTTACTTTTGTATATGATATGTTACTTTGTGTGTGGCCCTTGGGCCTTGATTGAATTGAAATCCTTGATGTCCCTCATATGCAACATTTTTATGTCCTCTAGTCTACCCCTTGGTATTATTTATAATGAAATTTAATTTCCCTTATATGTGGCCCTTGTCCAAGGAGTGACACTAACACTTGCACTTGATGAGATAGATGACACTGAGGGGTGCCATGATCTATATCATGCACTGTTATTGCATAGTATTACTAAGAGATACTTAAAATACATGATTCATTGATATATCTATCTATACATGATACTTATTTTTCTTACATTTTATATGTTACATATATGCCTTGGTTGACAAATACATTACTATGATGACATATTCTCCATATGATCAAATGATATTACATGATGCTATATTTACACACGAAAATATATAATTAACTATAGTTAACTCTAATTTTGAGATGAGTGACTGACATGATGCATCCATCATCTCAAAAGGGAAAATTACAATGGGCTTGTCATAGAGACATAAGCCTCCATAAAATAAGAGAAGAGAATATATTTTAGAGATTAAGATGGTTCAAATACATAACATATATTTGCACATTAATACAAAATACAAGAGCATATGCCATGCATATGCACTTACTTTACATACACTTGAACAAAAGATTATGCACACTTGGGTGCATATGTAAAATTATTTATAAGAACGTGATTACATGTTTTCACATACATATACATTTGAGATATAGGTTCTCAAATTCATCATCTAAATGCATAACATTCTATATCAATTGGTACAAATTCAAGGGACATGACACTTGTTCATGCACATACACAACAACACAATTACAATTAAATGGAAAATGGTTGCCATTCCAATTCACACTTATCAAAATTGTGGTCAAGATGGGGGCATGGACATGGCCAATTCTGTTTCAATTATACATTCTACTCTACATTGAGAGAAATTTTATAATAAAAACTTGCATACATGGTGGGGGCATGTACATTGTTCATTCAATTTTGATCATGATTTTTTGTTTTTACATGGATCAAACTTAATCAAATAGGAGCGAAATGTTATATTTGAATCTATAATCCATTTATAGTGGTTGATTAATTTTCACTAAGTCAACCTTACCTGATGGTTTTCTCATTCTTATGTAGTGATTTCTTTGAGTGAACCTAGCCACATAGTTCTCTCCATTTTTTTTGCATAGTTATTTGGGTTAGTTCATTGCATAATTTTCTCAATGTTCGTAACGGTTGGGGAATGTTGCCTTCCCAACTTAGGATCCTACATAATTGTATAATTTTTAGGCATGATCAACCCAAATATCCATGTGATACAACAAGGAAGCACAATTATACAATGTTTCAATAAGGAAGCATCATCTCTAACAAGTTTCCAAGGCATCATGGTTTCCATCTACACACAAGTATACTCTAACCCTTGTTATTTCAAAATTCAAAATTTAAAAATTATATTTCAGATTTAACATACGGACATTGGCTAATTTATTTTAATTACAAGTTTCCATGGAGTAAAGTTGTAACTTTATAGCCATATCCTAAAAGGTAGAGTGTGTTGTACACACTCAGTTATATTTTATCCTTTTACTATAGCAATTCCATTACTAGAATAAAAGGTTGGAAATTATAAACACTAAAATATAGTCTTCGATACATGAAAATAGAAATATTAACACACATTTACCACTCATAACTTGATGACACAAACACTACCTTAATTTTCCATCCTCTCACACTTGCATACTATCTTGTGAGTCAACCCTTCCATTCTGCTGTTACACACCTACATGAACCTCAATGTTTATTTCATTATTTTTAGATATCCTAAAAAAATAACTCTAAAATCTCAATTTAGTACAGTTCTATATAGGTTGGTTCTACTATATTGGTCAATGCCACCAATTAATATTAATCAATTTAGCCAGAACTAACCCGATGCCAACTACATTATTTTATAAAATCAAACCCATCCTTAGGGTTGAACCAAAATCATAACATGTCAGTGTCATGAATAATTATTCAATTGGATATATATATAAAGGTCTCATTTAAAAGGGACTTGACACTTATTTGATATACATCTAAACACCATTGAACACTAAGAAAATCTACCCTATTCTTGCCAAGCACACACCTATACATATGAGTAGTGAAAAGTCAATTTTGAAGCTATAAAAATCCAAGTCAATTCAAGGGTTGTCAAGTAAAATAATCAAATCATTAGTTTCATACACATAATGAAGAAGCAAAATTACATAATCAATCTAGGTGAGAGAACTAAACTTGGCTTGATTTCCCTCCTTGGAGTAATGGATACATAGGTAATGGTTAATCATCAATAATGGGTGATTAGAATCAACTTAGCCTGTTACACTTCCCTCATTTTTTGAATTTCCTATCCATCACAAGCACATCTGAGGTTTTAAGGAAAAAGAAGTTGATTTTTGGATTTGTGCACATCATCATGGTTTAGGATCACAAATGCAAAACAAATAAAAATAGTCATAGGTTTTATAGTAATTATGCCCTACTTCCATGTAGGTCAGTATTGACTAGAAACTGACCTAATCTTTTAAAACTAAATTAATGTAGATAACAGATCAGTTCTAGAACTAAATGAACCACATGCCTACCTATACTTAACTTTTAATTTCACAATACAATTATAGTTATAAAATTGACCAAAGATTTTAAGTATTATAATCTTTATAGTAATTTATATATTTAGAGCATGCCATTATCAAATTAAAAAAATTGATCTCAATCTTTTAAATTTAGATATATGCTTGAATTCCATATATATTTATTTGAAATACATTTCAAATTTATATTTTAATTATATTACTCTCGACCATTAATCTAAATTAGGGTAAAATAGTACATAATGTGAATGTTATAATCTGACCTATATGTGTTTAGATTGTATCGTGCCTTGAGAAAACATCCCATATTAATTTTATTGGACATAAGAACGTGGGACCCTTAACATCTCGATAAAAATTTCCTTGCATTAAACATTCTTATGTATGAAGGCTATTGATGGAATCCATTACAAAAGACTTGGATTTTCATATTTTCCTTGAAATAAAAAAATGAGGTGCTTTGGAAGTGTGAAACGTAGAGACATTATAGGAAGTTATCATACCTGTGATTAAGATCTTCAAAGTTGTTTTAGGGAGAAGTGGAGCTGCAAGCCTAGAGTAGACACATGCCTCTCCTTGATTGGATACAAAAGGAAACAACCTACTCTCTTTCTTTTTTGTATCAATTTTTTAATGCATATCTTCATTCTGATTCTAACAAAATTTGGGGATTTTGTAGAGGAGAGTTGTAGAAAGAAAAAGAAAAGGCAACTAATGAAGAAGGAGATCTTGACCTTGAAAAAGTTAAGATAGGTTATATACCTTGTATTTACTAAAGAATGTATAAATTATCATGTACTATATGTGGATGACTTTAGTCCAGTGTTGTACTTAGGGGAAACGGGGAAGGGAATTAATTAATACTTGGGGGCTTTAATAATTTGCTTTCTAGTTTATTCAAATCTTGGGAGGTAAAGCTTAATGCCATGGGGTTTATTTATTGGTTTTCTCTTCCTCCAAAATTGTTGTGGATTTCAGTATACAAAAGTAGTGCCTGTGGATTATATATTATGGATAAGTGTTTTCTACTTACATTATACCCTATACCTTTTCATACCCTTCCCCAAAAATACTTTGTTATCCCTCTACTAGGTTGATTTATATTAAAATTGCTTGGGCAAATTAGAGCCACCAATTACTATATTTCTTTCCCATGTTTGCATCTTAAAATTCTCTATGTTGGTATTTTTGGTATTTTTTTAATTCTCTTTGGCTTCAGGTTTGATGAGGGTCATAGATCCCAATGACATCATATGGATAGGAGGTGAACACTCTATTTATGTCTATTGAGTTGTAGGATTGATAAATTTTTTTATTGAAAATGTAGAAAAATGACTTGAATTTTGTTGCTTGATGGATGAAAGAAAATAAATTGACTTGTGTTGTTTGCTAGAATTATGTTTCTTTTTAAGTTATTGTAAGGGAGTGTTAATGGACTATGTTTTTATTTTTTAGATTAAGGTAAAAACAGGTTTTGAAGGGGCCCCAAAACCCTATTACAGAAACAAGAAAGATAAAGAGTTAACAAGCACCAGGAAAAACATTCCTAAAACCTACTAAAAAGTAGCAACAGCCTAAGGTTATTCAGGGATAACCTCTATATTCATTGTACATTCAGCCCCCTAATTTCCAAATAATGATTTAATAACTATTTTTTAGGGGTAAAATCCAAAATTGTTGCTTGCCTTCCATCAGCTATATTCTGCTTGCTTTCTAGCTCTCTAATTTTCCTTATGGGTCTTCTTCCAGGTTTATCCGAACAGCCAACATCCGGTTTCACTTTTGAATTCTGCTCATCTCTTTTTCCAGGTTTATCTAGAATAGAAACAAGGTGTTTTGCCTTCATTAGCTGATCTTTTTTGCTGCTTCTGGTTTCTATTCCCTTAGTATTAGTCTTCTTTTCAGCCCTTTTCCTTTGGTTTGGAAAATGTTTTAAATTTTCTCCATTACCATTCACAGGAAGCTCTTCCAAAGGCGATTCATTATCAACCTGAATCTCCGTTGGCTGAGAAAGAGGAGGATCTCTCACCTCTAATTTATTTCTAGTTTCAGCCGAGATTTCTCCATCCTCTAGCACTACTTTGCCTCTTGCCTCTCTCCATCGATCCTCTACCCTTTGGTAAAGGACGATTTGCTTTGATAAAACTGTCAAATCTTCTTTGCTCTGTGTGGGTAATATGGTTTCTGATTGCCATCCATTTCCTTCTGTCTCAGAATTTTCTTTCTCAAGAGAGATCTCTGTATCAACCTCAGGAAGTGGGCCTTTAGGATCTTCAAAAGACAACTATTTACCCTCCTCAGCATTTAAATCTTTAGTTTCTTCATTATCCGTTTGTTCTTGTCCCTGATCCTCTTTGGGTTTCCAGACTTTCTTTAGCTGGACCGTGGACTTTTTCCCATCCAAAACACCATTAAGATGAGTTTTCCTTCTGGATGGACAATTTTTTACCCAATGCCCCTGTTTCTTACAAGCATAGCAAGAGTTGGGTAGATCTTCAAAAAAAATTCCTTGAGACTTTTTACCAAACTTGGAGATTAGATCCACTTTTTCTAAGAGTTTATTTAAATCTGCCACTTTAACATACATCCTGGTAGTTTGAAGTTTGGTTTTTGTTGCTGTAGCCTTGTCCAAAGCCACAAGTTCCCCAAAAGAACTGGCTATTCCTTTGAAAATGTCCTCATGCCAGAACTCTAAAGGGAGTCCAGGGAGTCTAACCTAGATGGGAGTTGTTAAGAAGAAAGAGTCAGAGAAATCCATATTCAACTCCCATTTTTTGATAGTAAGAGAGCATTTTCCAAACATCCATGGTCCTCCACATAGAACCATATTCATATCTTCTTTACAGTTGAAGGTAAAAGAATAGAAGCCATTCAGCATAGGTGCAATAACTATCTCTCCTCGAATGACCCATTTCCTTTTAACCATTTTTGTAAGAGATTCAAGATCTGGTCTTGCTCCTAAAAATTTACCTACTAAGGTGAAATCCATGGAGGACACAGAAAAATCTATTAAAGGATCTGGAATAAAAACTTCATACTCACCTTTCTCCCAGCATGTTTTTGCAGTCACCGGCGGGAAAGGGGATTTTCCAGTAGGTTTCTTGCCAAACAGAGATGACCACATCCTTTGTTCAGAATACCCAGCCTTCAACCCTTCTGAGGATTTTTCCTTTTTAAAGTCGCCTTTGTTTTTCTCTTTCTCAATTTCCTGCCTCAACTGGGAACCACGAAATCCACAAAAAGGGTCATTTTCGCAAAAAGAATTTCTGTTTTTTGCATCAACCACAAATTTTGATCCATTATTTTTCTCAACCCCTCCTTCATTCCTTTCGGGGTCTGTCCCTCCTGTCTGCTTCTCCACCACCTGTTCAGCAATTTCCAAGTCTGGAAGAGTAGCTTGCAGACCTACAGAATCAAATTCTGGGGATGCGCCCCACGCGCCCACGGGGACATGCCTAGCGCGCCCACTGGGGACGCGCCCAGCCGCCCATTAACATTCAGATTTCCCAGCGCGCGCAGTTAGCGTTCAAATTTCCCCCGAATTTGAGCACACATCCAAGTTTTAAAAGAAATAAATGAAATAAATGTATAATTATGTGTTTTAAAAGATTTTTTTTTTTTTTTGGTAAGAGTTGCATTGTGTACTTGGATTATTTCTAAAATATTATTCTTTTCTCAAACATAAAATGGGTTCATGTAATGCTTCTTAAGAAAGTGTTGTTTATTTTAGTATTAAGAAGTTTGAATTCTTTGATATGGATATTAAAAGAATGCATTGCTTTTTTTTTGTGAGAGATATTATGGCTTGTTTATGAATATATTCATATATGTGTTACGACCTCTCTTTTCACATTGTGGACTCGTGCTCATACTTTAAGTAGATTTGGACCTCATTTAGTGAGAATAAGTTGATTATCAAGATAACTTAACTTTTCTTTTGATTTAAAAAGTCTATCAAGTCATCGACAGGAAATTATGAAAACAATGTACGATTAAATTAAAGTTATTTCCTTTCGTAGAAATGTATTTATGTAATGTTGTCATGTTTTTAAATTGTGAACAAGGAAAAATTTAATGAAATGAATGAATCAATATTAGACAAAATTTTTATCACTTTGATATTATTAAAATTACGTCAAAATTTATTTTTATGTATAAAAAAACTTTTCTTTTATTTAATTATTTTAATTTTATCACTTTCAAATTAACTATATTTCATAAATAGGTTAAGAGTTCAATTATTTTTAATTAATTGTATTTTTCATAAATAATTTTTAAGATTATTAATTAATTATAAATTATAAATAATTTTAGGTTATTAACTAATTACCATTTAATTTTAAACCAATCTAACCTAAACCACCCTAACCTACCACCTCACCCTAGCCTACGTGCTAAGCCTACACTCTAACTAAATTCATGCATGCAAAATTGACCACACGACACGGGGAGGGGAAACAATTATGGACTTACAGTTATAAAATGTCTTTCTCTTAGTTTGGATTTAACAACTCTCAGTTCTAAATAACTCACTCCACCTTCACCCATCTTAACTCATGCAAAAGTTCGGAGGATATGCCACCTTCACCCATCTTAAGGATTAGTTAAGAACCTTGTTTGAAGGAAAATAAAAAACTATAAAATTAGAAGGGAAGAAGGGACATTTAGATCAGATCGATCAATGCAGGCAAGGAGGAGAGCAGAAAGGGAGAGCAGAAGAGGGAGATCGATGCTTTGTAAGAAGAAAAAGGATATTGATACAAAGGAGAGAGAGAGAGGAGATCGATGTAAAGGAGGAGCAGGTCGACACCTTAGAGGGGGTCATTGAAAAATTAGATTTTTGCCTCCAATTTGAATTTTCTTGTAAGTGAATACCAGACTTTTAACATGTAGCTATCTTTTAATAAATGCTATAAATTTAGAAACTAAATTACTAGTGATATGTAGCGGTTGATTTTAGAATAATAGTTGTATATATTTTTAAATGAGTTCACTCTTCACCCAACATATCCGTTTAAATACTTACATGCAAATAAATTTTTTAGCTTAAATAAGAAATTCTCTTTTAAATTTTTGTAAGAGTAACACAATGTAATCTAATTACTTTAGGTGAAAGCTATATAGACCTTCTTAGGTATAGACTAATAAAATCTTTCCATAACAAAGAAGCTTAATTTGTTTCGGTGAAACCCATGCATGAGATGTAATTATCATATTTCATGAGAAGTCATCTTGTTTAGTCATGTGGCATGTTCAGTTGTACATGCAAAAATTGGATTGGCTTCTCAACAAACATGAGGTTGTTCCTTGTTTGAATAGCTTCATTTGCTAAGGGTTATTCATGAATACATTACATTAAAAACTCTTGATTTCATAGATACATGACAATGAACTATATGTTATTCACTACTTAAGTTACTATCGACATGTTAAATTTAAGGGTCTAATTCATTATTCAAGTCTATATGTCCTTGACTGTTGGTCTTTAAAATGGAAATTACATTGTGATAAATCTATGATTGGATTTTTAAATCCCTTGCATCTAAGTAATTAATTTGTCATGAGTAAGATGGATTATTAAGAAAATTATATATGATTAAATATAACATTGTAACCATATTGGAAAATAATAATATACTCTTCATAAGAAATTTATTTAATGGTAATTTTATAGCATTATTTGTTGATGGGTTATCTTCCAGAAAAGTAGACTAAAGGTATAAAGAAAAATAATTGTTGTTGTAAATCGACATAAGGACTAAACTAGATGATCAGGTTATAGATTTATTTTCTACCTTCCTACTCAAGAATTTTCTTTTGAAATAAATGCATTAATTTATTTCAAGTATTATTTATTTCTTTTTAAATCTCAAACTTAGACCAAGAATTTAAGGTTAAGCAAAACTAAGCAGCATTTGGTATTAAGTGGTGTCTCTAGCTCATGTTTATGGATAATGCCATCATGTTTGAGTTACTACATCCATAGCCTAACATAACTAGAATGACATTTAGGCATCGTCCCTATAAACCGTCAGAGAGAAATAAGGATCATGTCGTGTCATTAAGGCCAAGGGGTGGGATAATCCCTCTTGGTCAACAAAACTAACTAAGATAAGAAAATGACTTGACTACCTTAAATGATCCTGACTTGTGAACTTACGAAACAGAAATGGAGAAAGTGCATTTCTTATTCAAAACTTGGTATCACCAAAAAAGAGTAATAAAAACTATGATTGAGAGTGTTAAACAAGTTATTATCAAGAAACCATCAACCATATGGATCTCAGATAATGAAACTTTGACAAAAGTAATTGTACTGATTAGGTAATCTAAAACAAGGATCAAAAACATTGTTAATGTAAATAAAAGATAGAAAGGGGATGTAGCTTGCAAATTTTTCATTTCTATTTCTTATTAAGATTTAGGGCTAGTTTAGTTAAATAACTATTAAGTTACTTAAATTGATATTTTTACGCTCCCATTTAGATATCAATCACAAAAGAACTATCTGAAGAACTAGGCCCTAGAAAGGGTTGCATACCCAGATTTACAGTTCACATGAAACTTAGAATAGAAAATAGAACTATATGCATACTACACTTTGATCCTATTCAAAAACAAGTATGTAGGCAGTCTGAAAAGTAAAGGATGCTTCCAGTACATAGGTGAATAGGATGGGGTTGGAGTTGTGCACTAAACAAATTTAAAGTCAAATGAAAAGGTAAAACTATTATAATAATACCATAGTTTAGATAAACAAAGCACAGATAAGAATTTTGTGATATACTCGGAAGGATCCTGGTTGGATCGTTGTAGTTCTCAAGGATTTAGGCCAAATTCTAAAGTCAAATAATTTTTTGTTATATGTTTTATACATGTTACTGTCATGATGACCTCAGTGTTTATGTAGTAGAGATAAGTGGTGAACAATGAGTGACTAAATATTTGGTTGATCTTGATCAATCAAGTCTTTGGCTAGAGCATAACCTACTCATATGTAGATGCCTAACATATATGGTTAGATGCTTACCTATTTGGCAAAGGATAATAGATGTCTAACCTGTATGGTTAGATGCTTGTTCGTTTGGCAAAGTATATTAGATGCCTAACCTATATGGTTAGATACTTGTACGGTTGACAAAGGATATCTGATAAAATAAAGTATACTCAATTTATATTCATAGGCAAACATTAATTAAACAAAAAAAAAATTATGTGTTTTAGGATAGGGTCCTTACATTATGGTATTAGAGCAGGGGTTTGAAAACTAGGCCTTAAGCCTATCACGACATATGCTTAGTAAAAGATTAATTATAGATGTTAACTTGTTGAGAAAACTTAAAAAAATTATGAGAAAACTAATTTGGTTAAAACTGGTTGTTCAAACATGGCTCATGGAAAAACTTTAAGGAAATGAAAGGGAATAAAGAACAATGGGAAATCAGAATTTCCCTCCACTTCGAAATAATCCATTTACATTTTTGACTTGGATATAATAGCTGCAATCTAGAGTAAAATCAAATCTTTGAAAGTGGATCCAGTTAAAAGAAAACCAGCTATGATGGAACCTATAGTCAAACAATGTTTAAGAGGCCCTCATCAATAAGAGAATTTCCATTTGGAATGGGTTCTGATGCACCTTACATAAGCCATGAATTATGTAAGGAATATAACCAATGTCAATAATATGTGGTTCACTCAGAAGATGAAGTTTTCAATGAAATGGAACTGGATGAAAAATATTTTGTTTAGAATTTTTTTTGAATCAATCTTATGCAAACATCTATATGTTATATTCATAAAGATTATCCTCTATAAAGCTAATAAATTTATGTAATAAAAAGATGAATAAGATTATCAATTGCATACTTTTTGTCAATCCTATGTGTGACTGTGATCAATAATAAAATGTATGAGAAAAATTAAAGTTATCCAAAAGAGAGTTATTCTATCAATTTTCTTGAATGAAAACTTAAGGCATTGTGTTATTTCTATCAAGAAACCAAATGGCAAGACCTAGGCAATCAATTAGGAATCGAAGGGAAAATGTGAGATATGTAGAATCCAATAATGAAAATGTTGAACAGATTCTTAGAAAATAGAGAACCAGGGATAGAAACCCTCATCAATTTGTTGACTAAGCAAAGAGATAAAATGGACTCACTTAAGAAGGTGATTAACAATCTTAGGTCAAGGCAAGAAAATATAGAAAACATAATGAAACCTAACCTTGAAAATTTGCTTGAAAAAAACCCACCACTGGTCAATGAAATGGAGTTTGTAACTCCTATAATTGAAGTTCCATTTTCTGATCTAAGCAAGGATTTGAAGAATATTTTACCCCCTAAGTTTTATGGAAAATAGTTAGGTGAAGGAACTGAGAATTGGCTAAACGAGATGGATAAGTAATTTGACTTGAGAAACTACAATGATGCAACTAAAGTATTGTGGGGATCCTACCAACTGGTAGGGGAGGCAACTAGCTAGTGGACTAACACAAAGGACTTAAACAGAATAACCAAGAAAAATATGACCTGGGATCAGTTTGACCACCATTTTAGGAAGAGATGGTTACCCTAGTTATTCTTTGATGAGAAGACTACTAAATTTCACAACCTAAAGTAGGGAGGCATGTCAGTCCGATAGTATTAGGATATATTCACTAAATTACTTAAGTATATGCCCATGTATTATAAGGATGAAAGAGGTTAGACTAGAAAGTTCATTCTAGGATTGAATGAAAACATAGGAGTGGAAGTAGATATGCATGGCCCTGAGAACATGAACAAAGTGATAGAAAAATCTCTCAAATAGGAACAAAAATTATAGGCCCTAATTGTGGCAAGACAGAACTTTAATAATGATAGAAACAGAGCCTTCAAAAGGAAACCAAATTTCAAGAGAGAGCAGGTTGTGGATAAAGACCCAAGAATAAATCCAATAGGCAGATCACCCCCACCAAATCAAAATCAGAGAAATACTTTTGAAATGTAAAATAATAGGGGAGGAGATAATAATATGAATGATAAAAGGAATTCAAATTGCCCCATTTATCCTCCATGGATTTTAGGTGGAAGAAATGATGCCCTGAAGAACCCAGTACCAAAAGGCTCACTAGGAGGATGTTTTGCTTGTGGAGGAAATCACTTTGATCGAGAGTACCCAAGGATGAAGGGAAAAATAAGGGCCAATTAGCCTCAGGGAGTACCATAATAAAGGATTAATGTAGTAAAGAATCACCAAAATAGATACTAGAATGTGCTAGTTGAAGCTACATGTATATTATTAAGTAAACCCATTTCAATTCTCATAGATACCAGTTCATCAGAATGTTTCATTTATCCTAAATTAGTAAGAAAAATGTCTCTCCCAGTGAATCACATGAATTCATCATGGACGTTCCAGTATGAGGATAAGGCACTCAAAGAAGTGTCTTAATGTCTACCCAAGGCAAAAATACAATTTCCAAATTTTGAGACAAGCTTAGACATATTTGCAGCACCCTTAGGATCCTATGATGTGATAATAGGGATGAGTTGGTTCACCAAGCACCAAGTTGAAATAGACTATTATAACAAGTTGGTTGGAGAGAAGGAAGGGAGCTCTAATTTTCATGGTAATAATAGATGATAAGGATGAGATAAAAGATGAACCAACCATACAAGGGTATCCATTCTTAAAAGAATTTGAGGACGTGTTTCCTAAAGAATTGCCTAGAATGCCCCCTAAGAGATAATTTGACTTCTCCATTGATATTGTACTTGGAACTGAGCCAGTTTCTAGGGCACCCTACAAAATGAGCACAACTTAGTTGATAGAACTTAAAATTCAGCTAGAGGAACTCTTGAGTAAAGGATTGATTAGACAAGTGTGTCTCCTTGGGGAGTGCTAGTCTTTTTGGTAAAAATAAAGATGGAACTCAAAAATTATGCATAGATTATAGAATGCTGAATAAGGTCAAAATTAAAAATAGATATCCCCTACCTCATATAGAAGACCTTTTTGAGTAAATGAAAGAAGTAACAATTTTATTGAAGATAGACCTTCGATCAGGATATCATCAGCTAAGAATTAAGAAAGAGGATATTCTAAAAACTACTTTCAGGTCCAGATATGGACACTATGAGTTTACTATGGTACCATTTGGGGTAACAAATGCTACTTCAACATTTATGAGCTTAATGAATAGTGTGTTCCATAATTACTTGGATAAGGTCATCTTGGTGTTGATAGATGAAATTTTGATGTACTCTAAAAATGAGGAAGAACATTTATCACATCTTCAATTAGTTCTTTAGAGGTTGAGAGAACTTAAACCATATGGTAAGTTATCCAAATGTGCATTCTTTAAGAAGGAAATTCACTATCTAGGCCACATCATATCCAAAGAAGGAATTGCAGTAGATCCAGTCAAGATAAAGGCAATAATGGAATGGCCAATCCCCAAGAATGTATTGGAAGAAAGGAGTTTCATGGTGTTAGCAGGATATTATAGGAGATTTTTTGAAGGTTTTTCTAGGATCGCCAATCCAATTATGATATTATAAAGGAAAGGTAAGAAGTTTATATGGATAGAGTAGTGTGATAAAGCTTTCCAGAATCTGAAGGAAAAGTTGACGACATCAGCTATCTTGAAGGTACTCGATTTGAATGGACATTTGTGGTTGTAACAGATCCATCCATCGAAGGATTGGGAGGATTACTCATTTAGAATGATGTTGTAATTGCATGAGTCCAAGTAATTGAAATTACATGAATTAAATTATGCCCCTCATGATTTAGAATCAGTGGTAATTGTTCACACCTTATAGAATTGGAAACATTTCCTTATTGGGAAACCTTTTGAAATAAAAACTGACCATCAAGGACTAAATTACATAGTCACTCAACCCAATTTGAATGCTAGGCAGAGAAGGTGGTCAAAGTTCTTGAGTGATTATGATTTTGAAATTGAGTATATCAAGGGAAAAGAGAATATGTTTGCTAATGCTTTGAGTAGGAGAAGACACCTGATGAATATAATAATGCTTAGATTTAATCTAAAAGGGCAAATAATGGAAGGACAAAAGCAAGATCCTTGGTATAATCAAGTGAGAATATGATAGAAGGAAATTCAAAAGACCCAAGCACTAAAGGATATACCCTAAATGGCAAGGGATTACTTCGATATAAAAATAGGATCTATGTTCCAGATGTAGAAGACTTAAGGAAGATAATTTTGACTGAAGCTCATGATGTACCTTACTCAAGCCATCCAGGGGTAAAAAATATGCTGATCTTAAGAAACTATACTTTTGGCCAGGGATGAAAAGAGATATAGTATTATATGTATCACGATGCTTGGAATGTTAGAGGGTTAAAGTAGAACACCATCATCCTATAGGACTTTTATATCTACATGACATTCCATAATATAAATGTTAAGTTATCAGTATAGATTTCATAACAAGGATTACCTATGACACCCTATAGGCATGATGTTGTTATGGTCGTAATCAATAAGCTTACTAAGGTAGTGCATCCTATATCCAAGAACTTGACTGATGATGCACCAACCTTAGCCAACTAATTTATGAAGGAAGTGGTTAGATTGCATGGAGTTCCAGAAAATATCATATTAGATAGATATTCTAGGTTTACTTCAAGGTTTTGGATGACCCTACAGTCAGCTTTGGGTACATAATTGAACTTTAGCTCCACATTTCACCTCGAGATGGATGGGAAAATAGAAAGGACAAATTAAGTTGTATAAGACCTCCTAAGGATGTACTGTATGGATCAACAAACCAAATGGGAAACTTATCTTCCATTGGTAGAATTTTCCTATAATAACTCATTTCAAACATATTTAGGTATGGCTCCATTTGAAGCTCTAGATGGGATAAGTTGTTAAACACCACTTAGTTGGGATAAACTTGAGGACAAAATAGTAATTGGTTGGGAAATGTTGAAAGAAATGGAGGAACAAGTGAAAGTTATGAGGCATAGGTTGAAGGAAGCATCAGATAGATATAAGAGCTACGCAAATAGGAAAAGAGTTCAGAGAGAATCCCTGATTGGTGACAAGGTGTTTTTAAGGGTCAGACCATACAAAAGTTCCATAACCTTTGGGAAAAAGGTAAAGTTAGCTCCTTGCTTTGTAGGACCTTTTGAGATCCTAGAGAGAATAAAACCAGTAGCCTATCAATTGGCCTTACCCCCGTAGTTGAGTTGCATTCATGATGTCTTCCACATGTCACTTCTTAAGATATATGTGCCTGATAATAAACACATTTTAAACTGGAATGCTTTACAGGTCTAAGAGCCTGACAAAATAACAATAGAGCCATACAAAGTGTTGAAGAGGTGTTGATACCAATTACGTAATAGAGAGGTTGATCAGTGCAAGGTACAGTGGGATCAATATGGTGAAGGAAGTACAACTTGGGTAGACACTAAAGAAATGAAAAACATGTTTCTATTTTTATTTTAAATTTATGAACTTAACCAAACTTTTGTAGTGCATTGGGACAATGTACAATTTAAGGGGGGAGGATGTCACGACTTCTCTTCCTGCAATGTGGACTCGTGCTCATACTTTAAGTGGATTTTGACCTCATTTAGTCAGAATAAGTTGATTATCAAGATAACTTTTGTGTTGATTTCAAAAGTCTATCAGGGCATTGACGGTAAATCATGAAAGCAAGGTACAATTAATTTAAAGTTATTTCCTTTCGTAGAAATGTATTTATGCAATGTTGCCATGATTTACAATTGTAAACAAGGGAGAATTTAATAAGATGAATGGATTAATATTAGATGAAAATTTTATCAGTTAGATATTATTAAAATTACTTCAAAAGTTATTTTTTATATATAAAGGAACTTTTATTTTATTTAATTATTTTAATTTTAGAACTTTCAAATAAACTATATTTTGTAAATAGGTTAAGAGTTCAATTATTTTTAATTAGTTATATTTTTGTAAATAATTTTTAAGATTATTAATTAATTATAAATAATTTTAGGTTAGTAGTTAATTACAATTTAATTTTAAACCAATTTAACCTAAACCACCCTAACCTACCACCTCACCCTAGCCTATGTGCTAAGCCTACACTCTAACTTAATCCATGCATGCAAAATTGACCATGCTACATAGGTAGGGGAAACAATTATGGACTTACAATTATAAAATGTCTTTCTCTGAGTTTGGATTTATCAACTCTTAGTTCTAAATAACTCACTCCACCTTCGCCCACCTTAACTCATGCAAAAGCTTGAAGGATATACCACATTGACCACTTAAGGATTAGTTAAGAACCTTGATTGAAGGAAAAGAAAAAAACTATAAAATTAGAATAGATCAATGCATGAGGGAAGAAGGGACATTTAGAGCAGATTGATCATTGTAGGCAAGGAGGAGGAAGATAGACGTAGAAGGATGTGGAGAGTAGATCAATGCATGAGGGAGATGGATATTTAAAGCAAAAAGGGAGAAAGAGGAGGGATATCAAAGCAAAATGGGAAGGAAGGGAAGTGATTTGATGGAGTAAGGAGCAAAATTGACACTTTGCAAAGAGAAGACCAACTTTGGGAGTAGAAAACATTAGAAGAAGAAGAAAAAGGAGATCGATGCAAAGGAGAGAGAGGAGATCAATGCAAAGGAGGAGTAGGTTGATGCCTTAGAATTTATGAATTCAAATTTGCTTGTAAGTGAATACTAGACTTTTAACATGTAGTTAATCTTTTATTAAATGCTATGAATTTATAAACTAAATTACCAATGATATGTAGTAGTCAATTTTAGAATAATAGTTGAATATATTTTTAAAGAAGTTCACTCTTCACCCAACATATCCATTTAAATACCTAAATGCAAATAACTAGTTTAGCTTAAATAAGAAAGGCTCTTTTAAATTTTTATAAGACTAACATAGTGTAATCTAATTACCTTAGGTGAAAGCTATAAAGACCTTCCTAGGTATGGACTAATAAAAGATTTCTATACCAGAGAGGCTTGATTTGTTTTGGTGAAACCCATGCATTAGATGCAATTATCATATTCCATGAGAAGTCATCTTGTTCAGTCATGTGGCATGTTTGGTTGTACATGCATAAATTGGATTGGTTTTTCACCAAACATGAAGTTGTTCCTTGTTGAATAGCTTCATTTGCTAATGGTTATTCATGAATACGTTACTTTAAAAACTCTTGATTTCATAGATACATGACAATGACCTCTATGTTATACACTACTTAAGTTACTCTCGACATGTTAACTTTAAGGGGCTAATTCATTCTTCAAATCTATACGTCCTTGTGTATTGGTCTTTAATATGAAGATTACATTGCGATAAATCTATGATTGGATTTTTAAACCCCTTGCATCTAAGTAATTAATTTGTCATGTGTAAGATGGCTTATTAAGAAAATTATATCTTAGTAAGTATAAAATTGTAACCATAGCAGTAAATAATAATATACTCTTCATAAGAGATTTATTTAACATTAAAATTATAACATTCTTTGTGGATGGGTTATCTTATAGAAAAGTAGACTAAAGGTATAAATAAATATAATTGTTGTTGTAAATCTACATAAGGACTAAAATAGATGATCAAGTTACAAATATGTTTTCTAACTTCCTATTCAAGAATTTGCTTTTGAAATATAATGCATTAATTTATTTCAAGTATTATTATTATTTTTTTAAATGTAAAACTTAGACCAAGAATTTAAGGTTAAGCAAAACTATGCAACGTTCAGTATTAAACGATGCCTCTAGCTCACATTTATGGGTAATTACATCATGCTTGAGCTACTACATCGAGAGCCTAACACAACTATAACAATGACATCTGGGCATCATCGCTATAAATCATCGGGGAGAAATTGGGATCATGTCATGTCATTAAGACCAAGGGGTGGGATAATCCCTCTTGGTCAACAACACTAATTAAGATAATAAAGTGACTTGACTACCTTAATTGATTTTGACCTGTGAACTAATGAAAAAAATGGAGAAAGTACATTTCTTACTCAAAACTCAGTATCATCAAAAATGAGCAATAAAAACTAGAATTGAGAGTGTTAAACCAGTTATTATCAAGAAACCACCAACCATATGGCTCTCAGATAATGAAACTTTGGCAACAACAATTGTACAGATTAAGTTGTCTAAAGCAAGGATCAAAAAAATTGTTGATGTAAACAAATGATAGAAAGGGGATGTATCTTGCAAATGTTCATTTTTATTTCTTGTTAAGATTTAGGGCTAGTTTAGTTAAACATGTATTAAGGCACTTAAACTGATACTTTTACGATCTCATTTAGGTAGCAATCACAGAGGAACTATCTAGGGAATTGGGTCCTAAAAAGGGTTGCATACCCAGATCTACAGTTCACATGAAACTTAGAATAGAAAATAGAACTACATGCATACTACACCTTGATCCTATTCAAAATCAAGTATGTAGGCCATTTGTTTAGCAAAGGATGCCTCTAATATGCAGGTGAATAGGATGGTGTTGGGGTTGTACGCTAAACAAGATTAAAGTTAAATGAAAAGGCAAGACCATTATAATAAGACCCTAGTTTAGATAAATAAAGCAAAGATAAGAATTCTATGATATAACCAGAAGGATCCCAGTTGGATCATCATAGTTCCTAAGGCTTTAGACCAAATTTTAAGGTGGAATGCAATTTTTTGTTATATGTTTTATACATGCTACTATTACGATGAGCTCAGTGCTTATCTAGTAGAGATGAGCAGTGAACAGTGAGTGACTCAGGATCTGGTTGATCCTAATATGTTAAGTCTGTAGCCAGAGCATAACCTACTCATATATAGATGCCTAACTTATATGGTTAGATGCTTGCCCATTTGGTAAAGGATATTAGATGCCTATCCTGTATGGTTAAATGCATGTTCGTTTGGCAAAGGATATTAGATGCCTAACCCATATGGTTAGATGCTTACCTGGTTGATAAAGGATATCTGATAGAATAAAGTATCCCTGAGTTTTAAAAAAAAAAATTGTGTTTTAGGATAAGGTTCCTATAATATGAAAAAGGATACAAAATTTTCCACCCTTTATTTATTCATGTTTTAAAAATTGATTAGAAGGAAAGACATCAGTTCTTATGTGATTCTTCTAGATTCTTAAATAGTTGTTATTTTAAATTAGGACTAAGTGCCAGGTTGAATTCTTCTAATGTATGCCTAGCTATCTATGTGCACATTAAGGGAAAGAAAGCTACCTATGTGTGTTGAAAAATTCTTACATAGTTATACTTTTTGCTAGTAAAGAATATATTAGTATAGAGGAAATATGTATGAATTGTTATACAAAGATAAAATGTAAATATATTACTATTCAACAGTTTAGAGAAAGCTCTAGGGAAATAGATCCCCAAATGTGGGACTCGGGAAAATTAGACAATTGTTCACTTATAAGAAATATGAACACTTTTTTGGAGAAGAATTGAGTGAATGCATAAAAAAGAAAGTTGTTAGAAAATATAGTGAGGTTGGAAAATATTTCAAAAAATATATAAATATTTACTTACGAGAATAAAATATATGGGATTAAAATCCCAAAAGAAATATTAATGTTCAGGGATTAAAATTAATGCCAAAAAAATATGTATTGAGTATAGTTTGTTGAAAAAAATATCAATTTAAAAACATTCAAGTGCACTAAAAAAATATAAAAAACATAAAAGCATTTAAAATTTAAAATAAAATATCAAATGTGAATACTTATATTTGATTAACATAAGGAAACTAATTTGAATAAAAAAAGATAGCATTGGAAGGGGTCGAGCTAGGCCCATGATCCCTTAAAGCTTTAATATTTTATTAAATTATATAAATGGTTAGTGGGAAAGGTTGGTAATAATATCTTCATACAAGACTATCTATGAACCCTCAAGTTCATTGGCGGAAGCATTGCCCTCACTTGTCAATAAATAAAAATGTGGCTAAGAGTTGAATCCCTAGCCACCCATTCAATAAAATGTTAGCTGGCATGTGATTCTTTGGTTGATAAGATTTTTAAAAAATTTATCAAGCATTTAAAAGCAGTCAAGTCGCCATTAAATCTTAAATATAGCTCTTAATGCCATATCACACTCGATTTTGCATGGGTGAGATTTTAAGTCCAACCTCGAGCTTTCAATTATTATTTATTGATGGATTTTTTTGATTCCTCTTGTGTGAAACTCGTGAATATTGTTGCTCTATTTGAATATTTCTTATACAAAATTATGAAAAAGCAAAAATATTGGAAAAACATAAAAATCAAAAATTTATTTTCCTTTATCTTTGTCAAGTGATATACATCATGATTATCTACCTATATTACAAGTTATTCATTCATGCTTTACATACATGCTTATCATGGTATTTTTTTGAGTGGGTGAGATATAATATATAAATAGTATATATGGTTATGGATTTTTAGATGTTATATGGCTACTTTTATTCCCATAACCTAGGGGGCTTGATCACATTAGTGGTAGGGCCTACTTCAGGGACATCTCTATACAACAAAATTTATGGTGATATATTTTTTACTTTTCATTAATCATGCTTATCCATTTACATTGATTATACATACCTTTATACTACCTACATATTTCATATTACATGGATACATACATTGTGTTATTATATTATTACATGAATGGCTTGCATATTATCTATTGTACCTTGTGATCATTAATTTTTAATTTCTATGATGTGGTGCCATTTCATCCATGCTTATTCTATTCCCATATATGTGATTTCCTATTATACCTAGATCTCTCAGGGGCACCTTGCCTACAATAGGGATGTAACATTAGTCCCTCCCTTGACTTTCCACTAAAGGGTATTATACCCTAACATATATCATAGATTTATTACTATGATATATATCTTATGCATATAGAACATTCAATGGGGCACACTTTTTTCCCCATCTATTCCATATTCATATGAGGATGCACACTTTATCCTCAATCCTCATTACTGTTTTCTTATTCCCATGGATCTTTATTAACTATGTGCCACATATTATTACATTGTTGGGCCTATATGCCCTACATTCTATTTTTATATCTTGTCACATTATGGTTATCATATTTGATACAAACACACTTTTTTCTTACAAAAAATGGTGTTCATGAATTATACACAACCAATAGGGGAAATTTAACTATAAGTTCCTCATGAGTTATTTCCTTGCCATATCTTATGCCAAAGAGGACATCCTTTCCATCACCACACTCTCCAATCTATGAATCCCACTAAACCCTTTGGGGGCATGATACCCACCAATATTCTCCTATGAGCTTTATAGATTATATTTATAACTCCTTTATCATTCAAAAATAATAAACCTATATACCTCTTCATGAAACACATCGATACATTGCCTATGGGGCATGGTACACACACATATCTTATCCATGAGATTTATTTATATACATCTTTTATGGGTCCTCCCACACCTTTCTGTCTAATGATTACACTATTTCATCTCTATATATGACATTAACTTACACAAACCTTGACACGATTTACTTTCACACATGATACATATATTTATACATTTTACTATATTTGAGAACCTTTCCACATCAGGGCATTGTGTTTCCATGTGTTATCTAATCCTCACTCTAAGGATGTTCCCCCGTATGGATCTTCACACATTTATATCCTTCATACATGGTTACATGTGGAAATATTATTTTCACATCTCTCCTATATCTTCTATAGTGGGGCATGTTGTTTCCTCTATCCCTTCTAGTGTTCCATCCCCCTAGTAGGCTACACACAAATATGAGCATTACATGATGTTATCTCTACTAGGTTTTATATGGACATATTATTTTTTCCATTTTTCCTACTAATTCCACATTGGGGAACATTGTTTTATCCATCCCCTCTGGGAGTCCATACTCCTAGTAGAACACACACACACTCTTTGAAAATTACAGGATGTTATCTACACTACATGGTTTTCTATGGACATATTATTTGTCCATCTATCCTTCTACTTCTACAATGGGGCATATTTTTACTTCTATCTCCTCTGGTATTTCATCTTGATAGTATGATAGATACACATATTTAACTTTTACCAATTATATCTATATGTTTTCACATGGGTATATTACGTGTCCATCATCTCTCCATTGAGTGGGGTATATACTTTCTCTCATCTATTGATCATCATACTCCTTATAGTTATATATTTTCATTAACCATTACACAATGATATCTATTAGATGTGGTTGAAATTTGACATATTACTTGTCTATATTACCTTTGTGATTTACACAATGATATTTTATGATGGTTAGAAACATGTGCTTGTACAAAGTTTTCAAGAATTTTCAAAGCTTCAGCAATATATTTCATAACACATGATGCTTTTCACTCTATATTTTGAGATGAGTGATCACACGAGAAAGTTTTTCCAATCTCTCACATCAAAAAGGGTGATATATCCATATGTTTTCAAATACTATTTTTTATTATTAAGAGAAAAATATTAAGAAAACTAATTGATAAAATAGATTGAGTGAACTTGAGTGAAATGAGAGCACTATAAATGGTCTAATATTATACTTCCCTAATCAAGAAGTGGATTCATTTTTCAAACTCCCTGAGAAGTGTTAGGTATGCCTAGGTCTTGTCTAAAAAGATCTTATCAAAATAATTAAAAATAGTGTTTTTTTCAGTGTAGTCAAATTGATATCATGTTGATTACTTGTGAGTATATGGACATTTTTCACAAGTCCACTAGAGTTTTGAAAATAATCAAAGCATGGATGGACACACATAACACTTCATCTTTATTTCCATAGTTAATTCAAGGTACACACTTCAATTATGTATTATTTTTATAGTTTGACACATGCATACATTCACTCACATATGTACATAAAAGTAGGGGCATTATGTAGACACCTAATGTTGGTAAAAAGATTATTATTTCAATGTTTTTTTAGTACCATTTTATGCATATAGATCGTTGGTTCAAATTAATGTCTTATTAACACTTGTCTATGTGATTTCTTCCTTATCTTTCTTTTCTGTGTGATCTCATGGTTTTGTTTCTACTCTTTCCTTTTTATGTTTTGTTACTTTTGTGTCTACAAGTTTCATTTATCTATTTTTCATCTATTCTTTGGTATTTATTATTCTATGATGGGTTTGGTGCATGAACTATGTCATTGAATGTGGCTCAAGAAAATTCTATAACTTGTTGAATTTGTAGCTTATATTTTTTGGGCCCTTTTACCCTTGATTGCATCCTTTTTAATGTTTGGATACGTGTATGTCAATTATTTTATTTTTATTTTTCAATTTACGCACCCATTATTATTGAATTAAAACTTTATATATATATATATATATATATAAAGTTTTTAGGTTGTATTTTGTTTTAGGATTCTTTTTACATTTTAAGTCTTTTGTTATGGGTTATGTCTTTCTATTAGTTTCGAGTTGTAAGTTTTGTTTAGAGGTTTTTAAGTTGTGGTTTTCTATATAGGTTAGTAATTTTATATTAAGTTTTATGGTTAGAAATTTATTATATGAGGATTGTTTTTTGAAGTATGATTTAAGTAACTAATAATCTTTATTACTTATTAGATTTATATTAAATTTTGTTTTAATTTTTTTTCTATAAGTCTAGTATTGTCATTCTTATCGATAATGCAAATTAGTAGTGTTACATCTTTTGTGTAGTAATTGTCAAAATAAGTGGTTGGTTATTTTTTAAGTCAATCAAGGTTTGTAAAAAGTCTTATTAAAAGTGTCAAGTAATTTTAAGTCTTTGTCAAGAGTCCTTAAGTTCAGTAGTCTTTTAAAGTAAGCGATAGAGTCTTTGAGTCAAAGTTCTAAAATAAGCTTTGAAAGACATTTCAATTATTGGGCTCCTCAATGTTTGTAATCGAATGTATTATTAGTTGAAACCAACATTCGAATTTCTTTCTCCATGTTATAACTAGAGGGTGAATGTAAAGAAATAATATTTACATTGATAAATAAACAAAACATATTATTAGGATGTACAAATCACGTAGTGATTCTGCACGATGTTTTTTAGAAGTTCATAGTTGTTAGTGGTTAAAAATAACTACTCTATTGTTAGATCTATAGTCCTATATAATGTAATAGTATCTGAATTAATAAAGTTGTGCTAGTTGAATAATTGAATTCTTTGTTTGAGCCTTTGGCTCTTCCCCCACCAGGGGCATTTTTAATATGTTGCACTCTCATAATGTGAATAGTTTTCTCACATGTGATTATTTCATATATTTATCTATTTCTTTTAGTCATTTCTTTTTCAATTGGCTCATGTATGCTTCCTTACTATTTTTAGCACTTCAAAAGGATCTTATTTACTATTTTAGGCTATCATATTCTAGATCTCCATTATGCAATTTGTTTTACTATTTTTTCTTAGCTTAATTTACTATAATCCACATTTAGACAAAATGTTTTCTTATAATATTGATTGATGATGCATTATATCAGTTTCATGATCACCTAGTGGATCTTTATATAATTTCAACATGTTTCAAGAAGCTTTCTTAACTCAATTTATCAACAATAGTGGACCTCCTACTACATTTGAATGGATTCCATATATTCAAATGAGAAAATATATGAATTTATTTTTATATCCATATGTTACATGCACTCTTTAGTCTATCAGCCATTAGATCTATAAAATCAATATGTCTTTAGTGATAACCTTGTATCTCCTTTTAAATACAAACCACTTTACAATGTTTATCCATATTTTGATCAGTTTATTTTATTTCCATAGAATACGAGGATGAAATTTTGTAATCAAATGAGATTCATACTCCATCTTGTGATATTATTCATACTTCTCCAAGTCTCAATAAAATCCATGTTCATAGAAAGAATAAATCTTTTACATTAGCTAGTGAAAGGATGACACCTACAACAAATTACTTTAGTATATCATGATACTTTTCAAATATTAAATAAAATAAAAGTGAAATATTGAATTTTTTAGTTGAAAATAATATGATTGTCTTGAAAATAATTATGCCTCTATAAACTCAACTTTATTTTATGAATATCATTAGATTAGTAATAGATAAATGCTTTGCACTAAAACATAAGATCCATAATCTTATTGATAGTGGTGACATTGTTATTGAAACACATATTAAGAAACCTTGAGTCATAATTAATCCTTCCAATGTATAATGAATTATATACCATGTCATTCCTCTTATGTTTTCAAAGGCAACTTCACTATGCAGTCTATCTCATATAGAACATTTAGTTATACATGCTTATATAAAAGGAAAACCAAGACAATGAATTATGATTGACAAAGAAACACAATTCAAAAATTTTAAGATTGATTTTATTAAATAAATATGTATAATTCATATGGTTTAACTAAGATATCAACCTCTCTACCTAATCATATAACTACACCACTAGGTTGCATTATATTACCTATATCACTTTGTCTGAAAACATTTCTTAAATTATTTTTTGTGACATGTATTATGATAATATATAATGTTATACTTGATATATAATGGTTACAAGACATGAAATCATCCATTTATAATACATATAGTAAAATTTCATTTGAATTTCAAGGTTAAAAAGTAACAAATCAACAAGATAGAAAATTTGTAATGAAATATATGAAGCATCTCAAAGTAGATCCAATTATATTTTTGATAGACATCTAAACTACCTTAAAATTCCACTTTTTACATTTTTAACATTTTATAAAAAAAATTAAAATTAATTATTAAAATATGATGAAAATCCTCAATTTTGGTACTTAACATCTCTACGGATTCCCCAAGAATGACATACATGAACACACTCCAATCAATTAACAATTATTGGTAGTTTGGACACCAAAACTTATCTATTAGATCTCAAATCAAATAAATCTATAATTACTCTATTTTTAAGCTGGCTTATATAGCCCATGTACCTTTTATAAAGTTAATCTTACAATTATTAAATCAATTATATATATTGATTTCATAATTTAATGATATAATTTCACCTATAAAGAGACACGTGGGTATATTTCACTCTCCTATTTACATTATTTGGACATCATGATTGAAATTTATTATAGGTGGATCATTTATTTCAAATTTATCATGCATTTATTAATTTTTCCTTTTACTTCAGTGATTATATCCTATACTATTGTGAACAACACTCTACTACATCTATTATATCTCCTCGATATTACTAGCACATCATTGTTCATTATAGAGGCAATGATCTTATCCATTTCACAATGGGATTCAGTTTTTACACCTCTTCCTTGATGAGGCATGTTACACATTTGAACCTACATATTACCTATATCTTGTACACACTAGGGGAAGGCCCTTGACCCCCTTGTATCAATTATTGGTGTAGGGGAATTTTATCCATAAGCATTATTGATCCTATCTTAATTGTATGAAGCATATTACGCTTATGTGCCTATTAATCCTAAAGTACTTATACCAATATTGGCCTACACCTCATGTCTTTCATCCACCTAGTCACATTACAACTACTATACTAGATACATTTATTGTTACATCTTATCTGTATTGAGACTTCTTATTATAGTGGGGCATATCAATTTTACCTCTTATATATATACTAATAGTGCATATAAATTTCCCATCCCTTCTCATTTTACTCCCTTACTTGCCATGATTTTACATCAACATCTTAGTATTTGGTTAGAAGTTACATATTAAGCCTACATAATCACATTTTTATTTGTTACTATATTTTCCTATTTATATAAGAGATTTCACAACATTATAGCTTTATGATTTTATCTATGTTACATATGGTATACATGAATATATATATTTTGAGATGAGTGATATGAATAAACATCCTTGAACTCAAAATGGGGGCATATATTTATATTATTCTATTGCCACATATAGACTCTATTCAAAGTAGTTGAACTATTCATACCTAGTGAGACCAGGTGGAATATGAGAGACCAAGTGAGACCAAGAGTTACCACATGTTTACTTATTTTATAAATAAGTATATTTTTAACCCTTGTGCCGATAAACCATGGGAGACCAAATTTAATTTCTAGTTTTCAAAATTATATTTTAATTTTTTAAGAGTGACAACATTGTTTGCATACCACCAATTGTATTCATTCTTTTTCTTATTTTTAATTTTATTTAGTTTCATTGATTATCAATTTACCATGATATTAATCAACTTGTTGACATTATTGTTTGCCTACATGTACATCTTATTGATGATGGAGCATGGATGCACTCATTCTAGAAATACAAAATTCATCTTCAATCCCTTAGGCTTTATTTAGATATCATTTTTTCATTCTGGATTTACTTTGATACATATGCATGCATCTATGCACACACACATCAAAGTGGGGAATTATGTAAACACCTAATTTTTTTACAAGGATTATTATTATTATTATTATTATTATTATTATTATTATTATTATTATTATTATTATTATTATTATTATTATTATTATTATTATTATTATTATTATTATTATTATAAATTTTTAGCATATATAACATTGGTTTAAATTAGGTACTTGTTGATGCATTTCCTTGTGTTCTTCTCTTTTCATTTCTTCACTGTGTAGCCATGTTCCTTTATATTTTTTGGTTTTCTCTCTCCTACATGTTTGCTTGTGCACTAGGATCCCCTTTTTCTCCATTATTCTATTATTTTTGGATTTTTATTATTTTTGGCCACCACTAAAAGTAGTCAATTTATTTGTGTGGGTCCTTTAACCCTTCTTTCCTTTTTAATCTTTATGCATGGCCTTGTTTTGTATAATTTTCTTTCTTTTCTTGTCTTTGCTTGTCCACCAATATGTTTATAATTTGAATTTGAGAAGTATATATATTTATGTATATATGTATGTACGTATGTACATACGCATGTTTGTATGTATGTATATACAAAGAATTCTAATGAATCCCAATAAGATTTAATAAGCCTTAGGAACACTACCAAGATTATAGTTTTTCTCTTAAATTTTTTAAAGTCATTTCAAGGGTTTACAAATATTCATTTTTGTATCAAAAAAGGGCATAATAAACAATTAATACTAGTTACAATAATTATCTTAGGGAGAGAATATCTACTCTTCTCTCACTTAGGGTGAGAAATTCACAAGCACTAGAAATATATTAAGCCTTGATTGTGAGCATGGAAGATATGTAGTTTCAACCCTCAAAGGGCCTAAACCAATTTACCACACATTTTATTTGTCTTTGGATGTGTTTCAAGTGATTGATGCCAAATTAGGGTTACTTCAGGAAGAGATAAGATGATGAAATCTACCCACACTTATCCACAAATATGAAAGAAGAACCTATATATACTATTGATGAAAGGATCTATAAAGTTACAAACTATGAGGATCAAAAGACCCACTTGTAGTAGGTATCTACATTTGGTATAAAGTGTCACTTTCAGTGGTGGCTGAAAGTGGTCACCAACATAGAGGACAACATGACTTTTGGGAGGTCTAGGTCTTAGACATAGTTATAGAACCTTCTTATTGTCATTTATAGACACTGTCAAGATCCAGTTGAGTTCATTTTAAATATTTATCTTTATCCGGCTCTCTTCATTCATTTCCATTGATCATCTATAGTTCATTGTAATTTCATATGGCTTGTTGGCCCTAGGTAGATTTGAATTATTGTAATATATTATACTTTACTTGAATTACCTTGTGTCATCATTTTACCTAATTGGCATAGTGTTTTTAATGCTTACACAACCATTTTTCAAAACAATAACATATAATTTGATAAACACATATGGTTTAACATGGCTGCATGTTAATGTCCATGCCTTATTTTCAAGGGTGGTGGCATGTGGAATTGTTAATTAGCTCTTCTATAATAAAATTCATTAATAATGGCATGTCACTATGTGAACCTTATTAGATAGAGGGAAGGTGTCAATGCATTACCTAAGGACTATTGATCAAACTTGAAGGGCTAGTCATAATTTCAAAGTACACACTTTATAAAAATAAAAGCTAAAAAAAATTCATCCTACAAATTTTTCATAAATTTAAAATTTTAAGCATCATGTTTTCTTTCTAGAAAGTATACTATGAATAAATAATGTCATTATAATATTTCAATATAAATACCCATCAACATTCAGCTACACTAAATAACATACATAAAATAATATTTACTTAATTAATTAAATTTAAAACTATAAAAAAGAGAGGTAATATATAAGTTTTAAAGATGTATCTTGATTATCAGGAGATATAGTGATAGTCCTCATGATCTGATAGTGAAAATATGCATCCAAAGGCACGATAGAGTTGACCCTAAAAAATGTGCCAAATTACGAATGTTGTACAGAATGTAGTGTACCCTTTAGACATTATCTAGGCCATACAAAACATACATTCTTTTAATTTTCATAATTGGATTGTAATAATTAAAAACCATTTTAAAAAAAATATGTTTTTAATACTATATTATCCCAGAGACTCGTATAAATATCTTGATATTTTTTAGATCCCTCAATAGTAAAAATATCAGAAATAATATACCCCAATAATTGTAATAATTCAAACATGCAAACCAATGTCTTGTATTATCTGTAACATGAACTTGATTTCTTCAATGAGTTCCCTAATGAATGGTTTATTTTATCTATAATAATTGTAATTTTATAATATATTCATGTGAATATAAATTTCCCTATTTCACTTAGATGCCTAAATGAGCTACAATGCTTGTGTATTTATAGAAAATTTAAACTCAAATTAGGACCCTATTAGCATTCAAGATGATAACTAATGGTCAAAAAGTGAAAAAGGTAGGAATAATGTACGAAAGAACTGAAGCCAAAATAAACCACTCAAAATAATGCTTAGAGCATACAAATGCCCTAGATAGGTCTTAAGAGCATACAAACACTCAAAATAGAATGAATGAGTGTGTAAACACCTTCGACATGCCCCATGAGCATACGAACACTCTAGATAAGAGGTCAAATCAAGAAGCTTGAGTCGAGAGAAAACATGAGCTTGAGGGGATTGAGAGAGGGGTCAAGGACCACCATAGGTCAAACAAATATGAAAATAACATGTAAGTTATAAAAATAATTAATAAGTAGACAAGCATGGTAAACTCATGCAATTTAATGACTAATAAATGTCTAGGAGCCATTTTTAGGTGTTTACACCATCAAACATCTCCTTTTCAAAATTAAGAGAAATGAAGAGTTTAGCGACATTAAATATAAGTAAATCTTTGAGCCTTTTATGTAGAAAATCAATCATCTTCATTAATATATTTACCCCAAATAATGTAGTCATCTAGTGTCTTTGATCTTTATGACTTAGGAAAACTCTCAAATCTCAATGCATGTACAATAAATCTAAGCAATATATTATAGTAAACATAGGGCACTCCAAATGTATTCTAAAATAGATGATTTAATAATAACAAATGATTCAATGGGATGTGAAGGTGAAAGAGAGCAAGTTATTCAACTCAAATGCCTCAAAAAAATGCCATATTTTTAGGGCAATAATTAATCTAATTAAAACCATTTCTCCATTTTATAAGAGGTTTTAGATACTCACCCAAAATTCATGGTGAATAAACAATACCATCCAACTTGGAATGCACAAAATTTAGCTTAAAGTTATTTATAAACCCTTGACCCATAATAAATAGGTCAACATATAACTCAGATGGCCTTAAAATGTCATGACCTCTCTTCCCACACTATGGACTTGTGCTCATACTTTAAGTGGTTTTGGGCTTAATTTAGTATTTTATGTCAGGATGAATTGCTTATATAACTTAACCCTTGTGTTGATATCAAAGGACTATCAGGACATCGACAAGAAAATGTGAAAGCACGGTACATTTTAATTTAATTTTTTTTCAAATTAGTCACTAAAAATTATAGTTATTTTCATTACATAGAAATATGTGATGTGGTCACAAATGACAATTGTGAACAAAGGAAAATTTAATGGAATGAATATTTAGTCTGTAAGAGAAATATTTTATTTTATTTAAATTGTAAGATGAATGTAAAGAATTTATCCTATTTAAAATTTCAAGGGAAAAATATAATGTAATTATTTTTTAAAAAAACTAAAATAAAATGATTTTTACATTATGCTTCTATTTACAAATGATCCCTATACCTAGTTTCGGTGAAAAGAGTAGGATATAGCATTAAATAAATGTGTTTTGTTTTTTATATTCTTAGTTATAAATTTATGACATACATTAGATATAGTCTGTAAAGTTACATGTGTAAACCTAGATTGCGAGATTATCGATTTAGATACTTGAAATTTCCATAAAGCAACCTAAGTTGACATAAATAATATTCTGAGTGGATCCTTACTTTGATTATTTGTGAGATTTGATGATGAGTTTGATTATCATTAAGATTATTATGAAAATAAGTATCTTTCATTCTAGGGTTGAACCCTCAAATTTCAAAACCCTCTTTTCAAATGTATAAAGGATTTATTTAAAATTAAGTTCAATAAACTCCTTGTGTATAAGTTATTATTTATAGAGAAGTTTCCCTAAATAGACTAAATATATAATTATCCAGAATAAATATGGTTGAAAATTGACATGATGACTAAACTAGGAGATTATGTTTCTACTTTCATACTAAAGAATTTGCTTTTGAAAAATAATGCATTAATTTATTTCAAGTATTCTTTACTTTTCAAATCTCAAACTTAGATCAAGAATTTAAGTTTAAATAAAACTATGTAGTGTTCAGTGCAAGCAGTGCCTTTGGCTCATGTTTATGGGTAATATCATTGAACTTAAGATATTGCATCCATAGCCTAATACATCTATAACAATGATATTTGGGCATCATTCCTATAAACTGTCGCGGAGAGATAAGGATTATATCATGTCATTAAGACCAAGGGGTGGGATAATCCCTCTTGGTCAACAACACTAATTAAGATAAGAAAATGACTTCGACTACCTTAGATGATTATAACTTGTAAACTCATGAAATAGAATTGAGAAAGTGCATTTCTTACTCAAAACCTTGTATCACCGAAAAGGAGCAATAAAAATTAGGATTGAGAGTCTTAACCAGTTATTATCAAGAAACCACCAACCATACGGCTCTCAGATAATGAAAGTTTAGTAACAACAATTGTATGGATTAGGTTATCTAAAGCAAGGGTCAAAACCATTGTAAACAAAAATTAAAAGGGGGATGCATCTTGCAATGTTCATTTCTATTTC
The DNA here is from genome assembly GCA_037957365.1 of Torreya grandis. NCBI lineage: Eukaryota > Viridiplantae > Streptophyta > Pinopsida > Cupressales > Taxaceae > Torreya > Torreya grandis. Next base: position 225,520 of record JARHVA010006273.1, read on the forward strand.
TTGTTAGTATTTAGAGCTAGTTTAGTTAAACACGTATTTAGTCACTTAAACTAATACTTTTACACTCCCATTTGGGTATAAATCATATAAGAACTATTTGGGGAACTGGGTCCTTTATAGGGCTGCATACCCAAATTCATAGTTCACAAAAAAATTAGAATATAAAATAGAACTATATGCATACTACACCTTGATCCTATTCAGAATTAGGTATGTAGGTAGTTTGGGACATGAAGAATGTTTCCAGTATGCAGGTGAATAGGATGGGGTTTTGGGGTTGTGCATTAAACAAGATTATAGTTAATTAAAAGAGTAAGACCATTATAATAAGACCCTAATTTAGATAAACAAAGCAAAGATAAGAAATTTGTGATATATTCAGAAGGATCCCAATTGGATCATCATAGTTTTTGAGGCTTTAGGACAAATTCTAAAGTAGAATGCAACTTTTTATTATATGTTTTATACATGCTACTATCATGATGACCTCAGTGTTTATATAGTAGAGATGAGTGGTGAATAGTGAGTGACTCAGTATCCGATTGAACATGATGAGTCAAGTCCCTTGGCAAAGCATAACCTACTCATGTGTAGGTGCCTAACATGTTTAGTTAGATGCTTGCCCGTTTGATAAAAGAATGCCTAACCCGTATGGTTAGATGCTTACTTGTATACCAAAAGAATACCTAACCTATATTTTTAGATGATTATTTGGTTGACAAAGGATATCTAATAGGATAAATTATACTCGAGTTATATTAATAGACAAACATTAATTAAATAAAAAAAATTATGCATTTTAGGAGAGGAATTGTGGTCTTTACATTGTGGTATCAAAGCCTAGGTTTGAAAGCTAGGTCTTAAGCCTACTACAACCTACACTTAGTAAAAGATTAATTGTTGATGATAACTTGTTGAGAAATTTAAAAACTATGAGAAAACTAATCTGGTTAAAATTGGTTGTTCAAACATGGCTCATGGAAAAACTTCAAAGAAAGGAAAAGGAGAAATAACAAAGAATAAAGGGAAAACAAAATTTCCATCCTCTTTGAAAGAACCCATTTACATTTTTGACTTGGATACAATAGCTGCAATATGTAGTAAACTCAAGTCTTTGAATGTGGAGCAAGTTAAAATAAAACTAGCTATGATTGAACCTTTTGTCAAATGTCCATTTAAGAGGCCCTCAACGATAAGAGATTTTATATTTGGAATGGGTTCTGATGCACCATACATAAGCCCTGAAGTGTGTAAGGAATGTAACCTATGCCACCAATATGTGGTTTACTCAGAAGATGAATATCCTGAAGAAATAGAACTGGATGAAGAAGATTCTATTTAGAATAATTTTGAATAAATGTTATACAGACATTTATATGTTATAGTAATAAAGCTTATCCTCTATAAAGCTAAGAACTCTATTTAATAAGAAAGATGAATAAGATTATTAAATGTTTACTTTTTTTCAATTCTATGTGTGACTGAAATCAATAATAAGAATGTATGAGAAAATTATAGTTATCCAAAAGAGAGTTATACTATCAATTATCTTGAATAAAAACATATAAGATTGTGTTATTTATATCAAGAAACAAAATGGCAAGACGATCAACTAGGAATCGAAGGGCAAGATGATCAAATAGGAATCAAAGGGAAAATGTGAGATACACTGAACCCAATAATGAAAATGTTGAACAATAGGTTCTAGAAAATAGAGAACCAACAATAGAAGTCCTCATCAATTTGTTGACCGAGCAAAGAGATATAATAGACTCACTTGAGCAGGTGATTAATGATCTTAATTCAAGGAATTAACGTTCTTAAAAAAATGTAAAAAACATATTAGAACCTAACCTTGATAATCTACCTAAAGAGAATGCACCTCCAGTCAATGACATGGAGGTTGTAGCTCCCAGAATTGAAGTTCCACTTTATGATCTTAGCAAGTATTTGAAAAAGATTTTACCCCTTAAGTTTGATGGGAAATAGTTAGGTGAAGGAGCTAAGAACTGGCTAAATGAGATGGAGAAGTACTTTGACTTGAAAAACTACAATTATGAAACTAAGATGTTGTGGGGATCCTACCAACTGGTAGGAGAGGTAGCTAGTTGGTGGACTAACATGAAGGAGTTGAACAATATAACCAAGGAATATTTGACCTGGGATCAGTTTGACCACCATTTCAGGAAGAGATGGTTACCCTAGTTATTCTTTGATGAGAAGACTACTGAATTTCATAACCAAAGGTAGGGGCATGTCAGTCCAATAGTATTGAGATAAATTTGCCAAATTACTTAAGATGTGCCCATGTACTAGAAGGATGAAAGAGGTCAAACTAAAAAGTTCGTCCTAAGACAAAATGCAAACATAGGAATAGAAGTAGATATGCATGGACTTGAGAACATGAATGAAGTGCTAGAAAAATCCCTCAAACAGGAACAAAAATTATAGGCCCTAGCTGCGACAAGACAAAACTTTAATAATAACATAGATAGAGACTTCAAAAGGAAACCAGATTTCAGGGGAAAGCAAGTTGTGGATAAAAACCCAAGAGCAAATCCAATAGGTAGAGTACCCTCACCAAATAAAAATCAAAGAAATACTTTTGGAAGGAACAATAATAGGGGAGGAGATAAGAACAAAAATGATCAAAGGAATTATAATCACCCAATGTATCCTTGATGAATTTCTAGCGATGCGTCAAAGAACCCAGTACTAAAAGGCCCACCAGGAGGATGTTTTGCTTGTGGATGAAATCACTTTGCCCAAGAGTGCCCAAGGATGTAGGGTTAGATAAGGGCCAATCCGTCTTAGAGAGGACCACAACAAAGGATCAATGTTGTCGTAAGGAATTGTCAAAATAGATATCCCCTACCTCCTATAGAAGACCTTTTTGAGTAGATGAAAGGAGCAATAATTTTCTCAAAGATAGACCTTTGATTAGGATATCATCAGACAATAATTAAAGAGGAGGATATTTCAAAAACTACTTTCAGGACTAGATATAGACACTATGAATTTATTGTAGTACCATTTGGGGTAACAAATGCTCTTTCAACATTTATGAACTTGAATAGTGTGTTCCATAATTTCTTGGATAAGTTCATCTTGGTGTTCATAGATGACATTCTGATATACTCTAAAAATGAGGAGGAACACTTAGCACATCTTCAATTGGTTCTTCATAGGTTGAGAGAACTTAAACTATATGGTAAGTTATCCAAATGTGTGTTGTTTAAGAAAGAAATTCACTATATAAGCCACATCATATCCAAAGAAGGAATTGCAGTAAATCCAGACAAGATAAAGGAAATAATGGAATGGCCAATTCTCAAGAATGTATTAGAAGTAAGGAGTTTCATGGGGTTAGCAGGATATTATAGAAGATTTGTTGAAGGTTTTTTTTAGGATCACCAAACTGATTAAGACATTGCAAAGGAAAGTTAAAAATTTTATATGGACAATGTAGTGTGATAAATCTTTTTAGTTTATGAAGGAAAAGTTGACGATGACACCCTTCTTGAAGGTACCCAATCTGAATGGTCATTTCATGGTTGTAATAGATGCATCTATCAAAGGATTGGGAGGAGTACTCATTTAGAATGATGGTGTAATTTCATATGAGTCCAAGAAATTGAAAACCCATGAAGTAAATTACACCCCTCATGATTTAAAATTGGTGGAAATTGGTCACGCCTTACAGAAGTGGAGATATTTCCTTATTGGGAAATATTTTGAAATAAAAACTAACCATCAAGGGCTAAAATACATATTCACTCAACCCAATCTGAATGCTAGGCAAAGAAGCTGGTTGGAGTTCTTGAGCAAGTATGATTTTGAAATTGAGTATATCAAGGGAAAAGAGAATAGGGTTGTCAATGCTTTCAGTAGGAGAAGACACCTGATGAGTATAACAATGCTTAGATTTAATCTAAAAAAATAAATACTAGAAGGACAAGAGCAAGATCCTTGGTATAATCAATTGAAAATAATGATAAAATAAAATGTAGAAGACCCAAAAATTGAAGGATATACCTTAGACGGTGAGGGTTTACTCTGGTATAAGAATAAGATCTATGTTCTAGATGTAGAAGATTTAAGAAAGAGAATTTTGACTGAAGCTCATGATACACCCTACTCAGGCCATCCAGGGGTAAATAAATTGTATGTCGATCTTAAGAAACTATACACTTTGGCAAGGGACGAAAAGAGATATCGTATTATATGTGGCATGATGCTTGGAATGTCAAAGGGTTAAAGCAGAACACTAGCATCCTGTAGAACTTTTATATCTGCATGACATTCCATAGTGTAAATTACAATTTGTTAGTATATATTTAATACAAGGATCACCTATGACACCCTACATGCATGATGCTATTATGGTGGTAATCGATAAGCTTGTTAAGATGACACATCTCATACTCGAGAATTTGACTAATGATGCAACAACCTTAGCCAATTGATTTGTGAAGGAAATGGTTAGATTGCATGAATTTTCAGAGAAGATCATATCAGACAGAGATTCTAGGTTTACTTCAATGTTTTGGACAACCCTACAGGCAGCTTTAAGTACGTAATTAAACTTTAGCTCTACATTTCATCTCGAAATAGATGGGTAGATAGAAATGAAAAAGTAGGTTGTAGAAGACCTCATAAGGATGTAATGTATGGATTAGCAAACCAAATGGGAAACTTATCTCCCATTGGTATAATTTTCCTATAGTAACTCATTTCAAACATCTTCAGGTATGGCTCCATTTGAAGCTCTATATGAGATAATCTATCGAATGCCACTTAGTTGGGGTAACCTTGAAGACATAATAGTAATTGGTCCTAAAATGTTGAAAGACATGGAAGAATAAGTGAAAGTTATAAGGCAGAGATTGAAGGAAGCATCAGACAGATAGAAGAGCTACACAGATAGGAAAAGTGTTCAGAGAGAATTCTTGATTGATGACAAGGTGTTTTTGAGGTTCAGACCACATAAAAGTTCCATAACATTTGGGAAAAAGGTGAAGTTAGCTCCTCAATTTTTTATACCTTTTGAGATCTTAGAAAGAATTAATCCAGTAGCCTATCGATTGACCTTACCCTTGCAGTCGAGTCACATTCATGATGTCTTCTATGTGTCACTTTTTAATAAATATTTGTCTGATAATAAACACATTTTAAACTAGAATGCTTTATAGGTCCAAGAATTTGATAGAATAACAATAGAGCCATATAGAGTGCAGGAGAATGCTAATACACATTGTGCAATAGAGAGGTTGATCAGTGCAAGGAATAGTGGGATCAATATGGCAAAGGAATTGCGACTTGGGAGGATACCCAAGAAATGAAAAATATGTTTTCATTTTTATTTTAAAATTATTAATTTAATCAAACTCTTGTAATGCATTGGGACAATGCACAATTTAAGGGTGGGAGGATGCCACTACCTCTCTTCCCACATTGTGGACTTGTGCTCATCCTTTAAATTGTTTTGGACTTCATTTAGTATTTTATGTTAGGATGAATTGCTTAGATAACTTAACCCTTATGTTGATCTCAAAGGAATATCATGACATCGATGGGAAAATGTGAAAGCAAGGTACGTTTTAGTTTCATTTTTTTTTCAAATTAGTCACTAAAATATTAGAGTATTTTCTTTACATAGAAACATGCGATGTGGCCACAATTGACAATTATGAATGAAGGAAAATTTAATGGAATGAATATTTAGTTTGTAAAAGAAATATTTTATTTTATTTAAATTTTAAGATGAATGTAAATATTTTATCCTATTTAAAATCACAAGAGAAAAATATAATGTAATTATTTTAAAAAAAACTAAAATAAAATGATTTTTACATTATGCATCTATTTACAAATGTTAAAATGATTCCTAAGTTGTCATAAATAATATTTTGAGTGGATCCTTACTTTGATTGTTTTTGAGCTTTGATGATGAGTTTGATTCTCATTAAGATTAGTATGAAAATAAATATCTTTTATTGTAGGGTTGAACCCTCAAATTTCAGAATCCTCTTTTCAAACGTATAAAAGATTTATTTAAAATTAAGTTCAATAAACTTCTTGTGTATAAGTTATTATTTTTAGAGAAATTTACCTAAATAGACTAAAGATATAATTATCCAAAACAAACATAGTTTAAAATCGACATGATGACTAAACTAGGAGATTATGTTTCTACTTTCCTACTAAAGAATTTGTTTTTGAAAAATAATGCATTAATTTATTTCAAGTATTTTTTACTTTTCAAATCTCAAACTTAGATCATGAATTTAAGGTTAAACAAAACTATGTAGCGTTCGGTGCAAGCAGTGCCTCTGGCTCATGTTTATGGGTAATGCCATCACGATTGAGCTACTACATCTATAGCTTAATATAGCTACAATAATGACGTCTGGGTATCATCTCTATAAACCGTTAGGGATAAATAAGGATCATGTCATGTCATTAAGACCAAGAGATGGGGTAATCCATCTTGGTCAACAACACTAATTAAGATGAAAAAATGACTTTGACTACCTTAGACGATCTTGACTTGTGAACTCATGAAAGAGAATGAAGAAAGTACATATCCTACTCAAAACTTAGTATCACCAAAAATGAGCAATAAAAACCAGGATTGAGAGTGTTAAACCAGTTATTGTCAAGAAACCACCAACCATATGGCTCTCAGATAACAAAAATTTAGTAACAACAATTGTACGGATTAGTTTGTCTAAAGCAAGGATCAATACCATTATAAACAAAATGTAAAAGAGGGATGTAGCTTGCAATGTTCATTTTTATTTCTTGTTAGGAATTAAGGCTAGTTTAGTTAAATAGGTATTCAGTCACCTAAACTGATACTTTTATGCTCTCATTTGGGTAGCAATCAAATATGAACTATCTGGAGAACTGGGCCCTAGATAGGGTTGCATACCTAGATTCACAGTTCACATGAAACTTAAAATAAAAAATAGAACTACATGCATACTACACCTTGACCTTGTTCGGAAGCAAGTATGTTGACAGTCTGGGAAACAAAGAATATTTTTAGTATGCAGGTGAGTAGGATGGGGTTTTGGTGTTGTGCGCTAAACAAGCTTATAGTTAATTAAAAGAGTAAGACCATTATAATAAGACCCTGGTTTAGATAAATAAAGTAAAGATAAAAAATCTGTGATATACTCAGAAGGATCTCAGTTGGATCATTGTAGTTCTTGAGGCTTTAGGCCAAATTCTAAGATAGAATGCAACTTTTTGTTATTTGTTTTATACATGCTACTATCATGATGACCTCAGTGCTTATTTAGTAGAGATGAGTAGTGAACAGTGACTGACTCATTATTTGGTTGATCTTGATGAGTCAAGTCTCTTGCCAAAGCATAACCTACTCATGTGTAGATGCCTAACCCATTTGGTTAGATGCTTGCCCATTTGGCAAAAGAATGCCTAACCCATATGGTTAGATTCTTGCATGTATGGCAAATGAATACCTAACCCGTATGGTTAGATGCTTATTTGGTTGATAAAGGATATCCAATAGGATAAAATATATCCAAATTATATTCATAGACAAATATATATTAAACAAAAAAAATTCTGTGTTTTAGAATAGAAATTGTGGTTTCTATATTGTGGTATCAGAGTGGTGGTCTCTACATTGTAGTATCAGAGCAGTGTTCTCTACAAAAAATCATTAGAAAGTTATCATAAATTCATATATTAGAAGTTTAATTCATTAAAAATTACCTCAAATGATTAGAAAACTGAAAAATAAAATAAAACTTCTAACATATAAATAGATATAGCCTTATCTCCACAAAATCTTTATGGAAAAATGAGGAAAATTTCGAGGAATTTGGGTAATAAATGTAAAAGAAAGAAAGGGAAAGGGCATTCAGTTGATGCTAAGGAAATATTTTTCTACCTTATATGTTTCCCATTGGGCTCATGACTAACATTAATGCTATTTTAGGATTATCGACCATTTCTATTTGAGGGGCATTTATAAAACTATTCTTTTGCTTATTTATAATTATATGTGGTTTTAATTATGCTGTGCTTACAATTTAAATTTTGGATTTTTTTACAAGCTATTTATAATGTACTTCTAAAACAAGTTTTAACCCTTTGGGAGAGCTATTGACAGATTCAATTTTAATCATTGTTTGGGATATATCTATCATACGTCTTTATTTCATCATGCTTATTCAAATATATATTTAATATATCCTTTTGCATGTAAGATCTTTAATTTTATATGACATCCATAAATCATAATTTAAATGGTAAAAAGATGACTTTTTCCTTACCAATCAAATTTAAATAAAATTAATCTCTAATATAAGTATTTATGATTAACTTGTACTGACTCAAAACTGAAAATACTTCTGACCATTTCAATTATGCAATGCCACAATCTTGTACATAACATATGTGAGTTGTTTAGGAAATAATTTCATATCATACCAACCAATATATGCTAGAACTATTATTATGGTTATGCGTTTCAAGATACTCACAACATGAAAAGAGAAAATGAATACTTTCATAGTTGTGTAGTATATTGTGGTGTTTATGTCAACCATTTTTATAATAAAAAATTGTTATTGGGATTTGGACATTTTTAATGTTTTATTAAGATGTGGTAAATGTAAAATTGTTTTTATCAATATTTCGAATTATATTTTATAATTTATTATTAAAATAAAGAACTTATATGTAAATTGAAGATAAGAATTCTCTCTCTCTCTCTCTCTATATATATATTCAAATAAAATTGGATACATAAAATGATTAAATAAATTAAATATTTATTAAATAATTTTTTTATATAATAATTTTTTTTATTTTTAAAATTGAATATTTTTATTAAATTTTCATAATTAACTTAAGTCGAATATCTAATTACAATTTAAAATTTGAAATATTTTAAATCTCAATCACTTCCATCAAACATATTTTGAAGTAGTGCTTCTTCACTACAAAAATATTATCTTTTTAAATATAAACATGATTTTTTTTTAATTATGGAATTGCCCATTTCACCATTGCACATAAACTCACGTGAAAAATTAATCAATTTTTTGAGTTTGTTTTCGTCAATCTTTAGAATATTAGATCAATTTTCTTAGGTTTTTTTTTATAGAAAAGATGTTGACTTTATGCTTATATTATTACAAATATTTTAGATCTTATTGGAGATGCCATTAATATAAGTCAAAAACACTATTGGGACTCTAATAAATTTTCTTTCAATGGTCTTCTTTTTAATAAAATTATGGGATTGTTTAGGATTTATTAGAATAAACTTGACAATCTCAAATAGTTTCATGCAAAACTTAAATAAACAAATAAATATTATTATAAATATAAAATTTAGCAAAATGATATAACACTTTTGAATAATTTAATTGTATAAAAAGGTTAATGACTTTCTCACATGTATAATATGAATATATTTTTGTGATGATTTATTTATTTACACACTCTTTTTATTGTATAGATAAATAAGGAGATAGAGGTGAAGAGAGACCATTATAATTAGAAAAAATCTTAAATTAGACCAAAGTTTTATTGAGGATGTTTTATAAATAAGACTTCTTATTAGTAGAATAATTTTTAATAATAAAATTTATGTATTATGTGCACATAATTTAACATTTAAAGTGTATCTTAAACCATACAAAATTATATAGGTTATAATATATACTAACATTTGTTCTTAAGATATATTTTAATAAATAAAATGACAAGATAAATTACACAAACCTAAGTAAAATCAAAGAAAAAATATATATATGCATCAACATTTTGCCTTAAGTGAAACTTAGAGAAAGTGAACAAGTGAGGTTAAACCTTTGATATTGTTAAGAAGCATTAAATAAAATGACCACAAAAAACAAAAAAAATGAAAAAAAAACTCTATAAAACATGGCTACAGTTGATGATGACTACACTAATCATGAGAAGCATCAAGAAATATCTAAGTAAATATTGATGAAATATTTTAACTCTAAGTAAGACATGTCAAGATGGCAAAAACATTGAAGTAGATGATCCAACCACTCTAACCTCGAAAAGATACTTCAAACAAAGATGGTGCAAATACCAAACATGACCATGAAAAACAACACATGATCATAAAAGAATAGTCCAAGTCATCAAAGAATAATCATAATATTAATCTAAAAGGGATCAATGTCGCTTCAAGGTAGTTGAATTATGCCGAAGCTAAGATAAACTAACCACACAAATAGAGAAGGAATTTGAAAAAAAATCTATTGTGTTATGTGTGTGTATCTCAATGGCTCTTATCTACAAATACATGATGAGAATTCACTACAGAAATATCAAATAGTAAAAATGTTGTTATGGGCACCATTCCACCTTGCTAATATGCATGGGTGTTTAGCAATTATAACCACCAAGTCATAAAGGAAATGATTTGTTGATATATAAAGATCAATATGAAACCATAGGATCTTAAACATTAAATGATTTTTAGTAATGTCGGTAGTATGCCTCATAAAACACTACACAAATGGATAATGGACTACTCAAACATCAAAAAGTTGGTATATGTTTAGATACTAGTAGTTGCTCCATACAAGAATATAATTACCCTTTCATGACCTATTGAAAATGTAGTTTAGACATTATCAATGAAATAATATATATCCATAATCAATAGTAGGGGTGTTACGAATCTAGTACTCTATGTGCCAAGAAAGCACTCACCAAGTTATTAAAATATACAAATAGGTTGATCCATTACTAAAATTGTTAAGGGAGAACTCTCAACATTTCCTTGTAATGTTGATCTATAAATAAAGATGAAATGCATATATCCTCAATATGTGTCTCGACAAATAATGTGCTTGATGAGGTACCCATGGAAAAATGAGAAATTGTGATGATATCATTGATTGAAGCTAACCAAAAAAAAAGTACAATGGTGAAATTTGGTCCAAAATATTCAAAGGAGGCCCAAATTTTAAGATTTTAAAATAAATTTAGATTATGTAAAACTATAAAAACCTACACCATTTAAATAAATAGCGAGTTTCAAAAAAATCACGCTGAAAAATACTTTAATGTACAAACGTTATCGTAATTTGAAATAAGAATGATCTAAATGGCATCTAAAGAATTATGAATAAAAAGTTCAACATGTCAAATCTCCAAAAAATGTATGTAACAATGCAAAGCTTTCAAACAAATACATGCAGTAAAGACATTCACTAGGAAAGGCCTTTGTATGACCAAGAAAATAAAAATAAAGATGGAGTTCTGAAACCAAAGCTCAATGGTGATGGGTAAGTGCATCAAAATATCAAAAAAAAGAACTAAAAAATTCTAGGCTTATGGTATCCTAGAATGGTCCAAGGACAACATGAGTAGGATGCATAAGTAGCTAAAGGAGAGGAGCTCAATAATGATAGGACAAAATCCCATAGTAGGGCTAAATTTAGATGATCTTTGAGTCGACAAAGGTTGAAGGGCGATCAACACCTCAAACATGTAAAAAATACTTCCCCTGCAATATGGATGAAGTATTAAATATTCACATTTTATAGAATTTGTCTAAAGAGAATTGTACTTCAAACAAAAAGTAGTTATGTGAACCTCGCATATCCCACTTAAAACATCTATAATATTTTCAATAACCTAAATAAATGAAACATGCACACCAATTGAATCTACCTTATATTTATTTAAACATGACAATGAAATGAATATGTAGTGTCATGGGTATTTATCTTGTTAATCTTTGCCATTTGTTTAATCTGATCAGGTTTAAATGTGACACTGATTATTGCTCACACATTACCCACTCTTCCATTTATTTCTTCTCTACTCATCCCTCTCATGTCCCTACTTTATTTTGCATGCTTAAAAGGTGGGGGTGAGGGTGGTGACGACTACATCTACATAATATATTTAAGATTTACATACAATTTTACTTTGCCAAGAGGAAGTTGTAAATATTGTTAGACATTTATAAATAAGTAATACAATATCAAAGTTTAAAAATTCCAAAACAAACTTATATAATTGTCGAAATCATTCATCAAATTTAGAAAAATTATGTGATAGGCTATTAATCAATTTTTTCATATAGTTTTTTCAAAAAAACCGAAATCTTAAATCTATAAATGATGTGTTGTTTCAATTTTAGAGGATAATCTATTTTTATTTTAATTAAATCTCATCTTATTTTTATTAGTAAAAGTAAAATACCCAATCTAAATTTTGTTGTAAAACATAATGTTATACAAATTTAGTGAGATTATTAAAAAAAGACTAAAAATATATATATATATTAAAGAATGATAAAAAACATATATGTGATAAAATCACACACTTTCTTTCCCACTTACAATAATCAATAGAAAATAAGAATGTTTATTTACTAAAAATAAGTTCCTCTCGTTTGAGTCTTCGTATATTATGTTGATGACAAGTAAAAATTATGTTTTTCAATTTGATTGGCCAAATTAAGTGTTATATGATCCCCATATGATGTAGGTGCATCATATTTTAAATGATTGTTTTGTAAAAAATTCAAATACAATTTTTTCTTAGAATGGGAAATAATTATGATAAAAATCATAACATTAATATACCTCTGACAAAAAAAACTACCAAATTTTAAAATTTAAAAATAAAAATAAAAATTGATCAAATAAATAATACAATATATGTCAATAAAAATAGTACTATTCTTTACATATAATTATAAAAATTAAAAACATAGTATTTATTAATATTATTTCCTTAAAATCTACTAATGATTTTATCTCTACGTATAGAATTAAATTTGTTTCTCATACTCTTAATATCTCTTAAGGAAGAGGTCATTGTATATGTTCTAAGGGAGCTTGACATTCACAAAATGAATATGTTGATGGATATGATTATTCTTGAGAGGAGATGATATATTTATCTTGTTATTTGCATTTATACAGCTATCATTTTCCATTGCTTTAACCAATTTTATTGATATATCGGAAGGTCAAATTGCCTTAAATATATTTTTATTTTACATTCTTGTTGAAGTAAATTCATTTTTTTAAGTGTTTTACTTGTTGAGAAGGCACAACATTTTACCTTAGGTTATAATGTGCATTTCTAACATTATATTAGAGAGAAAAAATGTTTAAAAAGTAATATTGAATTATATATATTAAAATAATTTTATTTTTGTGTTTTTTAAAAGTTTGAATAAAAATTTTAAATGTAAAAAGTGTTAAATTTGTTTAAATTATGTAGGATGTTGAATATGAGAAAACATTTTAAATCGGGGAAAAAAAATAGATTTATTTTTAAAAAGAATAGTTGATATTTTATTTATCGTTAAGCTTTTCAAAAGGCACGTCTTAAGATGAAAGCCAATTATACCTTATTTTAATTTGTAATTAGTGAAAGGTGTATCAATATGCCAACACAAATATCTCTATCAAAAAATAAAGGGTTAAAAAGAGACTAAATTTATGAAAATATTAAGTAAAGGTTTCCATAATAATCTAATTAAAAGTTTTAAAGCCCCCAACTATAAAATTAAACTTGGATGTAAATATATGCAAAACTAACTAAAAGTGAAATGGAATAATTTTTTTATTTATATAATTTTAAAGTTTTCATTCTAAAAATTTAAGATTGAAGGTTACCAATAGTGATGAAAATAAAAAAACCATCATAATTTTTAAAAATAATAATAATAATAATAATAATAATAATAATAATAATAGTACCAATATTTAATTTATTATTTTTACCTATATAAATTAAGGCTTATACTTTTCCAAGGTTCACAAATTCTCTTAAAAATAAAATAGCCCATAATTTAAACCTAAACTTGATATTTTCATGAGATTCACAAATTCTCTTGAAAACAAAAGTACCTATAATTTTGACAGGGACCGAGAGTGACACGTAAGCCCTTTCCAACCTTGTCTTCCATATCTTGTTTGGGTAAAGGCGTTGGTCACTCTCTGAAAATTTAACAATGTTTATGAAGTCAATAAATAAAATATTGTGATGTGCATTTTAAAGCGATGGAAAGCTACATAATATTAACTATTCATGCGGAGCTATTAAATGTATTAAGGAGTAATGAGCTCAACAATAAATTAAAGAATAATAAGGTTTGAGACCCATTTTAATATCTACATGACCTCTATATTGTCTTCTTTTATCCACGTTTATGATTGATTGACTTTTACAATACAATGGCTTCGCAAATTATTTCCACTTAGTCAAAATTTTAATGTTTATAGATAAATGATTTATGACAATTACGATGATGATTTTTAACGTCTTTTTTAATTATATAGGTTAAATAATAAGTTTTGAAAGACTTTGCAATTTTAAATAAGGGAGAGAATCGAAAAATAAAGCAATAAAGTTCAGATGGGACGTTTCTACCAGCAACAACGAAACGAGCGACTATATCCCCTCACAACGACTTCTACCAAAAATAAACAAAGACAAAGACTTACTAGGAAACTTTCACAAAGTTTCTGCCAAACCTATACTAGGGACCTGACCCATTTTTTACAGAGATTTAGTGAATTCTCACTAGGTCCCCTTGAACAGAGAGACATACAGGGTCACTAGGTCATTGCTTTTCTTTATTTTTTCTTTTTTTGAACCACTGACCATCCTTCCTTGATCTCACCTTGGAGCGCTGATGTGGTTTCTTCAACTGGGATGCAAGGCTGGGATTTGTCTTTCTTTGTTGTTTCAGGAGTAGTATCCGCCCTAGAAGAATCCAGATCTGGGATCTCCTTCGAGGAGGACGCTGGAATTGGCACAACGTTCCTTGGAGAAATTTAATCAACCAACAATTCTTCTTCAGATTATGACAAGCATTTGGGGTCCTTGTTTGAAGTAGGGGAAGCAGGGGCTTCAAAGGAAGAAGCAGAATCCTCACTGTCAATAGCCCACTCTTCGTCTACAACTAGCACTGATAGGGTTTTGGGGATATAATCTTTCTCCCAAGAAGAATCTTTCTTTTTTCTGAGGAGGCTACAATTTTGGTCAAGTGCTCAGTGCCAAAACAACTATAACAGCGAAATAATAAGGTCATTCTTGCTATAATTACTTTGACTAATAAATTTTGGAGTATGAAATTTGGAAGTACATTAAAATACACAACTCAAGATATTTTGATAAATAAAGGATTTTTTTTTTATCAACTAAATATGTTATTTGTGATTATAATGAGAATAATGTCATACACATATTTCATAAATGTGTTTTTTGTGAAATAAAAATAATTGCATATTAAAATTTGTTTTGGGGTTTTTCAAAAACACTACTTTCGCATTTGCATTTAACATCATGTTTTATAAGAAAGGATGTTGGCTAAGAAGAGAAAAAACCTATATCGAGTTTAAGAATGGTATCGAAAATAGGTACCACTATGCTAATCATGACCAAAGCCCTAGGAATCATAAGGTTAAAGAATCTAGAGGCACTCTATTAACAAAGTACAATACTTTATCGTAATGATTGATGAAAGTTATGAAGTGCTTCACTTCTAAAACAACATTTCTAACATAAACTTAAATTTATAACAATACATTAAAAAGAAAGTATATTCTTAATAAATAACATTAAACTTTTCATTTAAATTTTTTTTCTGAAAAACTAAATTCATTTATTTCTTTCACAAAACTAAATAAAATTTGCAAACGGAAAAAATACCAAATTTTTTCTAAATTTTATAAAATGCAAAACATCTCAAATCGAAATGATTTGAAAAAAATGATTCCATATACAAAATCATATCCCTAACTAAATACCAAATTAAATGAGCAATACCAAATTAAATGAGCAATTTTGCTCCATATTTTGTTTGGATAGAGATGTCGGTCCCCTTTTATGAAAATTTGTGAAAGTCGATAAATAAAAATATTGTGATGTGCATTTTAAAACGATGGAAAGCTATGGGATAGTTTAGTCATAACAATTTGTGCGAAAATATTAAATTTAATAATGGGAATGATAAACTAGACAAAAGTGTGCTCAAGGAATTAAAAAATATTTTAGAGATCCTTTTTAATATTTGAATGATTTTTATATTGTCTTATTATTAGTCTTAGTCTTTGAGGGTATATTAAAGCTTTTAATTTATTTTAATGTTTAATTAAATTTTGTTTTTTTATTAATCAAAATGTATTCTTTTTTGTGCATAAAAAAATTTACATTTTTTCAAAAGTTTAGTTGTATGTTTGTTAACAATAAATAGAAAAAAATCATTTATCTTTATTATCATTGGTTTAGATCTTTTACATGTTATTATAAGGCAAGCTAGTAATGTCATGCACAATATCCGTCATAATAAATTCATTTATGAAGACAACAGGGAGGATGGAAATAGATCTGTTGTTGTTTGCCATGTGATTTTATTTACTATGCATTCACCTAGATACCATCAACAAATATTGAATCAGCAGGTTGAATTTTGTAGACGAATTTGTACTTTGGCATGAATCATCGCCTAACCTAAAACATAATTTAATACAAAAACGTGCAGTTAACTCTCTAAATTCAAAAATGAATTGAGCCACAAGTAATGACCTTAATAGCGATAGGTACAGTTGGTACATGGATTAATGGTGATGGACGCTTGATCAAATCAACTTTAAATTGTAGCAGTCAATTTAACTGATGTTATGGACATGGTGCGTAGGGCTCAAGAACCGCAATCAAATCATTTATCCTACTTTTTTTGGCATTTTATTTGTTGTGGCATTATTTTTAGGGCATTGTAGAAAGGAAAGCCGAAGAATAAAAGGAGCCATCGCAGGGGATTCAACAAGCTTATTGTCAAAACTCTGTAGGTAATAGCAATACCAACAACTGGTGTTTTGTACATTTAAAATTCCATGGATTTTAATGTTGTAAACCTTGACTCGAGAGCGGAGCTTATACTTGGCAACATAGAGCTTTGCAAGAGATCCTCAAACAATATAGGACCAAAATCTAGTAAATTTCTTAAGATTATCTGCATATCGATGCCATTCCACCATTGTCTCAAAAAGCTTATTCAATCACATGAATCATTCGATAGTAAGGATGTGGATCAGGATCCCTATCACCCTTAACAAATCTTAGTTTTCAAAATTGATGAATATGCTGTTATAAGCTGATAGTAACAAAATAATGGTAAGATAAAATCTATTTTGTATGAAAAAATAGGAAAATTTAGAAATGAGAAAACAATATTAAATTATCATTTACTAATGAACCTAGAATAAGTTGCAATGTTTAAATAAAAAATAACAAATAAAAATTTGATGCTAAAAAATGCACTATAGAGAATATATAATCTAATTTTATATGTTATCTTCCTTGCATAAAAAAGTGATTTACAGATATCTCTGCACTCCCCTTGCAATTTTCCACTTTTCATATCACCCGTATTAATTTTGCATTGATTGCCCAATACTGTGATTATGATTGTGACAAGTTCATAGGTTCATAAGTTCATTCTCATCTCCCCACACCCACAATTGATTGATAGTAGTCTTGAATGTTAGCGCTACTTATTCCTAGTTATCTCTACTTATTCCCAGTTATCTCTGCTTATTCCCAGTTATCTCCGCCTCTTACGCCAATTAACTCTGCTGCGCTCTAACAATTGCATGTTTCCGCTAACGAATGCTCTCTAACTGTTGCATGTGCGTGAGTTAAGCTCATGTGCGTAAGTTAAGCTAACAAAGGAGGTTTAGATAATGTAAGATTAACGCATCTTTGAAGTCAATGAAAAATTCTAAGTTTTTTTTCAAGAAGCTGCTATGTTTTTTTCTCTTCTCTATTTTTTAATCTGCAAGTTTTCAATCTAATACTATTTTTCCAGCAAGATCTATAATTTATTTTGCAGATTCCACTGCAATTTTACATGATATCAGAGCCTGGTTGCCAAAAAGAAGAAGTACAGTATTTTTTTTGCAGATATATAAGATCAGAGCTGAAAAAAATGGAATGTTCACCCTCTGCCATTCTCACACCATACAACTATTTTGATTGGAAGCCATAGATTCTACTTCAGCTCAGAAGTAGAGGCCTCTATCGAATAGTTATGAATACAGAGGTTGAACCCAATCCAGCAGTTGAAAAATCCAAATACTTCAACCGCATGGATGAAGCATTTGGTTTGCTATGCTTATCCATCTCTCTAGAATTGTTGTTTCATGTTGAGGCATGTACAACTCCTAACCAAGTTTGGAATACATTGGAGACTCTTTTTGGAAAGCAAGATGAAATGCAGGGTCATATCCTTGAAAATGAGCTCAACTCATTAGATCCAAGGATTTTTGATAATATTCAAGATTTATTCACAAAGTTCAAGGCCTTATTGCTTCAACTCAAAGGATCTGGTATTGACAAATCCAAGGAAGAAAGCAAATTAATCCTTTCTATTCTATCAAAGTTGGGTCCAAAATATGCAGTATTTGTCTCTGCTTTCCACACAGTTAGGCTCACAACAGGAGCAACTTGGAAGATGCCCACACTGGATACCTTCATTGAGTCTCTAGTACATGAGTAGGATAAGATTATAAAGATGGGCACATTGAAGAATTCCAAAGCTCATGCACTTGTTGTGCATGCAAGTGGGAAGAACAATTCCAAATCCAACCAGCAATTCAAAGGCAAAGAAAAAAAGGATTCATATCCAAGAAAGGAAGGCAATCCCAAACCTCCAAATGGATCTACTGGCTCAAAAGAAAAGAAGGACAAAAAGGGCAAATCAAAGTGCAGCTATTGCAACCGTGGGTACCATCCAGAATCATCATGCATAAAGAAGACCATTGATCTCATGGCTCAGACACTTCAACAACATAATCTTGGTAGCCTTATCCCTGAGAGTGTCAAGAAGAAGCAGGAAGAAAAAGCACCTGAAACAAGAGACAATGCTCATGCATTGATTGCTATTCATTCTTCTTCAGATGCATGGATCATAGACTCTGGAGCTTCACACCACATGGCAGCCACAAAAGAAGCTCTTTATTCTTTGAAACCATATTTTGGTTCTCCTATTCTCATGGGAGACAGTTCTCCTGTAGAGGCAACTGGAATAGGGAGGGTAGAGGTTGGAATTGGAAGTTTTGAGAATGTCTTACATATTCCAAAGCTTTTTGTTAATCTTCTTTCTGTGTATCAAATGACACATACTGGAACCGGTAGGAGAGTTGAATTCACCCTTGATTTGGGGACCATATTTGACATGCAAGACAACTCCAAAATTGTTGTTGGTAAGGCAAATCATCAATCTCATCTGTACACTTTTTCTGATTTTGTTGCTAAATCAGATTCTACTTTACTTCTAACACATGCAAATGATGAAAGTAGAATTTGGCATGAAATATTTCGTCATTTAAATTTTAGATACATGCAACAACTTAAAAACATGGAATGGTTAAAGGCTTGCCAGCCATAGACTTTTCTGATGGAATTTGTGAAGGATGTGCTCTTGGAAAGCATCCACAAGAAAAGTTTCCAAAGGGGAATGCATGGAGAGCCTCCTCTCCTTTAGAGCTTGTTCACAATGATCTTATGGGTCCATTTCCTGAACCTTCCATGAGCAAAGCCAGATATGTGTTAACATTCATTGATGATTACACAAGATACACATGGGTGTATTTTCTCAAATTCAAATATGAGGTGTTTGAGAATCTCAGGATTTTCAAAGCCCATGCAGAGAAGCAGTCTGGGAAAATGATCAAGATCCTCTGCATAGATAATGGAGGGGAGTATGTCAATAATGATGTCCAACATCTTTGTGATGAAGCAGGAATACAATTGTAGAACATAGTTCCATACACTCCACAACAAAATGGGGTAGCTGAGAGAAAGAACCGATCTTTGAAAGAGATGGCTAGCTGCATGTTGCGTGGTAGGTCCCTTCCCTCCAAATTGTGGGTTGAAGCAATCAACTGTGCTTTGTACACACAAAACAGATATTTTCACAAATCTGTCACACGACAAACACCTTTTGAAGCATGGAAAGGCAAGCAACCAGAAGTCACACATTTTCACATCTTTAGATCTCATGCTTGGGCACACATTCCTGTAGATAAGAGGAAGGATTTGGAGCCTCAAAGCAAAGAATGCATCTTTTTTGGATATCTAGATGGTGTAAAGGGATACAAACTACTAGATCTTTCCACAAAAACACTCTTCATTGAAAGGAGTGTCTACTTTGATGAAAATATTCCACATGCATCTCAGGTACAACATGCCACCACCTCTATGCTTCCTCATCTTACAAATCTCAGAGATACATGCAATCATTCTGATCTTATTTTAGATATTTTTGAATATGATTCAGAGGAACATGAGCATGCATATGCTGATCCACAACCAATCCTTGATTTGGATTCGAGTGATGATTAAGTATCCCATGTGGAAAATCAAATAACTAGGAGCTTAGCTGATATATATGAAGTCCCTCATGCACTCTCAACTACCAAGCCCATCATGCTGATGCATGCCTATGTGGTTTTAGCATCTGATCCTCAGAGTTATGCAGAAGCTACAGGGAATCCTCTTTGGGAAGCAGCCATGGATGAGGAGTACAACTCCCTCATTGCAAACCAAACTTGGGATTTGGTTCCACTTCCTTCCAATCGCAAGCTTGTCAGATGTAAATGGGTCTCTAGGACAAAGAAATCAGCAGATGGACATGTGAGCAGATACAAAGCACGGTTGGTCGCCAAAGGTTTTCAACAAGTTCATGGCATTGACTATGATGAGACTTTTGCTCCAGTGGCAAAAATGGACTCCATTCGATTGGCTCTTGCCATTGCAGCATCAAGAAGGTGGGAGGTTCATCACATGGATGTGAAGAATGCATTTCTTCA
The DNA here is from genome assembly GCA_037957365.1 of Torreya grandis. Classification (NCBI taxonomy): domain Eukaryota; kingdom Viridiplantae; phylum Streptophyta; class Pinopsida; order Cupressales; family Taxaceae; genus Torreya; species Torreya grandis. Next base: position 246,393 of record JARHVA010006273.1, read on the forward strand.
CGGTGATCTTGAGGAGGAGATCTACATGGAGCAGCCACAAGGGTATATACAAAATTCCTCATTGGTATGTAAACTCAAGAAGTCACTCTATGGCCTCAAGCAGGCACCTAGAGCTTGGTATGCTAAAATGGATTCTTATCTTCTGTCTCAAAATTTCATACGATGCAAATCTAATCCAAATGTTTATATGCTAAGAACATCTGATTCTTTGTTGCTCATAGTACTCTATGTAGATGATCTACTAATAACAGGTGATTTACCCACCGCCATTACTGCAATTGAAACCATTTTGCATGATAGATTTTCTATGACAGACATGGGTCTCCTACATTTTTTTTCTTGGCCTTGAAATCAGCTAGAATCAATCAGGAATCATAGTTGCTCAATCCAAGTATGCACGAGATCTCTTGGTTCGATTTCACATGACTAACTTCAAGTCAGCTGTCACACCTTTCCTATCAGGGGTCAAGCTTGAAGATGGCAAGGATACACCATTGGTTGATTGCACACGCTACCGTTAACTTATGGGGAGTCTTCTTTATCTCACTCACACTCGTCCAGATCTCTCATATGCAGTGGGGGTTATTTATAGATACATGCAAGAGCCGCATGAGCTACATTGGAAGGCTACCAAGCATATACTTCGCTATGTCCAGGGAACCATTTGCTATGGGATTCATTATTCAGCAAGTTGTGCTTTGGATCTCATTGGCTACACTGATTCTGACTGGGCTGGTGATAACATTGATCGCAAGTCCACTTCAGGATATGTTCTTAGTTTGGGATCAGGGCCCATTTGTTGGTCAAGTAAGAAGCAATCTACCATTGCTTTATCATCAATAGAAGTTGAATATAGAGGTGCAGTCAATGCTACCATTCAAATCATTTGGCTGCAACACTTCCTAATTGAGCTTGGTATCCTCTTTCATCATTCGACTGTCATTTGGTGTGACAATCAAAGTACACTAAAGGTTTGTAGAGATCCCATACAATGGCAACAAACCAAACACATCGAGATCCACATGCACTTCATCTGCGAATTGATACATGATGGATTCATCGACTTGCAGTATTGTACCACTTCTAAACAGATTGCCAACATCTTCACAAAGACATTCACTGAGCAAAAGTTTCATTTTCTACGAGACCTTCTTGGTGTGAAGAACACTGCAACACAGTAGCTGCCATGCACACTTAGTGTACTTTTGAGGGGGGGTTTTATTCCCATAGGGTTTTCCTTCTTTCCTCTTTTTTTTGTCTCTTTAGTTAGACTTAAGGGGGGGTGTTAGTGCTACTTATTCCCAGTTATCTCTACTTATTCCCAGTTATCTCTGCTTATTCCCAGTTATCTCTGCCTCTTACGCTGGTTAACTCTGCTACGCTCTAACAATTGCATGCTTTCGCTAATGAATGCTCTCTAACTGTTGCATGTGCATGAGTTAAGCTCATGTGCATGAGTTAAGCTAACAAAGGAGGTTTAGATAATGTAAGATTAACGCATCTTTGAAGTCAATGAAAAATTCTAAGTTTTTTTCAAGAAGCTGCTCTGTTTTTTTCTCTTCTCTATTTTTTAATCTTTAAGTTTTCAATCTAATACTGTTTTTCCAGCAAGATCTATAATTTATTTTGTAGATTCCACTGCAATTTTACATTGAACAACATTTTTCATTTTATTTAGGATTTTTGATCTGATCTATGCAGCCCATCATGGGACACTGTCAAGCTGACTCTAAGAAAAAAAGTGGTGTGTCTGGGTTTGATTTGTATGGAGGAGTTTTTAGCAGCAAGATTTTTGGATCGAATCCCAACATAGAATAGGATTCATTAAAGAAGTGGGATCAACACTCCACAGTGACCCCACGATGGAATTTTGCCTGCATCTTCTAGTGCAAACCAAGCATACCCACCAAATTTATTCCTAATGACTCTCAGCACAGTATGAGCACTCCTCCCAGGTCTAAAAGCATAAGATTTTTTACTAAACCTAGGTTCAAATATAGGCTCCAATATCATAAGCAAGACCTCATGCACAATCCTATCTTGAAAAGGACTTGACTGTGTAGATGTCCTGAGCAATCTAAGATTGGTCTTAGCCAAGTGCTACACATGCCTAGTCTTATCCTTGGGAGGCCTGATATAAAATCACACATTAAAATTCTTGTCTGAAAGAATGTTTTTCAGTTTAATGTCTTTGTGCACTTCGCATCCATTTATGCCTACTTACTTTGATTGCCTATTGTTGAAACTCATAAGTTGTTATCTTTAATTTTTAAATTAATTTATAGGTCATTACAGTTAATGACTCTTTGCATGCAACCATGTTGTTGTCTACCATTGAACACAAGTCCAACCAGAACTGATCAGTCAAATAGTCATATGCTGAATATGTTAGATTATCAAGAGAAAGCAACAACATTTTCTAAAGTTTAGGACACACCCAATACTCTTCATCTAGGATAGCTTCTCAGGCCACAAATTTGCCAAATGCCTTTTTATACTGGGTCTTACAATCTTGATCTATAGGTTGCAATCTATCAAAGGAGAAATTAGATAAACCTATAGGATCAGTCTAGGTGTTGTTGAGTTCTCAATCATTACAGCGATGTTATTGTAATGTACTATAACATGCTTCCATGTTTGTTTTCTTTAAATCTTCTGCCTATGAAACAATAAATAATAAAAAAATAAGCTTAAGCCACCATTAAAAATAACAAAGGTAATATGCAACTGATCTTCTGCCACCATTAACAACAATAAACATAATTAGGTTGGATTTACAGGTAGCAGGACACTTCTAGGAAGCCACAGTGAGTATGTTTCTACTTAGTCTCTATCACCACCAAAACAAGGCAATGACAATCACATAACACTTTAGAATGCCACCAAAGGAAATGCAGATTGTTACAACATAATGGTGAGAAGTGTTCACATGTTTTGCCAGCTCCTATCAACTATGGTGCTATGTGTTTACCACCACCTTCCATTTGTCTTTCTGCAAATTGTCCCTTCTAACTATGCCCTGCCACCTCCTCAATAGAGTTTGAGTCTTGGATGCAATTAAATCATTAATTTTTAAATCAAGGTTCTTTATTCTATTGACAATTAAATTTGTCAGTTCCCTAATCCCATTTATTTTATTTTATTTACTATTTAATCAAGATATCACATATTGTTGGCTTCAGTGTAGGTTCCTTCCAAAAGTATATAAATAATTAGTTTAATTTGAATTTAGTTTTTTTATTCTAATATAAACAGTGTTTATATAAAAGGAAGAAAATAATGTCGAAAGAAAATAAAAAATGGTAAAATGAAACAAGTATAGGAAATTATCTTGTTTTTTTAGTTTTTAGTACCTATAAAATTAATGAGCACATATAGTTTTGAAATATATCATAGTTTTGGAGTACATGATCAGAGTGCATACATGTTGTATAAATATTAAGAGTTTCAATTTCTAAAGAAATAACAATGTGATAATGTACAATAACTTATAAATACTAGAAGTAAAATCAATGAACATATATAGTTTTGGATTATACGATCAGAGTGCGTATATGTTGTATATGAAAAACCACTGTCATAACTTCTTATTAAATGGGAAAAGAAATAAAAAAATTTCTTGATGTAACACAACAAGTAAAAACATATGGGAAGTTGAGCTTTCATAGTTTGGGACCGGCTCTATTGCTGTTATGGCACCTCTCATGGCGTATTTTAAATGGATTAAAAATCAATCAATGTATAGTATTTTATATCACTAGTAGTAGTATGAACAAGGAATCATGTTAGCCCTTATGTTTGTAATGGTTGATTTGTAAAGTACCAAAAAAAATGATTTAAAAAAAAAAATTGTTAATTGATTTTTCAAATATTTAAATCAAATCAATGAAGAAATCAAAAACAAATTTAAAGTGTGGCTGGATTTATTTTTTATAATAATTTTACTTTTTTACCTTTTTCTTTTCCTAAAAATTTATGAAAAGTTTAATCTTTCTACCCTTTTTTTTCCTAAATCTTATATTCAAAATTCTTTTGATGACAATTATCTATTTAACATTACCTTTAAAATATTAATGTAATTCATGATATACATATATATGTTTAAGATTTGATAAATATATTTAAAAAAATCAATTATAAGATAAAAATACAATTTTAATTAAATTTTTGAAAAAAAATAAAAATAAATAATATATATTTATTATTTTTGAAGGTCTATTTAATGTTGTACAAAAGAAAGAAAAATGAAATATAATTTATAAATAAAAAAATGTAAATACGTCCATTAAATCTAGGTTTATATATATCCACTCTTTATAATTAATCTTTTTTCTTGATAAAAGCATATCATACGAATAATTGTTCTTTACATGATTATTTTTCCTTAAAATAACAGAGAGAAATCCAAACCTAATTATTTTTGGTTAAATCTCATCATCTTTTTATCCTTTCTCCATCAATATTAGAGATATTCCTAATGTTATATATTACAATATCATTTTCATATATATGATTTTACCATTATACAAAAGTTTTGTTCTCAATAAAATGTGTGTGATAAATATATTAAGAAAAAAAAATGTTAATTCAATGCCATTGACTCTTCATAAGAATAAACTATCACAAACCAATAATGTAAAACACAATCTATTGTTTGTATTTAAATAATTTAAAAAAAATGAAAATAAAAAATAATAATATATATTTATTATTTTTGAAGGTCTATCTAAAATTGTACAAAAGAAAGAAAAATTAACTATATTTTACAAATAAAAAAATGTAAATATGTCCATTAATTCTAGGTCTTATATATATCTACTCTTTATAATTCATTTTTTTTCTTGATAAAAATATATCATATGGATAATTGTTCTTTACATGATTATTTTTCCTTAAAATAATAGAGAGAAATCCAAGCCTAATTTATTTTGGTTAAAGCTCATCATCTTCTTATCCTTTCTCCATCGATATTAGAGATATTATTAGTGTTATCTATTACAATATCATATATATATATATATGATTTTACCATTTTTACAAAGGTTCGGTGCTTAACAAAATATGAATAAAATGTATGATAAATATATTAAGATTTTTTTTAATCCAATGCCATCGACTCTTCATAAGAATAAACTATCACAAACCAGTAATGTAAAATAAAATCGATTGTTTGTATTTAAATAATTAAAAAAATAAAAAAAATAAATGATATAAGAGTTACGCGTAAAAAAAATAGTAGTCTCTCACTTAAAGGTGTTATTTTATTTCTCCATGGAACTTATCTATTAGTTTTATCGCACGGTACATGGTATAACGTGATGGCATTATTAAAACATCTACAAGGTACCATCCATCTACGTAATTATATCTCGAAGTTCTTGGTCACTGTATTTAAAACAACAAATCATCATTTAAATCTAAAACAGATCTGGGAATATAAACTAGTATATATAATAATATACAATATAAATGTAATAGTGTTATTATTAATTTATATATAAAATAATTGAGTAAATAGTGTTACAACTAATATATAGTATAACAAACATTATATTTAAAAAATATATAATATATAAAATATTGTAATTATTTGGAATATACAAAGTATAGTATATAATTATTAAATTGGTTTTATGGTCATTATAATATTTATTTCTCATATTAATATTTTTCATAAAAAATTGATTATTGATTGTAAATATATAATACAATTTTTTTAGTATATTATAATATTGTGTATAACATATTATATAAAAAAAGCTTAATTTAAAATATATTATGTTAGAATATATAGATAGAAGTTAGAAATCATCATTTGATTATTTATATTTCTCAACATGTTTAAGGATGGTCTTGAACACTTGGATTATTTTTGTATAATTGATTCACTTCATGCTGAGATGAAAGAGATAGATAATCCTCATGATATCATCACTTACAACACCATCATTAAGGCTTTGTGTAAATAGACCCTCAAATGACACAAGATGGTTTTCTTCCAGATATTAGAACTTACAATACCTTGCCTAATAGTCTCTACAAGCTCGATATGGAAGATGAATCTCTCAAGTGAGTAGCTGCAATGAGGTTATCTAAATTTTAGGTTAAAAATATTATTTTGATGTGGATGATTAAGAAAAGTTCTTATTTTTTAGTTGATGTATTAAATGACATTAATTATGATTTTTTTTTAATGCCAAAAAAATTTGTTCTATAACTGAAATTATTTATTTCTACTACATATCTTTTAGGATCGTAGGTGCTTCTAATTCAAGAGTGTCAGTAACATAATTGATCTTATTTCATCTCAAGCCCAAGTTTGTTTTTATATTTCTTCATCACCTTCTAATCTTTAATATATAATTATGAAATAAGATTCCCTGTTTCTTAATGCATTTATTACAATTTACTTTAAATCCATGAAAAAAATAATTCTTCTATATGATGTAAGTTAACTCTCTATTAAACTAGAAGACTGGTTCAAAAAACTATATATATTAAATTTTTATTTCAATTTCTATAAAAAAATGTTTGATTTGTGTTAGATAGGTAAATAGTATATTACTTTTCTTTAAAAGAATTTACTATTTTTTTTAAATTTGATTTGATACTTCAAAAAAGTTTTGGAGTCTTTTCTTTTTACCCTAGATGGAGCTTGGTTATTCTACATATATTAGTGGTCTCTTTAATTTAAACAATCCAAATATTTTATCTTTTACTAAAAGTTTAGATTACTTACCATATCTCTTGAATCTTAATATATCTATCTAGATTTTATAAGATCTATTTTAATCCATAGTAGTTACGTGCAAATTTTAATATCCAATTTTCTTAAATAAATAAAAAATTATTAAATACCACAGTCCTTGGTGCTAAAACTAGTGACTATTTGACTGGTTCATGACAGGTCTGTGATTGTTTTAGAAAATATTTTTGACCTTTTATGTTGCTTGGATTTAAATTACCTCTGATTTAGTTGGCATTGTAAAATGGATTTGATAAATGTAAAACAAAAAATAATGCATATGTATAATAATCAATCAATCGTTGATGTTGAAGAATACAAGCCACTATCAAGAACTCAATGCAATAACATAGATGATGCTTTAGAAAAATAAAACCTTTTTAAAACTCAAAATTTTAAATATAATGTGGGTGATTTCTTGTTTGATGCATTTCAAGTGCCATTGCACTTTTGATACACATCAATAGAGTTGCCTGTTAGAATTAAAGAACATTTTCTTAGCTACTTAAAAAAAAAATGACACCCATGCACTAAGATATTTTGCATTGGAATTAGATATTAGAGAGCTATATAGATTGCACCAAATAGAAGACACTAAAAAATATTTCTGCTAAATGCAAAATTTTTCAGCTTCATGCATAGCTAATGGTGAGCATGGTCTATGGGGTGATAATTTTTGCATAAATTGGCTTTCTAGATGGCTAAATATTTCCATTTGTGTTTGGTATTTGACAAGAAAATGTAAAGGCCATTACGAATCATTATATTATAAAAAAATAAACAATTATCAAACCCCCTAGCAAGAACCCCACTATTAACAAATTGATATATGCTTTCTCTTTATTGGTAGATGAATGCTATAAAAATAGAATCATGTGGACTATTTAGAATGATGGAAACCACATCTTGTTGTGGTGATAACATCTTTAGCTCTATTTTCTATTTGACAAAAAAAAGCTTTTGACATACGCTCCTTGCATCACTATTGGGAATAATCTTTTTATAATGCATTTATTTTTGAAAATGAAAAGGCACAAACTTGTTTGAAAAATAATCTAACATACAATGTCATAAAAAAAATAGCTGCCATTACAAATTGGCAAGCATACATTGTAAAAATGGGTTTTATTTATGATGAAGGTGGAATAGAAGGCAATGAATTCATTATCCAATGGATTTCAAATGTGTTGAACATAAGTATTTATCTATGGTCATCCAAAATTCAACAAATTCTCAAGACCTATAATGCCTCTACTTAGTCACAATCTTTATATAACATCATATTATTTGAAACATATACAACCCATGTGTATTATAAACCATTGACACCCTGAGAACATAATGAAGCAAGAACTAGTGTCATTGTTGATTGCATATAAACATCCCAATTAAAAAAAAACTCTCTTTACACCAATCAAAGAACATTGCATGCAGAAAAAAACTAAAACATTTGGACTACAACCCATTAACAAAAGACAAGAATATAAATCTGTAATTTGACACTAGTACTACCAAAATGCAACCACCATTACATGAGCCTATCGTCTGTTCTCGTCACTTAAAGAGCATGGCATCAAATAAAATAATAATAAAAATAAGAATATTAACATCAAAACCAATAAGCAAATTCAATAAAAAATTATAGACACATTAGTCCATGTTTATAAACAACTACAATTTAAACACAATATAAAGCCTTTTATTCAATTTGAAAAAGACACTTGCAAAAGGTTAATTCCAAACACAAAAGAAACTCTCAAAAAAAATGTGTGACATGCAATCAATCATTGAAAAATAGAAAACTTATTGCATTTACAACACCTATTAGTATTAGACTAAACAAACAACTACAATTTGTAAGCATGCTATCAGATCTTTAAGAAAGACTTGTTGCACTTAGAATTGCATTTGCACAAATAAGAAATTTAGGCTTAAAAAAACCATGGATTGGATTGACTGAGCCAATTATCAATGTCCCCTCAAGCATTGATAGAATTCAGAAAGTATTATCTAGTTCCATAGATGAAAGAACAAATATTGTAGTAGCTTTAAAACGTCGATTGGAATACAAAAATGCATACCAAAAAGGAAAAGTTTATTCCAAAGTTATGATGGAGGCACTAAAACAACTTTGTGCCCAAAAATTGTACATTGCTCATGATGTAGATTGACTCTGATTAGAAACCATTTATATCTAACAATGCCATAGACCTTGTAAATAGCAATGATGTGTCTAGTGATCCTAAAAGCAGTAATGATAGCAATAATAGTTTGTCTTCTGACACAATTCAGACCAAGTCTAATGACACTTTGGTGCATGGTTTTGTGGATTGAACATGTATTACTACATTAGAAGACATGTTAATTGTAATAGCACCAACTAAAAGAAACTATCCTTTTGGTATTTTCAAAGATAAACACTCAGAAGAAATGAACTTTTTAACACTTTTATTTGGTAATCCTTGTGATGATGACATTGTTTTTAGTTACTCCTATCAAAAAATATCGTAATGCGAGCTTTTGCATACTAATCACCGATTTCCATACCATCTTACCAATTTATTTTTCAAAGCCTTAAAATTAATCATAGAACAAGTTGGAAAGACAATGTGGATTCAAATTAGAAAGGGTCAACTAAAAGGAAGAAATATTTTGGCCAAAGATGTCAAATACAAACCAAATTTAGAATAATTTCTCAAATAAAAAGTTAGTTATGTGGATTTCAAAAAAAAAAAAAAAAAATCCTGATTACATGCAAAGTCTTATAAAAATATGTCTACCATGATATGAAAATTAGGGCCTCTAACATTTTTTTGACTTTTACAAGTGTTGAACATTTTTTGGCATCCATTAACCAATGCATTGAAATAATTATATCTAAAACATCATAAAAAACTCAAATTCACAATTGAAACAATTGAATTTATCAAATGACATTTCTTTTTTTGCAGAAATAGATCTAGTCACTTGCACATGTTATTACAGACATTGTATCAATGCATTAAAATAAATGTTATGTGAATATGAATCATTTCTAGGTAAAATCATAAACTAATTTTTCATAACATAATTTTATTGTAGAGGAAACACTCGTGATCATTGGTTAGTATGGATAAAAAATGGACTAATATATGGAAATGCCCAAAATTCAAAAATATTGCATTTTATAGATAAATACATAACTTATAACACTGATATCTTGGAAAATGACTTGGAAAAATTACATACACACCATCATACCAACAACTATAGAAAAAAGAGAAACAAAAAATATAGATACAATTTCCCCCAACTCCCAATGAAACAAACAACAATACTTGAGCCATGTGAAACAAAAAATGAACTTGCAAAGTCAATATTAAAGAAAACTTACTTGATGCTAACCACCAAACATTATAATACTTCAAATGACTTCCACATCTTATTACACGATCTTAAAATAAATGAGACTCCATACATAACAACAATATAAAATACACTTGAACAATCCATGATTTTTCTTATGCACAAGCCATCTCAAGTGTGGATTAACAGTTCCATAACAAATATGACATACTTATGGCAAGCCAACATAAATACACAATTTATTTTAAATGCATATGCTAAAAAAACATATTATACTTCATATATGACAAAAAGCAACCAAAAAATTACTCGTGATTTTAAAAAAATACGTAGACAACATGCAACAATAAATATAAATGCCATTCAAATGTTACATAGACTTGGGAATGCAATGCTAAACTATCAACAAATGTTTGCACAACAAGCTATTCACATAGTATTATCATTGCCATTGAGTCATTGCTCAAGAACATGTGCCTTCATAAACACATCTTGTCTTGATGAACGAACATTTATTATAAAATCTCCTTTTCTCTTGAGACAAGATCAAGATGAATCCAAAAATGTCATGCAAATCTATCATAGACTATTACATTGCCCATCCTACAATTATAGATCATGTTTGTCTAGCTGAATTTGTTTCAAAGTACCAAAAAAATGGTAAGCCATTGAAAAAAAGGCCACAAATTATATGCTTTATGAATTATAATAAGCATCTTGACCTTCAAAATCATTGCCGTGAATGGTTACTATTATATGTGCCATTTAAAAACAATGAAAATAGTTTAAAACAAAACTTTGAAACATAGAGAGAGGCGTACAATTTGCAAATCAAGACGATAATACATAATGAGTCGAAGTTCAATCATAACACCAATCCTATGTGGGGAAACATGTAAGATGATATTTCCCAACTTAACTTGATACTAAAATCAAAAGCAAGACAAGATTCTATTTTAATATAAGAAAATCTATAGAAGAAGAGTATGATTTACAGATGGACTTACCATTGATAAACCTTACACCAAGAAAAAAAAGTTTGAAACCCTTTGAAATCGGACACCATCCATTCATTATTGACAATGTTGAATACTATAAAAAAAAGGAATGTTAAATCATGAATAAGCTGCAAGTGTTAAAGACATTAATTTTAAAAAACATCTAAACAAAAACAAGCCATTATACTTATTATTAATATGAGGTGCAGGCACTGGAAATACTTTTAAAACAAAAGTTATATATGAAACATTGGTTCATATTTATGCATAATATATTGATAGTGATCCATCCAAGCCAAACGACCTCATTCTTGTATACACAAGTAAGGCTGTGCATAATGCAACTGACATAACACTACAATCTACTTTTTTGTTACCTTTTAACAAGTCAGAACTCTTTTCCCTAAGAAATGAATGGCTTGATACATTGTGCAAATGTTATAATCAACTACATATATTGCTAATTGATGAAATCTCACTTATAGGAGCAAAAATGTTATACTATATTGATAAACTTTTGCGTGACATAAATCAATTGCTAACCACGTATTTTGGCAACATTGACATGATCTTTTATGGAGACTTATACAAATCTCAACCTATAAATTATTTCCTTATATTTGAACACATATAAATGAATAAAGAAATAGTACCATATGTTTTTTGGAAAGAAAATGTGAAATGTTATGAGCTACATCAAACTATGTGCAAAAAGATCAAAATGTTGTCAATGTTCTAAACAAAATACATACATGATCACACACAGAAGATGGCATAACATATCTTAATCATAATTATCTATGTCTAGCACCAAATAACCCTTTGTTCCCTTATCTTTTTTACTTGGACAATGATGTGGATGTACACAATGCCAAAATGTTGGCACTAGTTATGCATAAAGAATTTTTTATTGATGCAATAGATAAGAAAGATGACACACATAATGAATGTCAAGGATATGATAATGTTGTATGCCTACCTAAAAAATTTACTTTGAAACTTGTTATGCTAGTTGAAATTTTTGCTGGAAATTATGATATGCAAGATGGCCTTGTCAATGGCTCTGATGGCATAATTAAAACATATACCAAAAAAGATAACAATGACATTATTTGGGTGAAATTCAATGAAAGTCATGTTAGGCATTCCCAGAGAGCAAAACATATTCATTTGTATAGAATCCATATTGAATTAAATTGGACTATAATCTTCCGTATTTCAAAATTTGCTCCAAAACTTGCTCACCAAAAAACAATAATAATACGAAGCCAATTCTTAGTGCAGTTAGTTTGTGCATGTACAATACATAAATCTTAGGGTCTAACCATGGAAGGCATTGCATTCAATCCGCTAGGTGTACATAGGCATGGATTGACATATACAACACTTTCTCCTGTAAAGACCATGGAATCATTATATTTGCTAAGCCCATTTACAAAAATAAACTTCAAGCTCAAAAAAAATTTCTGATGAGATGTCAAGATTAAAATCGTAGTCAAGATAGGTATTACAATATAAATTGAAATCATGTGTTATTGACTCATCTATAGTGGTATGCTCTTTGAACACTCACAACCTCCAGTTGCATTTGGAAGACATTGTCAACAACCATGATTTGATGAGGTGTGACATATTGTGCTTACAAGAAACATACATGTCAATTGCTAGCACTTTTAACCACTTTAAAAAAATCAAAACTTGTAATTCAATACAAAATGTTTATGTTATTATGATATGGGTGAAAACAAATGTCGCTACTTCAAATCTAATGCAATACACTATAAATGAAATAGAAACATTGCCAATAGAAATTGAAATATGCCAACATGTATTTACAATTATAAACATCTATGCATCTCCATTTGCTTCTATTTTAGATGTCATAAATGTTATGGAATAAAAAATATCAAATGTAATCCCATCAAAACAAATTTATATATTGGGAGACTTTAATATTGATATGTCCACCTCCAACAAATCAACAATGCTTCATGAGAAACACATGTTAGCTTGTATCATGCATTTCTTACCTAGAAAACATAAATAATATGCAAGTAGAATCATAGACCATGTATGGTCAAATACTATAAAAGAACATAACCAAATTCTAACAATAGATACTTATTGGACTGATCATAATGCTATTTGCCTAGTCATAAATGATACCACTTGAACACTAGCACAAAAATAGAGGTGAAATTTTATGATGAGAACAACAACCTCATGCCTTCTCTTAGACATAAAAAATAACACTATTCAACTCAATAATGAGCTAAGGTCCTTTATTAAACTCTTATTCATTTATGAGATTTTATGTATTTATAATTTGTGTAATCTGCAGTAACACTAGTAAGATGTACATGCCAGAGTACGTCAAGTATGAAATGAAAAAAAGTTAATAAGTTGTTACAATTATTGTCTAAGTGCTTATTTGTAAACAAAGCATTGATGATTTGTCCAAGCCATGTGCTACCTTCATAAGAAATAGAGAAACATCTTCAAAATCTCATTGAGCATACACCACATCATGGGTTTGAACATAGATAAGTTTCAGGCCTAGTTTCTATTACTCACATATTAGTTGTTGTTACATAATTGGAGAAATGAATGTTTGTAACAATTGGAAACAATAAACATAGTAAATTCTAAAATAGAATTTTATATTCTAACCACTAAGTGCTTAATTTGAATGCAAAGATTCTGAACCTGTCCAACTTAAATGTTAGCTTCATAAACACAAACAAACATCTTGCTAATCTCATTAAGCCTACAACTTATCCAGAGTTTGGACATAGGTAAGTTCCTACCCTAGTTTCTATTATTCATGTTTTAACTACTCTAACAAAATTGGTGATGCTATGATTTTCAGTGAAATATTGTTATGTGTGTTTGTCAATAGTGTAGCATTAAAAAATTAATGTTTCTAAAAACTAGAAATGAAAAAAACAATAAATTTTGACATAGAAATCTATATCTTAACCACTAAATATTTATTATACAAACAACAAATTCAAACTCGGGGCTATGTTATAACTCAAGAAAAAACAAAAAAAGGACTATTTCCATGTTTTGATGTAAGAAACATATACTCAAACAACTGTTGATTTGCATGGCCATTCTGATCTAATTGTTAGCAATTACAATGACAAAAATTTAGTGCCATCATTCATTGCCATAAGCAAAGAACCAACCAAAATTTGCCTCATGATTTTTTATAATTTCTACATGGATATTTCAATAGAACCAGTACTACTTTGATTTTCATATTGAAACTCTAAAAAAGAAGTATGTTTTATTTGTCATGTCAATTAAATATAGTTTTATATGCTTGTCAACATTTTAGTGTCCAAAAATGAATTTTGCTCATCATTGACATAAACCTACATCTAATTTATTGTTTCTTGAAACGATCCATGGCTTTGTCGTAACCCCTGCAAAAACCAAAATATGGATCCACATAAGCAAACTAGCCAAGAACAATACCAATACAACAAAAGCCAATAAAATGGTGATGCTTTATTTATTTTTTGTTTTACGTAATTAGAAGAAACACAATGCACAAAGTTATTATCTTTTTTAAAAAACTCACTATCTTTTTCCTACTCTTGCTATCTTAACATTGCCAAAAAAAAAAGATGTTCATGCAATTTTCACAATGCAAATAGGAAACTAAACATGGATCCAGACAAACACAATAACCAAGGTATAGAAATAAAGCAACATAAAATAGGAGAGCGGTAATGTTCTATTTTCCATCCTGCTCTAAGTAATAGCAATATACAAAAAATATCGCTTCAAAAAAAATATGAAACTAACAATTTTCTTTAACTTTCCCATTTCAAAATGCTCTACATTGTATCCCATTATAGAATATTTGTATTCAAAATTTGCATTTTCAAACCATGATTGCAACTCAAATATAGGACAATATATACTAATTTCGATCATCGACCTCTCCATAAAAAGATGTGGTAATGTTTTTGAAGGCAATGTGCTGGTTGTTTATGTACATGATTTCATAAAAAATTTGAACGCTTGAACAAATACATAAATAGTGCACGTTGATCTTTTTGATAGAATTGGTCAAATGACAATAACAGACAACATCAACAACAAGACAATTGATAAATTCTTACAATATTTCTTTATTAGAAAAAGTGTTTGAATCATAGATTTCACAATAAAGAATAAAAGCTAGTACAAAAGAGGTGATGTTGATTGTTGCCTTGTATTGCATCCTAATAGCACTATGGAAAAACATCACAACTATTTACAAAGAGTGCAGACTTACCCCTAACACCACCATACAAGATCTTATTGACTCAAACAACTCATATGCAGTGGGTTCATTTGGTGCCATTATAATTGGACACCAAAAACAATACAATCAACATGAGCTCCGTCTCAAGGATGATGAATCTGAAAAAGACATGGTAATAGTAACAACTCTCACCCAAATATTTTATTTATATTTCATCACCGTTTTCAATGTTTTTTAATCTATATCAAAACATACACATGTATATTGATTTTTAAAAAACTAATATTTTAACAGTGGTTTCCTAGCTTATAATCAATGACACCTACAAACATCTATATACTAGACTGCACCAATCACTATCATCAGCAAAGACACCAACAATGTTTTTCTAAAACATCATCTAAAATGGAAGTAGAGGCACCCCTTTGCTCTGTGCAAGCTAGTCCACTTTAATAGATGTGTTTAATGACCAATATATAAAAGCCCATATGCAAAGTTTGGCAAAAGCAAACATTAAGGCAAGCATCTATTTCACACTCATCACTCTTAGATATAAAAATATAACTTTGCATGATTTTTAGCATTTCAATTATCTCATAACATGATTGACCATAGTTTTGGTTTGCAATTCAAGGGTTTGTTGAAACCAAAAAATGTTTACGTCTCACCTTTCAAGCCATTTTGTAATGATTGTGAGCATCCAATCTTGACAAATGCTCCTTCAACAGAGGTTTTGGTACATTGCGCAAATTTTTAGCAGACTCAAAAGTACTCATACCAGCATTCGCTACAATGCATCATACACATAGAAAATGGGCATATTGATTGCACTTTGAACCACAGGTTCCTTGAGGAGAATTTGCCAGCACTAACTAAAATCTCATTCAATGATTATAAACAAAACATCTCAGCTGTAGTATTTTTGCTACATCATTTTCAACTACATGGCACTTTTACACTTACCATGAACAACATCATCACATCCATTTTTGAATGGTAAGTGCTTCTGAAAAATGGCCATCGCCACTACTTTTTTTTTTCAAAAGAAACAAAATAAGCATCATAAAAATATCTTAATACATGTCTTAAAAACTTTCTTAATTCCACTAATCTTGCTTATTGCAATTTTATGCAGGTAAAAAAAAGACAGAAATCTACATGTGCACAAAATTCCAAAATGCTACTTCATAGAACTCGTATTTTTTTACAAAACTATTTTTTTTCAAAAAAAAAAATGTTTTCAAATGTGCAAAAAAAACTTTTTTTTTTTGACCTTGTTTGAAAAAAACAACTTAAAATTCCAAATCAACATCAGTCACTAAAATGTAAAAATAGTATAACATTGAATTGTTGTGCATTTGCTTAGTATTTTGTCCATCTACATAGATATGTCAATATAATTAAAGACTTTAAGCTATGTATTTTGCACTCAGTTATGCTACACACTCATAATCTATAGCATATATTATGCATGATTATATCAATATAATTAAAGACTTTGTGCTCTGTATTTAAGCTATCAATCTGTTGGTTGTTAGAGATCATGTTACTAGATCCTTTCAAGTTTGGTAGGTTTTCCTAGTCAAAGCATTTACTGTATCCCTGAAATCAAATTTAGATGTTTTTCCAAATTTTATATATTAAAAATTATATATTTCCTGCTATGTATTTCTTCGAGTCAAACAGAGGAATCAATGAATGCCCATCCTCTACAATGAAAACAAAAATTTATTTTGTTTAAATCGTACTTAATTAGAAATTTCTCTCCGAATGAAAACATAAATTTATCTTCTACAGATGCATAGTACACCTAAAATTTCTTCCTAGTCATCATGAAGGGCTTCCAATTGAGAAAGAAATCGGTGAAGTTACTGAAAGAAATGATACGAAGGTCAAGAGTTCGTTAAAAAGTCTCCAGATTTTGGAAAATTTGAAGGCAGATGAGTTTGCTAGAAAAATTATCAGTGGAGGGAAGGATTTGAAGCACAGGGAAGAAATTGTTAGAAATTGTGAAGATTTCTTACAATATTAAGCCAGGGAGCTCATTTGAAACTTTCCATCAGAGCACAGAGAGCCTTCGGGCCATTGAATTGTTTGGAGAAAATGGGATGCAAATTCCTCAGATTCATGGTAAGGATGCTGAAGCTCTGAAAGGTTTAGACTGGATTGAACCTCGCCAATGCCCTGTATTTGATGTTGATGAAATTGGCATTCAAACATCAAAATTGAATTTTTTTCACAATGAGATTGGAGGGGTGAGTAGCTCAAGTACTTGTAATGAGAGTATAGTTCTTACCAATCTGCAGAAAGAAATTCGAGAACAGAATTTCAGTCTTGCCAAACAATTCTCGGACAATGCACAACAAGATAATGAAACTTCGTGGAATTCTATGAAAGGTTCTGAAGATAATAAAAACCATGGGAAGGATCATTATTATGAAGCTTGGTTGAGACATCAGGTCCGACAGTCGAATGCACTTTGGCCAATTGCTATTGCGGTTGCATTGATAGCAACATGAGAGGTGGCAGATACAACAACTGAGGTTAGAGCTCGGTGAAAAGGATTCTAACGTAGTTTTGGCTTTGAAACATAAATATCATTTGTTTTGAGTTTTCTGGAGTCTACTGCAGTGAGCACTAACGTTGGCAAACTGTACTTGTTATCCATCTTTAGTCCGATTGCATTGTTATTGACTTTATTTGGTTGTTTATTCTTTTCTAAATGAATGAGATAGACTGATTTGATTTGTCTGGCTTGTAGGTGAAATAGTTCTCTTATTAAAATGTGCCTTGGAAAATGTGTCTTCCGAATGTTAATTTTAGAGTAAGATTTTAATCCTTTTTATATCATAGGATGAACATGTATAAGAAAGCACATATTCTATTCATCTTTGGTCTCAACCATGTGGATATGTTAAAAAAATTCTGAACTTCTATTGTAAGAGAATTGGCAAGGCTTTGTTTACTTCTGATCTTGGTTATTAGGTCAAAACCTAAAGACTATAATATTAAACAATATTTACGTTAAGGTGGGTCTTATACATCAACTTTGTGTGTTGGCTAGGCTTTGATCAAAAAAATGACCTTTACCTTAATCTTTTATGGTATTTTGCCCTTGGGTACATGATTCCTAGTTCCTTTGTTAATTGACTGATTGAAGCTACAAAAGCCAAGTGGAAAATGCCATCTGGTTTAGCTATACAATTTGTTAATGATACAGAGACTAATTCAGTTGGTAGAGTTTGAATCGGGTTGTTAACTCTCTATCTTCAATTTCTTAACCTATTCAAGATTTTCCTTTTTGTGCCTAAGTGTTTGTGTGATTATGATTAAATTGTGGGGGAGTTCGACATTATTTGCATTGATTGAAGTTGGCAAGGTTTACTTATATTATATCCCATTCTAAAGCCAAGTCAAAAACATAAATATATATGAGGTATGTCTTCATTCTTAAAAACCCTGTTTGAGTTTATCTCCCTAGATCTAATAGATAGGATCTTCATGGAATCTAAACATGAATATGCACATGACAAATGTAATGGATGGCTTCTTTTTTATGTCACAACCTCATTTTATAAGCTCATCACATGCCACTAGTTAGGTCATATTCTATCAAACATTTTAGAATATATTAGCTTTGAAGTATTCTTGTAAATTTTTTGAACTTCACTAGTTTGAGTATGGACCTGACCTTACTGAGTTTGATATTGAAATGAGTAGGTTATTGAGCTATTTTAATATATAAATATAAAACATTGTTTCTTTAGTTATTTAATTTATTATATTTTAAATCTAATATAATATATATTTTTAGAGTAAATTATTGACAATTTTTATAAATGACAATAAAAAATTAAAAATTTGAGTGTAATTTTTATTAAAATACTAATAATAATTTAATATATAATTATATATAATATAATAATATATTATAAAATTTAACATATTAATAATAACTATATTAAAGTTTTATAACAAACATGTTATAGTCGAAAGCACATACTCGCATACATGTAGATATTTCAAATACTTGGAATTGGACTCCACCAAGTTAAGTGAAATAGTTTTTTAATTTTACTACTTTTCCTCTTGTGTTGCTTAAGAAATACAACACTTTCTATTTGAAATGTTTTTGCATATGATTTTACCCATAACCTTGGCCTTTTTGAACAAATTACAATTTTTTAAATCATTTTTCAAAATATATTCAAAGTTTTCCAACACATTCATTAATGCTATTAACACAATCATGATATTGTATTATGACTTTAAGTACATAATTATGTGCAGATTAAGATATCCAGTTTTGTTAAACAAGAATAAAGCTATCAAATAGGGTAATGGTCATTGCTAAAGCTAGTATAATTTGTTGTGTATATTTTTTTTAATTATTGTTTACTCTAAAGTAACTAGTATAATTTGTTGTGTATGAACCGTTATTTATTTTAATAACTTATGTCTACTTACAAATCTAGTTCTATTCTGTATTCATAAGGACTTAGCACATGGCACCCTTGTTTTATCCATGTTTTCCATGACTTCCCTAAATAATACAAAGGCATCACAAATTATTCCTACTTATTCAAATTTGTAATGTTGATGACTGTGATGATGATGGAGAGTTTTAACATCTTTTGAAATTATATATATATATATATATATATATATATATATATATATATATATATATATATAATTTGTAAAAGTGATTTGTAGTTGTTTTTATTAATTTCAACTTTCACAATTTTAAAAATCTTTCCAATTAAAATGAAATTATATATATATATATATATATATGTTTTTACTAATTTCAATTTTCATAATTTTAAAAATCTTTCCAATTAAAATGTTATAACAATTTTTTTAATAACTCCAATTATCATAATCATTTAGGGCTCTTTCGAATTAAGTTATCTTCACAAATAATAGTATTTTTCCAATCAAGATGCCTTTCACAATCTTTAAAATATTCCTAACTAAAGTGCCTTCATAATATTTGAACCCTTCCCAAATAAAGTGTCTAAGAAAAGAAATGATGATTTAGAAACAAATCAAAATAATAACTAATTAAACACAATCTAAAAATAAAACAAAATTATGAGAGAAAGTATTTCTTAACACCTAATTTTTTGAAAGAGAGTGTGTAGACATTTGTTTCTATGTGAATTTAGATTCAAATAAATCACATGGCTTAGTTTGATTTTGATGATTTAGGATTCCATAAATAATGTAGATTTGCAAATATCAATATAAACATATCATTGTATAATATGAATGTTAAAAGAAAATGAGTTTCATCTTACTTTTTATCTAAATAAGTATATATAATTTACAAATTCTTAGTGCCTATTTACCAATTTTACTATATAATTCAGTGCATTTAATTCCAAATTTAATAATCACAATATTTTTTGTGACTTTAATAATCTTGTATGGGTACATAATAAATGTTCAATTTAGAATTGATGATATTTTTGGAAAAACATAATTTTATTTTTTCTTTTATATTTTCATCATTTCAAAAGTTTTCAAATATTTATTTTTTATTTTTTTTATTTTAAATATTGAATGAGATGTTATTCTATTATTGATCCCCCTAAAATTTTAACCATTTATCAAAATATTTTCCCAAATTTTTTTGGACAAAGAGGCATTAGCTATGATTATAGGGTAGTCATAGGAAATCTTTCATAGAAAAATATTTTATAGCTTGTGTTTATATAACATATATAATTTTAAGGCTTCAATTTCAATGGGTAACATACCTTCTTGAACGAGGAGAATAAGGAAAGGTGCATTGTGTAATTATAGATAATGCATTGTTTTAGATTTTTCTCAATTTTATCCAAATTTTTAAAATATGTTTTTATTATAAGACTAAAAAATAGTAATTTATTTTTATGCTATCAAAGTTTATCATCTCTACAATAATTCGTTAAATTGTAAATATGATTTCTACCTCAAGATGTTTTTGCTAATTGTATAGTTTTAACTTAATTTATGATTAAAATGATTTTTGAATTATATATAATTATAAAAAATCATAAATGGTTAATTACTGAAAACAATTGCAATATATATAATTTAGAAAACTTCATTAAATTTTTTGAAATATAAAATTTCATTAACTTTTTTGAAATCCAACTATATTTAATTATCTGACTATGTATTTTATCAAGAATAATTAATTGGAGTGTAGTTTAAATATTTAAATTTGATGATCATGATTTTGGTTTTATTGGTATTTATAAATAATTTGAACACATTTTTAAAATTATTGGAGAACACTTAATTTTTTTAATAGATCATCAAAATGTTTAGAAAGAAAGAAAATTCCATCTCAATAAAGAATAAATAATAATATTTTAGGTGTAAAGGTTGGTACTTATACACCTAACCCTTTCCAATTATTTTTCTAAATGATCTATATAAGTTTCTAGAAAAAGTTGAAGACAAAGTATAGCCTTGATTTAATTTAGTAATAAAATTAATTTCTTCAAACAAACTTTGTCTACTTTTAAGTTTTGCAATTATCATAAGGTTTAGAGGGAATTCCTAATTTCATAATACATTTTAAAATAATTTTCAAAAAACATATTAAAATATTCTCTAAAAGTAATAAAGCAATTTAAAAAACATCATTAATATGATACTAACTTTGATAAATAATTCTAAAAGTGAGAATATGTTCAATTATTAAATGTTTACTTTTAAAATCAACTTAAACTTTAATTTTAAATATATTTTCATCTAATCATATATATATATATATATATATATATATATATATATATATATATATATATATATATAAATATAAATAATGAGAAATAAAAGGAAAAATGCAACTTAAACTTTTAACTTTAAATCTATTTTCACACACACACATATATATACACACACACACACACACACACACACATATATATATATAACATTTTAATTCTATAATTAAAAAAAAAATTTTAATTAAATTTTATAAATAAGTATGATAGATTTTTTTTTCCCATTATTTAAAAATCATTTTCTAAATATAATTTTAAAAATAATTTAAATATTTTAAAAATAAAAATTCTAATTTTAAAAATTAGATTGTCATTTTATTTTAGCAGACATTTCTTTAATTTTAATTTTAAATATATCATCTCTATGGTTTTTTTTAAAGAAAGTTATAATTAATATGAAATTAGTTTTTTAAGAAATTCTTAAAATAGTTAAAAATCTATTATTAATCTTAGATTTTCAACTTAATTTTTAATTAAAAATAATTTAACTAATTTAAAATAGAAATAGATCTCAATTTTATTTAATCACCGTTGTCCATCTAATATTTTTAAGAATTAAAAATCTCAATTGTCCACCACATGTTAAATTTCTTTGACATAAAAATTATGTTAATGTAAAAATTAATATAAAATCATATCAATTGAGTATTTTACTGGGTAGCATATTTATTATACCACTAATTCCTCAAGTCCTTTGTATCTATGTGTTTCAAAATATGTTTTACATATTTAAATTTATGGTTTCATCATCATCATCATCGTATGGAGCAAAATTGTCCATAAATAAATTAATACTGATTTCCATGCACACATATAGAGTAATTTTAAATGTATGAAACATTAAATTGTTTTTAATAAAAAATAATTATAAATTTATAAATGAGGTATTCAACATCTTTGTAACGTGTGTATGATTTTATTTTCCTTAAATTTGTTTGTGGGGTATTTATTTTATATGATTTATTCATCTTCACATTTTTATCTTTTTTTTCATTGATAATCAGGAATCAATTTTAAGAGGTGGAATCGATATGAGGTGTATTATTGGCTTCTTATGTTTCTTTTAAATATTTATGAAAGCATGCTTTTATTAATTATATATATTTTATTTTGTAGAGAACATTTCAAGGAAGATGTCATATTTGAGTAAAACTCAAAGAGGTATAGGTCTCTCTTCTGCCATAATCATATAGGGATCACACCTAGTCTACCTTCTTCAACATGCTCAAATAATACCAACAATACTAAGCATGCTTATCTATAAGATAATTAGTTACCAATCCATACATGTAGTTGCCAAGAATACCAAAAAGATTGATAACTTGAGCCTCATGCATAAAATCATGGTCAAAATGGAAAAACCAACAAGCTTCCTAAACAGATCAGAATGGGAAGTAAGTCCCATCACCAAAAAGAGAGACGGAGATAAAGTAACAACAATCCAAATAGAAGCAAACAATGATAGCATTCTCCAGAAGCCAAAGAAGTAAAGACTAATAAAGACTTGATCAACCAGTATTGTGATTGTCTAGGGTGAACATTCGTAAAACATAATCTCTCAGCTTAAACGACCACCATAAAAGAGGGGACCATACTCCTTCACATCATATTGATTAAGATCCTAATTATCAAGCACATCAACTGCTCTATTATTCTGCCAAAGAGTATGCAAATAAATAACCCTGCCAAAATTTTGTTGAAGTGATTGAATTTTGTGGAAGGTTTTTCGAATTCTCCAATCTTTGGAGGTATTAAGGCTAGGTTCTAAAAGCAATTGGATCCAAAACTTAGAATCCAAAACCAACTGGAGTTTCTTCCACCCCACTTTCCAAGCTATTGTAAGACCCTCCACAATACCCTATCCCTAAACTAAATTATTAGTAGAAACACCAATTCTTGCTGAGAAAAAGAACATAATGGAATTTTTAGAATTCCAACCAATACCTCTAATACAACCAAGATTCCTTCTTGAAGCACCATCCGTATGAATTCGATTGAAACCAAGAATGGGAGTAAAGGAATGATTTTGATGAAAAAGATCAACTTGAGGGAAATAATGAATCATTATACCATCTATTAAAGTTTAAATCTCTCTAAATATTTGATATAAAAATTTAAATAAATAAAATTAAGATAACTATAATAGACTAGATACTTTTTATTATTGACTGTTATATATAATCTAAAAATGAGTAAAGATACTGATATTTATGTAATTTTGAACTTCTACATCAAAAATAAAAATGAGAAATTAACTAACATCATGATGAACTTTTGGTGGACTTATAATGAATTGCTGAATAGAATATCACAAATAAGTGTTAAAAAATATAAATTATCAATAATATTATTCCTACAATGAAATAAAAGGTTAATTTTTTAATTGATATGAATAATGATAAAATATACTTACATACCATTTATTAAAGTATAAGTTTTAGGAGATATAAAAATAGATGACGTTGGATTCAAGTCCTAGGTAAATTTGAAGGAATGGATACTCTTCAATATTTAGGATTGAGATCAAGAGGGTCAATTATTCATAAATCCATTTTTAATGTGTGTGTGTGTGTGTGTGTGTGTGTGTGTGTGTGTGTGTGTGTATATATATATATATATATATATATATATAGAGAGAGAGAGAGAGAGAGAGAGAGACCTGGGGGCAATAATGATTTATTATATCATCTATTAAGGTTTAAATCTCTCTAAATATTTTTTTATGAAAATTTAAATAAATAAAATTAAGTTAACTATAATAGATTGGATATGTTTTATTACTAACTATTACATATAATCTAAAAATGGGCTAAGATGTTGATATTTATGTAATTTTGAACTTCTACATCAAAAATAATAATGAGAAATTAACTAACATCATGATGGACTTATAATGAATTGTTGAATAGAATCACAAAAAAGTATTAAAAAATATAAATTATCAATAATATTAATCTTACAATGAAATAAAAGGTTACTTTTTAAATTGATATGGATAATGATAAAATATACATACATACCATTTATTAAAGTATAAGTTTTAGGAGATATAAAAATAAATGATGTTAGATTTGAATTTTAGGTAAATTTGAAGGAATGGGTACTCTTCAATATTTGGGATTAAAATGAAGAAGGTCAATTATTCATAAATCCATTTCTAGAATATTTATCTTTTAATCAACACACACACACACAAACACAATACACACATATACATATACATATACATATACATATACATATATATGAATGAATAATTGACCTTTTGCATCTCACTTCTAAAATTGAAGAGTATTCATTCTTTTAAATTTATTTAAGACTCGAATCCAATGTCATCTATTTTTATATCTCCTAAAACTTATACTTTAATAAATAGTATGTAAGTATATTTTAACATTATCCATATCAATTAAAAATAAATTTTTTAATAAATATTAAATTTTTAATAAATTATATTAAAATATTTAATAAATTATATTAAAATATTTAATAAATAGCATATTATTGGAACTTACATTTTAACAATCATATATATATATACTATTGGATATATAATTTTAAATTGAAAAAATATAATACTAAACATAATAAACAAACACTAAAGCCGATGAAAAATACAACAAAAAATACAATTCTAGAAAGGATACCCACGATATTAAAAATACAACGAAAAATACAATTCTAGAGTTATTCCCGACATCATCATCATCATGGACCTTTAGTATTCCTCATAAATAATGAAACCTAGGGAAAAAACAATATGACAAACAATTAATATTTTATGACAAAAAATTATGTAGTATAAAAATTATGATAAACTCGTATCAATAGTTTCAAGCAATAATCCATTTGTAGTATATTTCTTCTCTGACTAACTCCTTAAGTGACGTGTTTGCATTTATACGTTTTACACCTTGGCCTTATGGGTTCATCATACTTATTTCTCTGTACAAAACTAGAGTAATGACCTTTTTTTCATTATAATAATAAAACAAAAGTATGGAACAAAATTGTCTTTTAAAAGACTGATACTCATTTCCCTGCACATATAAATAGATTAATTTAAATATATAAAATATAAAATTATTTTTAAATAAAAAATAATTACAAATCTATAAATTTGGTAGTCAGCATCTAAATATTAGTACAACATATGTATGATTTTATGTACTTTAATTGTACTTGTGTGTCTTTTATTTTATATAATTTATCTACACTTTTTTTTTGTATTGATAAAATGTGAATTACATAAATAATTCAGTGCTCATAAGAGCACCGAAAAGAGAGAAATAGTTGGCAACCTTAAAAACATTACAATGCTAGCAGCAAACAATGATACAAAAAATATTATAACAAAAAATATTATAACAACAATCATATGAAAAACATGTCAATCGTCATACAAAAAAGACATCAAATCCTAAGCAACATCGATCTTCTTGTCACATAACAACTGATTAACTTGATATTTAATCTGTTGAATCTAAAAAGCTATCATTGTGTGCTTATTAGAGTTCCCTAACATTGAGAGAAACAAGAAGTAAGACAAAAGAATATATTAGAGTAAAGCTAAAGAATTACAAACCACTGATGATCATATTGGTCAAAAACTGCTTTGCATTTGTTCCTCCAGAGGTGCATCAAAATAACATGTCTAACACTATCAGCGATAACATTATCATGTAGACCAACACCAAGAAGAGCGTCTTTCCATTTAGGCTTATGGTCAAAAATAGTAGGTAAATCATAAAAATTGAATTCCATTGTTTTCTCACATGCGGACAGCCCCCAAAAATATGACTCATATTTTCATATTGATGACAAAATGGACAGTTGACAGGTTGGATCATAATACATGTTAACCTATCCTCAATGGGCAATTTAGAATGTATATCTTCCATGCCATCAACTGTGCATATGATTCAACGCTTGATTTCAGATTTGAGCTATAAGTTTTGTCTAATATTTCTCACTGAATTTGTAATGCCATTTACTATTCAAATAAACTTTTAAAGGCACTTTAGGAAGCAATTGTAAGTAAATCTTCTTTAAAGCATAAAAAAGGAAAGGATAAGAAGCCAGCCATACCCAATCTTTGAAAAAATTACATTGAATAGGAGTACAAAGCTTCATAGGTAATTTTGGAGGCACAAAAAATTGAAGACATATCAAATATGGTATATTCTTATTGCTCAAACCAAAACAAGTTTTAATAGACTGCCATGATAATCGGTTTAAAGTAGCAAAGTCCCAAAGATCTTCAAAGCAGCAAATTCCCTTTTTGAAAAGAAAATAAGACTATTTAGGATAGCGTAATGTAAAGGGCTGACCCTGATAACAAACATTTTTGCTCCACCAAATAGAAGAAGTGGAGAAGCTGAACCCATGTTGCAAAGAGTCATCCCTCCATATTAAAAAATGACATATATATTTCCAAGATTTCCAAATAGATTGTAAGGGTGTTGAAACTTTCACAGAGAAGAATGAAGCGTGAAGAATTTTGTCTAGCCACCCTATTGACTACCATTTGCCTTTTGCTATAGCTAAATTGATTCTCTTCCATATAAGGATTTTCCATGGTTCATCACCTTTGACAGCTCTAACAATCCATTTGGCTGTTAGACAAATCCCTTGGGTTTTTTAATCTATTAACCCCAAACTACCTTTATATTTAGGTTGAATACAATGAATCCACAAAGTGGATATAAAACCAGCATTACTATCCCATTTAGCCCAGAGAAATCATCAAATAATTTTAATTAAGTCTTCATAACCTTTTTTTGAAGGCATCCATCAAGATGAATAATAAACATGTGTGGCAAGAAAATTTTTGTTAACTATTTGTATCTTACCTCCCAAAGAGAGGAATTTATTTCCCCAACTAATTAATTTGTTCTTCACCTTGTTTAGGTACCAATTCCACATGTTAGAGAGAGAAACTGCAAAACCGAAGGGAATCCCAAGATACCTTGTAATCTCACCATGTTTTATTTGTTTCCATTCATGAGGTATCCATTACGAAATAGGCCCTGATTGGATCATCAAGATTTCTATTTTATCATGGGCAAGTTTAGATCCAAAAACTCAATAATACAAATCTAAAATTTCCATCATGTTATTAATGTCTTTTTCAGAATTCTGAAGGAATAATAAGCTGTCATTAGCATAGTATGAATTGATTACAACAACATTATGAGGGATATAAATTATTGAGATGAAATTCTTTTGATTGGAATAATGAAGCAGATAACCCAAAGCATCAACTGTAAGGACATAAAGGAAATGGGCTAATGGGCATCTTTGACAAATGGATCTCTGCAAGGGAAAAGGTTTTATCATCTTATTGTTAATAATAATCCAAGCATTAGCATCTTGAAATAACATTTGGAGATGATCATGAATTTGAGGGCCAAATCCCAACGATTGTAACATTTTAAGAATGAAACTCCAACATATATGATCATAAGCTTTATCAAAATCAAGTTTGATTAAAATAGCATTTTGTCTCATTTGTTGAGCCCATTAACATTTTTCCCAAGCAAGAATAATATTATCAAGGATATATCTTTCTATAAGAAACCTAGTTTATTTAGGGCTTATAATTTCTTACAGCACTGGTTTAATCCTCATAGCCAAAGCTTTTGCAATGATTTTATAAGAAGTATAAAGTAAAGTGATAGGGCACCAAAGAGATATAGTGTCTTCCTTTTTCCCTATAAGAATGAGTTTAATTATGTCCCCATTAATGTTTGGTCCTAAAGATCATGTCTTAAATGCCTCCAAGTAAAGGCAATAAAAATATTCCTTAATAATATGACACATAACCTGATAGAATTCCATAGGAATCTCATCATAGCCTAAACTTTTTTAAGGAGCCATAGAAAAAGGGCTTTTCCAATTCTTCTAAGGAAAGAATTCTATCCAAAAAATGACTATATTCAGGATTTATTTTGTTAGGAATATGCTCCCTAACAATATCTTCAATAGCTTGTTGATTGTCCTTCCATTGGTCATCCTTAAAGAGCTCCTCATAAAACCTTTTAAATAATATGCATATTTCAGAAGGCTGAGATTAAAGTACATCAAATTCATCCTTAATAGAAACAATTCTTTCCTTGTTGTGTTTGTAATTAAGGTAACTAAAAAAGTACTTAGTGCTCTTGTTACCTTCTTTAATCCAATATAGTTTGGATATGATTTTATCCCCTTGTCCTTTATAATAATCAATTTTACGTAATTGAGCTTCTATAGCAGTAATGGAGGTTTAAAGTCTAAAATTGTTAGGATCAGCATTAAGTAATTTTTTGTCATGAATGAGTTTCCCTTGGACAAAGTTTTCCCTTCATTTATGTTGCCAAGCCTTTTGTTTACCAAAATAACAAAGAAAAATGGTACATTGATAAATGGCCATACACCACCAATCAATCCAAGAATCTCCTTCCTCTAGTTTGGGTATAGCAGTCCAAATTCCTTCAAGGGCAGCAAGACAAACATGGTTCTTTAAGTGGGATATATTGAGTTTGAAAGGGAGGGAATTATTATTGGACTATTGAGATATGGAAATATCACAAAAAATGGGGTAATGATCTGAAAGAGTGGTGGAATAGTCCACCTGAACATAGACACATTTTGAATCATGGACCAGTGGTAATATAGGAGAAAGATAAAACATGTCCAGCCTACTCAATTTTATATCATCACCCATCCTATAATTGGACCAAGTAAACCAGTTTGTGGCATGGCTAGTGAATTTGTCATGAATGGGATCAACAACACCCATGACGTTTTGACATAACAACCAGCTATCAAATTCTTCTTTGTTAAGTTTGTATTGTTTAAGCCAGCTCCAGTCTTGATGATGTTCCACCATGTTAAAATCATCACCTAAAATCCAATCCATAGTAGGTAAATTATTGAACATCCAATTCCAAGGTTTATCATGCTCTTTAGTAAGGTTTGGGGCATAAATAGAAAATAATCTGATAAGCTGTCCATTGATAATAGTGAGGGACCAAGCATAACTATGTGAAGGATCTTCACCCTTATCAATAATATGCTTAGAGATCCATTGCAAAAAACCAATAAAAGCTCCACCGCTACCATCTATATGGGATGTATGCAAAAATACAGCCTCTTTTCAAACATTTTATTTTGTAAGGACATATCAAGTCTAATATTACTGAGTTTGACTTATTGCAAGAACAAAACATTAGGTTTTCATTTCAAACCCATCTCCTTTACTTTAAATTTATGATGACAAAGTGAAATGCCTCTTACATTCCAAGAGAGTAAGTTATAATTCATGCATAATGGTAGAGGAGTCATCATCCTGAGTTGGCACGTTGAAGTTATTAGCAAGAATAATGTCATGATCCTTTGATTGTAGCTCATTAGGGGCATAAGAAGGAGATCTAGATCTGTGGTAAGAACAAGGAGGAGGAGAAGGGGAATTATGAGCATGCGGTTGAAGAGAGGAGTGTTGAGGAGCCGAGGTTGATTCTTGGATGGAAGGTAAGGGAGAAGAGGGAGGGGGAGAGAATGAATGATCCTAGGGTGAAGAATGAGAGATAGTAGGAGAAAAAGAGCTAGAGGGATCTTTCCTCTTTCTAACCATTCTCCACTTATCAGACATGGTCTCATCTTTAAAGGAGGGGGTAGAATCTACATGTTTAGGGTTAGGAGTAGGTGATGAGTCAAGGGTAGATTGGGGGATGGAAGGAAGAGAAGTTTGGTTGTGAAAATAAACATGACCATTAGATGGAGAGGGATTTAGGGGTGGTTGTATGGATTTAGCCTTCCTAATGGGATAATCAAAAATTAGATGGCCTTCTTTATGGCAATAAAAACATGAATTTGGCTTATTCAAATAGACTATAGGCTGATTAAATTAAAAACCTAGACCAATGAGTTTGATGTTCTCATGCAATGGTCTACTCAAATCTATTTCCACACAAACTCTCAGGTGAACCCTTAGGCTTGAAAAATTATCAGAGTTATGCTTGCACCAAATAACTCCACCCAACTAGGTAGAAATGTCTTTAAAAAATGGTCAAAAATCTAAATTAAGGTACGGTAACTCAATCCACATAGGGTAATGAGAGTGAGACGACCCTTCAGGGTGGAAATTGAAGCTCCAAGCCTGAAGGTAACAGACTTGCCCATAAATAACCTAGGTACCATATTGTAAAACAACTTGAGCATGATCTACAGATTTAAACATGTAAAAGACATACCCTTTTCCTAGGCCTCTTAATGCCTCGAATTCCCATCCTCTAGTTTCCCAATTCATATGAGCCCATTTATAAAAAATTTCTTCATTAGGAATCCCTCTTAAAAAGAATAGACTAACAGTTCTATTTTGACATTCAACAATAGTATCAATAACATCATCAAGAAGTTATATTTCTATGGTTTTATCTGAATCCAAGTGAGTTGTCTCTTCAAGGTTTGAAACGTATGATAATGGTTGTTCCATGGTTGCAGCTTCAGGGTTTCCTTTGGCATCTGAGTCATTTTATTTTGAAGCCATTTCCTATAGGTCAAGTGCATTCCCAACCTATCTGGCCACCATTTTAATATGCATTCTTATGTTGAATCTAACACTAGGGTTTCAAGAGACATTCTACCATTCGCTCAGGTCATGCTATGCTTTTGTTCTTCTAGATGCTTCTCTTCTCATAAGGTGTACTTACCACCAATTTACCCACACTTACTTTTTGTTTTCCTATTTCCATCGATCAAGGAATCAATTTCAAGGTGTGGAATTGATCTGAGCTATATTGTTAACTTCGTGTGCCTCTTTTTAATATTTGTGAAAGCATATTTTTCATAATTATGTTAAAATAATTAATAAAAACAAATTAAATTTTTAATTTATATATGTATGTGTGTGTGTGTATGTATGTGTATATATATGTGTATATATATGTGTATATATATGTGTATATATATATATATATATATATATATATATATATATATATATATATATATATATATATATATATAAAGTTCATATTTAAAGGACTGTTAGCATTTTAAGTTATTGCATTCTCACTACATTATTATATCAATGCATTATTTGTGTAAAAATTTAACTCTATATCTCCAACTTTTGTGTTATTATTTGCATACCCACCTCTTATATTTATAGAACCATCATTTTTACTTCACATTCAAAATTTAATTTGCATTTTTTTTCACAAGGAATCAACCACCTCCTTTAAAAATTTCTATTAGCATTGATCACAATTTTGTTGTTTGGATTTATCCTACAATTCCCAATGAAAAATTTAAATTAAAGTTCTAATTAAAATTTAAATTAAAACTAAATTAAATTTTAAATTAAATTTCAATGAAGTAAAATTATAAAATGCAAATGTAAATTAATATTACATTTAGAAATAAATACCCTTGATTTTGTAAATTCAAGGTCCTCATACACTCATCTTAGAAATCATCATACATATGAAATATTATCACATGATTTTTGAGGTGGTAAGGGATGTGGGACAAGTAGGGTTAGGAACATAATTTTAATTATGATGTTCTCAACCTCTTAGAGAACATGTTTGAACATTGTTTTGATGATGTTCATCAATTAAAATGATAATGTAAAATATGTGTATTGTCATCAGGTATGTGTTATGAGGAGGTACTACACTCATTCAATCATCCAAACACATATTTAAAAATGCCATGAAAATTCAACAAACTTTATATTCAAAATTTTATAACATTAATATCAATTATTTGTTAGAAAAAAATAAAATAAACTATATAAATATCATACCTCACTAATGATCATCAACTGATACCCATACACATTTATTTTGTGGTTCTTTTTATAATCTCTTCCTCCATACTCAATGTATAATAGGAACTTAGATTTCCTTATAATCTGTGAGCCATATTAACTTCTCTCTGGACATGATCAATCTAAACTCCCCGCTGCCATTTAATTCCTCATAACTATTAAGCAGGCATTCCAAATTAAGCTCTTATTACTAAATAAGAAATTTGTTATCCCCTTAGTTTCCTAAAGCAAATAACACACCAACTTTTTCAAATAGGGCCATAGATTTGTGGTGTTTTTCAAAACTCACCTAGTACTTGAAAGTGGTCAAAGACAAAAGAAAAATTATCATTGTTCAAGTGCTCAAAAGTTTTTATAATTGAAGACACATCCATCATGCGAGTTATTATTTTCTAGTTCAATACAAATAAATATAATTTAGATAATATCACTTTATGAATAAGGTATAAATTAAGTGTCATGTAAAAAGTTTTAAAATAATATTTTCATTTTTTAATGTTCATGAAATATTCTATATCCCAATAGATAAAGCATGTCTTTTGGTTCTATGTGTAGGTTGATCAATGTTTGTTTAAAATATTTTCCATTAATTTCTTGTAAGATTAATTATTTAAATTAAAAATGTTAATGAATTAGATATTTGAAAGTTTTAATTATGTAAATGCATTAAGTCTTATGTAAGGTATTAATAATATTTGTACATCTTTATAATTAACTTAATGATAATTTAATTTATTTAAAATATAATTATTATTAAGTTAATATATATGAAATAAATTTTTATGAAAAAAAAATATATTCAAATATCTCTTAATATATTTTAAATAAATTTATTTAAGATATATTTATTAATAATTATATATTTTTTAGAAAAGATTTTCTCTACTCATCATAAAAAAATTCTATACTTATATGAAACCAGTGAAAAAATACAATTTAATCTAACTAAATTATATCATCATTAATACTAACAATAATCTCTTTAACAAAGCTAATGGTCATATCATGTTTTTATCATGAAATGACATAATCTCTTTAACAAAGCTAATGGTCATATCATGTTTTTTTTAATTAGAAAAAAGGAGCTAAAAATAATTATATGAGAAATGATTTTATGACATTTTCAAACCATGACTTATTCCGATATTTTGAATGCAATGGTGAGGTTGAAATTTGTTCACGAGGTTCCAAATATTATGGATTGAAAAGAGAACATTTGAAATAATAAATAATAAATATTATGTATTGTGAAGGAGAATATTTAGATTTTGAGAAGATTAGAATTTTGAGTATGTTTTGACCACATAAATAATGGGATAGAAGTAATAATGAGAATTATACTTACTTAAAAATGAAAGCATGAATAATTAAAAAATGAAATTGAATCCAATAAATTAATAATGTGTTATTGAAAATGTTATTTTAAGGTAATATTTTAAAATTGATTATTGAGAGTGTTATTTTTTAAGACACACTTTTAATTAAGATTAAATTTAGTGGTCTATTTTCTATGTGATAATATTTTTGTGAGGATTATTAAACATTATTAAATAATATAATTTATATTAGGAAAAAGAGAATAAAAATTCATATAATTATTATATTTTTTTTAGATTTTTTGACAGTTTGTTCAAAATTTCATCTTGCATGTAGCATGATCTACCAAAAAAGTTGATTGTATTTTACAACTAAAAAAAAAATCACCTTGTATTTAATAAGTTCTATTGAAAAATTGATTGCATTTTATAACTAAAAATGTGAATATAATCACATAGCCATCAATTTAGTTCTATTGATATTGATTAAAAACAGTATCCAAACAAAGAAAAATAAATCTTAATTCTAATTAAAAATTAATAAATCAATATCTAATAATGTGTATTTATAAACTCAACAATTTTCGTCTTCCACCAATTAATTTATAATAAAACGTATTTTTAAATATCTACATACATTGAATAAACACCTTTATTTTATTTTATTCAATTTTTTTCT
This sequence comes from Torreya grandis, assembly GCA_037957365.1. NCBI lineage: Eukaryota > Viridiplantae > Streptophyta > Pinopsida > Cupressales > Taxaceae > Torreya > Torreya grandis. The sequence continues at coordinate 281,338 of JARHVA010006273.1, forward strand.
AAGCCCAACACATTGATGTAGTTAAGTGGATACTATTTGTCACCATTTAGTGGAAAATTAGAGAAAAAGCTAATGAATTCATTAATCAATATAGTATGTGAAAAATTCAAGATACAAATTTTAAAATTGATATTTCTCATCATATTTTAGATAAATATATTTAAAATATTTATACCAATTTATATTTATAATATTTTAAATAAAAATGTGTAAGATTATAAATTATTTAGTGAGACATTTAATTTTAATTGAGACCACTAAATAAAATTTAATATAATAAAATGAGCAAGACATCAAAATAAAGATTAAGTAAATATAAATTCTAAAATAAATATTATCTTACATCCCTGATCTTTGATATCTACAAATTTTAAAAATTTAAAGGAAAAAAAAATATCAAGATATAGTAAATAGCACTTGAGAAAATTTGGCTCCAATTTTTTAAATTTTGACAAAGTATTTTTGCAAGAGATTTTGGGACATGTAATATTGAACCATAATTTTTTTTACTTTGAGTGAGCACTCTTTCAAATAGAGTAATATTTCAAGAGATTATAATGTCTAATTGGTCCAATTTTTTACTTTGAGTGAGCACTCCTTCAAATCACCATACCAACGAAGTATTGTTTGTGCAAGAAATTTTTTTACCTTGCATCAAAAATGATTTGAAAAAAAAATTGATTGTATTTTATAGCTAAAAAATACAACACAACCATATGACCATCGAATTTAGGCCATGGATCTCACCCTCTCTGATTATCTTATTTTCCATAAATTTATTGATCTCCCTACCCATGGGTGGTGAATTAACAAGAACATGAAATGGGAATTTGTCTTAGGGTTTACCCCTAAACACTACCTCTACTTTCACCTTCAACGTCGTGCCTTATGGGGAAGGATGTTGGTTAGGAAGAGAAAAAATATTATAATGAATTATATAAGGAATCAAGGATAGGAATGACTATGCCAATTAAAACCATGCTCAAGTCCCTACGAATCATGAGGTCAAATAATCTAGAGACACCCTACCAATAGACACAAAATTTTACCGTAATGGTCAATGAATATTCTGAGGTGCTCCACCTATAAAACAACATTTTAGCATGAACTTGAATTTGCAACATTACATTAGAGAGAAAATTTAATTGAGAAGTAACATCAAACTCTTCTTATATATTTTTTTGAAAAAATAACTTCAATTTTATCTTTCCAAAGCTTGAATAACATTTACAAATGAAAAAGTGTCAAATTTGTTTAGATTTTGTAAGATGTTGAGTATAATCCCCAAGTATGAGAAAACATCTCAAGTCAAAAGGGTTTGAAAGGAAAGTGAATTTATATCCAAGAAGAGTGAGTCTGAGAAAAAAAACCAAAAAATATGCTTAACAAATTTAGGTTGGTTGTAGAGGGAACATTTTGGAATTGAAACCTCCATATGCAAAATCCTATCCTTGATGAGTGAATTTGAGCAAAAAGTGGTCAAGCATACAACTATTACGCTACTTCCAATCCTTCACAAAATTGCTTTGAGTCAAAGTTGACATCTTAAAAAATAATGAAATATCCATAAATTACATAATCTCATTTATAACAGACCTATCAGAGATCTATAGGTGAAAAATATTCTTCAAAATTAATCATTGTTTCTATTGACAACAAGATGAGTGCCATAAATCACCAATTTTTTGTATACCATTATTAAACAACTGTTTCTCTTTCAACCTAGTGTGTAGAATAAGGGGAATCCATTTAATTTGAACATGTTTGTTCCACTATATAGATGAATTCATAAATCTAATACCATGTGTAAGGGAGATATATTTCCATTCCAATAGTTGAGAAGTTTGTGGCCAAGGTTTCCACATACTATTAAGTGGGGCAGATGCTAAGAGTTCAAAGTATTTAGAGAACAATAATTTATCATGTATGTGCCTAACTTTTCATTGACCTTTATAAGAATTAATTGAAAATTTATGATGAATAAGAACTTTTCATGCCTAAGAACTGTGAAAATCCCTAGCAATCTATTTGGAAATTAGACACTTACTTTGTGTCAAAGGATCCATAACATTGAGGCCTCCTTTATCTTTTCATTGAATATATTGATTTTAGGAAATGCACTACATATCTTTGTTGCCATCTCATTTGGCCCAAATATTTTTGTAATACTAAAGTCATATAAATTTATAAAATAATGGGAAGATGGTCATATAAAGTGGTAGAAAGAATAATAAACCCAAAAATTAACAAGACAAATAAAATTACCAATAGGCCAAGATTCTAATCAATAACTTGTATTGAATGACTTGAAATAATTACAAACCCAAGCCATGCTTAAATAAGCCTCAACTCAGAAATTAGAGTTTACATGAAAAATTTGAAAAAAAAGTAAAATCTAAAAAAAATGCCTATTTTTAAAAACTCCCAAAATATCCAACTTTTTTTTGAAAATATCCTAAACAATATAATTAGACTATGGGTAAAATTCCACTGAAGTTGATGTCCGGTTATAAAAATATACAATTTATAAAAATAGAAAAAACCCAAAAAAATAATTCAATCATAATTTTGCCCTCAAATGATCACATATGGCCTTACAAAAATATCAAAAACATTTCTAGGCAAATAAAACTTCTTGGGAAAATAACGAACTTTTTGATACGGTCATTTTGGCATGTGGAAGACCTCAAATGGAGCTATGGGTCAAAAGTTATGGCATCTAAAAGGTTGCCCTATTTTTTCTGCATCAAAGAATATCCATAGAAATGATGGAGTGAATTGAATCTAGATGAGTAAATTTTATGTCAAGACCTAATCTATAATTTGATCATGTGAACTAGTGTTTCTTCTAAGTATAAAATTCCTATGTATGGGATCAAAAACCCTTAAAGAGTACTTGTAGTAAAGCCAAGACCCAAATTTAGATGGGGATTATTTTTATGATGACATGCCAATTTATATCTATTTTATTTTATATCATGTTAACATTGCCTCCAAAAACCCACTCAATTGATGGAAGGGTATCTCCTATCCATTTCCAAAGTTGTACATATTCATAATGATCTTTGGGATCATAAACTAAGCATAAACTAGTAATTATGTTTTAGACAAAGTAAGTGATCCAATATAATGTTGGGAAGGATCTTCCCCTTAATAATAATGGTATCGATCCAAAGGCTTAAACTAAACACCACTCCATCTTTTCCATTAGGATGATATGATTGAAAAAAGGTTACATCTTTCTAGATTTGCTTGAGGGAAGATTCAAGTCTTACCCCACTTATCTTTAATTCTTGAAAAAAAACTTTTGGGTGCCAGATATCAAGAGTATTCTAAATCTAGAACTTGTAGTTGGGGATAGACAAACCCCACACATTCCAATAAAATATTTTAATCTTCATTGAGAAAGTGTAACATAGTCCTCTAGCTCTAACATCAAATCTAGGAACTAGTTATTGAGAGGAATCAATTTCTCAGTCTCTAAGTTATAGGAAGAGACCCCACTCTTTACTAGTGAGCAATAATGTTGAGTAGTAGTCTATAGGAAATTTTATTGCATCTCAACCTTATAAAAAATAAAGTGGCCCTATTTTTCCCTAAAAAATTTAAAGTCAAACTTAGGTTGAGTTAGGAACAACATAGAAATTTGACTTAAATTTTTGGGTCAAGTCAAGAAGTTTTTAACAAATAATCTAAGTGTTTTGAGTAAAATTCATTTGAGTTATTTGGTAAAAAAAGATTAAAATTCAAAGGCAAATCTCCATGCCATATGTGTCTAGGAGGCCAAGCTTCCCAATATTTGGGGTGCACAAGACAATAAAATGTGAGGACCATGGTCCACACCTTCGTGTGTCTTATTAAATAATGAGATCCATTTTAACTCCTTAAAAAGGTCACTTAAAGGCTCATGTGGCACATAAACTCCATCCAAGCACCAATCATAACTCGAACCACCTACCATAGTTTTGTGCTAAGTTAAAATCTCACATAAAGATATTCTAAACTTATATAATTTTGAGTACTCCATAGTGACAGAGGTTTCAACAACATTAGTTCATCTGTTTCACTATTTCTAGCTAGAGGGAGATTTATAGTGCCTTGGTTCCTATAAAATTCTATATTTTCACCATTTCCATACACTACTTAATCCAAGTAATTTGAAATCATTTTAATGACCATTGCAGTCTACTCCTTGCATCCACATCAACTTTTATTGCCTCTTTTTTTTCTAATTTTTAAGTTCTTGTTAAAGCAACCCTTTAACTCTCTAAAATAACAAAAATGAATTAAAAATATATGGGTTTTGATCCATTTTTGGTATTGGTTAGAAACATTCTGAAGATTGGGAATTCTCATATTGGCCATGTGGACCTACAAGATTTGCATAAGAGGCTCAATGCAGATAATCTAAATTCTTTGACAATTCACCTATTAGAAAGTGGTTTGATAGAAGGAAGCTTCCATATCTCTATGCAATGCTCATATTTAGTATTCACATGTGCTCAACACTATGACCCAAAGGTCTGAGAAATAATATCAAGTGGTCGTTCTATGATGGTGAAGGTGGATGTAATAATAATAAGCATGATCCTAAGAATACCAGTGCATGAAACCTATGAAAGAATGAGTGTGGTAGTTGGACAACACTATTGGGTTAAAAACCTATAAAAATTTACCACCATCAATGATTCATTATTGAAGCACATGAGAAGAAGTCTTTCTAATCTTCTAAATAAATTATTATGATTTGATTTCAAATAGAACTTGTTTGACATGGTGACTCTTCTCAATCATGTGGTTGGTAATGAGAACATCATTAATTTCTATCCATGGATGTTCATGGCCATGAACATTATCTATATGAGTATGTGCACAGTTTTGGGGGATAATTCTGTGGACATTTTTCATAATATGATCATGTTAGTGACATAATGTGATCATGTTAATATGTAACACAATTGTGCTAATATATAATGTGACCACATTATTTCAAAAGTAATAATGCAATCACATTCCTGTTGTTTTGCACATAAAATCATGTGAACATGCACATAAATCCAATCTTGACCTTAAGCTTATATTTACTAATCATAATGTAAAGTATAAGTTTACACTTATATTGTAACATTTATTTCCTTTTACTTTAAATTTATTTTAGTAAATATAAGAAATTAGGGTCACTCTTCATCTGATAGAGTTAGTCTCATAGTTACACACCTTACAATGTAGAAAATAGTTTTTCAAAATCTAATTTGGTCAGTACTTAGGCATTTTCATGATTTAAGTATTGAACCTAAGGATTTCAAGACATAAGTTTTGTAATTGATGTTCATTTTTGTAAACATATAGTCATTTTTAAGGTTTTTATGCCTTCTAGATTGATTCCTAGCATTTATAAGAGACTTCAGTTTATCAAAATTGAAGTTTTCAAACCACTTACTTTGAACTTGATCTAAAGTGGTGTGATTGGGGTAGCATAGGTCACATTGATGACCTACACTCGCCCAATGACCACTTTGTGTTAATTTCACTTGTTCATCATCCCTCCCTCATCCCTGATTACTTCTTAGTCATCCCTTATCATTGCTAATCACTCTCTCATCATTCCTCATTATCCCTAATTTACCCTCACTATCCCTCATCATATCTAATCACTCCCTCATCATCCCTGATTACTCCCTCATTGATCCTCACTATCCCTCAACATCCCTAATCACTCCCTCATTGACCCTCACCATCCATTATCATCTTTAATCACTCCCTCATTGGTCCTCACCATCCCTCATCATCCAAAATCACTCCCTCCTCATCCTTCATCATCCCTAGTCACTCGCTTATTGACCCTCATCATTCATGATCATTTATAATTTCCCCTTCATTATCTCTAATCACTCCTTCATTGACCCTCATCATCCCTAATAATTTATTCATCATCCATCATCATCTATAATCACTTATTATTCTTCTTCCCTCATCTCCCCTAATCACTCACTCATTAACCGTCACCATTTATCATCATCCTTAATCAATCCCTCATCCTCCATGATCACTCACTCATTGGCCCATGCCATCCCTCATCATCCCTGATTACTCCCTCATCATCTCTACTCAATTCCTCCTCATCCTTAATCACTCCTTATAATAACTTGATGGCGATATTTTGTTAGGGTTTAACAATGCTAGGAGTTACAAGTGGAGATTTGAGTGATAGAATACAATATAAGACATAGCGATCAAATTGTTGTGGAGCCAAATTTAAAACATAAATATTTAGAACCTATGAAAAAATATGGGCCTATTAGAAATAATGGAATTCACAATTGAATATCCACCAAAAAAAGAGAAGCAATTATAAGTACCATAGCACCAAAAATGGGTAGTAAATATGAGGATCACCAAGCTATGTAATTTCCTAAAACCAATCAATTGCTTTCTATATGAGAACATTTTATGTTCTGAATAATTACATTGAAGGCATTTTATTTGTATGTTTATTAATTTATTGATCATATGAGAGAGTGGAAAATAATTTTCACATGATTATAAAAAGTAGTCCAAGATTGGAAAGTGGTACTTAATTCATAACCTCAATATTCAATATAATGAAGAGTATCACACTATGAGGTCACAACTCGAGAAGTGGGTAAAAGTTACATAGCACTATAAAAAGGTAAGTAGATAATATATTATGAACCCAATGATAATTAGGTACTAAAAATATCTCTACTTCCCCCAACAATAAATTATATGAATTAAAAGTATTGTTTCAATAACAAATGTAGATCAATAGTGAGCCAATATATGTCATCATTTCCAATGGAATTAAAAATAATTTAATTTCTCCTAAAACATATTTTTAAAAATTTAACTTGAAATTGATGCAGCATCCATAACCATATGCTAGTGTATGGTCTAGTGTAGGCCTCGAGAAATGAATTGCCTAGTAGTGTCATTTGGTGTACAAAATCAATATTTTTAAAGATGCAATCCTTTGTGACATCTCACCATTAGATTTATGTGATGTTTTACATGTGTTCAATCATATATTTATGATTTACATGTAGTATATGAAGTAAATCCTTTAAATTTTGTGATAGATTATCATGATCTGAAATACCATATATCATAGTTAATTCATAAGCTTTCAATCATTAATGCCAGGAAGTGAAAGAATTTTATCAATTATTGAAAGAAGTATACTCTTGATGGTAATAAGTAAATGTAATAACATACTTATGGGACCATGTCATAGTTTGGTTTGTCCAACAATAACAAAATATAAAATAGTTGAACCATAAACTAGATGAATACAAGGATATATTTCAGTCACCTAAATAATTCCTACATACTATACACTAAACAATACTATTGATTTGAACCATTAAATACCTCTACCTCAAACCTTTTTATAAAACATATCATTTCTAGAGAATGAATAAATCAGGTGGTAGATTCATGAAATCATGGATAATGGAGACATCAAGCCGAAATCATTACCTTACAAAAGCCCTATTGTGTTTGTGCCAAAGAAGGATGGGATATGAGGTTGTGAATCAATTAAAAAATATTATAAAGATTAAAGTGAAGAACTATTATCCTCATATAAATATTAAGTCATTTTTCTGCCATATCCATGGTGTAGAATTATTTTCCAAAATTTATCTTAAATTTGGGTGCATCATCATATTCATGTTGAACCTCTAGACATTTAGAATATACTCTTAAAAACAAAAGGAATAATTGATTTACTAGTTGGTTATGAATTTTAGGTTAATTCATATAGCAAATTCATTCATTTAGATGTTGAACGACATCCTTATGCCCTTTAACTATGTCATTTTTTAATCTACCTTGATGGCATCCTAATCTTTAGAAAACATGGGATGAACATCTACACCATGTTGAACCAGTGTTTCACATTTCATAAAAACACATTTTTATGATAACATGAATAAATGTTCATTTTTCATGCAAGAGATTAAATATTTGGAATACGTTTCACACACAAAGAGTGCATGTGTGAACCTGACCAAGATTAAAGTCATATAGGAATGGGAAACACCAAATAACTTTACATAGATTCAAATCTTCTTAGAATTAAAACATTTTACAACAAAGATAATTCAATGAATTAAAATTTAGAATCTATTTTGTGTTAGTACTTATGTTACTTTATTATAAATTTGGAAGATCATCCAATTCATTCAATAATAAAATTGACTATCAAAAATGGGTATTCACAACACATCAATTCCTATAAAAGAGTTAATTTTTATTATAATATATTAAACAACATATGTTTGGAATCAAAGATACCTTTAGAGTATATACTTATAGATGATGGAGTGATTAGGGATGGTGAGGATCAATGAGGGAGTGATTAGTGATAATGAGGGATGAGGAAAGAGTGACTAGGGATGAGGAGAGATGATGAGGGATGGTGATAGTCAATGAATGAGTGATTAGGGATGACAAACTCAAGTTATTACAAAGGATGAGGGATAATGAATGTTAATGAGGGAGTGATTAGGGATTAAGAGGGATGAGGAAGGAGTTATTAGGGTTGATGATAGATGATGAGGAATCTATTAATCATGATGATGGATGAGGAAAGAGTGATTAGGGATGATGAATGATGAGAAGGGAGTGATTAGGGATGATGAGGGATAGTGATGGTCATTGAAGGATTAATTATGGATTATAATCAACTAATTAGAGATGATTAGGAATAGTGAGAGTCAATGAAGAAGTGATTAGGGACAATTAAGAATGATGTGAGAGTTATTAGGGGTGATGAGGGATGAGTAAGAAGTGATCAGGGATGAGGGAGGGATGATGAACAAATGAAATTAACACAAAGTGGTTGTTTAATGTGTGTAATTCATTAATGTGACCTATGCTCCCCCAATCACACCACTTTGGATCAAGTTCAAAGTGAGTGGTTTTCAAACTTCAATTTTGATAAACCTAGGACTCCTAGAAATGTCAAGAATTAATCTAAAATGCATGAAAACTTAAGAAATACCTATATTTTTACCAAAAATGGACATCAATTACAAATTTATGTCCTGAAATCCTTAGGTTCAATACCTAGACCCTAAAAATGCCTAATTACTGGCCAATTTAGATTTTGAAAAACTATTTTCCACATCGTAAAGCATACAAATATGAGGCCAACTCTATCAGATGCAGAGTGACCCTAATTTATTAAATTTACTAAAATAAATTTAATGTATAAGTTTCCTTATACTTAAGATTTATAGTAGTAGATATAAGCTTTAGGTCGATATTGGCTTCATGTGCATGTTCACATGTTTTTATGTGTAAAACAACAAGAACACAATTGTATTATTGATTTTATAATAACACGATCATATTATTTATTAATGTGATCACGCTATTTCAATTTAAATTCAAACACCAAGCTTTTTGTCTCGGGAATGGCTTGGATTCATGATCCAAAGACTTAGACCTGTCAATCTATAGCTAAATCCAAGAGTTTTGATAAAAAATAATAAATTTCAAATTTGATCTCCAAATACACTATGAATTTCAATGTTAAAATTCAAAAAATTAATACCATCCCAATGAACACACTCTCATATTTCTAAAAATATGATTTTTATAATTTTTGGACTAATGTAAGGCTTCAATCCATGTTGATTTTTAAGTATACCTTTTTACGTCCACTACATGCCACAAATATACATGCCTATATATATATTTGTGTAATTTTTTCATTGATCCAAGTACAAGATAAGTTATCTAGTCACAAACTAGGCCTAATTATGCACATATTTAAAAAAAAACTAATTTTCATTTTTTTAGGTAGTTAGGCACATCGCACTACTGACTATCCATTTTTTTAATCAATTATTAGGATATATTTAATTGCAAAATTCATAAAAAATGTATTCATTGAAAAAATATAAAACAATATAGGTCACAAACTAGAAGATCTTATCTAAAAGTTCACCAAAAAAGGTTTCAAACAATATTAAATGCTACTCAAAAAATGGTACACTACACAACCATCTATCTACCCTATTTTATTAAAAATAGGAGTTTCTCTTAAAAATTTAAATGTTTTACCTAGTTATATTTAACCATTTTAAAAATATATATATATTTGGAAACTAGATTCAAAATTCTACATTTCATGTTCTTACACCATCTTCAAATTTGGAGTGTAGATATCTCAAATTATCTACATAAGTTTAGATTTATAAAATTTTAGGAAAATCATGTCCACAGGTAGGCCCCTTTTGGTCCCCCAACTTTGTGTACTTAACCATATCGATGATAAACACATAAACTAGGGTGAGATTATCAATGAAGCTCTACACTACTAGTTGATAAATGTGGAGGTAATCAAATAATTTTTCATGAATACATAACTTCTCAAAGAGTGTACCCTAATCTTACTCAATTTACCAATGCAAACTCATCCACTCAAGTATAGAAATTATAATCTTAGTTGAATTTGGAGAAAATCAACAAGCACTTTAGAAGGGTTAATGACACCTTCACAATGAGAGTGGTCTAAGATTTAGATGAGGATCGGGGAAAGAGAATCTCAGATGAAACAACCAACCTAATTTCACATTATGGGATCTACTTCATTAATTTTTAGAAATTCACATACATAAGAGTTTGAGGACTTTAAGGTTATCCTTTGTGGCTACCCAGGTTGGCCTATAAAAAAATCATATTAACTGAACTGTACATATAATTAGGTGCAATACATAAACATTTCCTGGATAGACATGTTTTGGGTGTTGTCTTTCCCATCTCTTTGGGTCATTTCACATGCAATAATGTCGTAAAGATTCTAGATATCAAGTCTAAAATAACATAATTCACCTATTATTGATATGCCAACCAAGATTATTTTGATACTAAGAGGTTTGTGTGAACTCACCTTAACATTAGTTATTCCTAAAAGCATACCACATTTGGACAATTACTGGGTAGATTATTCTAATGAGTTTAACTTAGTGAGGCACAATTGGGGTAGATTGAACTTGGATAAAATCAGAGTCTTCACTAGTACATGGGTCCTAGATGGCATGATTGATGATGAACGTGATCTCCTTGATCTTATTGATGTTGAAATAATCATGTTTTCCCCATTACCAACCATCAATTGTTACGTTAGAGACTTAACAGATTTAAAATCGTGAATTGAGATTGCATTATATTGATGAATAGAATGGTTCAACAAAAAGCTAATAAAGTTCACCAGAGTAGGAGGCTTCAAGAGCTCAAATAATGCAACACCTTCAAAATGAGCACCTACAATAACTCCTATAACTCATAAATAAGGCAATGCTATTATTATAATATAAACATCTACTTATACAAGTTCTAATGATGGAGATGATGAAGATCCCAAGAAGCCAAAACAACCTGGAAAGACTTGGAAAGAAAGCCTTGTTGTAGGTAGGAAGTTGCAAGCTAAAAATTCAGTCATGTTGTAGTAATCTTCACCTCTCAGGGACTCATCCTTATTAATTAATAACACCACTCAATAATAACATGCCTCTACACACGAATTAAATCAACAAGAATCTATTAGTGATGTCGATATGCCAACCTTTGAATCTCATTCTCCCATAATTTCTCCATCAAATCCACCTCCTCCAAAGTCTTCACCTCCAAATCAGCCTACACCACCACCTTCAAGCTCCCAATTAAATTTTTTTAGTCATATGTAATTTCAATGGATGCAGCCTAAGTTGAGCAAAAGGAAGAAGGTGGTTGAAGCTTAAATACCTGAATTTGATGTAGTGGCTAATATCCTCAAGACTTCTCCCCCTAAGAAGGTAAATACCATATCAAGGTTAGTTTTAGATCCATTAGGAATTGAGTTTATGGAGATTATTGAGCCAAATGTTGATAAGGAGATGACCTTGAGTGATTATGCTCTAAAACAAGTATCACTTGGAGAGCCAACTAGAGAGAGTGATGTTCATAATTTGAAAGAGACCATAGAAAGAATGATCAAGAGATCTAAGCGGGATGAACTCACTTAGAAATAATTGAAAGACCAAGTTAGAAAATCGGTTGGGTATGTCAACTATCTCCTCAAACTGATAGAGACTCTAACGACTCCCCAAGTGGAAGCCTTGACTCATGTTCTCGAAATCAATAAGGAGGCCATAATAACCATTAATAGATATAAACCTATAAGAAAACTCTTAAATCTTGGGTTGAGAAATTGGTATTATATTCCATGAAACATATTAAAGAGGTGGTAAAGTTGAATTGGATAATTGATTATGAAATTATCAATTTCAGTCAACAGATCAAGTGCCATAATAAAAAGTTGAAACTTTGGGAAAATATGAAAGGTGATGTTGGATAGATGATTACCATTGACACTAAATAGATGGTCAAAACTCAGATTTTTTAGAAGGTTGAAGATGATGCCTCTTGCAAATGGTTAGAATGAATCCTTTAGAATAATGAAATTATGAACAAAGCTATAGGCGAGTTGCAATATTAGGTTTAAATTGGAAGAGATAAATAGAAAGAGCTTGATTATAATCAGAGAGAATTCCAATGCTGCCTATTGAAAGAAGATGGAAATAGTCAATTCATTGTGCAAGAAGTTAAGGATCAATTCAAGAAGTTGGTCAAAGAGGAATTGATCAAAGAAAATGCTTTCAATGTTTTTTATATGACTATGCTCAGTAAAATCCATATCTCACTAGAAGAGATGAACAATTAACTAACTAAGCTCATGAAATTCCAAAACACCATGATGTTGGTATTTGATAAATGTTTGACATGTTGTAAGTATGTAATAGTCCCTAAGGGGAATACAATCACTAAAGTAGTAAAGAAATTTATAAAATTCAAATTTGTTTAGGATAAAGAATAATCTAGGAGCCCTACTACTACTCTAAGATCTTCAACATCAACTAAATTCTAAATAAAACATCCTAAAATGCTAAGAACTATTTTCCATTTTTGCATATTTTATATTTTTAGAAAGTTGTATTTTTCGTTTTGTGAAAAATTGAAAATTAGTGGAAATAAAATAAGACAAAAATATGAATACCAAAGATCACATAGTAATGGGAAGGGTCAATTAATTCCCTCCTATCTTTATAAATAGGAGAAATGACAATTGTACAAGGGTTGTTTGATGTTTATTGTAATTTTTGTTGAAATAAATAAGAAACTTTGTGTTTGTTCTTCAAACATAGAACATGTAGAAAATTTTAGAACTTTGTGTCTGGTGTTTTTTTTGTGGATGTGTATTTTTGTTGTGTTAATGCATATCTCTTAATTCAAACAATATTTGTATTGCTATCAAACAATCATGTTACTTTTTAGAAACCACTTCTTGTCATGCATCGAATGAAATATGTATTTGCTCATTCATGCATGACCTTTCATCTTCCTTTATTTTATTTTTATTTTAAGTTGAAAGTAATACGACCCAATACTCTATTCAACGTATAGATATTGTAAATGTTAGAGTAAGCATTCACACTCACTCATGGAGTTAAACTTAATTAAGAGTTTGTTTAATTATTATTGATTTGAAATTAATTATGTACTTAGAATTTATGTAGTGCACAAATATAATGGATTCTATTATTTTTAAGATGATCACAACCACCATTTAGTTGTTATAAAACAAACTCACAAACCTGTTTGTTAAGTATTCTTTATGCTTCTCCTTGATTGTAGGAAAAGAGACCTACCAATAATATATTCACCTTGAAGCAACAATAAATATACTTTATTATGAATAATTATTGTCTAAAATTTATTATGTGCACAATGTTTGAGAACTTGAAACTATAATAATAAAATACAAAGATGATCATGTATGAGTGCATATTACACTCTGGCATGGTACCAGAGCTGACTCCCTCAGGATTGCCTGTCTAATTTTGTTGCCACTTTGAGGATTTGATTTGAAGTTTTTGATTAGGGCATACAAGATTATATGGATGTGTGAAGGCTTTTTGATTCTCCATGTAGTGAGTGTCCCTCCAATTGGTCATACATATTTAAGTTTTAATATTTATGGATGTGGATATGTGGCAATCTGATTTGGCATTTTTGTTGGCACCATATAAATTTGTCTCTCCTTGGGGGTTTATTCCAATTTTTGTGCCATACACATTCCAAGTTTGATATTTACTGACTGATTTCAACATTGGATCTTGCATTAATTTTATTACATTTTGTTTTATCATAGTCTTCCTTGGCCTCCACAAGAGGTTGCTTGCCATTAAATGCATTTTATTATTTTTTGATATATGTTTAGATTCCACCATGATGTAACACACATCCCAGGCCCTCTTATCACCATCTACTTCTCTTCCTTCTCTAGAGTCTAAAAGTTCTAACATATTGCTATGTTCCCCCCATAAGTTGTCATTTTTTGGGACCAACATACCCCATTCACTTAAAAATTGGGACCCTTGAGAAGTCTTTGTATCCAAGTTTTGAAGCACATGAACATTGAGGTCCGTGACATAATTTGAAGATCATCCACTCTATTAAAGAGAATGCTTGTGTGATTTAATATTCTTTTTTTTGACTAACCATGTTAATGAGTAGTGTGAGTCAATTTTTAGGCTCCATGGTGGTCACCCAAGGGTTCTGTGTTCAAAAACCCTTAGGTAGTCCTTGATTCAAATTCAAATATTTGAGGGAGCCATGTTGGCAGGAACCAATTAAAACTCATAGAAAAGAGAAGCTATAAACAATGGGTTCACTTGGGTTTAAGTCACGTTTTCATAACATGACTCAAGCTCTTCATTATCCTTCCCCCTCACTTTTTCCTAAGTTCTGTGGGTCTAGTTTGATATAGCTCTGTGAGGTCCCCTTTTGCATTACCTAACTTAGCCTAGATTATTAATACTAAGGATCTAATAATCATTGTGAACTTAGTCTTAATACCTTATGCTAAGATCTTTTATTTATCTCCTTAGTTCTAATGATTATCTCCCTCACCCTTTGTAGGATCCTACGAATGATGTTTTTTCACTAGATTTGATCGACAGAGCACCCTAGCCTTAAGACTTGGGCTTAAACAACTTGCACTAGGATCAATCCAATGGCCTACATTTTCTCTTTTGATCCAATTGTGCGAGGTATAAGAAGAAATTCAAAAGGAGAATAAGGCCCCAAGGGATAGACACGTGGAAACTTGATGGTCGAATGGAAGGAATAAAAGGGCATACCTAATAAAGGCATCTAATTAATGATTAGACACCCCACATGGATCAATGGCTATCATTGTCTCACTATATTTGATCCAATGGTACAAGGCCTAATTAGACTTTTTAAAGGCATCCCAAGCTCTCGAGATGGACACGTGTCAAAATTTCATTTAAAGCCTAACTGGCAGATAATCAATAGTAATCGCTCACTCACTAGATTTGATCCAACAACACAAAAAGCTAAATAAATTTTAAAAGATCTATGAGCTTGAGATGTGGCTAGTACTCAACCAAGGTGACAACTGATAGAAGACACATTGCATGGAAAAGATCTGTGAGGATGCCAAGTGTCATGATCATAAGCCTAGAGATCACTAGACCAATAAAAGGTGAGGACTTAGATTTGGATCGATGGATTGCCCTAATTCTAGGATCCTAATCCTATAGTTCAAAATAAAGGAGACTTTTAAAACTCAACAGCTAGTGTCCAAATAACACTTATGAAAATTATCATGAAAACCCTAGAATGATGTCACATAGGATTCATGCAAGTAAAAGGTCTCCATCAAATCCAAAGCATGTATGAAGTTAAATCTTGAATATCTCCTACCATTAAAGATTCAAACCATAAACCCGCTATAAATAAGACCCAAATTGGTTCAATTGGTTATAGTTTAATCAAGATAACATAATTTTGCTCCTGAGAATAAGTGATATAATAAGAAGCCTTAACAATTCAGTGAAATTATAAATTGTGACTAGAAGGCAATAATTGAAGATATAATTCAAGCTTTATCTGACCTCTAACAATGAAGGGAGGATTTTCAAAGACACAGAGATAGACCTGGCAGCCCCAAACATCTATGGAGTGAGAAATTGATCTGAATTATTCTTCTTGGTGGACAAATTGTAGCCTATCTTTGAAGAGAAAATGAGGAATGCCATAGTAAATCAAAGGTAAATAAACTTGGTTATATTTCAAATGGATGATCTCCACCATTGCATGATGAAACTAGAGGTAATGCACTATATTGACATCCTTGCACCCATCTTTGTTGATTGTAGGATAGATGGGGAATGGATCATTCCAGAGGGTAATTCTTAGAGGGTGGCATACATATCTATTATAGCCTTTGAGACCTATTACAATCTCCCCATACCCCATCTCCACTTCCATGCCATGAAGGACTGGGTTAACACCCAGGACCTTGATTTGGTCCTCACACCATGGTTAATCCAAAGACCCCATGTCTTAAGGACCCTAGATAGAAAGATCCCTATTGTCTAATTCAAAGAAAGAATTAGAATAATCATGACCCTACTGAATCAAGCCTTTGGCACCCCTTCCACCATGTATGTAAACAAAGTCTGGGTGTCCTATGTCTATTTCATGGTAGAAGAGAAATTGACCCCTTTAGTGGGAAACCTAGTTAGCTTCTTCCTAGCTAAGCAATTCATAGCCATCAAAAGATGAACCTCTAAGAAATTCTATATGATGTCCTATCTATTGGATTACCTTCTGGCCTCTGTAACCTTCCCTAACATTAGAAACTGGTCCCCTAATGGTAGGACCACAATTTCCAATTATTATTCTAAATTGCATATATTCAACTACATGAATCATATGTAATTCATCTGTGATTATGTTTTCTTAGCCATGATTGAGGCCATCATAGGAGTTCCTATGCCAAGATTGCATCCCCTTATCAAGAAATTGGTAGAAACCATGGGGGATGTATGATATTATCTTGATTGCACTGTCATTAGGATAGAAGGGATCCTAACCCAACCTTACAGGCTATCAGTCCATGTCCCCAATAAGCTTGCTGAGCAAGAAAATAATTCCCAAATCATCCAAGGCATTGATAAAATGTGCAAAGAGAAGAGGAAGGGCAAAATCCATCCCCTCCCATTAGATATTGGGAAGGTTGTAATCAAAGACTGGAAGTAGCTGGAAATCATGGTTACATATAGAAATTCTTTTGATTTCCAATTGGATGACCTTAAGATGTAGGACCCTAGGAATAGGGTAGTTAACCACATTAGAGAAAGAAAGGTCCCAAAGGTTGAATATAAACATAAATTAGGTGTCGGTGATGACATCTACATTAGAGAAATTTTTTTTGAGGAAGTTCCCTCTAGGATCAAAAGCTACAATATCAAGTTGGAATGCAAATTGATCAAGGATAAAAACCCTTTAGGGGAGATATGGCAATTTCACCCCTTGAAATATCATTTATTTCCAAGTCCATTTTGGACCACTAATGAGGAGCCCAAAGAGCATCCATCTGAACCTCAACCCCACCAACAAGATGCACAGCTGAACAATCTCAGGCTAGACAACCTCAAGATGTAAAAGGTAGGGAGAAAGTTAGAGAGCCAAGATTGGAATAGAGACCTGGGGAAGGTCCCTCACCTTCAAAACTCTCATAGAGACCACCTTCTCCTATATAATTCATTCCTATGATATCTCTTTATCCAAGGGAGATATTGGAGGGTGTCCTCATTAATATAGTAGTAGCCTATGGCTAAGATAGAGAGGAGGATCCCTATGAAGAAGTAAGAAAGGAGATAGTTCCATTAGAAAGGGAGAAAAGGAAAGTAGAGTTGGCCTTGGTTCATGTGACTCCAAGAAAAAATCCTAGGTTGACCTTCACTCACCCTACCAGTTAAGTCAACCTATTCAGTGATGAGTTTCCTATCCATGGACCAGTCATCCCTGACTGGTTTATCTATGGGAAGTGGTAGAAGTTCCCATCTCTCTCTCTTTCATGGGCCTTGACACAAGTTGGATTAGCTATACATGATAACATCAAACCATGGATCAAGGACATATTGGAAAATAAAAGAGAGAGAATAGTATAGGTCCATCATGATCAAGAAAGCTATGAAGTTGACACCCTAAGAGCTTTTGGTATTGCAAGTGTGGAGGTGCCTAAACCTCCAAAGTTCAAGAAGCCAAAGACTAATGTCCAATTAAACCTAGACATAACAAAATTGGAAAGGATCACCACAAGGATAGCCATGGTTGGTCAAGAAGAATTCACCTTTCAAAAGGTGGAACAATTCACAGGTTTAACCTATGTTGAAGGGTAACAACTTAGAGAGGCTCCCATCCATGAGGAGGATGTGGAAAGTTTAATTGAGGCTCAATCTCAGTAGGTTAGGGCTAGTGTCCAAGGATTATATAAAATAATCTAGAACCTAAATAAGGGGAAAGAAAATTTAGCAACTGAAGCAATTTTATCAGTACCAGACTCCATGATTAAGATGCTTGAGTAATCATTTCATGACATGTTCAAGGCACTGAAGTTTATAAATTTAAGGCATAGTGCATTGTAGGACCAGGCCACCTTAGCTAAGGAGCTGGTTATTTAGTGGTAGAATTTCAAGGATAAGATTGCCCAACTTCTTAACATCCAAGTTAGGAAGCAAATACCAAATTTTAAAACCATCAGCATGGGGCACTTAAGTGCCATTTTGGGAATTGTTGTAGACAAGGTCCAAGCCTTGAGTACTTGGCATACCAAAGTGGAAGAACATATTGAGGAGGATAAAGAGCTCATAGACAAAATTGAGAAGCTCCTAAGAACTATGCTCGAGGATCCTGCATATCCCACTACCCTAGGAATTATTAATGATAAAGAATTATAGCACAAAGACACTTTAGTGACTCAAGAAATCAAGGGAAACAGTTAAGGACAATCAGGATAGGATAATAGCAGAATATTAGGCATGATATTCAATGAAAGGGAGAGAATCAATGAAGCCAGAAGCATTAAAGAATCATTTTCTAAGAATAAGAAAGTTTTTTATGAGATGGATGATCAAGAAGAGGAGTGCATCACAAGGCCTATTGTAGACATAGGCCTAGTGGATTAACAACATAAATGAGCTATGAGTATCCTTCAGTAGCAAAGGGCCCCACCTCTAATAGTATAGTTATGGCTTCTTTAAGAGGAAGCCTTTTTTTGTTAAGGCTCATGCTAGTTTGTTAGCGTGATTTCCTCTAGGTTAGTATGATTGTTAAGGACATGTGTATTTTAGTTTATTACAAAGGCAACTATCTTTATCTTTATACGCCTATATGTTTAGACTGACCAATATACTACCTGTCTTTTCTATAAAGTCATGTATTAAAATTTATAAAATGGAGAGACTTCGATATATTTTTTACACTTCCAAACAATTAATACAAAAAATCAAGGAATTCTATAAGAATTATCTAGATTGATGTGTTTGAATTTCTAATTTTCTCAATTACTTGTCTAAGTTTGAATATGAACATTTTCTAGGAATATTGGGTAAGATCATTAATTATAGGGTTGCTAACATGTGTAGTGCTAGGTTAGCTAAATGAAATTGAGTTTACTTCATTTTATTTTCTTTGAAACAAAGATGTGCATTAGCTATCTGGATGTGATGTAAAACTTTAAAAGTAAATCCAATTCTTACTTGTATTGTCATCCTATATCCAGAATTAGGCTTGGTTTATAGTGAAACGTGAGCTTAGGCTACTTTACAATATACATTGGTTGAGATCATGCTTGGTAATCCTTGGGAATTTATCAATATGTTCATAATTAAATATCATCAATCACCATTTCTTTCTTACTCTACCCTTTCCTTTTGCTCTTTCTTTAAATAATTAAATCTAACTTAGATACATTGTTCATAACCATTTAGTTTAGTCAGTAGTTTAGATCTAGACAAGTTTGTCAAAATTAGCACTAAGATTCATAAGATAAGGAACCAAGATGGCTCCCAACCATCAAACTTTATAAATATTGTGGAATAGTCTACTTTGCTCTATTGCTATTTCACCACAGGCAGCCTAATTTCCAAATTCCTACAACTTATGACCTAAATTCTTTGGATTCTAAAATGAGAAGTGTTATGTAAACACTAAGAGCACCTATGGTTTACTTGGAGGCATCAACAGGGAAGAGCTCTACTGGTGCTAGAAGGAGGGCACACCCGAGTGATAATTATCCTAGAATTGGTGACATCTTTATGCCTTCAGATGGATCTTTGATCCCAAGTGTAAATATTGGTGGTCTTATAGGTTTTTGATGTATCTTTGTGCTTTGTTAAGGCAAATATCATAGTTCTTTGGTAAATGGTTGATAGTTTTGGTAAATATTGCTTTTTGAATTTGAGGATCTATCATATTTGAAATTATAATGACTTATTTTGATAAAATATCAGGTGATCCCTTAAAATTATGGTTCATTTAGAACTCAACTAGTAAACATCAATTATCTTTGCACAATAGGATGCATCCTCAAGGTACCTTTGTGTAAATTTGATGTCCTTTGTCATTTTTACGTAGATCTTTGTATAATTAGCCTAGTGTGCATGTCTAGTCCTTACTTCTTATGAAGATTAACTTGATACACCATATTTCAAATAATATCTCAAATATTCAAACTATAATTGCCTAGAATTCATACTAGGACACACTAAAAAATAAGAGAGCATTTACCTGAGCCACAAAGTCATCAAAGAAATAGGTGTGATAAAGGTAGATGAAGACTTTCCATGTCTTTACCCACTTCTATTCAAGGGACCTTTGCATTTAGATCACATCTAAGTATGGCTTGGTTAGGGAGTTCCCCCATTAATGTATAAGGGGTAGTCCATGATTTACCACGTAATCCTGAGAAATATTTTCCCATATTTAGTCTACTGGTGTTGTAACTGTAGAGGAACATGTTAAGTCTTTTAAAGATGCTTTAAGATTATTAAATGTCACACATGAGGATGTAGCATGTAGACTATTTCCCTTTACTTTAAAAGCTGTAGCATATGAATGGTTCCTCAATTTGCCTAATGACTACATTACCTAATGGAATGATTTCAACACCATTTTCATTGATCAATTCGGTAAGATTATTAGTCCTTGTGTCATTTATCATCAATTCACAATCGTCAAAAGAGATGCTAATGAGCCTATAAGATCTTTCAATGCTAGATTCTAAAAATGTATAGCAGGATTATGGAACCTTACAAACCTAATGATGTTCTATCCTTAGAGATCTACAAGGATGCAATAGATCCTATGCCTCCTATATTTCTAAAGAGATCTATCTCAATTATAGTTTCATTACCCAAGCCTATTGTGAGGCAATGTTATTAGTGATAAAATGCAACCACAAGGCCAAATGGCTTACTTCATTCCCAACGTTAACCCATAAATTACTACTCTAAACCTTTTTCCAAATAATAACCATAACACCCCATCTCTTAATCAAATCCCAACCCTGAACATTTTGACTACTAGTTATGCTGATCCTAATCAAAATCTAGGATTCTTTAGTCACCAATCTAATAATGGATCTTCTACTAATGATAAAAATGACTTGATACCCACTCCTGGTTCAAGCAATAATTAGGTCCATAATTCTAAGACCCCTAAGAGTGAGAATGAGTCTATATTAAATATGGTTTAAAAATTTAGCACCGATTTTCTCCAATTGAAAAAATAAGTTAGTAATGTTGGTGAAAGTTCTAGAAGGAAATTTACTTTCTAAAAGTTCAATAGACTAGGAAATAGGTTTCACAATGATATCTTTTACAACAACAACAAGAATAATGAACCCTCTACTAGTAACAAAACCATGGACATTAATCTCATAGACATTGCTTTGCCTGACTACTACAAAGTGCATGCTACTACTAAGCATGGTGAGATTGATTGCATTGAATTTTTCAAAGCATTTGAATCTTTTTAGGAAGAACTGTATATATTTGAGGTGGTCCCTAACAAGGATAGTGATACAAATGCTTTTGGCTCCAAGTCTTCAGACTAGGTCCACATGGTAGAAACCTTCCAATTCCCTTTTCAAGAAGATAATGAACCTGATAATATTCTTAAAGAGATTCAATAATTCCAAAAATTATTGAAGACATACCCTCTACGTAATAGGAAATAGAAGCAACCTTTGACCACTTCAACTCCTCCTAATAACTATGGGACCCCTTCTGACACTACTTCAAGGAATGACCCTGAGCCACCCAAAGGGAGTTACTCCAAGACTCGTATTTATTCACCAAGTAATACTAGCTATAACATTGTTGAAAACATGAATAAAATCTTGGCCAATATTACCTTACATGAGTTAACTCAAATTACTAAACAAAGAGACTTATTGTTAGAGTCTTTTTCTAAGAAACCTAGGAAGCCACCCAGGGCTAATAGTGCAAATATAACCATGAAAGCAACCCAGGTAGAATCCCCCCCATTCTTTCTCATAGTCAATATATTTGGTAAAAACCTCCACAATTTCCTTGTAAACTCTAGGGCTTCAACCAATATCATTGCTACAAGAATATGTGAACAACTGGGATTGACTCCAATCAAGTTTGACATATTGGTTCCTAATTAGACAAGTCAAGGGTCAATGTCAGTGGAGAATTATTAAATGTACACATGCAGTTGGCTAGTGAAAATAGAGTGCAAATATTTATTGACATTCAAGTAGTAGACATTACCAATGCATATGAACTACTTTTAAGTAGATAGTGGAATAAGGCCCTAAATGTATATATGTCTACTAATTGTTCACACCTATGGCTACCTTGGAAAGGTGTCCCAAATCAAATAAGATTGGAAAGAGAACCAAGGATGAAACACTTAATAACTGAGTACAATGCTATCAATGAAAGGGTGAACTTTCTTGATTCTGACTTAGGAGTCTTCACCTTAGAGACTATAAAACTAGCTTGTTCCCAAGACACTCTTGTTGTACCTGGTTTATGGAAAATTTATGCTGATAGTGCTAAATGCAAGTCTAAATCTAGAGTTAGTATTGTTTTAATAGACCTTGTTGATAAAAAATATCATGCATATTATATACTAAAATTCCCATGCACCAGTAACCTAGATGAATATGAGGCTCTCATTTTGGGGTTGTAATTTGCTATTAAATACAAAGTAAAAAAACTACTAGTTTGTAGGGACTCTAAACTTGTAGTCAATCAAGTGAGAATCAAGTATAAATGCAAATTATCATACCTCAAAAGGTATAAATTCAAATTTTGGGACCTAATAGAGTCTTTTGAGGCATTCAACATCCTCTCTATCCCTAGAGATGAAAAAAAGCTACCGATAGGCTAACTTCTACTGCAACCAACCTCATGCCTAATCAATATTCTCCTAACTTCAATATTGAGCTAGTACCTTGCCCCTCAGTACCAGATAATGTGAACCACTTCCAATTTTTTAATGATGATTGCAAAATCTCATAATTCATGAATAACTTAGGAGCTTTTGACTCATATTATTGATGAATCTGATGAGGATACCCCTGAAAGGGAATTCAGTGGTAAGATAATCTAGTTGAGTGATAACAAGATAACTAAAGGGATGGTTTTAATAGAAAGATTATTTGACCAAGACAAACTCACAAAAAATCCTTAAGCCTCAAGGTAAATGGGAAGGACTGCAATGCAATGAATCTTGGACCCCAAGATTAACCCCAACAGGTTAATGTAGGCAAGGCTTTCATAGAAATGGAAAAAAGAACGCTAGGGAGTTTCTCACTAAGTAAAAAAACATAATAACATGGTCTTATGATGATCTAAATATCTTTGATCCAATGGTTATTAACCACATTATACCCCTTAAGGAAAGTTGTAAACCCTTTAGACAGAAACAAATACCTATTAACCCTATCTTAAAACCCATGATATATAAAGAAGTCAAGAAGCTATTGGATGCAAGGATTGTGTTTCTCATTCAACACTCCACTTGGGTTTCCAATCTGGTTCCATTCAGAAAGAATAATGGTGAAATTAGCTTATGCATTGACTTCAAGAACCTAAACAAGGAATCTAAAAAGGATAATTACCCATTTCCCTCTTTGGACCAAGTAATATAGGACATTTCAGGATCAACCATGATGTCTTTCCTTGATGGCTTCTCAAGGTATAACCATGTGTTAGTTGACAGAGAAGACATAATGAAGATAACCTTTACCACTAAGTGGGGAAATTTTGCTTAAAAAAAGATGCCCTTTGGGCTGATCAATGCAGGGGATACTTTTCAAAGAGACATGGATCATGCTTTCCAGGGCCTAGTTGGTAAATGCATCATAATATACATGGATGACCTAATAGTATTCTCCAAAAATAGAGAAGATCATTTCACACACCTTCAGCATGTATTTGAGAGATACATAAGGTATGGTATTTATATTAGCCCCAAGAAAATCATATTTTGTGTTATTGAAGGGAAGTTGCTAGGTCACGTTATCACTAAGGATGGGATATCTATAGGTCTTGAAATAGTGGAAGCTATATCTAAGATAGATCTTTTAAATAGTTAGAAAGAACTAAATTCATTCTTTAGCAAGGTAAATTTTATGACTAAATTCATCTCAAGGTTTGATGAGATTGTCAAACTATTGAATGACATGCTTAAGAAGGATGCCAAGGTCACTTGGAATGAGGATTCCAAGAAATCATTTAACAATATTAAAGAAGAAATCAGTCAAGCCCCAGTACTGATAACTCAAAAATTTTAAAGAGACTTTTATTTGTACTCATTTGCTTCTGATCACACCATGACAATAATCCTAACTCAAAAATTTGATGGGAATGATCACCCAATTTATTTTATGAGTACCAATTTAAAAAATGTTGAACTAAATTATTCCTTGATTGACAAGTAGGCATGCACACTGGTCAAAGAAATAAAGAAGTTTAGGAATTTAATCCTCAAGAACAAAATGCATACTATCTTACCAAACCCTACCATGAAACTCATGTTGAGTCAAAATGAATTAGGTGAGCGTAGAGCCAAGTGGATGTCAATCCTATAATAATATTATATAGAGATGAAAACTGCTAAGTTGGTAAGGTGTCTAGGCCTTTTTTAGATGATTACCAACACCAACCCCAAGCTACATGTCATGTAGGTTGAAAAACAAGACTTCTAGCCTAATAAGTGGTACAATTCCTTGATTCACTTATTGATTAATGGTGTTTGTCTTGTAGGACTTACAAGAGAGCAAAAGAGGGCCCTAAGACTCAAAGATTCTCACTATTTAATCAAGGATAGAGTATTATATATAAAAACTTTGAAGGAATCTATTTAGGGTGCGTATCCAAACAAGAATATTCTCAAATCATGAGTAATTTCCATGAAAAGATAGGTAGTGGACATCCTTTAGGAAGAATAACAACCCACAAAATTGTCAAGGCTGGTTACTATTGGCCTACCATTTTCAAGGATGCTCACAAGCATGTGAGGAAATGTCTTTTTTGTCAAATATTTAGCACCAAAGAACCAAAGGCAGCCATGCCTTTACAACCAGTGATTATTGACAAGCCCTTTGCACAATGGGGATTGGATTTCATTGGAGTAATCAACCTCAATTCTTTTTAGGGCCAAAAATATGTCCTAACTACTATGGACCATTGCACAAGGTGGACTGAAGCTATAGCCACCACATAATGCAGAACAAAAGAAGTGACCAGTGTTCTAGAAGAAAACATTTACACTAGATTTGAAACCCTAGTCTCTTTAGTGTGTGATAATGGATCAAATTTTGTGTCCATAGAGATGATAGAATGGGCCTATGATAATGCCATTTCTCTAAAGTTTGCTTAAAATCATTACCCCTAGGGAAATGGATTTTTTGAATCCACTAACAAGAATTTAATCAAGGAAATCAAAAAATTAGTTAAATACAAACCTAGGTCTTGACACAAGCTCCTCAAATATGCTCTATGGGTAGATAGGATCAAAATTAAACAATCCCTCAAGGCATCATCATTCTTATTGATGTATGGTCAAGAACCTATTTTCCCTATCACCCTTAAGCTGCCCACATTTAGGTTTATGTAGGAATACATGGGAGAAAGTCAAGTACTTGCAAACTCCAGGTTTTTAGACATCATTCAAATGGAGGATGCAAGGGATGAAGCCTTGGATAACTTCATGAAGCATCAAACCATAGTCAGGAGATGGTTTGAAAAAAGGTCAAAAGTGAAAGTATTCAGACAAGAAGACCTAGTCCTCCTTTGGGACAAGGCATCTGAACCCAAATGCAAGCATGGAAAATTCACACCTTTGTGGATTGGCTCATATCATATCATTGAAACACTTGGTAATAATTCTTTCAAACTGAAAGACCTTGAAGGAGCAAAGTTCACCTTGTCCACCAATGGGAAATATCTCAGGCACTACTTCTCTACCACCCCTTCAGGGTTTTTCATGGATTAAGATGTAAGGTGATTATATTATAATAGGTAGGGTAGTTAGTTTTATTTGGGCATCTTTCCTTTCCTATCTTTGGTTTGTATATATGTTTGTTCATAAATGTTTGGTTTCCTAGTTTTAATTTCTTGCTTCTGTTGTGTGTTGCTTTCCTGTTATTTTGTTCCTTGATTTCAAGATGTCTTTAGAGACATCCTTGAGCTTAGAAGTTATGAAATTTTCTCAAGATGTGTCCCAATTCTAAATTGAAGGTATGAACCCCATACAAAGGCAACCATGGTCTTGGAACTTAGCATTATGTTATAGCATAGAGGAACTGAGTATAGATAGTGGAGAGAAAGGCATTTCATGAGACCTAAGTCATGACTTTGGATCCACACTGGTTTTAAGAATATTTGCACTTAAGGATTGGAGACTTAAATTATCAAGTGTATGCCATTAGATAAAACTTAATCAACATCCTTGCCTTGGATAAAATTTGAAACTATTAATGATCCTCTGAAAATCAAATATTTGACCAAATATTAAGCCTAACTATCTTGGTTCCCAACCTTATTGAAAGCATAGAAATCTAAAATAAAAATAAAAAAATAAAGCTTTCACACAAAGGTGATTTAGGCAATCTCCATCAAGGCAATGGATGCATGGCTGGAAATGGAGTAAGGCAATAATTGGAGCCGAAGGTATCTTTGTCAGGGCTATGGATGCTTGAATGGCAGTAGAGAAATGACCTAGCCCTCTCTAAGCAAGGCCATGATTCATAATGAATGTTTAGTGTACCCTAAGTCAGTATAAATGATTGAGGGTAGGCAATTAAGGACTACTTCTTGAATCCTATGGAAAATAGTAACTAGAATCAAAACACACACATACCTTGGGTATGTCATGATGTTTGAATTTAAATCTATGAGTGAAAGGTTTGTTTCAACCACAATTGAGTCTAGATGGTGGTTTTTTGATCAAGTGGAATGATGACCTCAATGTTTTTCTGAATCTAAAGTCTAGAAGTTCTAACATATTGCTATGCTCCTCCCATAAGTTGTCATTTATTGGGATCAACATACCCCATTCATTTAAAAATTGGGACCCTTGAGAAGTCTTTGTATCCAAGCTTTGAAGCACTTAAACATTGAGGTCCTTGACATAATTTAAAGATCATCTATTCTATTAAAGAGAATGCTTGTGTGATTTAATCTTCTTGTTTTGGACTAACCATGCTAATGAGTTGTGTGAGTCATTTTTTAGGTTCCATGGTGGTCACCCAAGGGTTATATGTTTAGAAACCTTGGGTGGCCCTTGATTCAAATTCAAATATTAGAGGGAACCATGTTGGTGGGAACCAATTAAAACTCATTTCAAAGAGAAGCTATAAACAAGGGGTTCATGTGGGTTTAAGTCATGTTTCCATAACACAACTTGAGCTCTTCATTATCCTTCCCTCTTTATTTTTACTAAGATTCATGGGTCTAATTTGATATAGCTCTGTGAGGTCCCCTTTTGCATTAACTAACTTAGCCTGGATTATTAATCTTAAGGTCCTGATAATCATTATGACCTTAGTCTTGATAATTTATGCTAACATCTTTTATTTATCTCCTCAGTTCTAATTATTATCTCCCTTGCCCTTTTTAGGATCCTATGAATGATGCTTGCTCAATGGATTTAATCAGACAGAGCGTCGTAGCCTTAAGACTTGGGCTTAAACAACTTGCACTAGGATCGATCCAACAGCCTGGGCTTGCTTGCTAGATTTGATCCAATAGTGTGAGGCATAAGAAGAAATTCAAAAGGAGCATAAGGCCATATGGGATAGATACATGACACTTTGATGGTTAAATGGAAGGAATAAAAGGGCCCACCTAATAAAGGCATCTAA
The DNA here is from genome assembly GCA_037957365.1 of Torreya grandis. Taxonomy (NCBI): domain Eukaryota; kingdom Viridiplantae; phylum Streptophyta; class Pinopsida; order Cupressales; family Taxaceae; genus Torreya; species Torreya grandis. The sequence goes on from JARHVA010006273.1 coordinate 309,629, forward strand.
TTAGTGACTGAACCCCCCACATAGATCAATGGCTATCACTAGCTCATTAGATTTGATCCAATGGTGTGAATCCCAAGTGGAATTTTTAAAGGCATCCCAGGCTCCTTAGATGGACATGTGTCACATTTTCATTTGAACCATGATTGGCTAGGCAATCAATAGTAATCACTCACTTATAGGATTTGATATAATGACATAAAAGGCTCAATGAATTTTCAAAGCTCTACGAGCTTAACACATGGCCAGTGCTCAACCAAGGTGATAACTAACAAAAGATATGAAGCATGGGAAAGATCTGTGAGGATGCCAAGTGTCATGTCCACAAGTTTAGAGATCACTAGACTAATAAAATGTGAGGACTTGGATTTCGATCGATAGATCACCCTAAGTCTAGGATCTTGATCCTATAGTGTGAAATAAAGGAGACTTTTAAAATCCAACAACTAGTGTCAGAATGACACTTATGACAATTATCATGAAAAGCCTGGAATGATGCCACATAATCTCCACACAAGTAAAAATTCTCCATCAAATCCAAATCATGTATGAAGTTAAAGCCTGAATATCTTCTACCATTAAATATTTAAACCCTAAACCCTCTATAAAGAAGACCCAAATTAGTTCAATTAGTTACAGTTCAATCAATAAAGCATAATTGTGCTCCTGAGAACAAGTGATATAATAAGAACCTATGGAAATCTAGTGTGAACAATTCAATAACATCAAAAATGGTGGCTGGTAGGAAATAATTAAAGATAGAAGTTGAGCTTTATCTAACCTCTGACAATTAAGGGAGCATTTTCAGAGACACAAAGTTGGACTTGGTGACCTTAAACACCTATGGAGTGAGAAATTGGTCTAAATATTCTTCTTGGTGGATGAATTACAACCTATATCCCTAGAGGAATTAAGGAATGCCATAATAAATCAAAGTCACAATGACCTAGTTGTAGTTCAAATGGTTGATCTTCACCATGACATGGTGAAACCAGAGGTAATGCACTATATTGACATCCTTGCACCCATCTTTATTGATTTTAGGATAGATGGGGAATGGATCACTGTAGAGGGTAATTCCCAAAGGGTGGCATACATCTCTTCTATATCATTTGAGACATATTATAAGCTCCCCTTACCCCATCTCCACCTCCCTACCTTAAGGGACTAGGTTAACACTCAGGACCTTGATTCGGTCCTCACACCCTAGTTAATCCAAGGACCCCATATCTTTAGGACCCTAGATGGAAAGATCCCTATTGTCTATTTTAGAGAAGGCATTATAATAATCATGACCCTACTAAATCAAGCCTTTGGCACCCATTCCACCATGTATGTAAAAAAAAGTCTGGGTGTCCTATATCCATTTCATGGTAGAAGAGAAATCGACCCCTCTAGTGGGAGACATAATTAGCTTCTTCCTAGCTAAGTAATTCATAGCCATCAAAAGATGGACCTTTAAGTGATTCTATATGATGTCCTATCTATTGGATTCCCTTCTGGCCTCTATAACTTTCCCTGACATTAGAAACTAGTCTCCTGATGGTAGGACCATAATTTCTTACTATTATTCTAAATTGCATATATTTAAGTATAGAAACCATATGCAGTTCATCTATGATTGTGTTTTCCTAGCCATAGTTGAGGCCATCATAGGAGTTATTATGCCAAGATTGCATCCCCTTATCAATAAATAGGTAGAAACCATGGGGAATGTGTGGTATTGTCCTGATTGCACTATCATTAGGATATAAGGGATTCTAACCCAACCTTATAGACTACCAGTCCATGTCCCCAACAAGCTTTTCGAACAATAAATTACTTCCCAAATCATCTAGGGTATTGATAGAATATTCAGAGAGAAGAGGAAGGGCCAAATCCATCCCCTCCCATTGGATATTGGGAAGGTTGTAATCAAAGACTAAAAGTAGCTAGAAATCATGGTTACACATAGAAATTCTTTTAATTTTGAATTAGATGACCTTAAGATGTAGGACCCTAGGAATAGGGTAGTCAACCACAATAGAGATAGAAAGGTCCCAAAGTTTGAGAATGAACATAAATTAGGTGTCGATGATGACATCTACATTAAAGCAAGAAATTTTGAGAAAGTGCTCTCTAGGATGAAAAGCTACAATATCAAGTTGGAATGTAGACTAATCAAGGATAACAAGCCTTTAGGAAAGATATGGAAATTGCACCCCTTGAAATATCATTTGTTTCTAGGTCCATTTGGAACCACTCATGAGGATCCCGAGGAGTAACCATCTGAACCTCAACCCCACCAACAAGATTCACAAGCTGAACAACCTTAGGCTAGACAACCTCAAGATGTAAAATGTAGGGAGAAGTTAGAGAGCCAAGATTGGAATAGAGACTTGAGGAAGGTCCCTTCCCTTAAGAACTCCCACAAAGACCACCTTCTCCCATGGAATTCATTGATATGATAGATATTTATCTAGGGAAGACATTGGAGGGTTCCCTCATTAATATAGTAGCAACCTATGGCTCAGATAAAGAGGAGAATCCCTTTGAAGAAGCAAAAAATGAGTTGGTTCCATTGGAAAGAGAGAAAAGGAAAGCAAAGCCAGCCTTAGTTCTTGTGACTCCATGTAAGAAGCCTAGGTTGACCTTCACTCACCCAACTAGTGAAGTCAACCTCTTTAGTGATGAGTTTCCTATCCATGGACCATTAATCCCTAATTGGTTTATCTATGGGAAGTGGCAAAAGGTCCCATACCTATATCTTTCATGGGCCTTTACACAAGTTGGCTAAACTATACATGATAACATCAAACCATGGATCAAAGACATAGTGGAAAAGCAAGAAGAGAGAAGAATATAGGTTTGTCATGCTCAAAAAAGCTAGACAGTTGATGCCCCAGAGCTTCTGGTAGTGCAAGTGTGGAGATGCCTAAGCCTCCAAAGTTTAAGAAGCCATATACTAAAGTCCAATTCAACCCAGGCATAATAGGATTAGAAAGTATAACCACAAGGACAACCATGGTTGGTCAAGAAGAATTCACCTTTCAAAAGGTGGAACCATTCACAGGGTTAACCCATATTGAAGGGAAACAACTTGGAGAGGCTCCCATCCATGAGGAGGATGTGGAAAGTTTACTTGAGGCTTAATCTCAATAGGGTAGGGCTAGTTTATATGGATTAAAGAAAATAATCTAGAACCTAAAGAAGGAGAAAGATAATTTTGCAAACTTAAGCAATTCTCTCACTATTAGACTCCATGATTAAGATGCTTGAGGAATCATTTCATGACATCTTAAAGGCACTAAAGTCTATGAAGTTGAGGCATAGTGCACTGGAGTACCAAGTCACCTTAGCTAAGGAACTATTCTCTTAGTGGTAGACTTCTTAACATCTAGGTTAGGAAGCAAATACCAAATTTTAAAGCCATCAGCATGGGGCACCTAAGTGCCATTTTGGGAATTGTTGTAGACAAGGTCCAAACCTTGAGTACTTGGCATACCAAAGTGGAGGAACTTATTAAGGAGGATAAAAAGCTCATAAACATAATTAAGAAGCTCCTTGGAACTATGCTCGAGGATCCTGCATAGTCCACTACCCTGGGAATTATTAGTAATGAAGAATTCTATCATAGAGCCACTTTAGTGACTCAAGAAATCAAGGGAAAGAGTCAAGGACAATCAAGACATGATGATAGAAAAATTTTAGGCATGATATTCAATGCAGGGGAGATAATTAATGAATCCAGAAGCATTAAGGAATCTTTGGCTAGGAATGACAAAGAGTTTGATAAGTTGGTTGATCAAGAAGAGGAGCACATCACAAGGCCTGCCATAGACTTAGGCCTAGTAGATGAACAACATGAACGAGCTATGAGTATCCTTTAATAACATAGGGCCCCACCTCCAATAATTTAGTTATGGCTTCCTTGAGAGGAAGCCTTTTTTTGTTAAGGTGCATGCTAGATTTTTAGCATGATTTCCTCTAGGTCAGTATGATTGTAAAGGACATGTGTATTGTAGTTTGTCATAAAGACAACTATCTTTATCTTTATATACCTATATTTTTAGACTAACCGGTATACTGCCTAGATTTTCTATAAAGGCATCTATTACCATTTGTAAAAGGGAGAGACTTCAAGCTATTTTGTACACTTCTAAGCAATTAATACAAAAAAATTATGGAATTCTATAGGAATTATCTAGATTGATGTGTTTGAATTGCTAAGTTTCTCAATTACTTGTCTAAGTTTTAATATGAATAGTTTCTAGGAATACTAGGTGAGATCATTAATTATAGGGTTGCTAACTTGTGTAATGCTAGGTTAGCTAAATGTAATTGGGTTTACTTCATTTTACTTGCTTTGCAACAAAGATGTGCATTAGCTATCTAGATGTGGTGTAAAAATTTAAAAGTAAATCCAATTCTTACTTGTATTGTTATCCTATCTCTAGAATTAGTCTTGGTTTATAGTGAAATGTGAGTGTAGGCTACTTTACATTATACATTGGTTGAGATCATGCTTGGTAATCCTTGGAAATTTGTCAATATGTTCATAATTAAATATCAATAATCACCATTTATTTCTTACTCTACCCTTTGCTTTTACTCTTTCTTTGAACAATTCACTCTAGCTTAGATACATTGTTCATAACCATTTAGTTTAGTCAATAGTTCAGATCTAGACCATTTTTTCAAAATTAGAACTAAGATTCATAATATAAGGTACCAAGATGGATCCCAACCATCAAACTTTATAAATAGTGTGAAAGAATCTACTTTGTTGTGTCATTATTTCACCATAGGCATTCTAATTGCCAAATACCTATAAATCATGCCCTAAATTCTTTGGATTCTAAAATTATAAGTGTTATTTAAACATTAAGAACACCTATGATTTACTTAGAAGCATTAATAGAAGGAAGATTACATATCTCTATGTAATGATCATATTTAGTATTCACATATGCTCAACACTATGACCCAAAGGTCTGAGAGATAATTTCCAGTGGTGGTTCTCTGATGGTGAAAGTGGATGTAATAATAATAAGCATGATCCTAAAAATCCTAGTGCATGAAACCTATGAAAGAATGAGTGTGGTAGCTGCACAACACTATTTGGATAAAAACCTATAAAATTGACCACCATCAATTATTCATTGTTGAAGCACATGAGAAGAAGTCTTTCCAAGATTCCAAATAACTTCTTATGATTTGATTTCAAATAAAATTGTTCGACATGATAACTCTTCTCAATCATGTGGTTGATAATGAGAAAATCATTAATTTCTATACATGGATGTTCATGACCATGAACATTATGTATAGGAGTATGTGCATAGTTTTGGGGGATGATTCCATGGATATTTTCCATAATGAGATCACATTCTTGACATAATGTGATCATGTTAATACTAACATGATCCTATTAATAGATAATGTGATCACATTATTGTAAAATCAATAATGTGATCACATTCCTGTTGTTTTGCACATAAAAGCATGTGAACATGCACATAAATCTAATCTTGACCTGAAGCTTATATTTACTACTCTAAATTTAAATTTTAAGTTTACACTTATATTTTAACATTTATTTCCTTATACTTTCAATTTATTTTAGTAAATATAAGAAATTAGGGTCACTCTACATCTGATAGATTAGTCTCACATTTGAACACCTTACGATGTAGAAAATAGTTTTTCAAAATATAATATGGTCAGTACTTAGGCATTTTCATGGTTTAAGTATTGAACCTAGGGATTTTAGGACATAAATTTTGTAATTTATGTCCATTTTTGGTAAACATATAGTCATTTTTTAGGTTTTTATGCCTTCTAGATTGATTCCTAACATTTATAACAGTCATAGGTTTGTTAAAATTAAAGTTTTAAAACCATTCACTTTGAACTTGATTCAAAGTGGTGTGATTTGGGTAGAATAGGTAACATTGATGACCTACACCCATCAAATGACCACTTTGTGTTAATTTCATATGTTCATTGTCCCTTCCTCATCCCTGATCACTTCCTACTCATCTCTCATCACTCCTAATCACTCTCTCCTCATTCCTCGTTATACCTAATCTCTCCCTAATTTATCCTCACTATCCCTCATCATCTCTAATCACTCCCTCATCATCCCTGATTACTCCCTCATTGACCCTCACTATCCCTCATCATCCCTAATCACTCACTCCTCATCATCCCTAATCAGTCCCTCATTGACCCTCACCATTTTTCATAATATTTAATCACTCCCTCATCATCCCTAATCACTCCCTCATTGGTCTTCACCATCCCTCATCATCCGTAATCACTCCCTCTTCATCCTTAATCATCCTTAGTCACTCCCTCATTGACCCTCACCATTCCTCATCATTTATAATCGCTCATTCATTGTCCCTAATCACTCCTTCATTGACCTCCATCATCCATCATCATCTCTAATAACTTTTTATTTTTCTTCCCCCATCACCCCTAATCACACTCTCATTAAAAATCACCATCTCTCATCATCCCTAATGACTCCCTCATCCTCCATGATCACTCCTTCATTAACCCTCACAATCCCTCATCATCCCTAATTACTCCCTCATAATCTCTACTCATTTTCTCCTCATCCTTAATCACTCCATATAATACCTTAATGGTCATATTTTATTAGGGTTTAACAATGCTAGGAGATATAAGTGGAGAGTTGAGTGCTAGCATACAATATAAGACATAGTGATCAAAATGTTGTGGAGGCAAATTTGAAACATAAATATTTAAAACCTATGAAAAAATATGGGCCTATTAGAAATGATGTAATTCACAATTGAAGATCCACCAGAAAAATTGAAGCAAGTAAAACTACCATAGCACCAAAAATGGGTAGTAAATATGAGGATCACCAAGCTACGTGATTTTTTGAAACCAATCAATTTCTTTCCATATGAGAACATTTTATGATCTGAATAATTACATTGAAGGCCTTCTATTTGTATGTCTATTAATTGAGTGATCATAAGAGCGAGTGGAAAATAATTTTCAAATGATTAGAATAAGTATTCCAAGATTGGAAAGTGGTGTTTAATTCATAACCTCAATATTCAATCTAATGAAGAGTGTCACACTATGAGATCTCTATTTGCACAAATTGAGAAGTGGGTACAAGTTATATAACACTATAAAAAGGTAAGTAGATAATATATTATAAACCCAATGATTAGTCGGTACTAAAAATATCTCTACTTCCCCTAAAATGAAATTATATGAATTAAATTTATTTTTTATTAACAAATGTAGATCAATGGTGAACCAACATACTTCATCATTTCCAATGGAAGTTAGAAGAATTTAATTTCTCCTAAAACATATTTTCAAAGATTTAACTTAAAATTGATGCATCATCCAAAACCATAAGCTAGTGTATGGTCTAGTGTAGGCCTTGGGAAATGGATCACCTAATAGTGTCACTTGGTGTACAAAATCAATATTTTTAAAGATGCAATCCTTTGTGACATCTCAACATTATAGGTATGTGATGTTTTACATGTGTTCAACCCTATAATTACCATTGACATGTAGTATATGAATTAAATCCTTGAAATGTTGTGATAGATTATAATGATCTGAAATACCATATATCATATTTAATTAATAAGCTTTTAGTCATTAATGCCAGGAAGTGCATGAATCTTTTTAGTTCTAGTAAGAAGTATACTCTTAATGGTAATAAGTAAATGTAATAACATACTTATGACACCATGTTATAGTTTGGTTTGTCTAACAATAACAAAATATAAAATAGTTGAACCATAAACTAGATGAATACAAAGATATCTTTCAGTCACCTAAATAATTCCTACTTACTGTACACTAAACAATACTATTGATTTGATCCCTTAACTACCTCTACCTCAAACCTCTTTTATTCAACATATCATTTAAAGAGAATGAATAGATCAAGTGATATATCCATGAAATCATGGATAATGGAGACATCATGCCCAAATCATTACCTTATAGAAGCCCAATTATGTTTACACCAAAGAAGGATGGGACACGAGGTTGTGAATTGATTAATTTTTTTTGGCAAGATTAAAGTGAATAACTATTATCCTCATCTAATTATCGAGTCATTTTTCTACCATATCCATATTTAGTCTTAAAAATAAAAGGAAGAATTGATTGACTAATTGGTTATGCCTTTTAAGTTAACTCATGTAGCAAATTCATTCATTTAAATGTTGAATGACATCCTTATGCCCTTTAACTATGTCATTTTTTAATCTTCTTTGATGACATACTAATCTTTAGAAAACATGGGATGAACATCTGCACCATGTTGAACTAGTGTTTCACATTTCACAAAAACACATTTTTATGATAATATGAGTAAATGTTCATTTTTCATGCAAGAGATAAAATATTTGGGATAAATTACACACACAAAGAGTGCATATGTGAACTTGACCAAGATTCAAGTCGTACAGGAATGGGAAACAATAAATAACTTTGCATTGATTCAAATTTTCTCAGAATTAAAAAATTATACAAGAGATTTGTGTTTAATTTTTATCCTTTGAACCAAGCTACCAAAGGTGGAACCAAATAAAGTTTCATCTAGTCAGAAAGATAATAAAGATAATTCAATGAACTAAAATTTATATTGTATTTTGTGTTAGAACTTATGTTACTTGACTATAAATTTAGAAGATCATCCAATTCATTTAGTAATAAAATTGACTATCACAAATGGGTATTCACAACATAACAATTCCTAGAAAAGAGTTGATTTTTATTATAATGGACTAAACAACATATGATTAGAATCAAAGATACCTTTAGAGTAGATTATTACATTAGATGATGGAGTGATTAGGGATGGTGAGGTATGGTGAGGGTCAATGAGGGAGTGATTAGGGATGATGAGGGATGAGGAAGGAGTGAATAGGGATGATGACAGATGATAACAGATGATGGGGAAGCTATTAAGGATGATAAGGGATGAGGAAAGAGTGATTAGGGATGATGAGGGATGAGGAGGAAGTGATTAGGGATAGTGAGGGTTAATGGAGGATTGATTATGGATTATAAGTGATTGATTAGAGATGATTATATATAGTGAGAGTTGATGAGGAAGTGATTAGGGACAATGAGGAATGATGAGAGAGTTATTAGGGGTGATGAGGGATGAGTAAGAAGTGATCAAGGATGAGGGAGGGATGATGAACAAGTGAAATTAACACAAAGTGGTTATTTGATGTGTGCAAGTCATCAATGTGACCTATGCTACCTCAATCACACCACTTTGGATCAATTTCAAAGTGAGTGATTTTCAAACTTCAATTTTGACAAACCTAGGACTCCTATAAATGTCAAAAATCAATTTAGAAATCACAAAAACGTAAAAAATAACTATATGTTTACCAAAAATGGACATCAATTACAAAATTTATGTCCTGAAATCCCTATGCTCAATACCTAGACCCTAAAAATGCCTAATTACTGGCTAGATTAGATTTTGAAAAACTATTTTCCACATTGTAAAGCATGAAACTATGAGACCAAATCTATCAGATGCAGAGTGACCTTAATTTCTTAAATTTACTAAAATAAATTTAAAGTATAAGTTTCTTTATACTTAACATTTAGAGTAGTAGATATAAGCTTATGATCAAGATTGGCGTCATGTGCATGTTCACATGTTTTTATGTGAAAAAAAACAAGAACATGATCATATTATTGCTTTTATAATAAAACAATCACATTATTTATTGATGAGATCATGTTGTTTGAATTTAAATTCAAACACCAAGCATTTTTTCTTGAGAATGACTTGGATTCAAGATCCAAAGACTAGGACCTGTTAATCTACAACTGAATTAAAAAATTTTGATTAAAAAAACAACAAAATTAAACTCTAATCTCCAAATACACTATGAATTTCAATGATAAAATTCAAAAAATCAATACCATCCCAATGAGCACACTCTCCTCTTTCTAAAAATATGATTTATATATTGTTTGGACTAATTTAATGTTTCAATCTATGTTGATTTCTATGTATACCTTTTTTAATCCACTGCATGCCGCAAATATACATGCCTATATATGTTCATGTAGTTTTTTTCATTGATCCAAGTACAAAACAAGTTATCTGGTCATAAACTAGGTCTAATTATACACACATTAAAAAACTGATTTTCATTTTTTAGGCAATTAGGCACATCACACAATCGACTATCTATTTTTTTATCAGTTTTAGGATCTATTTACTTGAAAAATTCATAAAAAATGTATTCATTGAAAAAATATAAAAAAATATAGGTCACAAACTAGAAGATCTTATCTAAATGTTGCTAAAAGGTTTCAAACAATATTAAATGCTACTGAAAAAATGATGCACTGCACGATCATCTATCTACTCTATTTTATTAAAAATAGGAGTTCCTCTTAAAATTTTAAATGTTTTACCTAGTTGTATTTACAAATTTAAAAAAAAAAATATTTGGAAACTAGACTCAAAATTCTACATTTCATGTTCTTACACCATCTTCAAATTTGGAGTGTAGATATCTCAAATTATCTACATAATTTCAAAATTTCAAGAAAATCATGTCCATGGGTAGGCCATTTTTTGTCCCCCAACTTCTTGTACTTTCCCATATCAAGAAGAAATACATAAACTGGGGTGAGATTATCAATGAAGCTCTACACTACTAGCTGATAAATGTGGAGGTAATCAAATAATTTTTCATGAATTCGTTATAGGTATACTCACTAGCTTCTCAAAGAGTGTACCCTAATCTTACTCAATTTACCAATGTAAACACAGCCACTCAAGTATATGAATTCTAATCTCAATTGAAATTAGAGCAAATCAACTAGCACTTTAGAAGGTTCAATGATGCCTTCATAATGAGAGTGGTCCAAGATTTAGATGATGATCGAGGAAGGAGAATCTCAGATGAAGGAACCAACCTAATTTCACATTATGGGATCTATTTCATTCATTTTTAGAAATTCACATACATAAGAGTTGGAGGATTTTAAGTTTATCCTTTGTGGCTACCTTGGTTGGCCTATAAAAAAATTATATTAACTGAATTGTGTAGACAATCAGGTGCAATACATAAACATTTTCTAGATAGACATGTTTTGGGTGTTGCCTTTCCCATCTCTTTGGGTCATTTCATATGCAAGAATGTCATAAAGATTCAAGATATCAAGTCTAAAATAACACAATTCACCTTGTATTAATATGCCAACCAAGATTATTTTGATATTAATAGGTTTGTGTGATCTCACTTAGCATTAGTTATTCCTAAAAGCATACCACATTTTGACAATTACTGGGTAGATTATTCTAATGAGTTTGAAGTAGTGAGGCAGAACTGGGATAGATTGAACTTAGATAAAATTAGAGCCTTCACTAGTACATATGTCTTAGATGGCATGATTGATGATGAAAGTGATCTCCTAAATCCTATCTATGTTTAAATAATCATGGTTTCCCCATTACCAACCATCAATTGGTATGTTAGAGACTTACTAGATTTAAAATTGTGAACTGAGATTGTGTTGGATTGATGAATAGAATGGTTCAACATCAAGCAAACAAAGTTCATCAGAGTGGGAGGTGCTAAGACCTCAAATAATGCAACTCCTTCAAAACAAGCACCTACATCAACTCTTATGACTCACAAATAAGGCAATGCTATTATTATAATTCAATCATCTACTTATGCAAGTTCTGGCGATGGAGATGATGAAGATCCCAAGAAGCCAAAAAAACTTGGAAAGACTTGCAAAGAGAGCCTTGTTGTAGGTAGGAAGTTGCAAGCAAAAAATTCAGTCATGTTGCAGTCATCTTCCCCTCTTGGGGACTCATCCTTGTTAATTAATAACACCACTCAACAATATCATGCCTTTGCACAAGAATTAATTTAATGGGAATATATTAGTGATGTGGATATTCCAACCTTTGTATCTCCTTCTCCCATAGTTTCTCCATCAAATCCACCTCCTTCAAAGTCTTCACCTCCAAATCAGCCTACACTACCACCTTCAAGCTCCCAATTAAAAATATTTAGTCATATTTAATTTCAATGGATGCAGCCTATGTTGAGAAAAGGATGAAGGTGGTTGATGCTTAAAAACCTAATTTTGATGTAGTGGCTAATATCCTCAAGATTTCTCTCCCTAAGAAGGTAAATACCATATCAAGGTTAGTTTCAGATCCATTAGGAGCTCAGTTTATAGAGAATGTTGAGCCAATTGTTGATAAGGAGATGACCTTGAGTGATTATACTCTAAAACAAGTATCACTTGGAAAGCAAACTAGAGAGAGTGATGTTCATATCTGCAAGAGACCATATAAAGAATGATCAAGAGATCTAAGTGGGATGAACTCACTCAGAAATAATGGAAAGACGGAGTTAGAAAATTGGTTGGGTATGTCGACTATCTCCCCAAACCCATAGAGACTCTAACAAATCCCCAAGTGGAAGCCCTAACTAATGTTCCTATAATCAATAAGGAAGCCATAATAACCATCATTATATATAAAACCCACATGAAAACTCTTGAAGCTTGGGTTGATCAATTGGTATTATATGCCATGAAACATATTAAAGAGGTGGTAAAGTTGAATGGGGCAATTGATTATAAAATTATCAATTTCAATCAAGAGATCAAGTGCCACGATAACGAGTTGAAGCTTTGGGAAATTATGAAAGGTGATGTTGGATAGATGATTACCATATACACTAAATATATAGTCAAAGCTAAGATTTTTTAGAAGGTTGAAGATGATGCCTCTTGCAAATGGTTAGAATGCATGATTTAGAATAATGAAATTATGAACAAAGCTATAGGTGAGTTACATTATTAGGTTTGAATTAGAAGAGAGAAATAGAAAGAGCTTAATTATGATTTGGGAGAACTCCAATGTGGCCTATTGAAGGAATATGAAACTAGTCAATTCATTGTGCAAGAAGTTAAGGATAAGTTCAAGAAGTTGGTCAAAGACCAATTGATCAAAGAAAATGACTTCAATGTTGTTTATATGACTATGCTTGGTAAAATCCATATCTCACTTGAAGAGATGAACAATCAACTAACCTCATGAATATCACAAACACCATGATGTTGGTATCTGATAAATATTTGACATGTTGTAAGCATGTAATAGTCCCTAACAGGAATACAATCACTAAAGTAGTAAAGAAATTTAGAAAATTCAAATTTGTCTAGGATAAAAAATAATCTAGGAGCCCTACTACTGCTCCGAGCTCTTCAAGACCAACTTCTATTCCAAAGAAAACATTCTAAAATGCTAAGAACTATTTTCCATTTTTGTATATTTTATATTTTTAGAAAGTTGTATTTTTCATTTCATGAAAAATTGAAAATTAGTAGAAATAAAATAGGACAAAAATATGAAATACCAAAGATCACATTGTAATGTGAAGGGTCAATCAATTGCCTCCTATCTCTATAACTAGGAGAAATGATAATTGTACAATATTTGTTTGATGTTCATTGTAATTTTTGTTGAAATAAAGAAGAAAGAAACTTTGTGCTCGTTCTTCAAACATAGAACATGTAGAAAATTTTAGAACTTTGTGTCTAGCATATTTTTTGTGGATGTGTATTTTTATTATGTTAATGCATATCTCTCAATTCAAATAATATTTGTATTGTTATCAAACAAGCATGTTACTTTTTAGAAGCTACTTCCTGTCATGCATTGGATGAAATATGTATTTGCTCATTCATGCATGACCCTTTGTCTTCCTTTCTTTTATTTTTATTTTTAGTTTAAAGTAATATGACCCAATAATCTATTCAACCTATATATATTGTAAATGTCAGAGTGAGCGTTCAGACTCACACCTGGAGTTAAACTTTATTTTATATTTGTTTAGTTATTATTGAGTTGAAATTAATTGTGCATGCAAAATTTATGTAGTGCACAAATATAGTGGAGTCTCCTATTTGTAAAGTGATCAAAACCACCATTTAGTTGTTATAAAACAAACTCACAAATTTATTTATTAGGTATTCTTTATACTTGTCCTTAATTATAGGAAAAGAGACCTACCAATAATATATTCACCTTGAGGTAATAATGAAGATACTTTGTTATGCACAATTCTTGGCTAAACTTTATTATGTACACAATGTTTGAGAACTTGAAACTATAATAACGAGGGTGCATTGTGCTAAGTCCATGTGGGAAGGGAGTTGATTATGTCAGAGATTACAAGTAAATATATAGACTTGGAAAATATGCAGAGTTACATGAAGTGACTATCACATAAAATTTAAAGAGCTAGCTGAAGAAGGAAGCAGAGATTGCTTATATGATGTATATACTTGGAACATGTGTAGAGTTACATGAATTGACTATTGCATAAAATTTAAAGAGCCAGCTAAAGATTGTGAGTATAATATATAGACTTGGCAAATATGTAGAGTTACATGAAGTGATTATCATATAAAATTTAAAGAGCCAGTTGAATAAGCTTGTAGAGTTGTTGCATTGCATAAAGAGCTTTGTCTGCAACAATGTCGCTACACAAAAATGTTTGTGCCCTAAGTGTCAAAGAAAATGGCCATATGCATAAGCATGTTATTGTTAGTTCTATAACATTTCTTGTATAGTAATATGTTTAAGTATGTATTCAATGAAAATGATTAAAGCTTTACCTTGTTTGGAGTGGGCATTGTTCAATCTAGGCTTGCTGACAGAGAGAAGGTGCTCTTTCAAGTAACTTGTTGCAAACACAATGGATTATTATGTGTCAGATCCACACACATAAATTCTAATTCATTGACTACAAATAAGTTGAGCACCGTAGATATAGCATAATCAGTAAGTCATAATCATGGATTTGAATCTAGAAGCAGTGTTGACCTAAAATTGCATTGAGCACCACTTTACCAAAATCATATAATAGAACAGAAAAGCAATATACTGAAGAAACTGTTATATGCCTTTAAAATGGTTATTGGCTTTTCTTTGTGTGACACCTTTGTATATTTAGTGTATAGTTATAGATCTAGTTTAATGTTTTAAACTATCACCTATATTTTGCTATCTTAATTTCTTGATTTCCTTTTTCCTTTATTTTTTTAGTAATGGTGTGTTATGTATTGTTTGTAGACAAGAGTTATTTATCATTGAAATTTTGAGCTAAAATCTTGGCATGAGAATCTATTACCTTCCTACCCAGAGCTATTTGTGGACTGTTGCAAAGCAACAATAGTGTAGGTAGTTGTAGTTATAAGAGCTCCATGGTCTTTAGGGTTCACAAAGTTCATGACACCGAATTTCCTCCCTGCCAATCATGGAAAGCATAGATAAGTTTGCTTGTTTGTTATATATTTGGACTTTCCACAAGTAAACATTTTAGCTAATTTTTTTGGAACACACTATGTTATATTCTCTTATTATTTTTATCTTGTTTTCTTCTTCTTCTTTCTTATTTATTAAAATTGGAACAAATCTATGCAACAGTATGAATTCTGAAACCTCTTGGCAATAACTTTGAATGAATTTTTACAAAATATAATAGATGTTAGGTTATAGGGCAGCTCATAAAGACAAAGTAGGATAGATTAACTATTAGAATACATTGGTAGAAATCTTAAAAATAGCATGCAAGATCAGATAAAATACATTAGCTTCTCAAATCTAGGTTGCAAATGTGACCACTCCATTATTCATTAAACAAGAATGTATACAAAAGCATAATATCTAAGCTATTTTTCAGTCAAGCATCAATCAACCTCATGTTATTCTAAATGCTTGGCATGTACATTACACAATCAAGAGGATGATTCATCCTCCATAATCCTAGATAAAGTAAATGTCTATGCTCAACACAACTACCACTAATTATTGTGTAGTTCAACCATCACTAATTGTTCCATGAGCTCAACTAATACTAAATAATTGGCAGAATGACCACCAGGAAAGTTGACAAAGTATTTTAATTGTAAGTTTCATGGTCCCATAGATCAATCTATCAATGGCTTAAGTTAAAAATGTTGTATTACAATATGAAATAACAGGGTAAGAGCTTCAAATCTATCATTGTACAAATTTCAAAATTTTGAGGGTTCACATCAACACCAATGATTCTAGATGCACCTCTGATTCTTACACCTTTCACAGCATAAAATTTTGATTCTCCACACACCTTAGGAACCTCAAAAATAAAAAGGAAAAAAAAACCTTTAAAACATCAAATAGTTTAATAGAAATTCCCCTGCATTTGGTAAAGATGTTGAGATAAAGTGTGTGAATTACAAGGCCCACTATTTCTAAGCCTAAGATCACCACAGTTGAATCTTTCTCTACATTGGCCACCTTCCAAGCCCCGCCCAACCCTGATTAACCACAACAAAAAGGCAAACAAATTCTTCAAAACAACACTAAATTTTCAATTTTTTGTTTGTTCCATTAGCATGTTATACTGGTTTATACCCCTTCATGCCAACTAAGAGATGTTGTTGCAACTAACTAACCCAGATTTAGATTTACCTATTGTGATGTCATAGCTAAAAAGACAAGCTTTATCATGAGAAGCAATTGGATTTATTTTAATGACTTAATAAATGTCTACCACAGTGTATTCGAAGAAGCTAGAAATTCTTAAGAAATGGTATATAGGTTTCCCATTAATACTAAATCTAGTGCCAGTGTTGTTTGTCATCACCAAAGTAGTTAGGCCTGGTAAATTCTTGAAAGCTACATCTAAATTTCCCCAAAACTCATTGTGTATAAGAGATACAAAGAATGGACTCATTACATGTATATGTTTTAGCTAGTTGTTGAATATTGGCATGAAAAATCACAATTAGATTGTAAACCAAGGTGCTTTTAAAAATAGACTAAATACCTTGTGATAAAAAAATTTTATAGGCATTGCTATCATTTGTTGCCTTGAGCATGGATGAATTCAAAAAAACACAGTAAACCCTAAAGAATTAGGCAGTCATATCCTCTGGGCCACACAAACAACACATATATCCTTTACAAATTTTGAACGCAAACATATACATCTAAATAGAAACAACTATGATGAAAACACAGAAAAATTGGTGCATATTCTTGAGGATTTTAGCCTCTACAAAAGAATTGGCAGTGGCATAGAAAAAGCTGATTTGGGCATGTAAATGTAAGTCATGATAGTGTGCCAAATAGTGAAACTTGTTGCACAGGGATAAGGACAGATATTCAAGCCAAAATCACCCAAGGGATAAAAATTTTAGGCAGTTTGTTATCTTTGAGAGATTAAGATATATCTCAGATATTATATATCTAGAAGATTAAGCCTCAGACTCACTTAATTTGAAAAATGTTTTTAATGGTTTTCAAGGTAGAAAATGTCATAAATTAGAAACACAAATTACCTAAACTAGCATATTTCCTTCTCATAAGAAAGTAAGAGCTTTAGAACAGGGTATGGACAATATCAATGCACCATAAAAAGGGGATATTTGTCAAATCTATAAGAAAAAATATAGAATAAAACACTCTATTTCTAGCCCTATTATCTTGAGTTTAAAAGTCAAAATTGAAAAACAAATTTTAAATAATATCCAGATCTGGTGTAGTGGGTTACTCTACTGGATCCACCAAGCATTGACTGTTTGAAAACTTGGTGGATTCACCAATGGATTCATAAGAGGAAAAAGATAAAGGTTCATAACATGAAAATGCAAAATACCTTTCACCTATCTTCTTATGATACTTAATTTCTTCTTGCTCTTTCAATGGGGCAACTCTTGTACTCAATGCATCAAACCCAACTCTTGTTGCTGCTGTTGATCTCTGATGGCACATTTTCTACCTAGCATTGCACCACTGCCATATGTTATCTAGATTAGCCATTGTGTTTACTAGCATTTTCTTAGAAAAAATCAAGAAAGAGGTCCAAGGATCGAATCCAAGGAGCCTCACAATTGATGATAACTCTTGAACCAAAATAGGTTGAACCTTGTCCCCACTTAGTGTGAGTGCACAAGTATTTTATTAATTTCAAAAAAACAAGTACATAAGGGTGCCTTTACTCCGTTAACCCTTTTACAATGCAAAAATGGATTTATATAGTTTTTACTAATGATCGGTAAAAACAACTAATCTTATAACCAACTAAATATGGGAAAACAACCCGTAAGGTAATTCTAATTAATAAATATAAAACATTAAAACTACCTAATAATTAAACGAAGTTTATTTGATGGAGGTGTCTTTACTAAAAGATGCATGCCCCATTTACAATAATTATTTATTACCTACCAAAAATCTAACCTAACACTAAGACTTTGGAACAAGTCCTAACAAACCCTTCTATGATCCAAAGTCAGGTTTTTGGACACATACCAAGCATTTTTCTAAAATTTTCAAATTTGATTCTGTCAAGGGGTTTTGTGAAGATATCAGCTATCTAATTGGCAATTGGGTAATATATTGGATCAAGATTTTTATTTGCCACCAGCATTCACAGATAATGGTATTTGACATCCATATGTTTTGTTTTGGCATGAAACACTAGATTCTTAGACATCTTGATTGCACTCTGATTATCAATGTATAATTGTGTAGGAGCAAACTGAGAAACCTAAAGATCTTCAAGAATACGACAAAGGTAAACAATTTCTCTAGAAGCATCCCATGCTGAAATATACTCTGACTCTGCTGATGAATTGCCACTATATCCTACTTCTTACAACACCAAGCAATGGTAGCTGAACCCATATGCATAGTGTATCTTGTGGTTGACACTCTATCATCCACACATCTGCCAAAATCTGCATCACAATATCCAACAAGTTTAAAGTTCTTGTTGCGGTGGTATTCAAGGCCATATGTTTTTGTTCCCTAAAGGTAATGAAGTACTCATTTTGCTGCATGCCAATGAATTTCTCTAGGCTCATGCATAAACCTAGATAAAATTCCAATTGAAAATGAAATATCGAGCTTGGTAGTCATCAAATATATCAAACCTCCCACCAATTGTCTATATGTGGTGCCATCAAAAAAGGCACTGCTATCATCTTTAGACAATTTCAAGTTACTTTCCATGGGAGTGAGGGAAGGTTTGCAATCACTCATGCCAAACCTCTCTAATAACTCAGAATATACTTAGTTTATGAAAAAAAATACTATGCTCTTTTTGAGTTACTTCTATGCCTAGATAGTAGTGAAGTCCAAGATCTATCATCTCAAACCCATCTTTTAATTCCTTCTTCATAGACTTGTTATGGTTTTCATCATTTCCTGTAATAAACAAGTCATCAACATAGAGAACAAGTATCACCATTTTCTTACTTTGCACTCAAAAATAGAGAGTATCATCAGATTCACTGCGATGAAAACCAATGGATTTCAAGTATGAATCCATTTTCTCATACCAAGCCCTGGGTGTCTGTTTGAGCCCATACAAAGCTTTTGTCAATTTACATACTTTATGTTCAGCACCCACCTATTCAAAACCCTAAGGTTGTTTCATATAGACTTCTTCCTATAAATCACCATTTAAAAAGGCACTTTTAACATCCAATTGATATACTTTCCAACTATTTTGTGTTGCTAAGCAAGTACCATACAAATAGTGTGCCATTTGGCAGTTGGTGCAAATGTTTCCTCATAGTCAATACCTTCTTGTTGTGCATATCCTTTTGCAACAAGTCATGCCTTATGTTTATCAATGGAGCCATCTAATTTATACTTATTCTTATAAACCCATTTACATCCGATGGGTTTAACATGTGGAGGAGGATTAACTAAAACCCATGTATTATTGTTAAGTATGGAATCATACTCACATTTCATTGCCTGTTGCCAAACATGTTCAGTAGATGCCTCCTCAAAAGTGGATGGCTCAGTGGAAGAAGTAGTAACAACCATATCATAGTTTACTTGTTTTCGAGAATTATTGGGCCCTGTTAAACCAACTTCATCTACTGTCAAGTCAGAAAAAGTAATTTGAGCCCATTTTGGATACTTAGACAAATTATTCAAATTAGGGACTCCATAATTCTCAACATGTGCATCATTCGAAGGGGGACTTAGAGAATTTTCAACAATTTCTAAGTCATCAACCTGTGAACTTGTAGATGAAGGAGAGGAAAGTTAAGGAATTTGAGTCTCATACCATAACTTCGAAGAGTTATACCCATTATTCAAACCCTTATCTCTTTTTGTATTTTTTCACTCTAATCTATCAAGTTAAGAATCAATCTCTACAGTGTTCATAGTCCCAAACTCATCAAATATTACATCTCGACTCACTATGAATTTGCCTAAATCCTGTGCAAGCAAACGAAACCCCTTTTTATCAACAAAATAACTAAGAAAGATGCATTTTCGACTTCGTGGTTCCAACTTAGTTCTATGTTTAATAGGAACCAAAGCAAAATAAACACTTTCAAGTGTTTAACTTTTGGTTTAAATCCATACCATGCCTTATATGGATTTAGTCCCAAAACTGCAACTGTGGGGGACCTGTTTCTCAAATACACTACAGTACAAATAGCTTTCGCCCAAAAATTATCATCATGCTGTTTATAGTGCAACATGGCATGTGTTGTGCCCTCTAAAGTTCTATTCATTCGTTCAGATACTCCATTTTGTTGTGGAGTATAAGCATTACTATATTGTCGATGAATACCATGTTCTTGACAATAATCTAAAAATTCATTAGAGGTATACTCACCTCCATTATCTGAGTGAAGAGTGGCCAAATGTGAACCTGTTTCTTTTCTGACTAAGTGTAACCAATCAACAAATTTATCAAAAACTTCAGATTTGTTTTTCATTAAGAATACCTAAGTCATCCTAAAAAAGTCATCAATAAACAAGACAAAGTATCTACACCCACCAATGGATGACTTTTTCATGTCACATACATCACTATGAACTAACTGTAAACATCTATTAGCTCTCTAAGATGACTATTTAGGAAATTTTTACCGATTTTATTTGCCCA
The DNA here is from genome assembly GCA_037957365.1 of Torreya grandis. Taxonomy (NCBI): domain Eukaryota; kingdom Viridiplantae; phylum Streptophyta; class Pinopsida; order Cupressales; family Taxaceae; genus Torreya; species Torreya grandis. Next base: position 330,604 of record JARHVA010006273.1, read on the forward strand.
AAACACATGACTCACAAAGAATACTATCTTTGCGAAAAGTGGGCAACCCATTCACCATATCATATCTCTACAAATCCACTAAAGAGTGGATATTCAAATGTCCATAGCGGAGATGCCATAACCGCTGTGTAGACATAGCACCTGTACTTGTGTCAACAACTGCTACAAGTTTTATATTGGGAGGAAGCACCTTACAATGCAATCTAACTAAGTTTTCATCTTCATATCCTATATACATTGTTTTATAATCATCCTTCACTGAATTTATGTAAATGAGCCCATTTTCAAGCACAATTTGATAACCTTTCTTTCGAATAGTTACCAAAGAAAGTAAGTGTTTCTTCAATGTGGGAACATACTAAACATCCTCGAAGTATTTTATAGACCCATTAGGAAGAAGAATCCGAATAGATCCAAGTCCTAGTGGTGTATGCATAGACTTATCTGCTAAGGCAACTGGAGAGAGAGAAGCTTCCTTATAAGACCAAAAGAAATCTCTCCTAAATGTCATGTGTTTGGTTGCTCTTGTGTCTAAAACCCATACATCTGTGAGCTCATCTCTAGCCTCATATTCAATATAATCAATGTGCTCCAAAGTAGTGAATGTAGATTCATGGGCAACATTACTAGATTCATCATAGTCATGATTGGCATATTGAGCAGAGTTAGTCTTAGTCACTTTTTGTGGGCTCTAAATTTTATCAAAAGGAATCCTACATTGTGAGGCAATGTGACAAATTTTTTTACATCTATGACACTGAATGTCTGATCTACCTCGACCTCTACCCCTATATGAGTTGTGACCATGTCCTCGATCACTTGTTTCATGTGAATGTGATTGATTAGATTGTTGATTATTTAAATGACCCCTACCTCTATTTTGATATATGCCTCCTTTGTAACCTCGACCCCCTCTATAACTGTTTCCTCTATTGTTTTGATGCCCAGATGAAGATGAACTAGGCTTTGACTCCAAAACATGGGCTTCTTTAGTTTTCTTGTGTTTCTTGGGTAGAGAGAGGTCATGTTGGATGAGAAACTTAGCCAACTTATCAAAGGTGATGCCTATGATCTTGCCAGAGACATGCAACATTTCAACAAAATTCTTATAGGGCCCTGGTAGTCCTTTCAAAGCAACAGTAACTATGAAGTCATCATTTAGTTTTCCAAAACCAGCCTTAGTGTAATCAATAGTGATATTTTTCAACTTAGACATATATTCTCCCATATCCCCATCTTCATCTAATGACAAAGTAAACAACTACATATGAATATCTATCTTCTTATGCTTAGGTTTCTTATCATACAAATCTGACAATGTTTTCCATGCAGTGTAACTATGAGGAGAATTTTCAATATGAACATAAGCATCACGAGTACAACAACATTTAATGAGAGATAAGGCCTTAGAATCACACAAATTGAATATATCTAATTTAGCCTGCTCTGTTGGCAATGTGGGATTTTCATTCTTAACAATATCCCATAACTCAAACACTAGTGAAGCCTCCATCAATCGTTTCCAATCTGAATAATTGGAAATTGTTAATCTATCACCATCTGAAAGCAAATTCTGAAATTTTGGCATTTTGAAATGAAAGCAAGTGCAGTAGAGAAAAGTGGAACAAAATGCAAAAGAAATGAAACAAATATCACACTCACTACTAAGACACTGCTTCTATGGGGTTTTGCACTTAACCTCCGCATAAAGCGTAAAAGAAAAATAAGTATTTTTGATGGGTTTTGCACTTAACCTCACAACAAAATCAATGATTACACCATTATTTTGCCAAATTACAACCTTATCTCACTACAACAATGCAAAATAAATATGATTGAATTTCCCCTTTTTCAAAAAATTAAATAACACAATACAATAAGTATGTGTTTTACAATATTCATATTTAAAAATGAATATTCATTTTTCAAAAAAGCATATTCCAAAGCAAAAAAAAACTTTTTCCAAAAAGAAGGGATTTGAACCCTTGACCTCCTCCTTTTCGAGCTTCTAACAAAATAAGCTTAACCAATTGCTCTAAGAGCATTTGCAAAATATTATACTCAAAAATTTCTATTTATTTCAGATTTTGTGTATGAGTGAAAATAAAAAAAAATTACATATGAGTAAATAAATTCAAAATTTTCCCCTTTTACAGCCTTCTCAAGCAAGCTTTCTCCCATGGGACCCACTAAGACAATTTTTTGATATCAAAAAATATTAGAAACAACAAAAATAAATTTTTGAATTTTATTGTAGTACAAAGTTTCCTTGGGATGCCATGGCAGCTCTTGGGAATTTTCTTTTCACTTGTTTTCTCTCTCATAGGTCGTACAAATCCATACAAGCTGGGTAAAAAAGATTTTCATTGAGTTTTTTCAAAATTTTTGAGGTGTATTTTTAGGGAATGAGATCAAAATAAAGCCTGGGCGTTGGAAGGCCATACCATAGGTCGTACAAGTTCAAAAAATTCTTAGATTTACAATTTGAATGCAAAAAATAAGGGTTTAATATCATTTGATCAAGATTGACAGGTGTTTTAGCTATTAAGAGGCCTGAGAATGAGATGAATCAATAATGGCAGCCATTAATAAATATTACAGAATTTTTTTTTCAAATAAATAGGCCATACAAATCTAGTTTTGGCCAAAAAACAATGAATTTAATAACATTAAAATGCTAAAAATTCATTTTTATGGCAAATGAGGAGGTTTGAACACAAGACAATGGAGTATGAATGATAAAAAAAGACTAGACTGTGGTATATGGAAAATATACAGGTTTAAATATAAATAATATTTGAAAAATTAAAATAATTTAATAATTTTTTAAAATATTTAAACCAATACTATATGGCATACTTTATTTCATGCCAAATGATATCACGTGAATTGATTTTTCATCTTGCTCCTTCGAATTCACCAAGCTCTCAAAATAACCACGCTCTGATACCACTGATAACTCCTGAACCAAAATAGGTTGAACCTTGTCCCCGCTTAGTGTGAGTGCACAAGTATTTTATTAATTTTAAAAAAAAAAGTACATAAGGGTGCCTTTACTCCGTTAACCCTTTTATAATGCAAACATGGATTTATATAGTTTTTATCAATGACCGGTAAAAACAACTAATCTTATAACCAACTAAATACGGGAAAACAACCCGTAAGGTAATTCTAATTAATAAATATAAAACATTAAAACTACCTAATAATTAAACTAAGTTTATTTTATGGAGGTGTCTTTACTAAAAGATGCATGCCCCATTTACAATAATTATTTATTACCTACCAAAAATCTAACCTAATGTTAAGACTTTGGAACAAGTCGTAACAATTGAGCCCAAAACAATAGAAACAGATGCTGATTGAAAACATACGTATCAAACCCCATAACACCTCACACATTAAGCATGGATGCATAGCTAATCAATCAAAAAAGCTGGAATCCTAGAAATATCAAGAGCCCAAAATAGTGTCTGATTGACAGGGGAAAAAGGAAAAGAGATTTTAACTACAACCACCCAAAATGGGTTTTGACAGCATTTTCATCAGATATTGAGTAGAAGAAAAAAGTGGGATTTTAGCAAAGGCTACAAGTAGCAGAATTGAAGTGGCCTCTGAAAGATCTAGGAATCCAAATATTACCCAATGCATCCAATGCTGCAATCCTTGGAAAATCAGTGCACCCAAAACATCATTTCAACAATCCACCAGACGTGTAATGGATGTGGCCCAAGCTTCGAAGCAACAGATAGAAATGAGAGGTGTCATTATCATTCTGAACTCGATGCCTTGGAGCAAATGCACCAGCTATAAATAACATTAATGCGCTCTGATAATTTTTGATAGACAGGAACTGCACCATAACATCTATGTTTTTGAGCCAATTAAAACACATGTAATATTGTTTTTATTTAGAAAGTTAAAAATCTTGCTATTATTTTTACTAAAACTATAAACATTTCTTCAACACACAAATCAATGTTCTGTTATTAATGAAAGGTAGGAAGAATAATTCCAGGTTAAACAAAAGTGAATGCTACAATTCCTCCCTTCAAAACTAATAACATACAAAGATGATCGTGTATGAATGCATATTACACTTTGACATGGTACTAGAGGTGACTCCCTCAGGGATTGCCTAGCTAAGTTTGTTGCCACTTTGAGGATTTGATTGGAAGTTTTTGATCAGGGCATACAAGATTATAAGGATGTGTGAAGGCTTTTTGATTCGGATATGTGACAATCTGATTTGGCATTTTTGTCAGTGCCATACAACTTTCTCTCTCCTTGGGATTTGACTCCCATTTTTGTGGCATACACACTCCAAGTTTGATATTCACCGACTTATTTTAACATTGGATCTTGCATTAATTTGATTGCATTTTATTTTGTCACAGTCTTCCTCGGCCTCCACAAGAGGCTGCCTGCCATTAAACGCATTTTGGTATTTTTTGATATATGTTTGGATTTTACCACGACGTAGCACACAGCCTGGGCCACACAATTCACCATTGCCACAGAATGCATTAGATCTATGTTTTCATTGAATATGGATCATTATTTGATAACATCCGACAACCATCGATCTATTAGTTAGATTGGCGTATTTTGCATTCATTGGCATTATATTGAAGCTTTGGCGTATGTGCAGTTGGACATCATATCGAATTTCCTTTGGCATATTATGATTTTAATTTCCTAGCACCACTTTGTCTCCTCAATACAAAGGTCAGTTTTTGAAAAAAAAAATCTAAATCGACTAAAGAATTAATATCAATTTTGTTGTTTAGATTGTAGATGATATAGAGAGGTACAGTGGTTGTGTTATTTTTTTTAAAAAGGTTCAAAACCCTTCAAATCTTGTTAATCACATAGGAAGTTGAAGGGTTTTGTATAATGTGGGGAAACTAGGTTGTTAAACGAGGGTGCACATTTAAAAATGAGGTGGGGGCCAACATTTTTATAAATGGGTACATATATTTTCTTGGTGAGGTGTGAGGGGGTGTTTTGTAGTTAGAAGGATTTTGAACATAACACATGATAATTATTGGTGTTTTATCTTTCTTATTTTTATTTTGTTAGTCAAAAATAGAGGGTGAGGTCTGGTTTGGTAGATGGTCAACCCTACTCACAAAAGTATTTCATTTGTTTTTGTATGATTTATCCATGGGCACATTTTTGGTAGAACTCTCTGTCCTATTTTAAGTGTGCATTGTTCCTTTTGTGTCACTTGTTGTACTCACAAACATATATTTTGTGGTAAATGATGTCTATTATAGGGGCTCAATTATATTCTCATTTGGCTATTTTTCACCATTGGTTTTTCATGTTTCTAAGTATGGATTCTTGTATGTTTGAACTTCTCAACTTTTCAAACTACACCACATGGAAAAATAAAATACAAATGCATTTGCAGATGAAAGGCTTCTAGAGAGATGTGTTTGGTGACTTTCCCAACTTTATAGATGAGGAAGATATTGTGTGGATTCCATCCTTGAAATATAAGACACTTTTTTTCATTCACCTTCATGTCTCAGATAATTTTTAGTCTCACATTGTACATGCCATGTCACCTAAAGAAGCATGGGATGTTATTTCAACATTGTTTGGAGAGGTCACTACACCTCCTACTATTTCTCTTTCTTCTTCTCCCTCTCATAGTATGACATTGTTGATGTTCATCCACTCTTCTCCTATTTTTAAGGATGTAATTCTTGACGGTGATATGCATAAGGAACCTTTGGCATCTCCTCCTATTGGTTATTGCCTTCTTTCCATTGTTAGTGAGGATATGTTTCTTGAGGATGAGACACTTGTACCACCTTTTCCTATTGCTCATGCTATTGAATTATTTATTGGTGGTCACTTGGATGAGGTATCTATGCCTCCTCCACATATTGATGCACATTTTGATTCTATGATTGTTGTTCATATTTTTTATTTTGGATTGATTATTGATAGTACCATGCCAAACCCTGAGCAACCAATTGATCATATGACCTCTTTCCTAGCACTTCAGAAAGCAAACAACTAAAGAAACAAAATTTCTTTTTATGCTCCTTGATTCATGAAAAATATGCTCTTATATGCTCTCTACAGTTAAAAATCATCGATATATAGTATCTGATTGATACGTTGGACACTTATACCAATGTTCCTAGTCCACCATGTATTGTTACTAAATCCAGTAAACTCCTACTTGATGCACTTTTATTGTGTGATCTACTAGATCTTGAACAATCCATTTTTGTTTTTTTTTCTTGTTATAAATGATACTTATGTGCCTATTGTTGTTGCATACTCTACACATCCCACTCTATTTCCATGTACATATATACCTGTTTATTTTGAGAAGTATACCACCTCTTTTGGCTCTCACATACTTCATTCCATGGGTCACACTACTAGACTTGTGGGCATTGGTAAACATCTCTAGGGTATTACTACCATTATATAGCCTCTTACATGGATTTATAGACATGGCATTCATTACGACACATGTTTCTTTGGGATCTTATGATAGAGCTTCATCTTTTGTTCACTCCACTCTTCGTGAGGATAACGAGCTACATATGAGCTCTTCTGCACCTTCACTGAGGCCTGAGAAATATGAGATTATAGTGGTCAAACATGATCCACTTGACACTTTTTTTAGATGTTACCTCGCATTTTTTTACTGTGGAATTTTTACCCACTCATATGCAAACATCTTCATCCACCATTCCTATTCATTTGTGGTGATTTTTTTATCATTCATGGTGGCATCGACAACATTCCTTAAGAGGACTCTGTAGGCGAGGTTCTTCCACCACCCAACTTATTCAATCACATATTGCTCCTCTTGCATTTTGATGCTCCTTGGTTGTTTGAGCTCCTTATGAGGTAGATGTGTTTTTTGTAGCCTACACCTCATTTCATAACTATCATCTACTACAACTTGACTACATTGTGGACTTCATTGCGTCATTTGGTGATATTATTGTTGTATGGAACCTTTATTTTTAGTCACCCTGAGAATCATGGATTCATTTATTTATGCGTGTATGATCCATTTAGAGAACTTTATTCTTTAGTTGTGGACTATTGCATCGCCACCAGGGATATTTTTGAGAGATTTGTATTTGTATCTTTGATGTTGATAATCTTCTTCAAATCTATTGTGGATCTTGATCTCCTTATGAAAAGTTGTTAATCTGGTGAAGTCCAGTGTTAGCATTTTAGTGTTTAAGTAATGGGATTGGCCCACTCATACATATTTTTGAGTCATTACACCCACTTTAACATTATGGGTGGTGAGAGGGGGGAGGGGTGTGAAGATACTGCTTCACGTGTCATGTTCCTTGCTAGTCCTTGGTGTACCACATTTTATTTTTTGAGGTAGTTGATTGAGTGTACTTTTATTTGATGGGATTCACTCTATCGAGTATAAACACTACACCATTGTGTTGAGCTTTTGAGTCATGCTTCTTGGGATACCTTGAAGCATAAATCCTCTTCTCTACTTTCATTGTAGTTCTACTAGTTTTTGGGTACCTTGTGGTGACACATTTCATCCATTGTAGCTTTTTTTCCTAGTATTTTTTATCAATGTTTTTTAATTGAGCAAGCCTTGTATAGAGTACTAGTTCCTATTTTACTTGATGACTACAATGACTTGACATCCATATATTCTCATAAGATGGATTGGTTATTATAAGGACACTTTATAATTCACTAAGATTTTGTACATGGGTACCTAATCAGGCCTAATAATCAGGACACATTCAATCTCTTTATTTTCTCTTTTCTCACTCCCTATTTGCACTTAAAGGAGGGTGTTTGAGTGACTGTTCACACTCACTCATGGATTTAAGCTTAATTAGGAGTTCTTTTATTTATTGTTGAGTTGAAATTAATCATGCACGTTAGTGGATTCTCATATTTGTGAGATGATCACAACAAACTCTTGGTTTTTATGAAACAAACTCATAAGCCTATCTATTAGGCACTCCTTATGATTCTCCTTGGTTTTAGGAAGAGAGAGCTACAAATTGTATATTCACTTAGAGGTAATAATGAAGATACTTTATTCTACATAATTCTTGTCTGAACTTTTTTGTGTGCATAATGTCTGAGAACTTGAAACTATGGTCATGGCATGCAAGAGTGACCTTGTGGTTGTATGAGTGATATAGAAAAAATAGTGTCCAAAAATTTAGTTTAATAATTTTTTTAAAGATTTTTCTATTTTTAAAAATTGTATATTTTTAGAACTAATTGTCAACTTCAATTGAATTTCATCCCATATGCTAATTTTAGTGTTTAAAATAATTCAAGATATTTTTAGAGCTGCACACACTTGCGTGACTTACTAAAAATAGCAGCTGCTAAACATATAAGTTTTATTTTAGACATTAATTTTTTTAGAAGTTTTGTATGTCAACTCCAAATCTAAGTTTAGGCTTATTTAAGCATGGTTTAGGTTGTAATTATTTCAAGAAATCAATAAGAATCAATTCTAAGTATTGTTTCAATATCTTGGTCTATTGATAATATTCTTGTTCTTGTTAGTTTTTGGGTTCATTATCTGGTATCAGAGCAAGTTTGAATCTTGGAGGAGTAATGAATGGCGAGAGGATGAGGAGGTGTTGCACAGATGAGCTAGACTATACAAGAGCTATAGAGGCAAGTTCAATAATTAATAGAGGTTATCACCAATCAGTAAAGAAGTCAAGGTGGTGATGAGGAAGACATAGATCATGATGAAGAAATTCAGCAAGAATAAGAACAACAAGAGCAATCACCATTGATGGAAGAGTGGATGGTTCGAGCTTTAGAAAGAAGAAATGAAAGAATCAAGGTTGATGTTATAGATTATGGAGGTAGTTTTAAACTAGAGGAGTTGATAGATTGGATGAATAGCATGGAGAAGTTATTTGAGTAGAAGACTATGAGATAAAATAAGAAGGTAAAGTTTGCATGCACGAAATTGAAAGGTCATGTAATGATTTGGTGGAATCACCTACATAAAGAAAGACATAGAAAAGGTAAAGAGAAGATTAATTCATGGAAAAAGATGGAGAATAAGCTGAGAGAGAAATTTCTTCCTGTGGATTATCCACAAACCTGATACATAAGATTTCAAAATTTGAGGCAAAAAGATCATAGTATACAAGAGTATACAGATGAATTTGATAAACTTTCCATATGAGTGGAGCATGATGAAATAGAAGAGCAGATGGATATAAGGTATGCAAATGGTTTAAAATTTTCCATTCAAGATGAATTAAGCACACATAGAATACTTAACATGGAGGAAGCATATCAATTAGCTTTGAAGGTAGAAAGAAAAAAATAGATAGAATTTTAGAAGGACATCTACTGGACTAAGAAGAGGTGGATCTCCTCCAATAAGGGGATGAGGTGAGTTTAATACCATCAGAGGTAGCTTTAATGCCAATAAAGTTGAATCGTCACATGGTGTATAAATACAAGATGATAATAGGCAAGGGTTTCAATACCAATAAAGAGGAAGAGGATTTCAGAGAGGATGATGTTATGGTGGTGTTAGAGGATGGTTTAAAAATTAATGTAGATCTTATGTCTATTATAGATGTGGATAAGAAGGGCAAAAATCATTTGAGTGTCCAAATTATCAAGATCAAAAAAAAAGGCAAGAATATCATCCAAGAGTTAATCTAGTTGAGACTAAAGTAGAAGAGCATAATACTGAAGTTACACCAGCAGATGTTGGAGAGAATCTCATGATGATAAGAACCATGATCGCTCCAAGGAAGGAACAAATGTAGAATAAATAAGGTGGTGATGCATGGTTGCAATCAAATATTTTTTTAACAAGATGTACTTTGGGTGGAAAGGTATGCAAGGTAGTTATAGATGGTGGTAGTTGTGAAAATATGGTTTCTAAAAAAATGATTTAAAAACTAAATCTGCAATGTGAAAAGCATCTTAACCCTTATCAGATTTCATGGTTTAAGAAAGGAAATGAAGTTACAGTAGATAAAAGGTGCTTAATCAAGTTTTTGGTAGGAAAAAGTTATAATGATGAAATATGGTGTGATGTTATTTTGATGGATGCATGCCATGTGTTATTGGGAAGACCATGGCAATTTGACAGGGAAGTAGTTCATGATGGAGCAAAAAACACATACACTTTTTGGAAAGGTAGTAAAAAGGTAGTTTTATTACCTCTTAAAGAGAAAGAGAAGACATAAAGCATGCTCTCTACTAGAGAATTTATCCAAGATATGAAAGTAGCGGGTTGTTGTTATGCATTAGTAGCAAAGAATGAAGAAATAGAAATAGTGCCAATACCAACAGAAGCTGTAAGAGTGTTGAAAAAATATGTAGATGTTATTCCTAATGAGTTACCAAAAGTTTAACATGGAAGAGAGATATTCAACATCACATTGATTTGATTCCAAGATCAGCTCTACCCAATCAAGAAACTTATAAGATGAGTTCAACATAACATGCAAAATTAATTAAACAAGTTACTGAATTGCTAAGAAAAAAAGTGATAAGGGAGATTATGATCCTATATGCAACACTAGTGTTGCTAACTCCAAAGAAAGATGGAGGATGGAGAAAGTGTGTGGATAGTAAAGCAATTAATAAAATTAAAATAAAGTATAAGTTTCTTATACCTCATTTAGATGATATGATGGATGTGATTGCAATAGAAAAATATTTTACCAATATTGATCTAAGGAGTAGTTATTATCATATTCAAATTCATGAAGGAGATGAGTGGAAAACTGCATTCAAGACTAGGGATGGCTTATATGATTGGATGGTGATGCCATTTGGATTATCTAATGTACCTGGCACATTTATGAGGGTAATGAATACAACGCTATGAGAATATATTGGTAAGTTTATGGTTGTTTATTTTGATGATATTTTGATATTCAATAAGACTAAAGAGGAACACTTACATCATTTGAGAATGGTAATGGATTTGTTAAGAAAGGAGAAGTTGTATGCAAATTTGAAGAAGTGTAGGTTTATGCAAAACAATTTGGTATTTTTGGGATTTGTAGTTTCATCAAATGGTGTGAAAATAAATGAAGAAAAAATAAAGACAATTGTTCAGTGGCCTATTCCAAAAAGCATTACAGAGGTAAGAAGTTTCCATGGTTTAGCAAATTTTTACAAAAAAAATATTAAAAACTTTAGTAGTATTGTGGCACCAATAACAGATTGCATGAGAGGGAAAAAATTTGCATGGGTTAAATCAGCCATAGAAAGTTTTGCAATTTTGAAGATGAATATTATAGAAAGACCAATTTTAGCATTACTAGATTTTAACAAAGTGTTTGAGGTTTATTGTGATGCTTCATTTGTCAGAATTGGTGTTGTGTTGAGTCAAGAAGGAAAGTCAATAGCATATTTTAGTAAGAAATTGAATGAGATAAGAACAAAGTATTCTACTTATGATGTTAAATTTTATGCAATTGTACAACATTAAGACATTAAAAGCATTATCTAGTGCCTAAGGAGTTTATACTATTTACATATCATGAGGCTTTGAAGTATGTGAATACACAAAAGAAGTTGAATAGTAGGTATGCAAAGTGGGTTTCTTTCTTGCAAGGATATACTTTTGTGTTGAAACATAAATCAAGAAAATAGAATTAGGTAGTTGATGCATTGAGCAAGAGGGTAGCATTATTAACTACTATGATGAGTGAAGTAATTAGATTTGAAGTTATTAAAGAATTAAATGATACTAATCCATATTTTGACAAGATAGTTGAACAGTGCATGAATCCATTAATAGGTGGGACATATATTATTCATGATGAGTATGTTATACAAGAAGGTTATCTCTTCAAAGAGAAAAATGATGCATTCTAGTTGGGTCTCTACGAGACAATATAATAAAAGAATTACATAGTGGTGGTTTGGTTGGACATTTTGGTAAGACGAACAAAATAGCTTTGGTGGAGGAAAAGTATTTTTGGCCAAAGATGAAGAGAGATGTGACAAGGTATGTTTCAAGGTGCAGAATATGTCAGGTAGTTAAAGGACATGCATAAAATAATGGACTTTACATGCCATTATCGATTCCAAGAGGGCCATGAATAGATTTGAGTATGGATTTTGTGTTGGGATTGCCAAACACACAAAGAGGTAATAATTCAATTTCTGTTGTTGTAGACATATTTTTAAAAATGGTTCATTTCATTTCTTGTAAGAAAACCAATGATGCCACTAGAGTTGCAAAATTATTTTTTATAGATATTGTGAGATTGCATGGTGTTAAAAAAACATTACTTCCAGATAGGGACACAAAATTTTTAAGTCATTTTTGGAGGACTTTGTGGAAGAAGATGTGTACTAAGCTACAATTCAGTAGTGCATATCACCCACAAATAGATGGATAGATAAAAGTTGTGAATAGGAGCTTGGAAATTTATTGAGATGCATAGTGGGAGAGAAACCAAGGCAATGGGACTTGGCTTTACCACACGCTGAGTTTGCATATAACAATTTAGTGAATAGATCATTAGGAAAGTCACCTTTTCAAATTGTTTATGGGAGAAATACTATGGGTATTTTAGATTTGGTACAATTTCCAATTGCAAATAGAATTAGTGATGATGCAGAAGCATTTGCAGAGCATATGCAATAGTTGCAAGGAGTAAGAAGAAAGTTCCAAGAAAGTAATAAGAAATATAAAGCAACAACATATATCATAAAAATATCCAAGGTATTTGAAGGAGAGCTGGTAATGGTTTACCTAAGGAAAGAGAGATTTCCAAAAGGCACATACAATAAGTTGAAGTACAAAAAAATTGGACCATGTAGAATTGTGAATAAAATCAATGACAATGCTTATGAGGTGAGTTTACCACAAAATTTTGATATTTCTTTAGTATTTAATGTTTCAGATTTATATGAATTCCATGAAGAAGATGATGAAGGTGACAAAGATGAAGAAGTAAATTGGCAGCATTAGGTTCTAAAGAAAAATAAGGACAAGATTGTGCAAGTTTTGGATATGAAGATAATAAACACAATGCAAGGGAATTATAACAGATATTTGGTCCAGTGGGAAGTATTGCAGCAAGAAGACAACACTCAGATTACAAAATGAGGGCTGAAGAAGATTGATAAAGATAAATGGTAGCATTACAATTAAGACGACTCATGGGAGTTAAGTTGTTTTCAACCAGAGGGGAATGATATAGAAAAATAGGGTCCAAAAATTCAGTTTAATAATTTTTTTTGAGATTTATCTATTTTTAAAAATTGTATATTTTTAGAACCACAAGTCAACTTTAGTTTAATTTATTCCCATAGGCTAATTTTAGTGTTTAAAATATTTTAGGATATTTTCAGACCTGCACGCGTTTGCATGCATGACTTATTGAAAATAACAGCTACTAAAAAAGAAGTTTAATTTTAGATGTTAGTTTTTTTATAATTTTTGCATGTCAACTCTAAATCCGAGTTGAGGCTTATTTAAGCATGGTTTGGGTTGTAATTATTTCGAACAATCCATATGAATCAATTCTAAGTATTGTTTCAAGATCTTGGCCTATTGGTAATTTTCTTGTTCTAGTTAGTTTTCGGGTTCATTAATGAGTGCATATTCCACTTTGACAATAAATAGGTTTAATTCATTTTTTCATATATTCAATAAATAAAAGTTCCTCTTTGAATAGACAGAGAATTTTGTCTCCTTCACTATTGTGCAATCTCACATTTGTCACAAGTGTCAAATATTTCACCAACAGGCCCCTAGACGGAGTTTTTTTTAAAGAGTTATAACTAAGGTCACTGAGCTCTTTCCTTTTTTTAATTACATGCCACCCTTACTCCATAACAACATCTTTATATGGAAAGGTTGACTGAGCAGGTTATTCATGGTCAAATGAGCCAATGGCAAGGTGATGAGGGTGACTGCATGAGGTGGGGAAGTTTAAAAGAGGGTCTTGGCTAATAAGAATATTATCAGTGCCAAGAGTACAATTTGCCAAAGAAGGAACTATGGCAATTTTTGAGCCATCTAAAATTTTAGTGACATGCACTGGTTTAACCATAGAATCTGATTTTGTAGCATTGATCATCTTAGCTTGAGAGTTAGCCCCTATTTTTTTTTAATGGTTTTTATATTCCTCACGCACATGGGCCTAATTATACTCAATTATATGAGAAGGACAATCTCAGATGATATTCCTTTCTTTATGATAGTGAAATAAACATTGGATTTGTTTAGGAAAACCATTGATTATGAGACTTTAAATCTAAGACCAAGTAACTTGATAGAATTGGGAGATGTTATGTTAGGTCCATCTCAATGCATACATGGGGTTGAAATCTTAGACTTGTAAATTTATCATTATTAGTTTTACACCAAATTACTCTACCTATATGGCTAGCTATTTCCTCTATCAAGGGCATAAAAACAAGGTTGAGGAAAGGGAACTCGATCCACATAAGGTACCAAGATCGTGAAGGCCCTTTCAGATGGAAATTAAAATTTCATGCTTTTAAAAAACAAATTTGACCACAAATAACCCAAGTGCCATACTATAAAACAACTTTTGCAATTTATAACTCACAAACATACATGAAACATAACTTTACCCAATCCCATCATTGATTCTTACATATATCCCCTATTTTCCTAATTCATTTAAGCCCATTTATAAATATCTTGTTCAGAGGGCACACCCCAAAGGAAAAATATATTAACTGTCCTTTGCCTACAGTCTAAAATAACATTAATTATTTCATCTGGCAGTTGGAATGTAAAATCTTTATGTCTATCTGCGTTGAGAGGTTTGTCATGGAGTCCCATGTTTTGCTACAATCCAGATAAATTGATGCCCTAATCCACCTCCTAAGATGCAACTTTATGAGATGTTAGATCTTCCATGGTAAACCCTAGCTTTGCTTGATCATTCGTTGCAATGATTAATGATGTGTAGATGCAAGTTTACAAAGGGTAAAAACATGGACAAACAACATTTGCTTATAATGATAGCCACCAAACCCAGTCATTGCGAGCCTTAGATGATGTCTTGCATCATACTACCCTTATTAGCTTAGTTTTTTTTTCCCTATTATAATGACTTTCAAACGTTTTGATCAAAATTCCCTTGTAACTACCCTATAACCTAATATCAATCCCGTGCAATGATGACCATTGTCAAACCTGGTCAAAATATGCACTAAATGAAAAAAAAATGCCATTTTCTGAACTAATTCACATCATGTAAATACAAGCTAAGATAGATAAAGGTGAGACTTCCTACATAACATATTAGAGATGAAGCAAATTTTCTATCTAAATAATTTAAGAGCTTTGATTCTAGGAGCCGGATTACCAATATTAAAAAACATGGGACCACCATGAATTACTCTTACTGAAAAAGGAGTTGATTTATTGCCCACACAAACCAAGGCTTTCCATGGTTTACAAATTCTCTTGGAAATAAAAGTACCCATAATTTTAACAGTGCCCAGGCAGAGTGAAACCTAAGCCCTTTCTAAACCTCTCTTCTATGAAAATTTAACCTCTCTTAAATAGCGATGGAAAACTACATCATATTTTGGTCATTAACTATTCATGCGAAAATATTAAATTTATTAATGGAATTAAATAATATTAAGGTTTAAGAAATCCCTTTTGATATCTACATGACTTATATCCCTTATAATGGCTTTCATTTACCCACCTTTATCACTTCTTCTCTAAGCAATACAAAGGCATCACGATTTATCTCCATTTGTAATGTTTAGGGATATAATTTATAAAAGAATTGATGATGATAATGATAAATTTTAACATTTTAAAAATTAAAATAATATGCAGGAGTTTAAAAGGTGTATTAAAATAATAATTTAAAAAAAAAAAAAACTTTCTATAAAAAAATGATTTATAGTTATTTTTATTGATGCCAACTTTCATAATTTTTGAAGTCCTTTCAATTAAAATGTCAAATAATTTTTGGGCCTTTCTTATTTGAAGTACAATTTTTTTTGGCTCATTTATATAAAATGTAACAAAGTTTCTATTCCAAAAAAATCATTGTTTCAATATTAAAATTTTAATTTAATTTATGATTAAAATCAATATATATGTATTTGTTGTTGTAAAAATTCTCAACAATTGTAATGTAGTTCAAATTTTTAGATTTGGTGATAATGATTTTGATTTTATCAACATTTAAAATTAATTTAAAAATATTTGAAAAATTCTTGAAGGACACTTAATTTTTTAAAATAAGTCATCAAGATGTTTAGCAAGAAAGAAAATACCATTTACATAAAAAAGATTAATAATATTGTAGGTGTGAAGGTTGGTACCTGTACACCTAGGTTATTTTACAGTTCTCAAAAAGAGTTCGGGAAAAAGCATAACCTTGCTTTATGCCAATATTACAATTGATTTCTTTATACAAATTTTGATTAGTTAAGTTTTGCAATGATTTTATCGTAAAGTATGGGGACAAAGCATAACCTTGCTTTATGTCAATATTACAATTAATTTCCATTGACAAACTTTGACTAGTTAAATTTTAAAATGACTTTATCAAAAAATACATAAAATGTGATCATAATTTTAGAGGGAATTATTAATTTTACCATACACTTCAAAATATTTTCCTTTGAGAAGACATCAAAATATTTTATAAATCAACAAAGTAACTAAAGAAAACATCTTTAATATTACGATAATTTTCATTAATAATTTTAAAAGTGAGAATGTGATCAACTAATAACTGTTTTATTTTGAAGTCAACTTCAACCTTGCTTTAAATTTGTTTTCATCTAAAACAATAATGATTTTATTTTTTAGAATAATTCAAAAAATATTAGAAAGTAAAGGAAAAGTCACAATTATTTTATAACTAAAAGGGTTATTTTTGTCCTCAACTTTGTAGATAGATATGATGGAACTTTATATCCACTACTTAAGAAGTCCTTTATAGTTTAAATACTTTAAGAAAGGATTGAGTTTCTAATTTTAAAAATTATATAATCATTTTATTTTGGTAGATATTTATTTGATTTTAATTTTAATAATAATAATCATTTCTATGATATTTCTTAGGAAGCTAAAATTCTATTATTAATCTTTAATTCTCAACTTGATGGGAAAAGGTCATAAATTTTTTTAACACTTGTAATCCACCTTCAAGTATTTTTAAGGTCGTAAATTTATTTAAAACTTTTTATCCACCTTCATATATTTTTAAGGTTGCAAGTTTCCTTAACAACCGTTATCCACTTTCAATATTTTTAAGGTTATAAATTTACTTAACACCCATTGTCCACCTTCCAAAGTCATGGATTTAGATTAAGAGAACAAATATTGAGAGAATAAAAAAAGAACCTTTAGTTGACTTTATCAAAATGAATTTAGATAAAAGCATCATCTAAACATGAAATAAGCATTCTATATTTCTTTAACATGACATAAGTATTCTTCCTACTATTATTTTATTTTATTTTTGGTGGAAAACATCTTAGGAGAGATGCCACGTTCGGGTGGGATCCAAGGAGACAGGGGTATCTCTTCTGCCAAAATCATCCAAGGATTGCTCTTGGCCTACCCCCTTCAACATGCTCAGAGAATACTAATAAGATTGAGCACACCTAGCCATAATAAAATTAGTCACCAGATTGTGCATGTAGTAGCCAAGAATACCAATATGACTGATAACTTAAGGCTCATGCTAAAAAATATGGTCAAAATAGAAACTCAAAAGGCTTTCTAACAAGACTAGAAATAAAATCGATTCCCATCACTACAAAGAGAGATGAATAAAAATTAAAAGCCATCCAAACATAACCAAACACCAACAACATTCTTCAAAAGCCAAGGAAACAAACACTAATGGAGACTTGAGCAACCACTAATGTGATTGTGTAGGGAAAGCATTCATAAAACCTCATCTTTTAGCTTAGAAGACCACCATAATGGATGGAGACCAAATAAATTCACATTATATTGATCAAGAGCCCAATTAACAAGCACATCTACTGCTTTATTATTCTACCGAATAGTATGCACATAGATAACCTTGTCAAAATTTCGTTGAAGACCTTGAACTTTGTATAAAAATTCTTTGAATTTTCTAGTCCTTGGAGATATTAAGACTAGGTTATAAGAGTAATTGGATCCATGATGTATAATAAACAACCAACTAAAGGTTCTTTCACCCCACTTTCCAAGCTACCATAAGACCCTCTACTATAGCCTATCATTTAGTTAAATTATTATTAGAAACACAAATTCTAGCTGATAAAAAGAATGCAATGTGAATATTAGAATTAAAATCAACACACCCAATTCTAGAACAACACATATTCCCCTTTGAAGCACCATCTATATGAATCTAATTGCAACTAAGAATGGGAGTAAAGTAATGATTTTGTTGAGTTAGATCATGATACAGGTGCATGAGCATGGAAGGGTCATTTTTGTAAATTTAAGTCAATTTTGGTAATGTGTATGTGTAGGTAGAATTTTTAGTCCTTTTGGAAGTGTGTCAGTCCTCATAATTTGAAAATTTGGCATCTATAGCTTTTAATTAGTTTGCTTATCAAAATCTACGTATTCAAAATTTGAATTTCTAATGATCCTTGGTAGGTGTTTTCTCATCTTTCAAGGTGATGTAATGGTATGATTATTTATGTAAGGGAATAAAAAAGGGTATTAGTTCATGTATTAACTTGTGATTATTCATGTAAATACTCAACCAATGCTAAAACCCAAGGTGACTTGTT
Source organism: Torreya grandis (assembly GCA_037957365.1). NCBI lineage: Eukaryota > Viridiplantae > Streptophyta > Pinopsida > Cupressales > Taxaceae > Torreya > Torreya grandis. The sequence continues at coordinate 349,354 of JARHVA010006273.1, forward strand.
GAGTTAGTTATCCATGCTTGGAGGGAGTCTTAGGTTAGTGGAGAAAAGAAAGGAGTGTGATTATTATTCGAAGGAGACATGAAAGGGAGTTATTATATGTAAATAAAAGTGAATACCAATAAATACCATGGTTTTGATTAAAAAAGGAAATAAAATCTTCCAAAAATAGGGTTTTGGTAGGGTTTTCATAGTGTGGTTCTATACAGGTGCACAAAAACTCAATGAAAAAATGTCTTATTAAATTAAATGTTTCAATTTAAATAATTTATGACATGTAAGTGGATGTTATTTATAATTTTAAATTGTATATTTTTTTCTTGAATAGTATTCATGCACAATACATGTCTAAAAACAAAATATAGAGGTTTACACAGTCAAGAAAGGTGGTTGAACAGTTAAGAAAAGTTGCCTTTCATTCACTTTCAAGGGGGTTCAAGTCATAAATTACTTGGGATACTAATTTATAGGTTTTTATATCATTTTAAAATATAAAATAGTCAAAAATAGAGCTTAAATTTTAAATTATCTCAAAAGAATAGTTCTCTACCTTGTTTAAAAAACTAAGGTTTTGCGTGCACTGAAAACCCTACATCTTCAAAAATAACCTTAAAAATTGTTGAAATTTTGTGTATGGGTATAAGAGGATGTTTTTAAACATTTTAAAGTTATTTCATATTTTTATGACTCCTTTAGCTCAATTTATAATCAAAACTCAAACATGTAGTCTTAAAGGCAAGCATAAAACCTTATTTAGAAAGACGAAAACATGCATATCTCCAAAATGAATGAATAAAATGAGTTGAATTTTTTTTAGAGTGTGTATTAGGAGGTTTTTATTTGGTTTATTTTTTATCATAAATAAATAATCCATTTAGTTGGATATATTTCCAAAACTCAGTCAACATGCCTAATTGTAAAGGGTAGAAACCCCTTGTTTTGTAGAGTTTGAAATTTAAAGAAAATATAAAGGAAAAGATCAATATGAAAGGTTAACATAACACTATGTAAGTTTGATAAAGGTTTATATGTTAAAAATATTCCTTGTGTGTTCTCTTGCATTCTCAATTAGGCTTGTAGGCTTATTGTTCTCATTGAAGAAGATTATAAGTTGACTCTCTTTTTATCCATCACCATCATTTTAGTATCAGAGCTCAGAAGATCCTGAGGAGAGAGAAAATGATTTGGTTGTCAGAGAGTGAACTAAAGAGGAATAAATTTAATTAAATAACTAATAACAAGTCATGAAATAGAAACATGTTGAAGAGAGTTAAAGAGAGTTGAAGAAATCTTGCAATAGGTGTTGAAATAAACACTTGCAAAAAAGTGTAAGGATGGCATCCAGAGGAAGAATAAAAATAGCATTCATAGAAAAAGGTCAGAGAAGGAAACCAATAGTAGCATTAATGAAAGAGTTAAGGAATTTGAATGCACATTGGATGCAATAGAACTTGCTCAGAGAAGAGGGGTTAAAATAGGTAACATGAATGATAGAAAAGCGATCTTGTAGCAAATAAAAGAAGTTAAGCAAAAATAATAATAAATCAAGCAAGTTGATGAGATTGACGAACCTAAATCAAATAATATAGAAATGCAGGATCTAGGTAACATAGGTGATGATAATACAATAGCATAAGACAGAACCAAAGTGTTGATAATGAGTGAAAAAGAGTTCTTACATTAGGTGAAATAAGAATAAATTCAATGTACATTGCTTGCCAAGCCAAAGATAGCCATTACAACATCTAAGGTAATTGATTTGTAATTAGAAATTGAGAATTCGCTAAATGATTTGTTAACATATTAGTGGATGAGTTTCCAAGCAAGTTTTCATCTACAAAAACTAATTTATCAAAATAAATTGCTATGGAAGGCAATAGAAAAGAAAAAAATTATGAATAGTCCATGAAGAATAAGATAGACGTGGAAAAAAGAGATCGATTTTTCTATGGAGGAGATGATAAAGATAATGAAACAAGAATAGGATGAAGAGGTAATGAAGGAATCATAATTTCATATGGAGGAGAATAAATTGGTACCAAAAGAACCAGAAGTTCACTTAAATAAGAAGAAAAACTAAAGGTGAAAAGTTCATAGATTAATGAGAATATTCATCTTGGTGGACATCAGAATGAGATAAATGTTTTTAGGAAGGACGAGTTAGATAAAGTAGTTTAAGTGAAAATTTATGAACTTGAGAAGAGGATGATTGTAAACTATCCTTATGTGGAAAAAGGAGATATAATTAAAAATGACGAGAATAATGGGCATCAAAGGCATTATGGAGGAGTTGATTTCTTTAACATCTTTATTTCATGTACAAGTACAAGAATAGAAAAGATATTGAATGGTCAAATATGCACATAAATTAAAATTAGAGGTCTAGTTATACATAAGGTAGTAGAAAGAAGAACCATATGTAGCTCAGTTATACATGTGTTTATATATGAAAGACAAAGTGAAGAAGACATAAAAGAAGAATTCCATTTACAACAACTAGAATATTGAAGATCTCATGAGCAGGAGCTTGTGAACAATTTTTGCTCTTTGGGAGTTTGATGTAGGTGCATAGCATGGAAGGGTCATTTTTACAAATTTAAGTCAATTTTGGTAATACTTAAGTGTTCTGTGGTTTGTAATAGTATAACATAGGAACATTTTTTATTTCTCTAGGTAATTGAAAATGTTGTGTAATAGTAGAAGAGGATTCTATAGAATCCACTATATATCTTTGATGCAATGGTCTCTCAAGTACTGGCCACCTAGGAAAGGGAATTTCTTGTTTTTGACCCTTTCTTAGATAATTAACCTTAGTGGGTTTGATAATTAACTTCTTGGGTATAAACTTATTTTATTTAAGTGGATGTTCATATGGAATTTTGAAAACTATAATTATCCTATTAGCATGAATGTATTTAACACACCCATGCACCGTAGAAGGTACAGTGCATAGTGTATTATCCAAGGTCATCCCAATAAGTATTGTAGGGATGATAATGTAGTGAACACATGTGATGGGCCAACTTGTGAAGATAAGTCAATTTCACCAAGGACCTATTGTGAGGTTCCATCAAATGCTCTGACCACTTTGGTTGAAGGGTGTAAATCATTGTGTATATCTAAAATTTGTAAGTAATGTCAAGGTGAGTTTTTTTTTGATATCACCGTTATCAATCATAACATTGTGTATAGGTTTGTAGTCAAGGTATGCTCTAATGAATAATGTGTGTAATGTAGAAAAATAGGCCAACCTTTTGGAAGCCATAAATTTTGAATCATAACTTCATTTGAGCTCTTAAAATCACAAAAATGACCGTATCGAAAAGTTTGATTCTGCCCTAAACTGAGCTATCCACTTAGATTTGATTTTAATATTTTTTGAAGGCCAAACGTGATCATTTGGGGGTCCAAAATTAACATTTAATGATTTTTTTTAAAATTTCTATTTATAGAAATTATATATTTTTAGAACCAAAATTCAACTTTAGTTGCATTTCATTCCATAGGCTAATTTTAGTATTTATGTTATCTCAAGAAATTAGAGCTGAGTGTGCTTGCATGTAAAACTTACTATAAATAGCAGCTGCTAAAAATAGACTTTTTTTTTTAGATTTTAGTTTTTTTTGAATTTTTCATGTAGATTCTAATTTTCAAGTTTAGGATTATTTAAGCATGGTTTGGGTTTGTAGTTATTTCAAGAAATAATTATGAATCAATTCTGAGTATTGTTTCAAGATCTTGGTGTATTGGTAATTTTATTATTCTTGTTAGTTTTCAGGTTCATTATCTGGTATCAAAGCAAGTTCAAATCTTGGAGGAGTAAAGAATGGAGAGAGGATGAGGAGGTGTTGCACAAATGAATCAAACTATATAAGAGCTATAGAGGCAAGTTCAAAAATTAACAAAGGTTATCACCAATCAGTAAAAAAGACAAGTTGGTGATGAGGAAGACACAGATCGTGATGAAGAAATTCATCAAGAAGAAGAAGAACAAGAGCAACCACCATCGATGGAAGAGAGGATTGTTCAAGATTTAGAATGAAGAAATGAATGAATCAAGGTTGATGTTCCAGATTATGGAGGCAATTTAAAACTAGAGTAGTTGATATATTGGATGAATAGCATGGAAAAGTTCTTCGAGTGGAAGACTATGAGAAAAGACAAGAAGGTAAAGCTTGCATGCATGAAATTGAAAAGTCATGCAATAATTTGGTGGGATCACCTACAGAAAGAGAGAAAGAAAAGGTAAAGATAAGATTAATTCATAAAAAAAGATGGAGAAGAAGCTGAGGGGGAAATTTCTTCCTATGGATTATGCACAAACCTTATACAGAAGATTTCAAAATTTGAGGCAAAAAGATCACAGTATACAAGAGTATATAGATGAATTTTATAAACTTTCCGTATGACTGGAGAATGATGAAATAGAAGAGTAGATGGCTTCAAGTTATGTAAATGGTTGAAAAAAATTTATTCAAGATGAATTAAGCATGCATAGAATGCTTAACATGGAGTAGGCTTCTCAATTATCTTTGAAGGCAGAAGAAAAAACAAAATAGACATAATTTTAGAATGACATCTATTGGTCCAAGAAGAGTGTATCCCCTCCAATAAGGGGACAATGTGGGTTTAATACCAGCATAGGTGGCTTTAATGCCAATAAAGGTGAATCATCATGTGGTGCAAAAAGGAAAGATGATAATAGGCAAGGGTTTCAATACTAACAAAGAGGAAGAGGATTTCAAAGAGAACAAGGTTATGGTGGTGCTAGAGGATGGTTTCCAAATCAATGTAGATCTTATGTATGTTATAGATGTGGAGAAGAAGGGCACAAAGCATTTGAGTGTCTAAACTATCAAGATCAAGAAAGGAACAATTAAGATCAACCAAGAGTAAATCTAGTTGAGGCTAAAATAAAAGACAGAATACTGAAGTTACACCAGTAGATGTTGGAGAGAATCTCATGATGAGAGAACCATGATTGCTCCAAGGAAGGAACAAGTGCAAAATAAATAAGGTTGTGATGTATGGCTGTGATGAAATATTTTTGGAACAAGATGTACTTCGGGTGGAAACGTATGCAAAGTAATTATAGATGGTGGTAGTTGTGAAAATATGGTTTCTAAAGAAATGATTAAGAAACTAAATTTGCAATGTGAAAAGCATCCTAACCCTTATCAAATTTCATGGTTTAAGAAAGGGCATGAGGTTACAGTAGATGAAACATGCTTAATCAATTTTTCTATAAGAATAACTTATAATGATGTAATATGGTGTGATGTTATTCTAATGGATGCATGTCATGTGTTATTGGAGAGGCCGTGGTAATTTGACAGGAAAGTAGTTCATGATGGAGCAAAGAACACATAATTTTTGGAAAGGTGGTACAAAGGTAGTTTTGTTACCTCTTAAAGAGTAAGAGAAGATAACAACCATGCTTTTTACTAAATAATTTATCCAAGATATGAAGATAACAGGTTGTTGTTATGCACTAGTGGCAAATAATGAAGAAACAAAAATGGTGCCAATACCAACAAAAGTAGAAAGAGTGTTGAAAGAATATGTAGATGTTATGCATGGTGAGTTACCAGATGGTTTAACATCGAAGAGAGATTTTCAACGTCGCATTGATTTGATTTCAAGATCAATTTTACCCAATCAAATAGTTTATATGATGAGTCCAACAGAACATGCAGAATAAATAAACATGTTACTGAATTACTAAGGAAGAAGGTGATAAGGGAGAGTATGAGTCCATGTGCAACACCAATGTTTCTAAATCTAAAGAAAGAAAGGTGAAGGATGGAGAATGCATGTGGATACTAGAGTAGTTAATAAAATTACAATAAATTATAAGTTTTTTGTACCTTGTTTAGATGATATGATGGATGTGCTTGTATGAGCAAAATATTTTACCAAGATTGATCTAAGGAGTGGTTATTATCATATTCAAATTTGTGAAGGAGATGAGTGGAAAACTACATTCAAGACAAGGGATGGCTTATATGACTAAATGGTGATGGCATTCAGATTATCTAATACACCTAGCACATGTATCAGGGTGAGGAATACAATGCTACGAGAATATATTAGTAAGTTTTTATGTTGTTTATTTTGATGATATTTTGATATTCAGTAAGACTAAAGAAGAATAATTACAACATTTGAGATTGGTAATGGATTTGTCAAGAAAGGATAAGTTGTATAAGAATATGAAGAAGTGTAGGTTTATGCAGAATAGTTTGGTATTTTTGGGATTTGTAGTTTCAATAGATGGTTTGAAAATGGATGAAGAAAAGATAAAGGTAGTTGTTGAGTGGCCTATTCTAAAAATCATTACAAAGGTAAGAAGCTTCCATGGTTTAACAACTTTTTATAGGAAGTTTAATAAAAAATTTAGTAGTATTGTGGCACCAATGATAGATTGCATGAGAGGGAAAAAATTTGCATGGACTAGAGCAACCACAAAAAGATTTGAATTTTTGAAGAAGAAGATTACAAAAAGACCAATTTTAGCATTATCGGATTTTAACAAAGTGTTTGAGGTTGATTGTCATGCTTCATTTGTGGGAATTGTTACTGTGCCGAGTCAAGAAGGATAGCCAATAGCATATTTCAATGATAAATTAAAGGAAGTAAGAACAAAGCATTCTAATTATGATGTTGAACTTTATGCAATTGTACAAGCATTAAGACATTGAAGGCATTATCTGGTGCTTAAGAAGTTTATACTATTTACAGATCATGAGGCTTTGAATTATGTGAATACACAAAAGAAGTTGAATAGTAGGCATGCAAAGTGGATTTCTTTCTTGTAGGAGTATAATTTTGTGTTGAATCATAAATTAGGAAAACAAAATCAATTAGTTGATGCATTGAGTAAGAGGGTAGCATTATTAACTACTATGGTGAGTGAAGTAGTTAGATTTGAAGCTATTAAAGAATTATATGATACTAATCCATATTTTTAGCAAGGTAGTTTAGTAGTGCAATTTTCCATTAAAAGGTGAGACAGATGCTATTAATCATGAGTATCTTATACAAAAAGGTTATCTCTTTAAAGGGAGATAATTATGCATTCTAGTTGGGTCTCTACAAGACAATATAATAAGAGAATTACATAGTGGTGGTTTGGCTGGACATTTTGGTAAGATGAAGACAATAAATTTGGTGGAGGAAAAGTATTTTTGGCCAAAGATGAAGAGAGATGTGACAAGGTATGTTTCAAGGTGCAAAATATGTCAAGTGGCTAAAGGACATATATAAAATACTAGATTATATATGCCATTATCAGTTCCAAGAGGACCATGGACATATTTGAGTATGGACTTTGTGTTGGGATTACCAAACACATAGAGAGGTAATGATTAATTTTTTTTGTTGTAGATAGATTTTATAAAATGGTTCATTTTATTACATGTAAAAAAACCAATGATGCCACTAGAGTTGAAGAATTATTTTTTATGAATATTGTGAGATTGCATGGTGTTCTAAAAACTATTACTTCAGATAGGGACATGAATTTTCTAAGTCATTTTTGGAGGACTTTGTGGAAGAAGATGGGTACTAAGATAAAATTTAGCAATGCATATCACCCACAAATAGATTGACAGACAGAACTTGTGAATAGGATCTTGGGAAATTTATTGAGATGCATAGTGGGAGAGAAACCAAGGCAATGGGACTTGGCTTTACCACAAGCTGAGTTTGCATATAAAAATTCAGTGAATAGATCAATAGGAAAGTCACCTTTTCAAATTATTTATGGGAGAAATACTATGGGTATTTTAGATTTGGTATAATTACCAATTGCAGATTGAATTATTGATGATGTAGAAGCATTTGTAGATCATATGCAGTAGTTGCAAGAAGGAATAAGAAGAAAGTTGTAGGAAAGTAATGAGAAATATAAAGCTGCAACGGATGTCAGGATCCAAGGTGTTTGAATAAAGAGATTTGGTAATGGTCTATTTGAGGAAAATAATATTTCCAAAAGGCACATAGCAAAAGGTGAAGTACAAAAAAATTGGACCATGCAAGATTGTGAAGAAAATCAATGATAATGCATATGAGGTGAGTTTACCAAAAAAATTTGATATATCTCTAATATCTAGTGTTTTAGATTTATATGAATTTCATGGAGAAGATGAAAAATATGAAGAAGTAAATTGGGAGCAACAGGTTCTAGAAAAGAAGAAAGAAGAAATAGTGCAGGTTTTGGATATGAGGATAGTGAGCACAAAGCAAGGGAATTATAATAGGTATTTGGTGCAGTGGGAGGGATTGCATTAATAAGATAACACTTGGATTAAAAAATAGGAGTTTAAGAATATTGACAAGGGAAAATGGTAGCAATATAATTAGGGCAACCCATAGGAGCTGAGTTGTTTTCAACCAAAGGAGATTGATGTAGAAAAAATTGGCCAACTTTCTAGAGGCCATAAATTTTGACTCATAACACTGTTTGAGCTCTTCCACACACCAAAACGGATGTATAAAAAAGATAAATTATTAAGGAAGATAATTTATCCACTTAGATTTGATTTATATATATTTAAAGGGCAAACATGATCATTTGATGGTCTAACATTAAAGGTTAATGATTTTTTCAAGAATTTTCTATTTTTAATAATTGTATATTTTTAGAATCAAAAGTCAATTTCAGTTGAATTTTGTTCCATAGGCTAATTTTAGTATTTAGGTTATTTTTAGAAATTTTTAGATCTGCTCACACTTGCATGCAAAACTTACTATAAATAGCGACTGCTAAAAATAAACATTTTTTTAGATTTCAGTTTTTTTGAATTTTGCATGTAGACTCTAATTTTTAAGTTTAGGATTTTTTAAGCATGGTTTGGGTTTTTAATTATTTCAATAAATCAATACTAATCAATTTTGAGTATTGTTTCAAGATCTTGGCCTATTGGTAATTTTCTTGTTCTTGTTAGTTTTTGGGTTCATTAGAATGAAGATCTAAATCATCATCCACAATATCATTGTCATCAATCATAATATAAAGTATCTAAATCATGGGAGGTTTATGTCATTTATAAGTACCAATAATCTCATCTAAGGTATTAGATCTTATGCTTCAAGGTGTAACATCTATTTGTATAATGTCTAGGGCTTTGATGATAGTCCCAATAAGCATTTATATCATATCCTTTGGGTATAGGTCAAATCATATCAACCTATATAGGATGAGGGAGAGATATGAGATGACATTCCACAAGCTTCAAAATTAATGAAGCTGGAAACTTGAGTAAGAGTTAAAATTGCCTCCTTGATGCATTGGATAAGACACACTAATTAGGTTATTTTGACACTATATTAACTATAGTAATTATTTCCTTTTTATGTTTTGTAGGTTTCATCTTATAACTTGGTTTGATAGTGAACTTGGTATGGTATTGGATGTAGGTGGTGTGTTTGTTGCATAAGTTTGTTCAATGAGATAAGTTTCATTTCACAATAATGAACAATATGACATAAGTTATCCAAAGATTTGAAATTTTATAAAATAATAGAATGATGTAATGGGGCAAACAAACTTTTCTTGAAGATATCTTGAAGCTCTTTATCGATCATTGGATTGGTCATTTTAGCTAACATTGTCTTGTACCTTAAGACATATTCATTGATTGGTTCATTGGTTCCTTTTTTATTTTTACAATTTGGGCATAGGAAACCTTTTTATTAATGTTGATAGAGAATTATTGCAAAAACTGATTTGCAAGAGATTTGAATGATTTTACTGATTGGATTGGTAAATCATAGAACCACCTTAGAGCATAGTCCTTAAGGCTCCTTATAAATATTTTAGTCAATTTTTTTAAATCAAAATCATAATCAAGGCATTCTACATAGAAAGACCAAAGATGTTATTCAATATCACCCTTACCATCATAAAAAGGGAATTTAGGTGGATTAAAACCAATTATCAAGGGGTGTACAGATATCTTAGGTGCAAGAGGGTTATGTAAAACCTATTTCAAATCAATAGTATAAGGTGAATTCATATAATTTTAATCAATATTTTTAATCTTAGCTTACAAATTTTTTATAGTTTAAACAATATCTTGCCCATTTTGATCACTAAGGTGAGAAGTCACCAAAGGAGGTGCACCCATAGTTTGAGTTGATTTAGACACTGAAATCAATAACTAGGTTGAACTATTGATGTTTCCCATGGAGGATGTAGTAGTAGTAGGATTTTTTTAGGGGAACAATGGTGTAAATACATAACTTGTACTTCCATTAGAAGTATGAAATGATGAAGCCCTCGAGAGTAGATTCATTGGTATATGAGGATGGCCCATTGCTCTGATAACATGATCAATAAATTGCCTGGTTGTTCATCTATGTTTTTTGATTTTTTAGTTTCCAATATGGTGTTGAGGATATCATCAATATCTTCAAGGACTTTTTCAATACAATGTCAAATCATAACAATATCTTGTATTTGCTCTTGATCTATTTGTTCATGTTCATTATTTTCAATAGATTCATCATTTTCATGATCATATTCATTTTATATGATCACTTCTTCAATATAATTCAGTTTCATTATTAGCACTTCATTATGTATAATATTGGTTACTTCATTGGTTTGATCCATCTTAGGTGGACAATGAAGAAGCTCTAGGTTTTCAACAAAAACACTAGCTAATCTAGGGTTATACCTAAGTTACATTTAAATAATATAATAGATCTAGAAAATATAGCAATGAAAAAACTCAAAAGGTTGTATGTCATAGGATAAGCTAAGGTTTAAATAAAGAGATGGGTTCACCAAATGTTTAACCCTAAATTTGATTTTGGTACAAGGGTATATTAGGGTTAAGAATATAGAAATGAATAAGTACAAGGGTGATAAATAGATCTATAACAATATATTTAATTTTTAAACTCAGATTAACAATATTCTGATTTTATAATAATAATATATGACAAAACCATAAAGTAAATATATTTATTTATATTGAAATAAATTAAAAACAAGAGTATTTAGCTGGTTCACTATGCATTTGTAGATCCAGGCTGAAACATACTAGATAATTCTTAGTATAAATGATTTTAATTTGGGCTAAAATGATTGGTTTAGGGTTTAAAGAGTTTATATTTATGGTTTAGAGTTTAGGGATTAAGAAATTTAAGAATTAGGGCTTGGTGTATAGGTTTTAGGGTGTATAAGGTATAAACACAATGGTGATTGGGGCAAATTGGAGCAGATCAACCCCCAAAGCACATTTTATAGTCATGCAATTAGGTTGAAGGGGCTCGAAATAGCCACAATTTACTTTAGATGCACAACTAGATTAGTATTCTAAAGGCTAAGTTTTGGTTGTAGGTTTAAAAAATTCATTTTATAACATCTTGTGATAGAATTAGTTATATCGTAAGCCATGTATGTTTGTGGCCTGTAGTGGGCATTAGGGCATAAGGCTTACAATTTATGTTTTAGGGATTAGGGATTATGTATAGAGTTTAGGTTTAAGGACCTATATATAATGTCTAATATCTCTATGCCGTTTGAACCTAATTCTTACTACAAAGGATGTTAATTGGGATTAAATAGATTGGTAAATAGGGAAAGCTTATGGTTTATAATTTAGAGTATAATGTTTAGAGTTTATGGTTTAGGGCTTAGGTATTTTTGTATATATGGTTTAGGGTACACAGGGTCAATCACAAAGATAATTGAAGACAATATGAATCACTTAAACCCATTTGTGACTATAGAATGTGTTTTTGGGTTGTTATTATACCCTAGATGTCATCATGCAGATTGAGTGAATTAGTCAAATGGGGCAACCAATCATGTGATTTAGGCCAAACTAAGTCTTGTGAACTTAAATATTAGTCTAAACAATTTAAATATTTGCTAAGATGATTGGATCAAGGTTTAAAGAGTTTATATTTATGGTTTAGAGTTTAGGGATTAGGAAATTTAAGGGTTAGGGGCTAGGGTATAGGTTCTAGGGTATATAAGGTACAATCGTGAAGGTAATTAAGGAAAATTTGAGCTATTTGAACCTATATATGTGAGTAAAGAATGTGATTTTGATCTCAATTAGCCCCCACATCATCATATAGTGAGATAATTAAATTAATTGTGGTTTAATGAGTGATGCAATTTTGAACAAGTTCATCTTTGTGAACCTAATTCTTACTATATATATAAAGGATGTTAATTGGAGCTAAATTTATTGGTTTATGGTATATAATTTAAAGGGTTCAAGGTATAGGGATTATGGCTTAGAGTTTAATATAAATAGTATAGGGTTTAGGGTTAAAGTTAAATGGTATAGGGGTTAGGGTTTAAGATATCAGATATAGGGTCCAATCACTAAGGTAATTTAAGAACATTTGAGTTATTTATTCACCTATTTATGATAATTACCTTCATGTTTAAATTTTTGATAAAATTAGGGTTAGTTATGACATTTGCATGTTGTATACATGTTATATAATTGATTGAGCCATAAATTTTGTTTACGGGATCAATTTTACATAAGTAACACCCTTAATTTCATAACTTGACTAATTGGATCAATTTATGATAGAATAAATCTTTTGATTTTGCCCCAAATCATATCTTGCTCTTTAAGGGGTCCAAATTAGCCTCAAATGCCTCCTCGATTAACATAATCAACTACCCTCCTCTTTAGTTAATTAAATTGAAGGGGATCAAAATAGTCCCAATTTACTTCAGATGCATTGCTTGATTGGTAATCCAAAGGCTAAGTTTTGGCCATATGTTTACAAAGTTCATTTTATGACATCTCATGATAAAATCAATTATATCATAAGGCATATATTTTTGCATCATATAGTGGGCATTAGGGCATAGGGCTTACAATTTATGTTTTAGGGATTAAGGCATAGGGTTTAGGTTTAAGGACCTGTATATAATTTCTAATCTCTCTATGCCATGTTCAAACCTAATTCTTACTACAAAGGATGTTAATTGGGACTAAATCAATTGGTAAATAGGGAAATTTTATGGTTTACAATTTAGGGTATAATGTTTAGGGTCTATGGTTTAGGTCTTAGGTTTTATTGTATATATGGTTTAGGGTACACAAGGTCAATCACAAAGATAATTGAGGACAATTTGAATCACTTAAACCCATTTATGATTATAGAATGTGTTTTTGGGTTATCATTATACCCCATGTATCATTAATATTGAGTGAATTAGTCAAATGGGGCAATCAGTTGTGTGATTTAGGTCAAACTAAGACCCATAAACTTAATTCTTAGTCTAAATGATGTTAATTTAGGCTAAAATGATTGGTTCAAGGTTTAAAGAGTTTATATTTATGGTTTAGAGTTTAGGGATTAGGAACTTTAGGGATTAGGGCTTAGGGTATAGGTTTTAGGGTATATAAGGTACAATCATGATGGTGATTGGGGCAAAATTGAGCTCCTTTAACCTAGATTTGTGAATAAACAATGTTAATTCAGGATCAATTATCCCCCTCATCATCACAGATTGAGCCTAGGAAGTCAATTTTGGTAATGAGTGATGTGATTTTGACCAAGTTCATCCCTGCGAACCTAATTCTTAATATATATAAAAGATGTTAATTAGGGCTAAATTTATTGGTTTATGATCTACAATTTAAAGGGTTTAGGGTTTAGGGCTTATGGCTTAGGGTTTAAGGTAAATGGTATAGTGTTTAGGGTTTAAGTTAAATGGTATAAGGTTCAAGATATCAAATATACAGTCCAATCACTAAGGTAACTAAAGAAAATGTGAGTTGCTTGTTCATCTATTTGTGATAGTTACCTTAACATGTTTTCATTTATGATAAAAGTAGGGTCAGTTAAGCCATACATGTTGCATACATAAACTATACAATTGATTGAGCCAAAAATTTAGTTTAGGGGATCAATTTTTCCCAAATCATGTCCCTAATTGTACAATTTGACTAATTGGATCAATTCATGATAGAATCATTTAATTTTGCCCCAAATCATATCTTGCTCTTTAAGGGGTTCAAATTGGCCTCAAATGCCTCCTAGATTAAATGAATCAAATATTTGTTTAATTATATATGAAATGACATTAGGGATAATTTTAATCCAAATCACATTGAATATATAATTTAAAATATGTTCACATAGCTCATCATGACCTAATTAATTAAACTAAATGACATTTGCATTCGTTAGTTGATGACTTCAAGTTTATTAAGATCAAAACCACATTCTATACATGTAAAACTTACATATAAATAAATTATGTTTCTTTGCTTCAACTGAGCTAGTGAAATTGGAGTTGATCAATCCCCAAATCACATTTTCTAGTCATGCAATTAGGTTGAAGGGGCTCGAAATAGCCCTAATTTAATTTAAATGCACAGTTAGATTGGTACTCCAAAGGCTAAGTTTTGGCCATAGGTTTAAAAAATTCATTTTATGACATCTCATGATAAAATCAGTTATACAATAAGGTATGTATGTTGATGACATCTCTGAACTTGACAAAAGATAACTTCTTATCTGCAAAATAGGGTACTAACACATTGATATACCTTAAAAATATATCCTTATATAACCTCACTTACTGAATCAAACAATATTATCAGAGACTTAGACAATACTACAAAGTTTATAAAAGTTTTTTACAAGTTTCAAACATCACCAATTATCCACAAAAGCTAAGGTAATCCTATTTAAGCAAATTCAACCTCTTTTAGGACTGTATACACTCTTGACACAAAGTACAATGACCTTTGATTTATTTTTTGTTGGTCCAAAACACCATTTGAATGTTGTGAAGAATATAAATTCCTTTTCAAATACCAACTTTCAAATAACTAATCTTTAAACATTTATAATATCATTGAACTCTCTTTCGAACCTAATACTCTAAGGCCATTAGTACTCAGTCAAAGGATCCTTGTACTCCAATTGATTTTTGGATAATATAATTTATTTAATCATGTAAAAAATGAAATATAAATCAAATATACCAAATTATGAGTGATTTGGATCAGTGGATCACCAAAAACTAACTTTTTACTTCTTGACTCTGTCTAGGATGAACTAGTACTATCTGCTTTTTAAGGAAGATTAGACTCATGTCAAATGAACAATAAATTTATTCATAGGTTAATAAATATGCAATTATCATTAAATTCTATCAAATATTGAAAAAAACATTGGTCTCAAACAATAATCTTAATCAACCAAACTTTGGTCTTAAGACTACTGGGCCTAATGTCTGCTTTAGTAGGTCAAAATGCAAATTTGGGTTTTAGGGTGTTGAGAATATATAACACGATCACATTATTAACATGATCACTTTATTAAGTAATGTGATTACATTACTAACACAATTAATAATGTGATAATGTTAATAACAAGATCGAATTAATGCCATGATCACATTATTAACGCGATCACATTATTAATTAATGTGATCACGTTACTAATGTAGTTACTAACATGATCATGTTAATAATGTGATTGCATTAATATTTTGATCACATTATTAATTAAATCATGATATTTTAATTTGAATTAAATTCCCATGCATTTTGGCTTGAGAATGGCTTGGATTCCTGAGCCAAAGGCTTGGACTGTCAATGTATAGTTGAGTTTTCAGAGTTATGATAAAAAATAAAAAAATTCAACTTTGATTTCCAAATACACTAAGAATTTCAATGTGAAAATTCAAAAACTTAATACCATCATGATGAGCATGCTCTCCTCTTTCCAAAAATATTATTTTTATAATTTTTGTACTAATTTAAGGTTTTAAACTATGTTGATTTCTAACTATACCTTTTTTAGGCCACTACATGTTGCAAGCATACATGCCTATACATTTTCATGTAATTTGTATTCCATTGATCCAAGTGAATTTTTTTTTATATGGTCACAAACTAGGCTTAATTCTAAACACATTAAAAAAAGATTAATTTTCATTTTTTTTGAGGTAGTTAAGTGTGTCGTATGGATGACTATGCATTTTTTAAAAAAATTTCAGGATCTATTTACTTGTAAAATTCATTAAAAAAAAGTATTCATTGAAAAAATATAAAAAAATATAGGTCAAAAAATAGAATATCTTATCTAAATTTTACTTAAAAGGTTTCAAATAATATTAAACTTTGCTCAAAAAATGGTGCATCACACGACCGTCTATCTACTATGTTTTCTAGAAAAAACATGAATTCTTCTTCAAATTTTATATTTTTGACCTAGTTATACTTAACCATTTTTTTAAAAAAATATTTTTTTAGAAATGAGACTCAAAATTATACATTTCATATTCTTACACTATCTTCAAACTTGGAGTGTAGATATCTCAAATTATCTACAACAGTTTAAATTTCTAAAATTTTAGAGAAATCACGTCCATAGATAAGTAGCTTTTTGTCCCCCAACTTTATGCAATTACTCACTTTTATAAATCCCAATTTTTATGTAGCTACTTGCATACCCATCTCTTATAGTTATCATAACATCCTCTCTACTTCACATCAAAATTTTAGTTTACATCTCTTTTTCACAACTTAACTATTTAAATTTGTCTTATAATTCATAATAAAAAAAATTAAATTAAAGTTCCAATAAAATTTTAAATTAAACCACATAACAAATAAACTAAAATTTAAATACAACGTAGGGGATTAAAATTATAAAATGTACATTAATATTAATATTAAATTTATAAATAAATACACTTGATTTTGGAAATACAAGGTCCCCCATACACTCAATTTAGAAATAATCACATACAAATAGGGTCAGGGACATAATTTTTATCATGATGTTCTTAGAGTTGGGTTCATTCAAACACACATTTAAATATGCCATGAAAATTCAAAATTAATAACATCAATGTTAATTATTTATTTTATATATATATATATATATATAAATAATATATGAACATCATAGATCACTAGTCTTTATAGGCTTTTACCTCTACATATTCATTATTATGGACTCTACACATAGTAGGTGCTTAAGTTTCATAAAATCACATTTACCTATTAATTTGTATTGAAAATTGTGCAATGAAAATAGTTTTAAAGTTTTAAAAGTTTTAACATTGGTTTTGTAAAATTTATTATATTTAAAGAAAAAAGAAAATTTGGATATATATATATAAAATGACAAGATAATTTATTTGGAGAAATTCAAATATTTTTTAAAAATAAATATCTTGTCAAAACAATTAAATGTCTCTTTTTTATTATTTAATTATTTTCCATGAACATAAAGAGTTATAAAATAATAATATTTTTTTATTAGAGAGGGTTATAGATCAGGATATAAGAGGTCTCGAAACTTTTACAAAGGAGAAAGAGATAAAATATTAAAAGTTGAAACAAGCACCTGTACCAATGATAAAAGGGATAACACACAACAAATGAGCTACTAAAACAACCTCTTAGTCAACATCGATGAAACTTTAGATCATCATCCGCTAAACTAGAGCTCACCAAACAATTGACACTACCTTCTTTTAGCAACCTAGTTACCATCGAGTAATCTTCTGTAAACCTTCCATCAAGTTGTTGATGTTTTCAACTATCTTATATGATTTTGCTTGCCCCCTAATCATGATCTTCAGCTCGGAGTCTCTCAAAGTGGAAGGGCATACAAGAGGGCTGAACCACTACTTTTGTACCTTTTTTTCGAATCTTGGTCCACCCTTCCTTGTCTTCTGTAACATTCATTTGGATTGTTAGATATTTTAGAAATGAAACATAGGGTTGAGGTTTTTTTTTCACCATTGTAACATCAATTGATTATGCCATGGATAAGTCAGTTTATGGGTTATCCTCAGAGGAAGTGGCTGAAGCAAATGGGACAACCAAGTTCATTGCCTTCTTTAGAGAAATCAAATTCCTTAGAAGTTCATATTCAGATTGAAGGGGACTTGTAAGGTCCTCCTTTAGGGCATGGGATTTAATATTATTTGAGAGTAAATCAGAATCATAACTATCAAAATCTTCAACATTAACCTATAGTTGGGAGGGGAAGGAATCTTTCCACCAAGAATAATTCTTCTTCTTTTTAGGGAACTATAGTTTTTAGTCAAGTGGCTTATATTGAAATAGCTACGACAATGAAATAGCAAACCTTCATAGTCAAGGGTTTGAGACTAAGAGTGGTATCTTACTTGAAAAGTGATGTTTTTAGGAAGATTCTTGGATGCGTCAAGATTCACCAAAATCTTGGCAAAAGTAATGTGGGTGAATTGATCGTTATTTGGGTGCATTTGCATATACTCACCCAATGATTTACCAATATCCTTCAAGTTGGATTCGGTCCAAAATTTAAGGGGGATATGAGGTAGGTTAACCCAAATGGGTTTTACATTAAGTGGTTTAATGAGGAGATTAGAGGCATGAGACCATTATTTGATGATGAAGGGGTGGTGATTACAACACCAAAATTAGTCTATAATCTTTTCCTTGTCCTCAATATTATGAAAAACAATAATAAAGAAATTTTTTACACAAGGGTAAATATCAATAACACTTGTTAGGAGGGGTACCAATGTTTTGAGATCCAAGCAAGGAGGTCTTGAATTTTTGTCTAGAGGTCCATGAATCTATAAATGACACCTTTGGTTGAGAAGAATTCTTCTAATCTGATCACTTTCCTAGTCTCTTCCTCGTCAAAGATCATCACTACGTCATGAGTTGTCGGTTTGAGGGGTTTTGGATCCACTCTTGGAGATGTATTGTGAATGACAACTTCAAAAAAGGATATTGGACATTTGGCTTCATCCCCAACTTTGGCCTCCAACTCCATCACATCTCAGCCCCTAGAGTAGCCTTTCCTAAAATATTCAACAACATTAGTTTTTATCGTAGGGTCAAACCCCTGCTTCCATTCATCCAGCACAATAAAAGGAGGGATACGTGGAGGAGGTATTGAGTCAAACATCATAGAGCCTACTCACATCTCTAAAAAATATATTTGGGTATCAAAACCAACACACACAAATATAGATCAAACATATACACTTGATATTCCCATAGATACATCAGTTATAATGCTAAAACCAAAATTAAAAACCTAGTTACCACTTGATCATTATAGTCAAGATTTCTTATTGCCACCAGATTTAATTATGTATGATGATTGCTTCAAATATCAAAAAATAAAAAATTTAAAATAAATTTCCAATATTTTATCACAAGTGTAAATATCAAATCCAAATGTCTCTTACAAAAAGTAAAAATAAAGCATTCTAAGTAATATGACATAAGAGCGCACATCTATCAAAGATAAAATATAACATCAAATATCATATATACATAAGAAATGATCCAAATTTTATATAATAAGAAATGTTAATCACACGTAGGGGTATATCCTCAGGTGTATACAAATCATTGTCACTACACACACACACACACACACACACACACACACACACACACACACACACACACACACACACACACACACACACACACACACACACACACACACATCACATCCCTAGATGTGGAGGCTCCAAGATCCCATCAAGGATCGCAAGATCAGGATCAATGTCGTAGTCTCTCCTCTAATGATCCTATCTAATGTAGTGTCTGGTCATGATCTCATAATTGGGTATGGTAGTGGTTAATCAGAACTTGCATAATCTTAGTTGAGCTTCACTTTGCGATGTCTTATCTATCAATATCCACACGTAAGTCATCCCACTCATTGGCTATTGTATGGTATGTTGACACTACTCTATCCACAAGAACAAATAAGGGTATATGAATATCTGTAATCTTCACAACTCTCTCTACAAATTCATCCCCAACTATGTCCATGGGCACACTCTGATTCATAGCCCATCTAATGTAATCTATCATCAATAACCACTTATTATTACTTGTAACTAATGCATACAAGTACATAATCAAATATATTTGTTATATGCACCTACCTAATAGTCCATCAATAGAAATTAAATGTAATAATATACTCACATATGGACCTAATAACAACATCATCCAAAGGTTGTGGACCTAGGGGAGCTCCACCATCTCTACTACTTCCATCACCACCTTGTGCTACAAGTAAAAACCTAGGGGGACAACAATCACTAGAATCAATAATGGCCATTGGGCCTTTACCCACCACTACATATATGCCATCATGTATCAAACATCATCCCCTACAACTAATGGTATAATTGGATCTCTCTCTTCAAGAGGAATTGGGAAAAATATGTTTTCATAGGGCATGTGTTTTATTTGGCCTATGGGAAGATCTCATTGTGAGATGTCATGAATATCAATCTGAGGGTACCGCCTGTTTAATACCAAACTATTATAACACACAATCATACTAAAATCTCTCATACACACTAGGAATCTAATCTGCCAACCACATGCTAGAATGAATATGATGAAAATCTTAGGCATTCCTTGTCCACCCTAAAAATACCTTGTATGAATGCCATATGATTTGGGATGGTGTCAATCTATCCAATATCATTTGATAATCTATGGTCATTTATGATCTACCATGAGGTACAACCTACCATGCTGCAAAACCCTGATGGTGGGTGCATTCTGCTAAAGGTCCACCAACTAAACACATAACTAAAATATGCTCGTATTAACATACATGCAAAAGTATACCAACACCTAATACACCACCTTGGGAATCCAATAAAAATCTATATATAAGTGGTCTACCATGGTACACCTCCAAGATAATCTCACCCCTAATCCTCAATATTATACATTTGGTAGGATATTTCCACCCCACCACTATCAAATGCTACAAAAAAAATAGTAAAAAATAGATAAATTTTTACAATCTTGGAACATTGGATCTAACAATAGTCTCCACATGAATCATAACACTCAGTTTTTCATCTATCGATTATTGCTTAGTAGAGTACATATGATATCATTGAATATAGATAATACTAGCCTTGCCAAAAACATGTGACCTATCACCTATAATCTAAAATCATAAAATCTAGTACACATCCTCTAAAGTAGTTGTCATTTCCCATGCGGGGAGCTAAAAAGTGCTATTATAAGCATTCCACCTCTTAGCCAATGTTGTTATGAGATGTATATCATATAGGACCTGTCTTAAATAGGCCACATGCACTAATCCTACCTAATCAATAATACCACAATCAACATCATCCAAATTAATTTTAGAAAAGGTATACAAATGTCTGCCATGCCAAAAATCACAGATATACACATCCTTCTACATACATGAGAAATAAAAAAAAGTATTAATCATCAAATTAAAACTATTTAAAGCATGTTTTAAGGATAAAATTTTGAAAACACACATGGATGGCAGTGCAAGACACTATTGTTAGTTCACGATAGTAATGTAGGTCACTACCATCAAAAAATTAATGCTACCATCAAGACCATCTAACTTGTTGATGGTAGTGTATGTTGACCCTCAAAAACTCAAAAAAGGGAAAAAAAGTAACATTTAAAAAATATAAAATTACCAAAGTGATAATAAATTATTATACTTAGTAGCTTCTCGAGGTCTTGTCCCCCTAGGGCAGCTTGAAGTAGCTCAAATCACATTGGACACTCAATTATCACATGAGGTATTTTAAAATTCACTCTTGAGCAATTTTTTTTGAAAATTCAAAATTTAAAATGAAAATAAAATGAAATTTTATTTTTCCAACTCATTTATATAGCCTTTGACTTTTCCACTATCATAATTTCAATGGATCATATATTGAGCATTGTTTATCCAAATCCAAAACTACAAGTCATGTTGGGATTTATACAATTAGCCCTTGTATACCATACCAATTTCACACCTTTTTTGAAAATCTAAAATCATGTGAAATCTTCTCCAACCCAAGCATCCTTCAAAATTTTAAAACTAATATATGATGATATATTCCATATTAATAAATTACTAAGGCATATTACTGGCACATGATTAAATCTTATACACTCGATCTCAATACATTACAACTACTTCATCCTTTTACATTGTGGTTACTACTAAATTCTATTCCCCTCATTAAAAAGGGGTGGGCATATTAGCGGGGAATGTTATAAAGATATAGCCTTCACACTTACACATTTCTCAAAATATCCAGACTTGCTCTTCAATTACATGGTTTAGATACATATTTAGGTCAGAATTATATATTTTGGCACTACTTTTCATAGATTTGAGACAAAGTTTTTTAGACTTATGATACTTTTACTATAGACAAATTACAGAGTAGAGATTACAATTTGATAGATACTTCAACTTGACATATATTAGAGGTGAATATTCTAAGAAAAAGTCAAAAATATATCAAAAACACATTAATTACACCATAAAATTTAGGGGGAATGAACAAAGTTCATTCTTTATATTATTTACCAAATTCATTGACTCATCTTCCAGATTCACCAAATTACATATGCAAAATATTTCAATAGGATGCACTGATTACACGAGGATGTATTGTTACTAAACCTTATCTGTCTATAGTAGTTGGTTTTATTAATAGGATGAGTTTGACTAAGACACTCACCCTCACCAAATTTATAGGATGAGTTTGATTAAATCACTCACCCTCACAAAATTTATAGGTTGAGTTTGATTAAATCACTCAACTTCACCAAACCATGTTTTACAATATGATTTTGATTAAATCATTAACCTTGCATCAGATTATATGTATTTACACTTGAGTTGTATTGGTTGTGATGTATTACTCTCAATGACCATAACACCACTCTACCTATACTAGGTTGGAGGCATGGTTACCTCTTAACTCTCCCTCAACCATCTATGGAACTTTCAAAGTGTAACCCATTATCCTGGCCAAAAAATGTATGAGGTCTCAAGTGACTTCCTAATTATCCAACCTCTACATTAGAGTCAATTTCCCTAAGTCATCATTATGTAACACATACATAAGTGTATTCTATCCACGCTCTTTATTTATCTAGATAATTTATATTATTGCTCTTTTTTTAGATTATATACTTTGATTGCACTATGACATGCTTTTGGTTCTAGGTAACACTCAAATAATAGTTTCAAATAGAGCTCAAACAAATTGAGATATGCATTTTCTCTCCTTTAAACAAGTAATTTTATTTTCATGCATCAATAGATTACGAGGGGGGCTATTGTACAAGCATAGTTTCAAAGTATGTTTTTTTATAGCTTTATATGTATATACATTTTGATAAATATTTAAGCATCTAGTGGCGTGACCTCACATGGACCTCTTTGCTTCCATGTTATTTTATTTGATTACCGGATCTTTTATATCTATATGTTATCCAATATGCATTTATCTAGTATGCTTCAAGGGTCCTTTCCTATATCTTGATCATTTACATGTTTTTGACCCTTAGACACTACCATTTGGTTCAGGATACTAGTGCCCAAAGTCAATGGTAGTGTCCAACCTTATCTTTTGATCATTTTATGTACTTTTCATCTTGTAACCATTTGTGAAGAAATGTATGTTTATTTCACTATAAACTTTCACGTGCTATTAGGTCCTAATTCAAAATTAAAAGGTCCCCTA
The DNA here is from genome assembly GCA_037957365.1 of Torreya grandis. Lineage (NCBI taxonomy): Eukaryota > Viridiplantae > Streptophyta > Pinopsida > Cupressales > Taxaceae > Torreya > Torreya grandis. The sequence continues at coordinate 372,878 of JARHVA010006273.1, forward strand.
TATTTACAAAGCTATGGTATATTTTATTACACCAATCAAGATTCTCAATTAGCATGTAATTTATCTTATTCGAAAGCTATTGAATTGCATCATATATCAACTTGCTAAAACTAAAAGTATGAGGTATTAAAAAGTCAACTTTTACTTGCATTGATTGTATCAAGGGTTGTAATAGGAGATAGGGCATATAGTTTCATGATCACCATTACAACACATACTTAGGAGTGAGAACTACATGCATGTTTGAGGCCCTCTTCAGAGTATGGGTAAGTGCATAAAGTTGGGGGACAAAAAGGAGCTACACGTGGACATGATTTTCCTAAAATTTCAAAAAATTGAACTTGTGTAGATAATTTTAAATATCTACACTCAAAATATGAAGATGTTATAAGAACATGAACTGTATCACTTCAAGTCTAGTTTTCAAGGCACTATGTTTTTAAAAAAAAATGATTAAGTATAACTGGGTCAAACATCTAAAATTTGAATAGAAACTTTTATTTTTTCAAGAAAACAAAGTGGATAGATGGCCGTGTGGCCCACCATTTTTTGAGCATCATTTAATATTATTTGAAACACTGTGGTGAATATTTAGATAAGATCTTCTAGTTTGTGATATATATGTTATTATATTTTATCAATGAATATTTTTTATTATTTATTTTGTAAGTAAATAGATCCTAAAAATTGATTAAAAAAATGGATAGCTATTTGTGTGGCCCTCCTAACTACCTCAAAAAAATGAAAAATGTTTTTTTTTTGAATGTGTATTTAATTAGGCCTAGTTTTTGACCATATAATTTGTTTTGCACTTGGATGAACTAAAAATAGATTACATTAACATATATAAGCATGTATATTTACGGCATGTGGTGGCCTAAAAAATCTATAGTTAGAAATCAACATATTTTATAACCTTAAAATAGTCCAAAAATTATAAAAATCATATATTCAAAAAGAGGAAAGCATGCTCATCGTCATGGTTTTTTAATTTTGTGGTTGAAATTCCTAGTGTATTTGGTAATAGAAGTTGAAATTTGTTGTTTTATATCAAAGTTATCAAACTTGGCTATAAATTGATAGGTCTAGGCCTTTTGATCGGGAATCCATGTCATTTCTAAGACAAAAGGCTTGGATTTTGAATTCAAACCTATAATGCATATGTGTTATAATAACATGTAAATGTTATACCATAACACGTAGGAATTATAATAACATGTATGCATTATAACATAACACATACATGTTGTTCTCACTAAAGACAAAAACTTACTTTTCAATGGACTTTTTTACCCAATTCAAGAAATCTATCCCCATAAACATTCTTTGCATACTTTTGTAGCACTTACAAGTTGAGAACAAGAGCTATTAAATATTTTTTTGGACCCAACCTTTGAAAAGCTATCATTTGTCCAATGGGTGATGGATCACATTTGAGAAAGAGAAAGAATTTGAAGAATAAAACACTTGATCAATACAAGAGGTGAGAGAAAAAATAAGGTACAAATGTAAGCACTTGATTTAAAACAAGCTAGAAAAACTATCTCTGATGAGCCAAATACCATAGACAATGATGCAATTGAAAATAATGAATTGAATAATGATGAAATTGAAAATAATCAATTCAATAATGATGGAACTAAAAATAATGATTTGAATAATGATGAAATTAACAATAATGAATTAAATAATGTTGGAAGCTCACATTCAAAGTATAGTGTTTTTTATTTTGTTCGTGATGATTGTATGCATGATGCTTTACCCCCAATAATGAATAAATTTTCATTATAAGAAATAATGATGAAATTAGTAATGAAGAAAATTTAATGGAATCATATAATGAGGAAATAAATAATGAATAAAATGTCATCTCACCACTAATCAATTAAAGTAATTTGATTTTGAAACACCCTCTCAACAAGTTCCACCAGTAACAACACCTCCAAGAAATATTCATAGAAAAGGTAAGTACTTAATTGAAATTGATGAAAATATTTTGAAACCAATTCTTAAAAAAACGTCTGATCGCTATTCAAGAAGACTGGCTTAAGAAATTTGGAATAGTTTCTTTCATAATTTGACTCATGATTTTAAAAGATGTCAATTGTTTATTTTGTTGATGAAATTGATTAAGATGAGACCTACCATGTAAACATTATGTTTAATAATATCTAATATGGATGATCAAAATGCAAAAATTGTTAACAACTTACATGATGCATTTCATACTGTAGGCCCTAAATCATGTAATAAATATTTTAATGCTATCAAGCATATAATCATTACTTGTGCACTACGTAGTCAAACAAGAAAAAAATTATTGATTTAAAAAATAAGCCAAACACTTGATATAAATTTAAAAAAATTAATGAAGCAATTTCAAGATGTAAAAAAATTAATCAACCCAATACCAATGAGCTTTGGACATTCTCTAATCAACTTTGATGAAAGGACAAGGCTATAGCTGATGCTCTATAAGAGTTAATTGTACATTTTTGGAAGGACAATACTAGAGTTTCAGGAATACAAGAGATGTAGTTAAAATAAGAGTAGAATCTCATAATCATGTATTGCATATGAAACATTTCTTGGATATGACTCAAACACAATTATACTCCAAGTTTTTGAAAAAAATATCCACAAATTTCTATTAGTTAAAGATATTTTGAGATGGTCAAACCTTTTTATATAAAAATAAATCACACATTTACTAGTGATTATAGGCAATATATTTATTTTGCAATGCACTATGATGTTTTATGCCATATTCATTGTACTTTGCATACTAACAATATTTTATAAGAGTTTGGTATAAAATTTCTACCAAAATCAGCTAGGGAATTTATTCCAACCATTTTTTGTGAAAGATCAGATGGATAGCTCTTTTATAACTAATTATGTTTAGATGGAAATTACAACATTTGTGGTGGATTGCCAAAACTAAAAAATTGTATCCATGAAGATGAAACAAGTGAAATTGGATATGAATCAATTTATTTGAACAAATACAAATTTATGACTTATCAAGTAAAAGATGACAAAGAATATAAAAGGTGTGAGCTTGTTACAAAAAAGATACCCATTCCAAAATTTATGTTCAAATTCAGAGAAAAAATTGTTTATAAGTATGCAAAGCATACATACAAGGCTAGATGGTTAGATGAACATTTCAAGATAAGAAATGACACATTCCCACTTAGTTTGGTTGTTTTAGTAGTCAATTTTTTTAAAAATTACACATTCAAGGCACAAATGGAAGTTTAGTCATAATATCACAACTCATCACAAGTTTTCATATTCATGCATATAACATTCATTCATGCACATAATAGTACTGAGTAAGATTAAAAATCTTAAGGGAGTAAAATTTATATATCATTAATGATTGATCACATCATATATAGTACATGCATGGTTGTTTTGAGAAGTTCTATGGATAATTGACTGAGATGAACATTCATTTCAATAAGCATTACATCTATTTAGACAATTGCACATCACAATTCAAGAATACACAGATTTTTTATTGGCTGAGTAGGATGCATGTTACCATTGGTGTAGAATATATTTGGAGTTTTATTGAGGTTATATCAACCTCGCTAGGTTAGACATAGAAATATGTGATTTAAAAAAAAAATTAAACTCATATATTATAAATAGATTTCACCAATGTAATCTAAGTATTAATCATACAAAATACTATAAGAGAGATAATTTTAAAAGAAATATACTAGGTCATATATCTTGGATCACTATCAACATAAGAAAACACATCATGATATACATACATAAAGCGATTACAAATAGCCAACCACTGTTGGTTCAATACACAGTCACCATTATCAATCCTCAGTAATAAGTAATTAAAACCCTTCATGATAATATTGAATAATAATTATAATTAAATATAATGTAAATTTAAGATATATGGTTCCCCCATAACATAGTTCTCAAACTCAAGTATCTGTGGCAATCTCAAGTGTCATCTTGATAAGTAATACTGATATAGGAAGGGAGAGAATCATCTGAGTGCTTTTTAAAAAAAACCACAGACCAACGATCTCTTTTACTAATCCCATCATGAAATGGCCCTCCCTTGAAAAATAAGTAGATAGTGATGGCATAGGAATCTAGAGAGACAAACAAGTAACCATGTGTTGTATGATTTATAAAAACTAAACATGCAGTGTATCATAGAAAACTGTTCTATTGGAAGATATCACATAAATATGTAAATCATACTCATGAAATGATAATGAATCACTAAACATACTTTGGCCCAAAGTTTTATGAATAATAAATCACAACTATTTATAAATCAATCAAATTCATACAGACCACTTGATCAGACTGCCTTCATCTAGCATTGTGATGCTAGTAAGCCAGTGAAGTCCATCTCACTCCCTACTCTTTATAAGCCATTTATAGATTAGTCAAAAATAATTCAACCATAAGACTCATTTAATTTAAATCCTACTAGAAAACACATCACATAACATGTTAAATATAGGAGTAACCAAAGTATACATTTATTTCATCAAATGTTTGAATGAATATTACATTATTTTCTAACTCCTACTAGAAATAATGACTACAGTTTATAACATCTGGGTAAATACACATTTAACTATATATTTTCATTATCATAATTAGTTTTCAAACATATTATACCCTATGATAACCCATATAACTATAGTTTAGTATTCTGAGACATAACTACTAGTTTTCCATAATTAGTCATATAAAGTAGTCTTAAATACATGAAAACATAAGCTTCTATTCGAGTAACTAAATATAATGAAGTAAGTCATAGTTTTCATGAAACACATAATATTATATCTTAGCATACGCTACACTCTCAAAGGTTGTATGCACACATATACAAAGTCCTACCAACTATCACAAAACACATTATTCATAGTTATAACCAACATGCCTACATTAAACCAATCAAACATAGGTGTGAATCTATTCATATCGATAGTATATACCATCCAGGTATAACATACATTTTTACTATATTATTCTATGATATTCCATGCTATCATATGACATTATCATTCTAGGTTTCTTCCATAGATGTTCCTTCTCAGGGGTCTTCTTAGAGGGGGATTTTAGGGGGAGCTTTGGGGGAAGAATTTTTGTTGCCTCAGTAACCTACTTCAGGGGAGTGCCTTTAGCATTCACTAGGTGTGAAAAATATTGAGTCATTTTGGAGGCCTCCTTATTAATGGAATTTCATTCTTGGATCAAACCTGCCAAACACGTCCCTGCCTCATGTAATTTATTATTAAACCCTTCTAGCTAATCCTTGTTGATTATAATAGCATCCGATAGGAGGGGCTTTCCTTTACCTACCGCCATCGTAGATTTCCTTTCCTCTAGCATAAGGGGTTTAGGTTTGATAACAGTGAGTTTTAGGGGAAGATCCTCAGTAGAGCTCTTGGATATGGGACTTATAGGGGAAAATCTAGGTAATGGGAAGTGAGAACCTGAAGTAGGATTTTCCTCAGGGGAGTCTTCCTCCATGAAAGATCTCTTTGATGGAGCTAGGATTTTCCTATGGGGAGTTTAGTGGGATTATTAAATAAGGATTAAAAACAAATAAAAAACATATATATGATAAAATCACACACCTTCTTTCCTACTTACAATAATCAGTTGAAAACAAGAAGGTATGTTTACTAAAAATGAGTTCCTTTTGTTTGAGTTTTCATATATTATGTTGATGACAAGTAGAAATTGTGTTTTCCAATTTGATTGGCCATATTGAGTGTTATATGATCTCTTGTGATGTAGTTGCATCAAGATTTGCATCATATTTTAAGTGATTGTTATGTAGGAAATTTAAATTCATTTTTTTTAGTGAGAAATAACTCTGATAAAATCATGATGTTAATATACTTTTGACACAAAAAAATTACCAAATTTTTAATTTTTTTTTTCTAAATTGGTCAAATAAATGATACAATATACATCAATGAAAAATAATAATATACTTTACATATAATTATACAAAAAAAAAAATTAATATTATTTCTTTAAAATCTAATAATGATTATATCTATACGTATACAATTAAATTTGTTTCTCATACTATTAGTGACTATTAAGGGAATGGTCATTGTATATGTTCAAGGGAGCTTAACATTCATAGAATGAATATGTTCATGTATATGTTTATTGTTGATAAGAGATGATGTCTTTACATTTAAATTTGTTTCTCATACTCTTAATGACTGTTAAGGGAGTGGTCATTGTATTTGTTCAAGGGAGCTTGACATTCATAGAATGAATATGTTCATGGATATGTTTATTGTTGATAAGAGATGATGTCTTTATCTTGTCTTGTTATTTGTATTTGTATCTTAGGCATTTATACAACTATTATTTTCCTTATAACAAACTCTCTTTTTCATTGCTTTAACCAATTTTATTGATATCTTGAAAGGTCAACTTCCTACTCCCCCTAAATATATTTTTATGTTACATTCTTGTTGGAGTAAATTCATTTTTCATGTCCCATTAAATGTTTAACTTGTTGACCTATTATGACATAGGTGCATAAACTTCTAGCATTTGTCAATAAGCTACAACATTTTACTCTAGGTTATAATGTGCATGAATTTGAATATCTAACATTATATTAGAGACAAAATTTGTTTGAGAAGTAATATTGAGTTCTATATTTATTAAAAATGATTTTATTTTTAATTTTTTAAATTTTGAATAAAAAATTTAAATAAAAAAATGTTAAATTTGTCTAGATTTTGTAAGATATTGAATAAAATTTTTAAATATGAGAAAATATTTTAAGTCAAAAGGGTTTGAAAAAGAAGTGGATCCATCTCTAAAATGATTGAGTTTGAAAACAAAACTAAAAAATATACTTAATTGATTCAGGTTAGTTGTAAAGAAAACATTTAGGAATTGAAATCTTCATATACAAAACCTTATCCTTACCTATAAGCCTTTGATAAAAAAAATACCAAGTTAACTAAACAAATTTTAGGTAAAAAATGACATGCCAAATGATATTAAATCTCATGTTCTAAAGAAAAAAAGAATAGTTGAGATTTTATCTATGGTTAAGCTTTTCAAATGGCACGTCTTAAGGGGAAATCTAGTTCTACCCTATTTTAGGCTTGTAACTAGTGACAAGTGTATTAGTATGCCAACACAAATATCTTCACCAAATAAGGGGGTGAGGAGGAAGCTAAATCTATAAATATAGTAAGTGAAAGTTTCTATAATGATCTAATAAAAAGTTTCAAAGCCCTTGTCCATAAGATTAAACTTGGATGTAAATGTACGTAGATCTAGCTAAAAGTGAGACTTATTACACTACATATTAAAGATGGAGCAAATTTTCTATTTATACAACTTTAGAGTTTTGACTTTAAGAATGAAAATAAAAAACCACTACAAACTCAATTATTTTTAATGGAAATATCATATTTAAATTAAATTTTTTTACCCACATAAATCAAAACTTAATATTTTCCCAAAATTCACAAATACCCATAATTTTAACATAAACCAAAATTTCATAGTTTCCCAAAGTTCACAAATTCTCTTAAAGACATTCTCTGAAATCACTCCTAACGAACAATCTAGATCACTATTAAAAAAAATAACTAGATGCTTCTCATTAGCGTCTTTTCCCCAAGAATATTCTAAATTTTGCTTAGATTTAAGGCAACAAGTAGAAAGATGGCCAATCTGAAAGCAATTTTTGTATCTAAAGGGGATTCCCTCAAAATCAAGGGTTTAAGACCAACACATTTCTTGCACTTTTAGCTCAAGTCTATTGAGAAGATCCTGAGAAATATCTAAACACACCAGAACCCTAGCAAAATTAGTTTGGAAAAAATTCCATGAAGAAGCATCAATTTCCAAAAAATCACCCAACATAGAGCCAACAATAGAAAGACCAGATTTAGATTAAAACTACAATAAAAGATACGACACCCTCACCTAGATAGGATGCAAAGAGAGTTTTTTTTGTCAAAGGGTTGAAATCAAGAGTCCAGGGTTTCATGAGAAGAAGGTGATTATCAAAGCTCCATCTTTTAGACTAAAAAATATTTATATGATCAGCTAAAAAATTAAAAGTCACAACAAAAAAAACTTTGCATAAGGATATATTTCCAGAGTGCCTTCCAATAATGCTTTCTAAGCATCAATAGTGATTGGTGAAGAAAGGGAAGAGATGGACAGAACCTATCAAAATGACAGACCAATCCTCTCTCCTCAAACCAAGCTTCACCTTCTAGAATCTCCTCTAAAGTTTTATTTTTAAAAATTGATAATAACATATTTATTTGAAAAAAAACCTATTCTAATCCACGGGTTCTTTAGGGGCCCTTATGGATTAGCTCAATAATTTTTTAGGGTTAGGTAGCCACCTACCCCCTAAACTACCCTATCAATCTCTTGATTCATCCATTGCCTTATCACTCTTTAGTGAGTCTGGTGCCACCTAAAAGACATCTTTTGTCGTTGACTCCAAAAACTATGCCTGACTTACCAAACCAACAGATTATGGCTCTTTTCCTTTTATTGTACTCAGATCAGTCCTGAGCACCATCACCACTGAGAGAAGAAGAGCTCTTGAAGCCCTAGTTAATACCATATTTACAGGCACAACAACTAAGAATAAAAAAATTAATCTACATCTAAAGCTTAATGGGGGTGGGTCTGGGTCTGTAATGTCCATCGAATGATCTACATTTGAATCACTCTGTTGTGATCCACATGGAACAAATGGAGAATTTTGACCCCTACCTTAAGGTGTTCCCATGGCTACTTTAGATTGTAGGCTTCGCATCTACCTCTAAGCCTCAACGCGTCATAGGGTACTTGATAGGAATTAAACTTAAGACCTAGGCGATCAAAATCATTGATGATATCTACTCAAGTTGACCCTTAAGGTTTAAATTTTAATCTATATCTGAAGCTTAATGGGGGTGGGCATAGGTCTATAATGTAAACTGAATTATCTATAGTTGAATTACCTCACTGTGATCCACGTGGAACACATGGAGAAGTTTGACCCCTACATCAAGGTATCCCTATGGCTACTTCAGAATGTAGGTGAGTGCATCTACCCCTAAGCCTTAATGCATCACAAGGTAATAAAAAAGCATTAAACTTGAGACCTAGGTGATTGAAGTCATTGATCCTATCCACTCGAATTAACCCTTGGGGATTAAAATTTAATCTACATCTGAAGCTTAATGGGGGTGGGCTTAGGTCCATAATGTCTATTAAATGATCTGCAATTGAATCATCCCACTGTGAATCATGTGAAACACATGGATAAGTTTGACCCCTACATTAAGGTGTCCCCATGGCTACTTCAGAATGTAGGTGATGTGCATCTGCCCCTAAGCCTCAATGCATCACAAATTACTCAACAAGAATTAAACTTGAGACTTAGGTGATTGAAGTCATTGATCTTATCCACTCGAGTTAACCCTTGGGGCTTAAAATTTAATCTACATCTAAAGCTTAATGGAGGTGGGCATAGGTCTGTAATGTTCATCGAATGATCTACAGTTGGGTCACCCTACCATGATCCACATGGAACACATGGATAAGTTTGATCCCTACCTCAAGGTGTCCCCATGGCTACTTCTGAATGTAGGTGAGCATCTACCCCTAAGCCTCAACACATCATAGGGTACTTAAAAAATAATTGAACTCGATATCTAGATGACCAAAGTTGTTATTAATATCCACTTGAGCTAAACCTTGGGGCTAACAAAGGTTTTTTTTGTTTTTAAATCAATTAAATATGCTATTTATGATTATAATGAGAGTAATGTTATACATATATTTCATAAATGTGTTATTTTTTAAATAATAACAATTGTGCATTAAAATTTGTCTTGTTTCTCTCAAACACCACTTCTACATCTGTATTCAACATCATGCTTTATAAAAAAGGTTGTTGGGTAAGAAAAAAAACCCATAATAAGTTCTAGAGTGGCATTGAGAATAGGAACGACTCTGCCAACCATGACTAGGGCCCTGAGAATCATGAAGTTAAAGAGTTTAGAGGCACTTTATTAACAAAGTACAATATTTTATCACAATAGTTGATGAAATCTCTGAGGTGCTCCACTTCTAAAACAATATTTCTAACATAAACTTAAATTTGTAACATTACATTATAAATAAAATATACTTGATAAATAACATTAAACTCTTCATTTATATTTTTTTTGCAAAAATAAATTCATTTATTTCTTTCATAAACTTAAATAAAATTTCTAAATGAAAGAAATGCAATTTTTTTAAAAATTTATAAAATGCTAAATAAAATAAAATAAAAAATGAGGAAATATCTCAAACAAAAATAGTTTGAAAAGAATTTGATTCCATTTCCAAGAAGATTTACTCTGAGAACAAAACTAGAAGATATAGTTAACCTATTCACTTTAGTTACATTGAGAGCATTTGGGAATTGATATCTCCATATACAAAATCACATCTTTAATTTAAAAAAGCCTTGGTAGAGCAAATACCAAGTTTAATTGAGCAATTTTGTTCCAAAGGGAGCTCCATATTTTGTTTGGATAGAGATGTCGGTCCCTTTTTAATGGAAATTTAACCATGTTTGTGAAGTCAACAAATAAAAATATTCTGATGTGCATTTTAAAGCTATGAAAAGCTATGGGATAGTTTAGTCATAACAATTTGTGCGAAAATATTAAATTTAATAATAAGAATGATAAACTAAACAAAATTGTGCTCAAGGAATTTAATAATATTCAAGGTTTTAGAGATCCCATTTAACATCCACATAACCCCTATATTATCCATGTTTCCCACTTCTTCATTCTTAGTTAAATTTGTAATGTTGATGATTACGATGGTGAGTTTTAAAATAAATTAATATAGAAAATGTAACTTTTTTTTTTTTTTACAATTATTTGTAAAAAATGATTTGCAGTTGTTTTTATTAATTTTAATTTTCATAATCTTTAAAATTTATCTAATTAAAATATCATAATAATTTTTGTGGTTCATTATTATAATTTTTGTGGTTTATTATTTTTTAGTATTTTTTTAAATGACTCCAACCATTATAATTATTTAAGGCTCTTTTTAATTAAGGTACTTTTGCAAATAATAATTTTTTTCTAATCGAAGTATTTTCACAATTTTTAAAACCTTTCTAATTGAAATGACTTCATGATATTTGAACTCTTCCCAAAAAAAGTGTCTAAGAAACAAATGATAATTTAAAAAAAATCCAAAATAATAACTAAAAAATAATAATGGAAATAAAATCATTGACAAGATGGTGAACTTAGGGGCTACATGTGGCTTCCTTAGCTATTGGTAATGTGATGTGGACTTCCCCAATGATGTCATGCCTATCATTCATTACAATAAAGCCCACTCTAATGTGTGATTTAATGATTATAATCATCAATAAATCTAAGCTGCATGGGAATAGTAGCATTGTCACGTGTATCGAAATCATGATCTTTTCACACTTTAAGGCTCTACATGAGTAGAAAGACTTGTTTTTAATAGTTATTATTATAAGGAGAAGGCCAATTAAGTGTTAGGATCCTCCTTAGAGTACAATTGATTACTTTTGTATAAGCAACTAAACACGAAATTAAACCAGAAGTAATAAGTAACTAGAAATCATAAACAATAAAGAATAGGAGATACGAGAAACAATACAATCTATATTACACTCTTCCAGAAGGAAATACAATGAAGAAATCTCTTCTTCCCACACCTCTTTGGGTGTATAGTAATTCTCCCTCAAGAGTTCTCTCTCTCAATCAATTACAACCAACTCAACACTGAGTTGTTCCCTCCAGTGACAATCAGCCCAATGGTTGTTGTTGCCTACCTTCCAAGTGACAATCAACTCAATCGTTGTTGCCTACTCGCACAGCAAAATTTCTTAATCTTACACCTTTGCAGATCTAATTGATCTTGCTTACATTACAATACAGCCCCATGGGTCTCTTAAATAGATCCCAAACCAAACAATAATTAGAAATGCAGACTCAAGACTAAAATTAGTCTTTACATGCAAACTAACTATTCATCTAAAATTAGAACAGTTCTAGAAACACACAGGTGACCGATGTCGGTTCCTGTCTGATTGATGCCGGCCGATCATAACTGATGCCAGTTACTGTGTAGTTGAAGATAACTGATGTCGATCGGCCTGACCAATGTCGGTTACTGTGTAACCTAGCAACCTCCACATTTGCACATTTAGCGAAGCTTTTAGCTCCACAACTCAACATTAAGGGCTTTTTAGATTTGATAGCTACTTGTTCTATTCATAGAAATCATAGAGAAGACGAAAAGCTTAACATGGGTGGCGATTGTGATAGGGTCGAATAAATTTCTTACACAAAGGTCAAAGAAGATCCCTATGTGTGGAAAAAATTGGTGAAGGGAGGTCTTTCAAATTTCATGGAAAGGATAGTCGGTCACGATGCAGTCAATATGTGTGGTCTAAAAATCACCATTTCTAAGAAAATAATTGAAGAAGTCACAGGGAATTATTATGTTAATTTTCAAAAGGGGGAACCACTCTAAAGTAAATCAGTCTCTGAGGCTATCCATATCCACAATGACTAGGATGATTCAGATAGGGTTAGTGAGGATTTTTTAGAACTTAAGGAGGGGAAGACAGAGGGGTTAGGTGAAGAAAATGCTTTGGGAGATTTCCATCTCAGAGACAGTCAGAAGGGTATCCTTGTGTATGTTAACCCTCTTTATAGCATGGTCTTTTTTAATTTAATTTTAATCTGATTGAAGAAATAGAACAATCCGAACAAAATCTTCAGATGAAGGTGGCTATTTAGACGCTGTTGAGCTCTGAAATCTTTGACAAATTTGACAAGATAAAGGTGTTACTGTTACCATGGGATTTTTCCATGGGGAAGGGAGACAACCGAAAGAAGATGAGAATGTGGGTCAGTCCCTACATGTTAAGAAGAACAATCAAAGCAGAGGAAGAGAAGAGGAAAGGAGAAATACAGGGTAGGGAAAGGCATAAACTAGAACTGCGAGGATTAAGAGGAAGAAGGAAGTCACATAACCTCTGCAGGGCATTAATAATCAAACTAAAGGCAGGGAGAAGCATAACAAAAATAATAGGACCAATAAGCTAGTGTTTTACTCAGACTTAGAGGAATCAAATTAGTAACTCCCTAGATTTTGTTTTTTTTTTGTCTTTTTTGTAGGTTTTTGGCATCGGTTTGATCGTGGTTCATGGTCATTGCTAATTTTTTGGGTCTAATTACTTTATTTGGGTCTTTTGTCTTATTGATTATATTTGTCTATCTTTTGGGCTTTGATATGTATTGGTCATGAGACCTTTAACTTGTATATTTACCCTATCTAATAAAATAATAATAATAACTAGTTAAACATAATCTAAAACTATGACAAAATTATGATAGAGTATTTTTTAACACCTAATTTTTTGAAAGAGTGGATTGATAAAATTAATGTTTACTTATATAGACAATTATTTCAATATGAATTTAGATTCAAATAAATCACAATGCTTAGTTTGATTTACAATGATTTAGGATTTCATAAACTAATGTATATTTGAAAATATTGATATAAGCATGTCATTGTATAATGGGAATGTTAGAAGAAAATGAGCTTCATATTAATTTTTATCTAAACAATTACATATAATTTACAAATTATTTTTTTCCAATATGTATTTGAGAGTGCCCATCTATTCATTTCACTATATAATTCAAGGTAATTAATTAATTTTTTTATAATCACAATATTTTTTATGACCCTAACAATCTTGTATCCATGGGTACATAATGAATATTCACTTTAAGATTGATAATATCTTTATAATAACATAATTTTCTTTTTTCTTTTATATTTTCATCATTTCAAAGGTTTTCAAATATTTATTTCAGATATTGAATGAGATGATTATTTTATTATTGATGTCCCAAAAATTTTAATCATTTATCAAAGTATTTTTCCAACTTTTTTTTGGATGAATATGCATTAGTTATGATTATAGGGTAGTGATAGGAAGTCTCACTTAATAAAATATTTTCTAGGTTGTGTTTGTATAACATATATAATTTTAAGGCTTCAATTTCAATGGGTACCATAACTTCTTGAATGAGGAGAATAAGCAAAGGTGTATTATTTTTAATTTTGTAGTTGTAAATAATGCATTGCTTTTAGAATTTTTCAATTTTATTTTAAATTTTTGAAATATGTTTTCATTATTTATATATATATATATATATATATATATATATATATATATATATATATATATATATATATGAGAAAATAGTGATTTATTTTTATGCTATCAAACTTTAGCATTCCTATAATAGTTCTTCAAATTGTATTATTATTTTTATCTCAATACTTTTTTTTCCCAATTTTGTGGTTTTAACTTAGTTTATGATTAAGATTAATATCTAAGTATATGTAATTATGAAAAATCAGAAGTGGTTAATTATTGAAAACAATTGTAGTGTATATAATTTAAAAAACTGCATTGGAATTTTTGAAACCTAACTATAGTCGATTGTTTTCCTACATATTTGATCATGAATAATTAATTGTAGTGTAGTTTAGATATTTAGATTTGATGATCATGATTTTGGTTTTATCAATATTTATAAATAACTTGAACATGTTTACAAAATTATTAAAGGACACTTAATTTTTTTTGTAATAGGTCATCAATATGTTTGGAAAGAAGGAAAATTCCATCTCAATAAAGAATAATAATAATATCATAGGTGTGAAGGTTAGGACCTATACACTTATCCTCTTTCAATTTTTTTTTAATGATCTATGTAAGTCCTCAAAAAAAGTTGACAACAAAGCATGGCCTTGATTTAGTCTAATATTATAATTAATTTCTTCGAACAAACTTTGTCTAGTTTTAAGTTTTATGATTACTTTTTTGTAAAGTATGTATACTTTCATCAGTTTTTTAATTTGGTAGGTGAAGTAATGGGTTTGAAAGGTCCGGTATTGTAAAATAGAGCAAAAGATAAAAACAATAATGCTCAAATGGGGTGCCTCTACCAGTGATAAAAAATGGGCAGTACAAAACAAGAAACACAAATACTTCCCAGGAAACTTCTGTAAAGCTTCTACCAAACTAATCATGGGGTTTAACCCCATTACCATTAGACTTCTACATTTTTTTATAGGGTCCCAGAAGCAGAGAGGCATACAAAATGTTTGAGAGATAGGTTTTATGCCTTTTTTCCCTTTATGAACTTTAGTCCAACCTTCTAAGTTATTTTCAGTTGATTGGGTTGGAGAGGAGATCACAGTTAAAATATGGGCCTAGGAGTTTTTTCTTTCACTGTTATTCCTTTGAAAAAATCATCCCTAGGTAAAATAAGGTTAGACATGTCCCCTTGAGAGAAAGCTGGAGTGATAGAAAAGACAAGCATGGGTGTGGCCTTCCTTGGAGAGAGTAGATCTTTTAGTAGTTCATCTTCAAAGTAAGGAAGACTTTCCAGGTCTTTGCTTACACTAGGGGTGGTAGTGTCTTTCAAAGAAGAGTTAGATTCCTCACTTTCAGAAGAATCCCATTCTTCATCTGTGGCCAAAATCATAAGGTTTTTGGGAATGAAGTATTTCCACCAAGAAGACTCTTTTTTTTAGGAGACTGTATTTTTTTTTCAAGTGGTCAGTGCAAAAGTAGCTACGATAGTGAAATTTAAAACCTTTGTATTCCAGGGATTGGATCCAGGAGTGGTCACCAACTTGCAAAGTGATTTTCTCAGGGAGATTCTTGGAGGTATCTATGTTCACCACAATCCTAACAAAGGTAGTGAGGGAGAAGTAGTGGGTGTCCGGGTGTATTTGCATAAATTCACCCAAAGTTCTACTTATGACCTTCAGGCTAGATTCAGTCTAGAAATGCATATGCAATTTATGACCCAAAGTTATTATTGAGTTGAAATTAATTGTGAAAATATAATTTATGTAGTGCACAAATATAATGGAGTCTCCTATTTGTAAAGCGATCAAAACCACCATTTAGTTGTTATAAAACAAACTCATAAACTTATTTATTAGGTATTCTTTATACTTATCCTTAATTATAGGAAATGAGACCTACCAATAATATATTCACCTTGAGGTAATAATGAAGATTCTTTATTATGTATAATTCTTGTCTAAACGTTATTATGTACACAATGCTTGAGAACTTAAAACTATAATAACAAGGGTGCATTGTGGCAAGTCCCTGTGGGAAGGGAGCTGCTTGTGTCAGAGATTGTGAGTATAATATATAGAATTGGAAAATATGTAAAGTTACATGAAGTGACTATCACATAAAATTTAAAGAGCCAGCTGAAGAAGGAAAAAAGATTACGTGTATGATGTATAGAATTGACAAATATGCAGAGTTACATGAATTGACTATCACATAAAATTTAAAGAGCTAGCTGAAGAAGGAAGCAGAGATTGTGAGTATAATGTATAGATTTTGAAAATATGCAGAGTTACATGAAGTGACTATCACATAAAATTTAAAGAGCTAGTTGAATAAGCTTGTAGATTTGTTGCATTGCATAAGGAGCTTTGTCTGAAACAATTCTACTACACAAAAATGTTTGTGCCCTAAGTGTCAAAGAAAATGGCCATATATAGAAGCATGTTATTGTTAGTTCTGTAACATTTCTTGTACAATAGTATGTTTACGTATGTATTCAATGAAAATGATTAAAGCTTTACCTTGTTTAGAGTGGGCATTGTTCAATCTAGGCTTGCTTACAGAGAGAAGGTGCTCTTTTAGGAAACTTATTGCAAACACAATGGATTATTACGTGTTGAATGCACACACAGAAATGATAATTCATTAACTGCAAAGAAGTCGAGCACTGTAGATATATCATAATCAGTAGGTCATAATCATAGATTTGAATCTAGAAGCAGTGATGCCTTGAAAATGCATTAAGAATGACTTTACCAAAATCATGTAATAGAACATAAAAGCAATATATTGAAGAACCTATTATATGACTTGAAAATGGTTGACTTTTCTTTGTGTGGTGCCTTTGTATATTTAGTGTATAGCTATAGATTTGGTTTGATGTTCTAAATTGTCACCTATATTTTTCTCTCTTAATTTCTTGATTTCCTGTGTCCTTTATTTTGGCAATAATGGTGTGTTACGTATTGTTTGTAGACAAGAGTTATTTATCATTGAAATTTTGAGCTAAAATCTTGGCACAAGAATCTATTACCTTCCTACTCAAAGCTATTTGTAAACTATTGCAAAGCAACAATAGTGTAGGCAGTTGTAGCTATTAGAGCTCCAAGGTCTTTAGGGTTCACAAATTTCGTGACACTGAATTTCCTCCCTACCTATCATGGAAAGCGTAGATAATTTTACTTGTTTGTTATATCTTTGCACTTTTCACAAGTAAACATTTTAGCTAATTTTGTTGGAACACACTGTGTTATATCCTCTTATTGTTTTTAGCTTGTTTTCTTCTTCTCCCTTCTTATTTATTAAAATTGGAACAAATCTATGCAACAGTATGAATCCTGAAACCTCTTGGAAATAACTCTGAATGACTTTTTAACAAATATAATAAATGTTAGATTATAGGGCAACTCATAAAGACAAAGTAGGATAGATTAACTATTAGAATACATTGGTAGAAATCTTAATGCTTAGCATGTAAGATTAGAGAAAATACATTAGCTTCTCAAATCTAGGTTGCAAATGTGACCACTCCATTATTCATTAAATAGGACTGTATACAAACGCATAATATCCAAACTATTTTTCAGTCAAGCATCGATCAACCTCATGTTATTCTAAATGCTTAGCATGTACATTGCACATTCAAGAGGATGATTCATCCTCCACAATCCTAGATAAATTAAAGCATGTCTATGCTCAACAAAACAAACACTAATTATTATGGAGTTCAAACATCACTAATTGTTCCACAAGCTTAACTAATACTAAATAATTGGCACAATGACCACCAAGAAAGTTGACAAAGTACTATAATTATAAGTTACACGGTCCCATAGATCAATCTACCAATGGCTTAAGTTAAAAATGTTGAATTCCAATATGAAATAATAGGGAAAGAGGTTCAAATCTATCATTGTACTAATTTCAAATTTTTGAATGTTCACATCAACACCAATGATTTTAGATGCACCTCTGATTCTTACACCTTCTGCAACCTATAATTTTGATGCTCCACACACCTTAGGAACCTCAAAAATAAAAAAGGAAAGAACCCTTTAAAACATCAAATAGTTTAATACAAATTCCCCTACATTTGGTAAAGATGTTGAGATAAAGTGTGTGTGAATTACAACAAGGTCCACTGTCCCTAAGCCAAATATCACCATAGTTGAATCTTCTCTACATTGGCCACCTTCCAAGCCCTACCCAAACCTGATTAACCTCAAAACAAAGGCAAACAAATTCTTCAAAATAACACTAAATTTTCAATTTTTTGTTTGTTTCACTAGCATGTTATACTGGTTTGTACCCCTTCATGCCAACTAAGAGATGTTGTAACTAACCAACCTAGATTTAGATTTACCTGTTGTGCTGCCACAACTAGAAAGACAAGATTTATCAGGAGAAGCAATTGGATTTATTTTAATGACTTGATCAATGTCTACCACAATGTATTTGGAGAAGCTAGAAATTCTTAAGAAATGGTATATAGGTTTCCCACTAATACTAAATTTGGTGTTTTTTTCCATCACCATAGTAGTTTGGCTTGGTAAATTCCTGCAAGCTACATCTAAATTTCCCCAAAACTCATTGTGTATAAGAGATACAAAGCATGAACTCATTACATGTATATGTTTCAGCTAGCTGTTGGGTACTAGCGTGGAAAATTACAATTAGATTGGAAAACAAGGTGCTTTTGAAAATAGACTAAATACCTTGTGATAAAAGAGATTTCTAGGCATTTCTATCATTTTTTCCCTTGAGCATGGATGAATTCACAAAAAAATAGTAAACCCTAAAGAATTAGGCAGTCATATCCTTTGGGCCACACAAACATCATAAATATCCTTTACAAATTTTGAATGCAAACATATACATCTGATTAGAAACAACTATGATGAAAGCATAGAAAAATTAATGGGTAATCTTGAGGATTTTAGCCTCTACAGAAGAATTGGTGGTGGCATAGACAGAGTCGACTTAGGCATGTAAATGTAAGTCGTGACAGTCTGCCAAACAGTGAAGCTTGTTACACAGGGATAAGGATAGATGTTCAAGCCAGAATCACCTAAGGGATAACAATTTTAGGTAGTTTATTATCTTTGAGAGATTAAGATCTATCTTAGATATTATATCTCTAGAAGCTTAAGCCTTAGAGTCACTTAATTTCAAAAATATTTTTAATGGTTTTCAAAGTAGAAAATGACACAAATTAGCAACATAAATTACCGAAACCAACATATTTCCTTCACATAAGAAAGTAAGAGCTCTAGAATAGGGTATGGATGATATCAACGCACCATAAAAAGGGGATTTTTGTCAAATCTATAAGAAAAAATATAGAATAAAACACTCTATTTCCAGCCCTGATATCTTGAGTTTAAAAGTTAAGATTGAAAAAAACAATCTAAATAATATCCAGATTTGTTGTAGTGGGTTGCTCTACTAGATCCACCAAGCATTGCTTATGTAAAAACTTGGTAGATTCACCAATGGATTCATAAGAGGAAAAATATAAAGGTTCATGACATGAAAACACAACATACCTTTCACCCGTCTTCTTCTTATACTTAATTTCTTCTTGCTCTTTCAATGGGGTAACTCTTGTTCTCAATGCATCGAATCCAACTATTGTTGTTGTTGTTGCTGATATTTGATGGCACATTTTCTTCCTAGCATTGTACCACTTCCATATGTTGTCTAGGTCAGCCATTGTGTTTACTAGCATTTTCTTAGAGAAATTCAAGAAAGAGGTCCAGGGATTGAATCCAAGGAGCCTCACAATTGAGCCCAAAATAATAGGAACAGATGCTGATTGAAAACATACATATCAAACCCCGTAAAACCTCACACTTTAAGCCAAGATGTACAACTAATCAATCAAGATCCCAAAACAACGTCTGATTGACAGGAGAAAAATGAAGAGAGATTTTAACTACAAGCACCCAAAATGCATTTTGACAACATTTTCATCAGATATTGAGTAGAAGAAAAAAATGGAATTTCAGCAAAGGCTACAAGTAGCAAAATTGAAGTGGCCTCTGAAAGATCTAGGAATCCAAATATTACCCAATGCATCCAATGATGTAATCCTTGGAAAACCAGTGCACCCAAAACATCATTTCAACAATCCACCCAACGTTTAATGTGGCCCAAACTTCAAAGTAGCAGATATAAAGGAGAGGTATCATTATCATTATGAACTCGATGCCTTGGAGCAAGTACACCAGTTGTAAATAAAATTAATGTGCTCTGACAAGTTTTGATAGATAGGTACTACACCATAACATCTATGTTTTTGAGCCAATTCAAAAATAGGTAATATTGTTTTTTATTTCAAAGGTTAAAAATCTTGCTATTACTTTTACTAAAACTATAAACATTTCTTTAAGACACAAATCAATGTTCTGTTATTGGTGAAAGGTAGGAAAAATAATTCCAATTTAAACAAAAATGAATGCTACAATCCCTCCTTTTGAAACTAATAACATATAAATATGATCATGTATGAATTCATATTACACTCTGACATGGTACCAGAAGTGACTCACTCAGGGATTGCCTAGCTAATTTTGTTACCACTTTGAGGATTTGATTTGAAGTTTTTGATTAGGGCATACAAGATTATATGGATGTGTGAAGGATTTTTGATTCTCCATGCAATGAGTGCCCCTCTAATTGGCCGTACATATTTGAGTTTTAAGATTTATGGATTCAGATATGTGGCAATCTGATTTGGCATTTTTTTAGTGCCATACAACTTTCTCTTTCGGTGCCACATAATTCACCATAGCCACACAATTCATCTCTCCACTGTTTCATAACTGAATGCATTAGATATATGTTTTCATTGAATCTAGATCATTATTTGATAACATCCTATAACCATCAATCTATTTATTAAATTGGTGTATTTTGCATCCATTGGCATTATATTGAAGATTTGGCGTATGTGCATTTGGACATTAGATCAAATTTCCTTTGGCATATTAAGATTTTAATTTCCTAGCACCACATTGTCTCCTCAATACAAAGATCAGTTTTTGAAAAAAAATATAAACTGACTAAAGAATTAATATCAATTTTGTTGTTTAGATTGTAGATGATATAGAGAGGTATAGTGGTTGTGTTATTTTTATTTTTTTTTGTTAAAGGTTTAAAACCCTTCAAACCCTATTAATCACATAGGAAGTTGAAGGGTTTTGTAAAATGTGGGGAAACTAAGTTGTTAGACGAGGGTGCACATTTAAAAATGAGGTGGGGGCCAACATTTTTATAAATGGGTACAAATATTTTCTTGGTGAGGTGTGAGGGGGTGTTTTGTAGTTATAAGGATTCTAAACATAACATACGATAATTGTTGGTGTTTTATCTTTCTTACTTCTATTTTGTTAGTCGAAGATAGAGGGTGAGGTCCGGTTTGGTAGATGGTCAAATCTACTCACAAAAGTATTTTATTTGTTTTGTATGATTTATTCATGGGCACATTTTTGGTAGAACTTGATGTCCTATTTTAAGAGTGCATTGTTCCTTTTGTGTCACTTGTTGTACTCACAAACATATTTTTTGTGGTAACTGACGTCTATTCTAGGGGCTCAATTATATTCTCATTTGGTTATTTTTCATCTTTGGTTTTTCATGTTTCTGAGTATGGATTCTCATATGTTTGAACCTCTCAACTTTTCAAACTACACCATGTGGAAAAATAAAATACAAATGCACTTGCAAATGAAAGGCTTCTAGAGAGATGTGTTTGGTGACTTTCCCAACTTTATAGATGAGGAAGATATTGTGTGGATTTCATCCTTTCAAGATAAGACAATTTGTTTCATTCACCTTCATGTCTCAGATAATTTTTAGTCTCACATTGTACATGCCATGTCACCTAAGGAAGCATGGGACATTATTTCAACATTGTTTGGAGAGGTCACGACACCTCCTATTATTTCTCTTCCTTCTCCTCCCTCTCATAGTGAAGATTGTTTTGTTCTTGATGACATTGTTGATGTTCATGCACCGTCTTCTCCTATTTTTAAGGAGGTAATTCTTGAGGGTAATATGCATAAGGAACCTTTGGCATCTCCTCCTATTGGTTCTTGTCTTCTTTCCATTGTTAGTGAGGACTTGTTTGTTGAGGATGAGACACTTGTACCACCTCTTCCTACTACTCATAATATTGATTTGTTTATTGGTGGTCACTTGGATGAGGTATCTATGCCTCCTCCACATATTGATGCACATTCTGATTCTGTAATTGTTTCTCATACTTTTTATGTTGGATTGGTTATTGATAGTACCATGTCAAACCCTAATCAACCAATTGATAATATGACCTCTTTCCTATCACTTCAAGAAACAAACAAGAAACTAATGAAAAAAATTTCTTTTTATGATCCTTGATTCATGGAAAATATGCCCTTATATGCTCTCTACAAAAGAAACTCATCGATATACAATATCCAAATGATACATTGGACACTTATACCAATGTTCCTAGTCCACCATGTATTGTTACCAAATCCAGTAAACATCCAATTGATGCACTTTTTTCGTGTGATCTACTAGATCCTAAACAATCCATTTTTATTTCTCCTCTTGTTGTAAATGATACATATGTGCCTATTGTTGTTGCATACTCTACACATCACACTCTAGTTCCATGTGCATATATACCTGCTTATTTTGAGAAGCATACCACCACTTTTGGCTCTCACATACTTCATTCCATGGGTCACACTACTAGACTTGTGGGCATTGGTAAACATCTCTAGGGTATTACTACCCCTATATAGCCTCTTACATGGATTTATCAATATGACATTCATTATGACACATGTTTCTTTGGGATCTTATGATAGAGCTTCATTTTTTTTCACTCCACTCTTCATGAGGATAATGACATAATATGAGCTCTTTTGCATCTTCACTGAGGCCTGAGAAATATGAGATTATAGTGGTCAGACATGATCCACCTGACACTTTTACTAGATGTTACCTCACATTTTTTTACTGTGGACTTTGCACCCACTCATATGCAAACATATTCATCCACCATTCCTATTCATTTGTGGTGAATTTTTTTATCATTATTGGTGGCATTGATAACATTCCTTGAGAGGATTTTATAGGCGAGGTTCTTCCACCAACCAACTTATTCAATTACACATTGCTCCTCTTGCCTTTTGATGATCCTTAGTTGTTTGAGCTCCTTATGTGGTAGATGTGTTTTTTGTAGCCTAAACCTCATTTCAGAACTATCATATGCTACAACTTGACTACATTGTGGACTTTATTGTGTCACTTGGTGATATTATTGTTGTATAGAACCTTTATTTTTAGTCACCCTAAGAATCATGAAGTTTTTTATTTATGTGTGTATGATCCATGTCGAGAACTTTATTTTTTAGTTTTTGACTATCGCATCACCACTAGAGACATTTTTGAGAGATTTGTATTTGTATCTTTGATGTTGAAAATCTTCTTCAAATTTGTTTTGGATCTTGATCTCCTTATGAAAAATTGTTAATCTGGTGAAGTCCAATGTCAGCATTTTAGTGTTTGAGTAATGGGATTTTCCCACTCATACATTTTTTTGAGTCATTACACCCACTTTAACATTATAGGTGGTGGGAGGGGGGAGGGGTGTCAAGATACTACTTCATGTGTCACGTTCCTTGCTAGTCCTTGGTGTACCACATTTTATTTTTGAAGGTAGTTGATTGAGTGTACTTTTGTTCGATGGGATTCAATCCATTGAGTGAAACTACTACACCACTGTGTTGAGATTTTGACTCATGCTTCTTGGGATACCTTGAAGCATAAATCCTCTTCTCCACTTTCATTATACTTCTAATAGTTTCTGGGTACCTTGTGGTGACACATTTCATCCATGGTAACTCTTTTTCCCTAGTTTTTATGATCAATATTTTTTATTGAGCAAGCCTTGTATAGAGTATTAGTTCTTATTTGACTTGACGACTACAATGACTCGACATCCATATATTCTCATAAGATGGATTGGTTACTATAAGGACACTTTATATTTCACTAAGGTTTTTCTACATGGGTACCTAATTAGGTCTAATTATCAGGACCTATTTAGTCTCTTTATTTTCTCTTTTCTCACTCCCTATTTGCACTTAAAAGAGGGTGTTGGATTGAGTATTCACACTCACACATGGATTTAAGCTTAATTATGAGTTATTTTATTTATTGTTGAATTGAAACTAATTATGTAGGTATAATTTATGTAGTGCACAAATATAGTGGATTCTCCTATTTGTGAGATGATCAGAACAAACTCTTGGTTGTTATGAAACAAACTCACAAGCCTATCTATTAGGCACACCTTATGCTTCTCCTTCATTTTAGGAAGAGAGAGATACAAATTGTATATTCACCTTGAGGTAATAATGAAGATACCTTATTCTACATAATTCTTGTCTGAACTTTGTTGTGTGCATAATGTCTAAAAACTTGAAACTATGGTCATGGCATGCATGAGTGACCTTGTGATTGTATGAGTGATGTAGAAAAAATAGGGTCCAAAAATTTAGTTTAATAATTTTTTTTGAGATTTTTCTATTTTTAGAAATTGTATATTTTTAGAACCAAATGTCAACTTCAGTTGAATTTCATTCTATATATTAATTTTAGTGTTTAAAATATTTTGAGATATTTTTAGAGCTACATGCATTTGCATGCATGACTTACTAAAAATAGCAGCTACTATAAATATAAGTTTTATTTTAGATGTTAATTTTTTTAGAATTTTTGTATGTCAAATCTAAATCTGAGTTGAGGTTTATTTAATCATGATTTAAGTTATAATTATTTCAAGCAATCAATACAAATCAATTCTAAGTATTGTTTCAAGATCTTGGCCTATTGATAATTTTTTTTTTCTTGTTAGTTTTTGGGTTCATTATCTGGTATCAGAGTAAGTTTGAATCTTGGAGGAGTAATGAATGGCTAGAGGATGAGGAGGTGTTGCGCATAT
Source organism: Torreya grandis (assembly GCA_037957365.1). Classification (NCBI taxonomy): domain Eukaryota; kingdom Viridiplantae; phylum Streptophyta; class Pinopsida; order Cupressales; family Taxaceae; genus Torreya; species Torreya grandis. Next base: position 398,113 of record JARHVA010006273.1, read on the forward strand.
GAACCGAACTACACAAGAGCTATAGAGGCAAGTTCAATAATTAACAGAGGTTATCACTAATCAATAAAAAAGATAAGGTGGTGATGAGGAAGACACAGATCATGATGAAGAAATTTAGCAAGAATAATAACAAAAACAACCACCATCGATGGAAGAGAGGATGGTTTGAGCTTTAGAAGGAAGAAATGAAGGAATCAAGGTTGATGTTCTAGATTATGGAGGTAGTTTAAAACCAGAGGAGTTGATAGATTGGATGAATAGTATGGAAAAGTTCTTTGAGTGGAAGACTATGACAGAAAATAAGAAGGTAAAGTTTGCATGCATGAAATTGAAAGGTCATGCAATGATTTGGTGGGATCACCTACAGAAAGAGAGACATAGACAAGGTAAAGATAAGATTAATTCATGAAAAAAGATGGAAAATAAATTGAGAGAGAAATATATTCTTGTAGATTATGCACAAACCTTATACATAAGATTTTAGAATTTGAGGCAAAAAGATCACAATATACAAGAGTATACAGATAAATTTTATAAACTTTCCATATGAGTAGAGCATGATGAAATAGAAGAGCAGATGGATGCAAGGTATGTAAATGGTTTAAAATTTTCTATTCAAGATGAATTAGGCATGCATAAAATACTTAACATAGAGGAGTATTATCAATTAGCTTTGAAGCCAGAAGAAAAAAATAGACAAAATTTTAGGACATATACTGGTCCAAGAAGAGGTGGATCCCATACAATAAGGGGATGTGGTGGGTTTAATACCACCATAGGTAGATTTAATGCCAATAAAGGTGAATCATCACGTGTTGCAGAAATACAAGATGATAATAGGTAAGGGTATCAATACCAACAAAGAGTAAGATGATTTCAGAGAGGATGAGGTTATAGTGGTGTTAGAGGATGGTTTACAAATGAATGCAAATATTTTGTCTATTATAGATGTGGATAAGAAGAGCAAAAAGCATTTGAGTGTCCAAACTATCAAGATCAAGAAAGGAGGCAAGAAGATCACCCAAGAGTAAATCTAGTTGAGGCTAAAATAGAAGAGCAAAATATTGAAATTGCATAGACAGATGTTGGAGAGAATATCATGATGATAAGAACCATGATCGATTCAAAGAAGGAACAAATGCAGAATAAAGAAGGTGGTGATGCATGGCTGCAATCAAATATTTTTCAAACAAGATGTACTTCAGGTGGAAAGGTATGCAAATTAATTATAGATGGTGGTAGTTGTAAAAAATGGTTTCTAAAAAAATGATTGAAAAACTAAATCTGCAATGTGAAATGCATACTAACCCTTATTAGATTTCATGGTTTAAGAAAGGGAATGAAGTTACAATAGATAAAAGGTGCTTAATCAAGTTTTCTATAAAAAAAAGTTATAATGATGAAATATGGTGTGATGTTATTCTAATAGATGCATGTCATGTGTTATTGGGAAGACCATGGCAATTTGATAGGAAGGCAGTTCATGATGGAGCAAAGAGCACATACACTTTTTGGAAAGGTGGTACAAAGGTAGTTTTATTACCTCTTAAAGAAGAAAAGAAGATAGAAAGCATGTTCTCTACTAGATAATTTATCCAAGATATGAAGGTAGCAGGTTGTTGTTATGCACTAGTGGCAAAGAATGAAGAAATAAAAATGGTGCCAATACCAATAAAAGCATCAAGAGTGTTGAAATAATATGTAGATTTTATGCCTAATGAGTTATTAGATAGTTTACTACCGAAGAGAGATATTCAACATCATAATGATTTGATTCCAAGATCAGCTCTACCCAATCAAGCAACTTATAAGATGAGTCCAACACAACATGCAAAATTAAATAAACAAGTTACTAAATTTTTAAGGAAGAAAGTGATAAGGGAGAGTATGAGTCTATGTGCAACATCAATGTTGCTAACTCCAAAGAAAGATGGAGGATGGAAAATGTGTGTGGATAGTAGAGAAATTAATAAAATTATAAAAGTATAGGTTTTTTATACCTCGTTTAGATGATATGATGGATGTGCTTGCAATAGCAAATTTTTTTATCAATATTGATCTAAGGAGTGGTTATTATCAGATTTGAATTTATAAAGGAGATGAGTGGAAAACTGCATTCAAGACTAGGCATGACTTATATGAGTGGATGGTGATACCATTCTAATTATCTAATGCATCTAGCACATTTATGAGGGTGATGATTACAATGCTACAAGAATATATTGGTAAGTTTATGGTTGTTTATTTTGATGATATTTTGATATTCAGTAAGACTAAAGAGGAACACTAATATCATTTGAGAATGGTTATGGATTGTTTAAGAAAGGAGAAGTTGTATGCAAATTTGAAGAAGTGCAGGTTTATGTAGAATAGTTTAGTATTTTTAGGATTTGAAGTTTCAACAAATTGTGTGAAAATGGATGAAAAAAAGATAAAGGCAATTGTTGAGTGGCCTATTCTAAAAAGCATTACAGAGGTAAGAAGTTTCCATGGTTTAGCAACTTTTTATAGAAAATTTATTAAAAAATTTAGTAGTATTGTGGCACGAATAACAGATTGCATGAGAGTAAAGAATTTACATCGACTACATCAGCCACATAAAGTTTTAAATTTTTTAAGAAGAAGATTATAGAAAGACAAATTTTAGCATTCCCAGATTTTAACAAAGTGTTTGAGGTTAATTGTGATGCTTCATTTGTTAGAATTGGTGTTGTGTTGAGTCAAGAAGGAAAGTCAATAGCATATTTCAGTGAGAAATTGAATGAGGTAAGAAAAAACTATTCTACTTATGATGTTGAAATTTATGCAATTGTACAAGAATTAAGACATTGAAGGCATTATCTAGTGCCTAAGGGGTTTATAATATTTACAGATCATGAGGCTTTGAATTATGTGAATACACAAAAGAAGTTGAATAACAAGCATGTAAAGTGGGTTTGTTTCTTGTAAGGATATACTTTTGTTTTGAAACATAAATCAGTAAAATAAAATTAGGTAGCTAATGCATTGAGCAAGAGGGTAGCATTATTAATGACTATGGTGAGTGAAGTAATTAGATTTGAAGCTATTAAAATATGATATGATACTGATCCATATTTTGGAAAGATAGTTGAATAGTGCATGAATCCATTAATAGGTGGGACATATATTATTCATGATGAGTATGTCATAAAAGAAGGTTATGTCTTCAAAGGGAAACAAATATGCATTCTGGTTAGGTCTCTATGAGACAATATAATAAGAGAATTACATAGTGGTGGTTTGGCTGGACATTTTGGTAAGACGAAGTCAATAGCTTTGGTAGAGAAAAAGTATTTTTGGCTAAAGATGAAGAGAGATGTGACAAGGTATGTTTCAAGGTGTAGAATATGTCAAGTAGCTAAAAGACGTGCACAAAATACTGGACTTTACATGCCATTACCAATTCCAAGAGGGACATGGATAGATTTGAGTATGGATTTTGTGTTAGGATTGACAAACACACAAAGAGGTAATGATTCATTTTTTGTTATTGTAGACATATTTTCTAAAATGTTTCATTTCATTGCATGTAAGAAAATCAATGATGCCACTAGAGTTGCAAAATTATTTTTTATGGATATTGTGAGATTTCATGGTGTTCCAAAAACTATTACTTTCAAATAGAGACACAAAATTTCTAAGTCATTTTTGGAGGACTTTGTGGAAAAATATGGGTACTAAGCTACAATTCACTAGTACATATCACCCACAAATAGATGGACAGATAGAAGTTATGATTAGGATCTTGGAAAATTTATTGAGATACATAGTGGAAGAGAAACTAAGGCAATGGGACTTGGATTTACCACAAGCTGAGTTTGCATATAACAATTCATTGAATAGATCAATATGAAAGTCACATTTTCACATTATTTATGGCATAAATTCTATGGGTATTTTAGATTTGGTACAATTGCTAATTGCAAATCGAATCAGTGATGATGCAGAAGTGTTTGCAGAGCATATACAACAGTTGCAAGGAGTAAGAAGAGAGTTGCAGGAAAGTAATGAGAAATATAAAGAAACAACATATATCAAAAGAATATATAAATTATTTGAAGGAGAGTTGGTAATGGTTTACTTGAGGAAAAAGAGATTTTCAAAATACACATACAATAAGTTGAAGTACAAGAAAATTAGACCATGTAGAATTGTGAAGAAAATCAATGACAATGCTTATGAGGTGAGTTTACTATAGAATTTTGATATTTCTCTAGTATTTAATGTTTTAAATTTATATGAATTCCATGAAGAATATGGTGAAGGTGAAGAAGATGAATAAGTAAATTGGCAACAACATGTTCTATAGAAATATAAGGACAAGATTATGCAGGTTTTGGATATGAAGACAATGAACACAATGCAAGGGAATTATAACAGGCATTTGGTCTAGTGGGAAGTATTGCAGTAAGAAGACAACACTTGGATTATAGAATGAGATCTGAAGAAGATTAAAAAAGACAAATGGTAGCAGTAGAATCAGGGCAACTTGTGGGAGCTAAGTTGTTTTCAACTAGAGGAGAATGATGTAGAAAAAACAGGGTCTAAAAATTTAGTTTAATAATTTTTTTCGAGATTTTTCTATTTTTAGAAATTATATATTTTTATAACAAAAAGTCAACTTCAGTTGAATTTCATCCCATAGGCTAATTTTAGTGTTTAGAATATTTTGATATAATTTTAAAGATGCACGCGCTTGTATGCATGACTTACTAAAAATAACAACTGTTAAAAATAGAAGTTTTATTTTAGACGTTAGGTTTTTATAATTTTTGCATGTCAACTCTAAATCTGAGTTGAGGCTTATTTAAGCATGGTTTGGGCTGTAATTATTTCAAGCAATCAATATGAATCAATTCTATGTATTGTTTCAAGATCTTATCTTATTGGTAATTTTCTTGTTCTTGTTAGTTTTTGGGTTCATTAATGAGTGCATATTCCACTTTGACAGTAAATAGGTTTAGTTCATTTTTTCAATGAATAAAACCTCCTCTCCGAATAGAGGAGCGAATTTTGTCTCCTTCACTGTTGTGCAATCTCATATTTGTCACAAGTGTCAAATATTTCACCAACAAGCCCCTAGATGGAGTTTCTTTTAAATGAGTTATAACTAAGGTCACTAAGCTCTTTCCTTTTTTGATTACATGCCACCCTTTCTCCATAACAACATCTTTATATGGAAAAGTTGACTGAGTAGGTTATTCATGGTTAAATGAGCCAATGGCAAGGTGATGAGGGTGACTTCATGAGGTGAGGAAGTTTAGAAGAGGGCCTTGGCTAATAAGAATATCATCAGTATTAAGAGTACAATTTTCCAAAGAAGGAGCTATGATAATTTTTGAGCCATCTAAAATTTTAGTGGCATGCATAGATTTAACAGTAGAATTTGATTGTGTAGCATTGATCATTTTAGCTTGAGAGTTAGCCCCTATGTTTTTTTGATGGTTTTTATATTCCTCACGTGCATGGGCCTAATTATACTCAATTATATGAGAAGGACAATCTTAGATGATATTCCTTTCTTTATGATAGTGAAAAAAACATTGGATTTGTTTAGGAAAACCATTGATTATGAGACTTTAAATCTAAGACTGAGTAACTTGATAGAGTTGGGAGATGTTATGTTGGGTCCATCTCAATTTATACACAGGGTTGAAATCTTAGACTTGTAAATTTATCATTATTAGTTTTACACCAAATTACTATGCCTATTTGGCTAGCTATTTCCTTTAGAAAGGGCATAAAAGCAAGGTTGAGGAAAGGGAAGTCAATCCACATAAGGTACCAAGATCGTGAAGGCCCTTTCGGATGGAAATTAAAATTCCATGCTTGTAAAAAACAAATTTGACCACAAATAACCCAAGTTGCATACTGTAAAACAACTTTTGCAATTTAGAACTCACAAACATACATGAAACATAACCTTTACCCAATCTCGTCATTGATTCTTACATCTATCCCTTATTTTCCTAATTTATTTTAGCCCATTTATAAAAATCTTGTTAAGAGGCCACACCCCAAAAGAAAAAAATATTAATAGTCCTTTGCCTACAGTTTGAAATAACATTAATTATTTCATCTGGTAGTTGGAATGTAAAAGCTTTATGTCTATCTGCATTCAGGGGTTTGTCATGGAGTCCCATGTTTTGTTTTCCATGGTTTACAAATTCTCTTGGAAATAAAAAGTACCCATAATTTTAACAATGCCCAGAGTAGAGTGAAACCTAAGCCCTTTCTAAACCTCTCTTCTATGAAAATTTAACCATGTTTGAGAACTCAATAAATAGCGATGGAAAACTACATAATATTTTGGTCATTAACTATTCATGTGAAAATATTAAATTTATTAAAGGAAAGGAAAACTCAACAAAAGTGTGTTAAGGGAATTAAATAATATTAAGGTTTAAGAAATCCCTTTTGATATCTACATGACTTATCCACGTTTATGACTTCTTCCCTAAGCAATACAAAGGCATCACGATTTATCTCCATTTAGTCAAATTTGTAATATTTAGGGATATAATTTATAAAAGAATTGATGAATTTTAACATTTTAAAAATTAAAATAATATGGAGGAGTTTAAAAGGTGTATAGAAAATATTTATTTTAAAAAAAAAAAACTATCTATAAAAAATGATTTATAGTTGTTTTTATTGATGCCAATTTTCATAATTTTTGAAGTCTTTTTAATTAAAATGTCAAATAATTTTTGGAACTTTTTTATTTGAAGTGCAATTTTTTTTTGCTCGTTTATATAAAGTGTAACAGAGTTTCTATTCCAAAAAAAATCATTTTTTCAATATTAATATTTTAATTTAATTTACGATTAAAATCAATATATAGGTATTTGTAGTTGTAAAAAATCTCAACAATTGTAATGTACAAATTTTTAGATTTGGTGATGATGATTTTGACTTTAACAACATTTAAAATTAATTAAAAAATATTGGAGAAATTCTTGAAGGACACTTAATTTTTTTAAATAAGTCATCAAGATGTTTAGCAAGAAAGAAAATACCATTTACATAAAAAATATTAATAATATTGTAGGTGTGAAGGTTGGTACCTATACACTTAGGTTATTTTACAGTTCTCAAAGAGAGTTGGGGAAAGAGCATAACCTTGCTTTATGCCAATATTACAATTAATTTCTTTATACAAACTTTGATTAGTTAAGTTTTGCAATGATTTTCTCGTAAAGTATGGAGACAAAGCATAACCTTGCTTTATATCAATATTACAATTAAATTTTAAAATGACTTTATCATTAAGTATATAAAATGTGATCATAATGTTAGAGGGAATTATTAATTTTACCATACACTTCAAAATATTTTCCTTTGAGAAAGCATCAAAATATTTTATAAATCAACAAAGTAACTAAAGAGAACATCTTTAATATTACGATAATTTTTGTTAGTAATTCTAAAAGTGAGAATGTAATCAACTAATAAATATTTTATTTTGAAGTCAACTTCAAAACAATGATTTGTTTTCATCTTAAAAAATAATGATTTTATTTTTTAGAATAGTTCAAAAAATATTAGAAAGTAAAGGAAAATTCACAATAATTCTGTAACTAAAAGGGTTATTTTTGTCCCCAACTTTGTTGATAGATACGATGGAACTTTATATCCACTACTTAAGAAATCCTTCTTTATAGTTTAAATACTTTAAGAAAGGATTGAGCTTCTACTTTTAAAAATTATATAATCATTTTATTTTGGTAGATATTTCTTTGATTTTAATTTTAATTATAACCATTTTCATGCTATTTCTTAGGAAGCTAAAATCCTATTATTAATCTTTAATTCTGAACTTGATGGGAAAAGGTTGTAAATTTTTTTAACACTTGTTATCCACCTTCAAGTATTTTTAAGGTTGTAAATTTATTTAAAAATTGTTATCCACCTTCAAATGTTTTTAACATCACAAATTTCCGTAACAACTGTTATCCACTTCCAATATTTTTAAGGTTGTAAATTTACTTAACACCCATTGTCCACCTTCCAAAGTCACGGATTTAGATTAAGAGAACAAATATTGAGAGAATAAAAAAAGAACCTTTAGTTGACTTTATCAAAATGAATTTAGATAAAAGCATCGTCTAAACATGACATAAGTATTCTATATTTATCTAACATGACATAAGTATTCATCCTACTTTTATTTTATTTTATTTTTGGTGGAAATCATCTTAGGAGAGATGCCACGTTCGGGTGGGATCCAAGGAGGCAAGGGTATCTCTTCTGCCAACATCATCCAGGGATTGCACCTGGCCTGCCCCCTTCAGCATGCTCAGAGAATATTAATAAGATTGAGCATGCCTAGCCATAATAAAATCAGTCACCAGACTATGCATGTCGTAGTTAAGAATACCAATATGACCGATAACTTAAGGCTCATGGAAAAAATTATGGTCAAAACAAAAACTCAAAAAGCTTTCTAACAAGACTAGAACTAAAAGCAAGCCCCATCACTACAAACAGAGATGAATAAAAAGTAAAAACCATCCAAACATAACCAAACACCAACAACATTATTCAGAAGCTAAAGAAACAAACACTAATGGAGACTTGAGCAACCACTAATGTGATTGTCTAGGGCAAGCATTTGTAAAACCTCATATTTTAGCTTAGAAGACCACCACAAAGGAGGGGGACCAAATCCCTTCACATTGTATTTATAAATATCCCAATTAGCAAACACATCTACTGCTTTATTGTTCTACCAAATAGTATCACATAGATAACCCTGTCAAAATTTCATTGAAGACCTTGAATTTTGTAGAAAATTCTTTGAATTTTCTAGTCCTTGGAGATATTAAGACTAGGTTATAAGAGTAATTGGATCCATGACGTAGAATAAACAACTAACTAAAGGTTCTTCCACCCCACTTTCCAAGCTACTGTAAGACCCTCCACTATAGCCTATCCTTTAGCTAAATTATTAGTAAAAACACCAATTCTAGCTGATAAAAAGAAAGCAAAGTAAATATTAGAATTAAAATCAACACCCCCAATTATAGAACAACACATATTCCCCCTTGAAGCACCATATGTATGAATCTAGTTGCAACTAGGAATGGGAGTAAAGTAACGATTCTGTTGAGTTAAATCATGATGCAGGTGAATGAGCATGGAAGGGTCATTTTTGTAACTTTAAGTCAGTTTTGGTAATGTGTATGTGTAATTAGACTTTTTAAGTCCTTTTAGAAGTGTGTCGATCTTCAAAATTTGAAATTTTGGCCTCTATAGCTTTTAATTAGTTTTCCTATCAAAATCTACGTATTCAAAATTTGAATTTCTAATGATCCTTGGTAGGTGTTTTCTCATCTTTCAAAGTGATGTAATGGTAAGATTATTTGTGTAAGGGAATAAAAAAGGGTCTTAGTTCATGTCTTAAAATTCAGTTATGTATTAACTTGTGATTAGTCATGTAAAGACTCAACCAATGCTAAAACCTAAGGTGACTTGTTGAGTTATCCATGCTTGGAGGGAGTGTTGGATTAGTAAAGAAAAGAAAGGAGTGTGATTATTATTAAAAGGAGACATGAAATGGATTTATTATATGTAAATACAAGTTAATATCAATAACTACCATAGTTTTGAATAAAAATGGAAAGAAAAGCTTCCAAAAATAGGGTTTTGGTAGGGTTTTGAAAGTGTGGTTCTATACATGTGCACAAAAACTCAATGAAAAAATGGATTATTGAATTAAATGTATAAATTTAAATCATTTATGACATGTAAGTAGATGTTATTTATTATTTTAAATTATATATTTTTTTATCTTGAATGATATTCATGCACAATACATGTCTTAAAACACAATACAGAGGTTTACACAGTCAAGAAAGGTGGTTGAACAGTTAAGAAAAGTTGTCTTTCATTCACTTTCAGGGGGGTTCAAGTCATAAAATTATGTGGGATAATAATTTATAGGTTTTTATATCATTTTAAAATAGAAAAGATTCAAAAATAGGTCTTAAAGTTTAAATTATCTCAAAAGAACAGTTCTCTACCTTGTTTAAAAAACTAAGGTTTTGCGTGCACTAAAAACCCTATAACTTGAAAAATAACCTTAAAAATTATTAATTTTTTTTGTATGGGTATAAGAAGACATTTTTAATAAATTTAAATTGATTTCATATTTTTATGACTCCTTTAGCTCAATTTATAACCAAAACTCAAACATGTAATCTTAAAGGCAAACCTAAAACCTTATTTAGAAAGACAAAAACATGCATATCTCCCAAACGAATGATTAAAATGAGTCAATTTTTTTTGAGAGTGTGTATTAGGAGGTTTTTTAATTGGTTTATTTTTTATAATAAATAAATAATCCCTTTAGTTGGATATATTTTTAAAACTCAATCAGCATGCCTAATTGTAAAGGCTAGAAACCCCTTGTTTTGAAGAGTTTGAAATTTCAATAAAATATAAAGGAAAAGATCAATATGAAAGTTTGAGATAACACTAAGTAAGTTTGATAAAGGTTTATACAGTAAAAATATTACTTTTTTTTCTCTTTCATTCTCAACTAGGCTTGTAGGCTTATTGTTCTCATTGAAGAAGATTACAAGTTGACTCTCTTTTTGTCCATCACCATCATTTTGGTATCAGAGCTCAAAAGATCCTGAGGAGAGATAAAATGTTTTGGTTATTAGAGAGTGTACTAAAGAGGAATAAATTTAATTAAATAAATAATAATAGGTCATGAAATAGAAACATGTTGAAGAGAGTTAAAGAGAGTTGAATAAATATTGCAACAGGTGGTGAAATAAATGCTTACAAAAAAGTATAAGAATGGCATCTAGAGGAAGAATAAAAATAACATTCAAAGAAAAAGGTTAGATAAGGAAACCAATAGTATCATTTATGAAAGATTTAAGGAATTTGAATGCACGTTAGATGCAATGGAACTTGCTCAAAGAAGAGGGGTTAAAACAGGTAACATGAATGATAGAAAAGAGATCTTGTAGCAAATAAAAGAAGTTAAGCAAAAAAAAGAATGAATCAAACAAGTTGATGAGATTGATGAGCCTAAATAAAAGAATGTAGAAATGTAGGATCTAGGAAACATAGGTGATGATAATATAGTAGCATGAGATAAAACCAAAGTGTTGATAATGAGTGAAAAAGAGTTCTTAGATCAGGTAAAAGAAAAATAAATTTAGTGTATATTGCTTGCCAAGCCAAGGATAGCCATTTCAACATCTAAGGTAATTGATTTGTAATTAGAAATTTAGAATTTTCTAGATGATTTTTTAACGTATTAGTGGATGAGTTTCTAAGTGAGTTGTCATCTACAAAAACTAATCTATCAAAATAAATTGCTATGGAATGAAATAGGAAAGAAAACAAATATGAATAGTCCATGAAGAATAAGATAGACATGGAAAAAAGAGATTGATGTTTCTATTGAGGAGATGCTAAAGATTATGAAAAAAGAATAGGATGAGGAGGTAATGAAGGAATCAAAATTTCATATGGAGGAGAATAAACTGGTACCAAAAGATCTAGAAGTTCACTTACACAAGAAGAAAAACTAAAGGTGAAAAGTTCAGATATTAATGAGAATGTTCATCTTGGTGGACATGAGAATGAGATAATTTTTTTTAGGAAGGAAGAGTTAAATAAAGTAGTTTAAGTGAAAATTTATGCACTTGAGAAGAGAACGATTGTAAACTATCCTTATGTGGAAGAAGGAGATAAAAATAAAAATGAGGAGAATAATGGGCATCAAAGGCATTATGGAGGATTTGATTTATTTAACATGTTTATTTTATGTACAGGTACAATAATAGAAAATATATTTAAAGGTCAAATATGCAAAGAAGTTGAAATCATAGGTCTAGTTATACATAAGGTAGTAGAAAGAAGAACCATATGTAGTTCAGTTATACATGTGTTTATATATGAGAGACAAAGTGAAGAAGACATACAAGAAGGATTCCATTTACATCAACTAGAGTATCGAAGATCTCATGAGCGGGAGCTTGTGAACAATTTTTGCTCTTTGGGAGTTTGATGTAGGCGCATAGCATGAAAGGGTCATTTTTGTAATTTTAAGTCAATTTTGGTAATACTTAAGTGTTTTGTGGTTTGTAATAGTAGACAATAGGGACATATTTTATTTCTCTAGGTAACAGAATATGTTGTGTACTAGTAGAAGAGGATTCTATAGAAACCACTATATATCTCTGATGCAATTTTATCTCAAGTACTGGCCACCTAGGAAAGGGAATTTCTTTTTTCTGACCCTTTCTTAGATAATTAACCTTAGTAACTTTGATAATTAACTTCTTGGGTATAAACTTATTTTATTTAAGTGGATATTCATATGGAATTTTGAAAACTATAATTATCCTATTGGCATGAATGTATTTAACACACCCATACACTGTAGAAGGTACAATGCATAATGTAGTATCAAAGGTCATCCCAATAAGTATTGTATGGATGAGAATGTAGTGAACACATGTGATGGGCCAACTTGTAAAGATAAGTCAATTTCACCAAGGACCTATTATGAGGTTCCATCAAATGATTTGACCACTTTGGTTGAAGGGTGTAAATCATTGTGTATATCTGAAATGTGTAAGTAATGTCAACGTGAAAACATTTTTGATAGCACCATTATCAATGATAACATTGTGTATAGGTTTTTAGTCAATGTATGCTCTAATGAATAATGAATGTGATGTAGAAAAAATAGGCCAACCTTTTGGAGGCCATAAATTTTGACTCATAACTCCGTTTAAGCTTTTTCACTTGCCAAAATGATTGCATAAAAAATTTCAATTATTCCCTAAGCTACTCTATCCACTTAGATTTGATTTTGATATTTTTAGAGGCCAAACGTGATCATATGATGGTCAAAAATTAACATTTAATGATTTATTCAAGAATTTTCTATTTTTAGAAATTATATATTTTTAGATTAGAAATTCAACTTCAGCTGAATTTCATTCCATAGGCTAATTCTAGTATTTAGGATATCTCGAGAATTTTTTAGATGCAAACGTGTTTGCATGTGAAACTTACTATAAATAGTGGCTACTAAAAATAGACTTTTTTTTTCTAGATTTTAGTTTTTTTTTTAAATTTTTCATGTAGACTCTAATTTCCAAGTTTAAGCTTATTTAAGCATGGTTTGAGTTTGTAATTATTTCAAGAAATTAATATGAATCGATTCTACGTATTATTTCAAGATTTTGGTTTATTGGTAATTTTCTTATTCTTGTTATTTTTTGGGTTCATTATGTGGTATCAAAGCAAGTTCGAATCTTAGAGGAGTAAAGAATGGAGAGAGGACAAGGAGGCATTGCAAAAATGAACCAAACTATATAAGAGCTATAGAGGCAAGTTCAATAATTAATAGAGGTTATCACTAATCAACAAAGAAGACAAGTTAGTGATGAGGAAGACACAGATCGTGATGAAAAAATTTGGCAAGAAGAAGAACAAAAAGAGCAACCATCATTGATGGAAGAGAGGATGGTTCAGGATTTAGAAGGAAGAAATGAAGGAATCAAGGTTGATGTTCCAAATTATGGATGTAGTTTCAAACCAAAGTAATTGATAGATTAGATGAATAACATGGAGAAGTTCTTCGAATGGAAGACTATGAGAGAAGATAAAAAGGTAAAGTTTGCATGCATGAAATTGAAAGGTCATACAATGATTTGGTGGGATCACCTATAGAAAGAGAGATAGAGAAAATTTAAAGAGAATATTAATTCATAGAAAAAGATGGAGAAGAATTTGAGGGAGAAATTTCTTCCTGTGGATTATGCACAAACCTTATATAGAAGATTCCAAAATTCGAGGCAAAAATATCACAGTATATAAGAGTATACAGTTAAATTTTATAGACTTTCCATATGAGTGGAGCATGATGAAACATAAGAGAAGATCGATAAAAGGTATGTAAATGGTTTAAAATTTCTTATTCAAGATGAATTAAGCATGCATAGAATACTTAACATGGAGTAGGCTTATCAATTAGCTTTGAAGGCAGAAGAAAAATAAAATAGACATAATTTCAAAAGGACATCTAGTGGTCCAAGAAGAGCATATCCCCTCCAATAAGGGGATGAGGTAGGTTTAATACCACCAGAGGTGGATTTAATGCCAATAAAGGTGAATAATCATGTGGTGCAAAAAGGCAAGATGATAATAGGAAAGGGTTTCAATACCAACAAAGAAGAAGAGGCTTTCAGAGAGGATGAGGTTACGGTGGTGCTAGAGGATAATTTCCAAATCAATGCAAATCGTATGTCTGTTATAGATGTGGATAATAAGGGCACAAATAATTTGAGTGTTCAAACTATCAAGATCAAGAAAGGAGGCATTAAAATCACCCAAGAGTAAATCTAGTTGAGGCTCAAATAAAAGAGCAGAATATTGAAGTTGCACCAATAGATGTTAGAGAGAATCTCATGATGAGAGAACCATGATCACTCCAAAGAAGGAACAAGTGTAGAATAAAGAAGGTGGTGATGTATGGATGTGATCAAATATTTTTCAAACAAGATGTACTTCGGGTGGAAAGGTATGAAAAGTAATTATAGATGGTGGTAGATGTGAAAATATGGTTTCTAAAAAAATAATTGAGAAACTAAATTTGTAATGTGAAAAGCATCCTAACCCTTATCAAATTTCATGGTCTAAGAAAGGGAATGAGGTTACAGTAGATAAAAGATGCTTAATCAAGTTTTCTATAGAAAAAAATTATAATAATGAAATATGGTGTGATGTTATTCCGAAGGATGCATGTCATGTGTTATTGGGGAGGCCATGGAAATTTGATAGGAAAGTAGTTCATGATGAAGCAAAGAACACATATACTTTTTGGAAAGGTGGTACAAATGTAGTTTTTTTACCTCTTAAGGAGGAAGAGAAGATAGATAGCATGCTCTATACTAAAGAATTTATCCAAGATATGAAGGTAGTAGGTTGTTGTTATGCACTAGTAGCAAAGAATGAAGAAACTAAAATGGTGCCAATAACAACAGAAGCAACAAGAGTGTTGAAAGAATATGTATATTTTATGCATGATGAGTTACCAGATGGTTTACCATCGAAGAGAGATATTCAACATCGTATTGATTTTATTCTAAGATCAGCTCTACCTAATCAAACAACTTATAGGATGAGTCCAATAGAACATGCAAAATTAAATAAACATGTTACTGAATTGCTAAGGAAGAAGGTGATAAGGGAGAGTATGAGTCCATGTGCAACACCAACATTGCTAACTCCAAATAAAGATGGAGGATGGAGAAAGTGTATGGATAGTAGAGAAATTAATAAAATTACAATAAAGAATAGGTTTCTTATACCTCATTTATATGATATGATGGATATGCTTGCAAGATAAAAATATTTTACCAAGATTGATCTAAGGAGTGGTTATTATCATATTCAAATTCGTGAAGGAGATGAGTGGAAAACTACATTCAAGACTAAAGAAGAACACTTACAACATTTGAGAATGGAAATGGATTTGTTAAGAAAGGAGAAGTTGTATGTGAAGCTGATGAAGTGTAGCTTTATGTAGAATAGTTTGGTATTTTTAGGATTTGTAGTTTCAGCAAATGGTGTGAAAATGGATGAATAAAAGATAAAGGCAATTGTTGAGTGGCCTATTCCAAAAAGCATTACAGATGTAAGCAGTTTCCATGGTCTAGCAACTTTTTATAGGAAGTTTATTAAAAAAATTAGTATTGTGGTACCAATAATAGATTTCATGAGAGGGAAAGAATTTACATGGACTAGAATAACTATGAAAAGCTTTGAATTTTTGAATAAGAAGATTATAGAAAGACCAATTTAGCATTACTGGATTTCAACAACGTGTTTGAGGTTGATTGTGATGCTTCATTTGTGGGAATTGGTGCTGTGTTGAGTCAAGAAGGATAGTCAATAGTGTATTTTAGTGAGAAATTTAATGAAGTAAAAAAAAATATTCTATTTATGATGTTTAACTTTATGCAATTGTACAAGCAATAAGGCATTGAAGGCATTATCTGGTGCCTAATAAGTTTATACTATTTACAGATCATGAGGCTTTGAAGTATGTGAATACACAAAAGAAGTTGAATAGTAGGCATGCAAAGTGGGTTTCTTTCTTACAGGGGTATACTTTTGTGTTGAAGCGTAAATCAGGAAAATAGAATTAGGTAACTGATGCATTGAGCAGGAGGGCATCATTATTAAATACTATGGTGAGTGAAGCAGTTGGATTTGAAGCTATTAAATAATTATATGATACTGATCCATATTTTATCAAGGTAGTTGAGTAGTATAATTTTCCATTAACAGGTGGGACATATGCTATTCATGATTAGTATATTATACAAAAATGTTATCTCTTTAAAGGGAAATAATTATGCATTCTAGTTAGGTCTCTACAAGACAATATAATAAGAGAATTACATAGTGGTGGTTTGGCTAGACATTTTGGTAAGATGAAGACAATATCTTTTGTGGAGGAAAAGTATTTTTGGCCAAATATGAAGAGAGATGAGACAAGGTATGTTTCAAGGTGCAAAATATGTCAGGTGGCTAAAGGATATACATAAAATACTAGATTACATATGCCATTATCGGTTCCAAGAGGACCATGAACAGATTTGAGTATGGACTTTATGTTGGGATTTCCAAACACACAAAGAGGTAATGATTCAATTTTTTTTGTTGTATACAAATTTTATAAAATGGTTCATTTTATTGCATGTAAGAAAACCAATGATGCCACTAGAGTTGCAGAATTATTTTTTGTGAATATTGTGAGATTGCATGGTGTTCCAAAAACTATTACTTCAGATAGGGACACAAAATTTCTAAGTAATATTTGGAGGAATTTGTGGAAGAAGATGGATACTAAGCTACAATTTAGTAGTGCATATCACCCAAAAATATATGGACAGATAGAAGTTATGAAAAGAAGCTTGAGAAATTTAGTGAGATGCATAGTGGGAGAGAAGCCAAAGCAATGGGACTTGGATTTACCATAAGCTAAGTTTGCATATAATAGTTCAATGAATAGATAAATAGGAAAGCCACCTTTTCAAAAAAATTATGGGATAAATCCTATGGGTATTTTAGATTTGGTACAATTGTCAATTGTAGATCAAATTAGTGATGATGTAGAAACATTTGCAAAGCATATATAGTAGTTACAAGAAGGAATAAGAAGAAAGTTATAGGAAAGTAATGAGAAATATAAAGAAAAAATGGATGTCAGAAGAAGATCTAAGGTGTTTGAATAAGGAGAGTTGGTAATGGTCTACTTGAGGAAAAAATATTTCCAAAAGGCACATACAACAAGTTGAAGTACAAGCAAATTGGACCATGCAGGATTGTGAAGAAAATCAATGATAATGCATATGAGGTGAGTTTAGCATATAATTTTGATATATCTATGGTACTTAACATTTTAAATTTATATGAATTCCATGGAGAAGATGATGAAGATGAAGAAGTGAATTGGGAGCAAGATGTTCCAGAGAAGAAGAAAGAAAAAATAATTCAGGTTTTGGATATGGAGACAGTGAGCACAAGGTAAGGGAATTATAATAGGTATTTGGTGCAGTGGGAAGGATTGTAGTAAGAAGATAACACTTGGATTATAGAATGGATTTTAATAATATTGACAAATAAAATTGCCAATAATACAATCAGGGCAACTTGCAGGAACTGAGTTATTCTCAACTAGAGGAGAATGATGTAGAAAATATAGGCCAACCTTTTGGAGGCCATAACCTTTGAATCATAACTCTGTTTGAGATCTTCCACATGCCAAAATGACCGTATCAAAAATTTAAATTCTTTCCTAAGCTACTCTATCTACTTATATTTGATTTTGATATTTTTCAAAGACCAAATGTGATCATTTGAGGGTCCAAAATTAACGTTTAATAATTTTTTTAGAATTTTCTATTTTTAAAAATTATATATTTTCAGAACCAGAAGTCAAATTCAGTTGAATTTCATTCCATAGGATAATTTTATTATTTAGGTTATTTTGAATTTTTTTTAGATCTGCTCGCACTTGCATGTGAAACTTACTATAAATAGCAGATGCTAAAAATAAACATTTTTTTTAGATTTTAGTTTTTTTTGAATTTTGCATGTAGACTCTAATTTTTGAATTTAGGCTTATTTAAGCATGGTTTGGGTTTGTAATAATTTCAATAAATCAATACGAATTAATTGTGAGTATTGTTTCAAGACCTTGGCCTATTGGTAATTTTCTTGTTCTTGTTAGTTTTTGGGTTCATTAGAATGAAGATCTAAATCATCATCCACAATATCATTGTCATCAATCATAATATAAGGTATCTGAATCATGGGAGGTGTATGTAATTTATAAGTACCAATAATCTTATATAAGGTCTTAGATCTTATTCTTTAAGGTGTAACATCTATTTGTATAATGTCCAAGGCTTTGGTGATAGTCTCAATAAGCATTTACATCATATCCTTTGGGTATAGGTCAACTCATATCAACCTCTATAAGATGAGGGAGAGATATGAGATGACACTCCACAAGATTCAAAATTAATTAAGTGGAAGATTTGAGTAAGATTTAAAATTACCTCCTTGATGCATTGAATAAGACAAGCTGATTAGGTTGTTGTGACACTATATTAACTATAGTAATTATTTCCTTTTTAGGTTCTATAGGTTTCATCTTATAACTTGGTTTGATAGTGAACTTGTTATTGGATGTAGGCAGTGTGTTTGTTGTATAATTTTGTTCAATGAGATAAGTTTCATTTCACAATAATGAACAATATGGCATAAGTTATCCAAAGATTTGAACTTTTATAAAACAATGGAATGATGTAATAGGGCAAGCAAACTTTGCTTGAAGATATCTTGAAGCTCTTTATCAATCATTGGATTGGTCACTTTATCTAACATTGTCTTGTACCTTTAGACATATTCATTGATAGGTTCATTGGTTCATTTTTTATTTTTATAATTTGGGCATAGGAATCCTTTTCATTAATGTTGATAGAGAATTATTGCAGAAAATGATATGTAAGAGATTTGAATACTTTTACTGATTGGATTGGTAAATCATAGAACCACCTTAGAGCATAGTCCTTAAGGGTCCTTATAAATAGTTTAGTCAAAATTTTATAATTGAAATCACAATCAAGGCATGCCACATGGAAAGATCAAATATGTTGTTCAATATCACCCATGCCATCATAAAAAGGGAACTTAGGTTCAATAAAACCAATTAGCAAGGGATGCAAAGATATTTTAGGTGAAAGAGGGTTATGTAAAACCTATTGTGAATCAATAGTATAAGGTGAATTCATATAATTTTAATCAATATTTGTAATCATGGCTTGTAAATTTTTTATAGTTTGAACAATATCTTTCAAATTTTGATCACTAAGGTGAAAAGTCACCAAAGGAGGTGCACCCATAGTTTGATTTGATTTACACACTAAAATCGATAACTAGGTTGAACTATTGATGTTTCCCCTAGATGATGTAGTAATAGTAGGATTTGTTTTATGGAACAATGGTTTAAATACATAACTTGTACTCCCATTAAAGGTATGAAATGATGAAGTCCTTGAGGGTAGATTTATTGGTATATGAGGATGGCCCATTGCTCTAATAACATGATCAATAGATAGACCTGGTTGTTCATCTATGTTTTTTTATTTTTTAAGTTTCCAATATGGTGTTGAGGATATCATTAATATCTTGTATTTGCTCTTGATCTATTTGTTCATGTTCATTATTTTTAATAGATTCATCATTTTCATGATCATGATCATTTTTTTAATGATAAATTCTTCAATATAATTTAGTTTCATTATTAGGACTTCATTAGTTATAATATTGGTTACTTAATTGGTTTGAGCCATCTTAGGAGGACAATGAAGAAGCTCTAGGTTTTAAAAAGAAACACTAGCTAATCTAGGGTTACGCCTAGGTTACATATAAATAATATAGTAGATCTAGAAAATATAACAATAAAGAAAATCAAAAGGTTGAATGTCATAGGATAAGCAAAGGTTTGAATAAAGAGACGGGTTCACCAAATGTTTAACTTTAAATTTGAATTTGGTACAAGGGCATACTAGGGTTAAGAATATAGAAATGAATAAGCACAAGGGTGATAAATAGATCTATAACAGGATATTTAATTTTTAAACTGAGATAAACAATATTCTGATTTTATAATACTAATATATGCCAAAACTATAAACTAAATATATTTATTTATATTGAATTAAATTAAAAAAAAAGAGTATGTAGCTAGTTTACTATGCATTTGTAGATCTAAGCTGAAACAAGCTAGATAATTCTTAGTATAAATTATTTTAATTTTGGCTAAAATGATTGGTTCAGGGTTTAAAGAGTTTATATTTATGGTTTAGAGTTTAGGGATTAGGAAATTTAAGCATTAGGGTTTGGGGTATAGGTTTTAGGGTGTATAAGGTACAATTGTGATGGTGATTGGGGCAAATTAGAGCTGATCAACCCCCAAATCACATTTTATAGTCATACAATTAGGTTGAAGGGGCTCAAAATAACCCCAATTTACTTCAGATGCACAACTAGATTGGTATTCTAAAGGCTAAGTTTTAGTCATAGGTTTAAAAATGCATTTTATAACATCTTGTGATAAAATTAGTTATATCGTAAGGTATGTATGTTTGCGGCCTGTAGTGGGCATTAGGAAATAAGGCTTACAATTTATGTTTTAGGGATTAGGTATTAGGGCATATAGTTTAGGTTTAAGGACATATACATAATTTATAATAGCTATATGCCATTTGAACCTAATTCTTACTACAAAGGATGTTAATTGGGACTAAATCGATTGGTAAATAGGGAAAGCTTATGGTTTATAATTTAGGGTATAATGTTTAGAGTTTATGATTTAGGGCTTAGGTATTTCTGTATATATGGTTTAGGGTACATAAGGTCAATCAAAAATATAATTGAGGATAATGTGAATCACTTGGACCCATTTGTGACTATAGAATATGTTTTTGGGTTGTTATTATACCCTAGATGTCATCGTGCAAATTGAGTGAATTAGTCAAATGGGGCAATCAGTCATGTGATTTAGGGAAAACTAAGCCTTGTGAACTTAATTCTTAGTCAAAATGATGTTAATTTTGGATAAGATGATTGGTTCAAGGTTTAAAGAGTTTATATTTATGGTTTAGAGTTTAGGGATTAGGAAATTTAAGGGTTAGGGGCTAGGGTATAGGTTTTAGGGTATATAAGGTATAATGACAAAGGCAATTAGGGTAAATTTGAGCTCCTTGAACCTATATATGTGAGTAAAGAATGTGATTTTGATCTAAATTAGCCACCACATCATCATAGGTTGAGCTAATTATGTTAATTTTGATTTAATGAGGGATGCAATTTTGACCAAGTTTATCCTTGTGAACTTAATTCTTACTATATATATAAAGGATGTTAATTGGGGCTAAATTTATTGGTTTAGGGTCTATAATTTAAATGGTTTAGGGTATAGGGATTATGTCTTAGGGTTTAATTTAAATAGTATAGGGTTTATGGTTAAAGTTAAATGGTACAAGGGTTAGGGTTTAAGATATCAGATATAGGGTCCAATCACTAAGATAATTGAAGAACATTTGAGTTATTTGTTCACCTATTTATGACAATTACCTTCATGTTTGAATTTTTGATAAAAGTAGGGTCAGTTATGACATGTGCATGTTTTATACATGTTATATAATTTATTGAGCCATAAATTTGGTTTAGGGGCTCAATTTTACCTAGGTCACACTGTTAATTGCACAACTTGACTAACTGGATCGTTTATGATAGAATCGATCTTTTGATTTTGCCCCAAATCATATCTTGCTCTTTAAGGTGTTCAAATTAGCCTTAAATGACTTCTTGATTAAAATAATCAACTACCCTCCTCTTTTGTTAATTAGGTTGAAGGGGATCGAAATAGCCCCAATTTACTTCAGATGTACAGCTAGATTGGTAATCTAAAGGCTAAGTTTTGGCCATAGGTTTAAAAAGTGCATTTTATGACATCTCATGATAAAATAAGTTTTATCATAAGGCATATATGTTTTCATCATATATTTGGCATTAGGGCATAGGGCTTATAATTTAACTTTTAGGGATTAAAGCATAGGGTTTAGGTTTAAGGACCTGTATATAATGTCTAATCTCTCTATGCCATGTTCAAACCTAATTCTTAATACAAAGGATGTTAATTGGGACTAAATCAATTGGTAAATAGGTAAATTTTATGGTTTACGATTTATGGTATATTGTTTAGGGTTTATGGTTTAGGGCTTAGGTTTTAATGTATATATGGTTTAGGGTACATAGGGTCAATCACAAAGATAATTGAGGACAATTTGAATCATTTAAACCCATTTGTGACTATAGCATGTGTTTTTGGGTTATCATTATACCCCATGTATCATTCATATTGAGTGAATTAGTCAAATGGGGTAATCAATCATGTGATTTAGGTCAAACTGAGATCCGTAAACTTAATTCTTAGTCTAAATGATGTTAATTTGGGATAAAATGATTGGTTCAAGTTTTAAAGAGTTTATATTTATGGTTTAGAGTTTAAGGATTAGAAACTTTAGTGATTAGGGCTTAGGGTATACATTTTAGGGTATATAAGGTACAATCATGATGGTGATTGGGGAAAAATTGAGCTCCTTTAACCTATATTTGTGAGTAAATAATGTTAATTTAGGATCAATTATCCCCCACATCATCACATATTGAGCCTATGAAGTCAATTGTGGTCATGAGTGATGTGATTTTAACCAAGTTCATCCTTATGTACCTAAATCTTACTATATAAAAAAAGATGTTAATTGGGGCTAAATTTATTGGTTTAGGATCTAAAATTTAAAGGGTTTAGGGTTTAGGGCTTATGGATTAGGGTTTAAGGTAAATGGTATAGGGTTTAGGGTTTAGGATTTATGGATTAGGGTTTAAGGTAAATGGTATAGGGTTTAGGGTTTAAGTTAAATGGTATAAGGTTTAGGGTTTAAGATATTAGATATACGTTCCAATCACTAAGGTAATTGAATGAAATGTGTGTTGTTTGTTCATCTATTTGTGATAATTACCTGAACATGTTTTCATTTATGATAAAAGTAGTGCCAGTTAAGCCATTCATGTTGCATACATGAACTATACAATTGATTGAGATAAAAATTTGGTTTAGGGGATCAATTTTTCCCAAATCGTGACCCTAATTACACAATTTGACTAATTGGATCAATTCATGATAGAATCATTTAATTTTTCCCCAAATCATATCTTGCTCTTTAAGGGGTTCAAATTGGCCTCAAATGCCCCTTGAATTAAATCAATCATTTTTTTTTTAATTATATATGAAATTACATTATGGTTAATTTCAATCCAAATCACATTGAATATATAATTTAAAATACGTTCACGCGGCTCATCTTGACCCTAATTACCTCCATAATTAAACTAATCGACATTTGCATTCATTAACTGATGACTTCAAGTTTATTGAGCTCAAAACCACATTTTATACATGTAAAACTTGCATATAAATAAATTATGTTTCTTTGATTTAATTGAGCTAATGAAATTAGTGTTGATCAACCCCCAAATCACATTATATAGTCATGCAATTAGGTTGAAGGGGCTTGAAATACCCCCAATTTACTTCAAATGCATAGCTAGATTGGTACTCCAAAGGCTAAGTTTTGGCCATAGGTTTAAAAAATTTATTTTATGACATCTCATGATAAAATTAGTTATATCGTAAGGCATGTATTTTTATGACATCTCTAAACTTGACAAAAGATAACTTCTTATCTGCGAAATAGGGTACTAATGCATTGATATACCTTGAAAATAGATCCTTATAGAACCTCACTTACTGACTCAAACAATCTTATCAGAGACTTAGACAATAATAAAAAGTTTATAAAAGGTTTTTATAAGTTCCAAACATCACCATTTATCCACAAAAGCTAAGGCGATCCTATTTAAGCAAATTCAACCTCTTTTAGGATTATATACACTCTTGACACAAAATACAATTACCATTGATTTATTTATTGTTATTCTAAAATACCATTTGAATCTTGTGAAGGATAAAAATTCATTTTCAAATACCAACTTTTAAATAACTAATCCTTAAACATTTATAATATCATTGAACTCTCTTTCGAACCTAATACTCTAGGGCCATTAGTACTCAGTCAGAGGATCCTTGTAATCCAATTGATTTTTGGACAATATAATTTATTTAATAATGTAAAAAATTAAATATAAATAAAATCTATCAAATTATGAGTGATTTGAAGCAGTTGATCACCAAAAACCAACTTTTGACTTCTTGACTATGTCTAGGATGAACTAGTACTATCTGCATTTTAAGGAAGATTAGACTCATATCAAATGAACGATATATTAATTCATAGGTTAATACATATCCAATTATCATTCAATGCTATCAAATATTTACAAGAACATTGGTCCCAAATAATAATCTTAATCAACCAAACTTTGATCTTAAGATTACTGGGCCTAATGGCTGCTTTAGTAGGTCAAAATGCAAATTCAGGTTTTAGGGTGTTGAAAATATATAATGCAATAAAATTATTAACATGATCACTTTATTAAGTAATGTGATTGCATTACTAACACAATTAATAATGTGATCATGTTAATAACATGATCGCATTAATACCATGATCACGTTATTAACACGATCACATTATTAACGAATGTGATCATGTTACTAACGTAGTTACTAATGCGATCATTTTAATAATGTTATTGCATTAATAATATGATTGCATTATTAATTAGATCATACTATTTGAATTTTAATTCAATTCCCATGCCTTTTGGCTCGAGAATGGCTTGGATTCCAGAGCCAAAGGCTTGGACTATCAATGTACAGTCGAGTTTTGAGAGTTATGATAAAAAACAACAAAATTCAACTTTGATTTCCAAATACACTAAGAATTTCAATGTGAAAATTAAAAAACTTAATACCACCATGACGAGCATGCTCTCATCTTTCCAAAATTATGATTTTTATAATTTTTGGACTAATTTAATGTTTTATACTATGTTGGTTTCTAATTATAACTTTTTTAGGCTACTACATGCCACAAACATACATGCCTATACATTTTCATGTAATTTGTATTCCATGGATCCAAGTGAAAAATAATTTATATGGCCACAAACTAGGCCTAATTCTACACACATTAAAAAAAATTTAATGTTCATTTTTTTTTGAGGTAGTTAAGTTCACATGAACGACTATCCATTTTTTTGGTCATTTTTTAGGATCTATTTACTTATAAAATTCATTAAAAAAAGTATTCACTGAAAAAATATAGGTCACAAACTAGAATATCTTATCTAAATTTTCTGTAAAGGGTTTTAAAGAATATTAAACTCTGCTAAAAAAATGGTGCATCACACGACAGTCTATCTACTATGTTTTCTAGAAAAAAACATGAATTCCTCTTAAAATTTTAAATTTTTGACCTAGTTATACTTAACCATTTTAAAAAAAATTAGTGTTTTAGAAATGAGACTTGAAATGCTACATTTCATGTTGTTAAACCATCTTCAAATTTAGAGTGTAGATATCTCAAATTATCTACAACAGTTTAGATTTCTTAAATTTCAGGAAAATCACATCCATAAATAAACCATTTTTTGTCCCCTAACTTTAAGCACTTACCCACTTATATAAATCCAAATTTCTATGTAGCTACTTGCATACCCATCTCTTATAGTTATCGGAACATCCTCTCTACTTCACATCAAAATTTTAGTTTACATCTCTTTTACAGAAAAAATCAACCTCTTCCTTAAAAAATTTCCATTGATATTGATCACGATTAATTTGTCCTATAATTCATAATAAAAAAAACATTAAAATAAAGTTCCCAAAAAAAATTTAAATTAAACCACATAACAAATTAAATAAAATTTCAATACAATGTAAGAGATTAAAATTATAAAATGTACATTAATAAAAATATTAAATTTATAAAAAATGCACTTGATTTTGGAAATTCAAGGTCCCCCATACACTCAATTTAGAAATAATTACATACATGAAATAATATCACACGATTTTCGAGGTGTTGAAGGTGTGGGACAAATAGGGTTCATTCATTCGAACACACATTTAAATATGCCATGAAAATTCAACAAAGATTAAATTCAAAATTTATAACATCAAAACATATATATATATATATATATATATATATATATATATATATATATATATATATATATATATATATATAACTAGTCTTTATAGGCTTCTACCCTCTACATATTCATTATTCAGTTCTTTTTCTAGGCTTTTCATCTAGACTCCACACATAGTAGGTGCTTAAGTTTCCTTAAATCACATTTACTTATTAATTTGTATTGAAAACAATGCAATGCAAATAGTTTTAAAGTTTTAACATTAGTTTTGTAAAATTTATTGTATTTAAAAAAAAATGGAAATATTTATTTATAAATTTTTTGTTGATTAAAAGATAATGACAAGATAATTTATTTTGGGAAATTCAAACATTTCTTTAAAATAAATGTCTTGTCAAAAAAAGTAAAGGTCTCTTTTTTATTATTTAATTATTTTCCATTGAGAGGTCTCGAAAATTTTACAAAGGAGAAAGAGATAAAATATTAAAAGTTGAAAGAGACACCTCTACCAATGATAAAAAGGATAACACACAATAAATGAGCTACCAAAACAACCTCTTAGCCAGCATCCATGAAACTTTAGATTGTCATCCATCAAACTAGAGCTCACCAAACAACTAAGATTACCTTCCTCTAGCAACCCAGTTACCATCAGGTAATCTTCCACAAACCTTCCATAAAGTTGTCGATGTTTTCAACTATCTTATATGATTATTCTTTCCCCCTAATCATGATCTTCATCTTGGAGTCTCCCAAAGTGGAAGGGCATACAAGAGGGATGAACCACTACTTTTGTACCTTTTTTTAATTGAGTCTTTGCCCACCCTTCCTTGTCTTCTGTGACATTCATTTGCACTATTAAATATTTTAAAAATGAAACACAGGTTTGAGATTTGTTTTTCACTATTGTAACATCAATCAATCATGCCGTGGATAAGTCAATTTGTGGGTTATCCTTAGAGGAGGTGGCTGAAGCAAATGGGACAACCAAGTTCATAGCCTTCTTTGGAGAAATTAAATTCTTCAGAAGTTAATTTTCAAATTGAAGGGGACTTTTAAGGTCCTCCTTTGGGGCATGGGATTCAATATCCTTTGAAAGTGACTCAGAATCATCACTATCATAATCCTCAACATTAACCTATAATTGGGAGGGGAAGGAATCTTTCCACCAAGAATAATTCTTCTTATTTTTAGGGAACTATAGTTTTTAGTCAAGTGACCTATATTGAAGTAGCTATGACAATGAAATAACAAACCTTCATAGTTAAGGGTTTGAGACTAAGAGTGGTCTCTTACTTGCAAAGTGATGTTTTCAAGAAGATTCTTGGATGCGTCAATATTCACTAGAATCTTGGAAAAAGTAATGTGGGAGAATTGATTGTTATCTAGGTGCATTTTCATGTACTCACCCAATGATTTACCAATAGCCTTCAAGTTGGATTCCATCCAAAATTGAAGGGGGAGATGAGGTAGGTGAACCTAAATGGGTTTTACATTAAGTGGTTCAGTGAGGAGATTAAAGGCATGAGACCATTGTTTGATGATGAAGGGGTGGTGATTACAACACCAAAATTGGTCTATAATCTTTTCCTTGTCCTCAATATTATGAAAAACAATAATAAAAAAACCTTTTACACAAGGGTAAATATCAAGAACACTTGTTAGGAGGGGTATCCAAGGGTAAATATCTTGGATGTTTGGCTTCATCCCCAGCTTTGGCCCCCAACTCCATCACATCCTAGCCCCTAGAGTAGCCTTTCTTAAAATATTCAACAACATTAGTTTTTATCGTAGGGTCAAACCCTTGCTTCTATTCCTCCATCACAAGAACAGGAAGGATACATGGAGGAGGCATTGAACCAAATATCATAGAGCCTACTCGTATCTCTAAATAAAATATTTGGGTATCAAAACAAACACACACAAATATAGATCAAACATATACACTTGATATTCCCACATATACATTAGTTACAATGCTAAAACCGAAATTAAAAACCTAGTTACCACTTGATCCTTATAGTTGAGATTTATTATTGCCAACCGGATTTCATTATGTATGTTGATTGCCTCAAATATCAAAAAATAACAAATTTAAAATAAATTTCCAATATTTTATCATAAATGTAAATATCAAATCCAAATGTCTCTTACAAAAAGTAAAAATAAAGCATTCCAAGTAATATGACATAAGAGCACACATCTATCAAAGATAAAATATAACATCAAATATCATATATACATAAGAAATGATCTAAAGTTTATAAAATAAGAAACATCAATCACACGTAGGGGTATATCCTTAGGTGTATGTAAATCATCATCACTAACTATCTCCATAAATATCACATGCTTAGGTGTGAAGGCTCTAAGATCCCATCAAGGATCGTGAGATCAGGATCAATGTCATACTCTCTCTTCTAATGATCCTAGCCAATGTAGTGTTTGGTCATGATCTCATCGTAGGGTATGGTAGTGGCCAATCCAAACTTGCATACTCTTAGTTGAGCTTCACTTTGGGATGTCTTATCTATCAATTTCCACACGTAAATCATCCTACTCATTGGCTATTATATGGTATGCTAACACTACTCTATCCATAGGAACAAATAAGTGTGCATGAAAAACCAAAATGTCCATAAATCTCTCTACAAATTCATCCCCAACCATGTCCATGGGCACACTCTGATTCATGGCCTGTATAATGTGATCTATCATCAATAACCACTTATTATTACTTGTAACTAATGCATACAAGTACACAATCAAATATATTTGTTATATGCACCTACCTAATACTCTATCAATAAAAAATAAATGCAATAATATACTCACATATGGACCTAATACCAACATAATCCAAAGGTTGTGGACCTAGGGGAGCTCCACCATCCCGACTGCTTCCATCACCACCTTGTGCTAAAAGTACCACTCTAGGGGGACAACAATCACTAGAATCAATAATGGCCATTGGAACTCTACCCACCACTGCATATATGCCTTCATGTATCAAACACCATCCCCTATAACCAATGGTACAACTGAATCTCTCTCTTCAAGAGGAAAGGGGAAAATATGTTTTCATAGGGCATGTGTTTTATTTGGCCTATGGGAAGATCTCATTGTGAGATGTCATGAATATCGATTTGAGGGTACCCCCTATTTAATACCAAACTATTGTAACACACAATCATACTAAAATCTCTCATACACACTAGGAAACCAATCAACCAACCACATACTAGAATTAATACGATGCAACTCGTAGGCATTCCTTGTCCACCCTAAAAATATCCTGTATGAATGTCATATGATTTGGGTTGGTATCAATCTATCCAATATCATTTGATAATCCATGGTCATTTATGCTCTACCATGAGGTACCACCCACCATGCTACAAAACCCTGATGATGGGCACATTCTGCTAAAGGTCCACCAACTAACCATGTAACTAAAATTATGTTCATATTACCATACATGCAAAAGTGTACCAACACCTAATCCACCACCTTGGTAATCCAATTAAAATTTATACAAATCTCTATAAAAGTGGGCTACCATAGTAAACCTCCAAGATAATCTCACCCCTACTCCTCAATATGGTATAAAATGTGATACATTTGGTAGGATATTTCTACCCCACCACCATTGAATGCTATGAAAAAACCAGTAAATAATAGATAAATTTTTGCAATCTTGGAACACTAGATCTAACAATAGTCTCCACATGAATCGTAACACTCATTTTTGCATCTATCGATCATTGCCTAGTAAAGTACATATGAGATCATTGAATGTGGATAATCCTAGCCTCGCCAAAAACAGGTGACCTATCACCTATAATATAAAACTGTAAAATCTAGTACACATCCTCTAAAGTAATTGTCATCTCCCCTGTGAGGAGCCAAAAAGTGCAAGTATTAGCATTCCACCTCTTAGACAATGTTCTCATGAGATGCATATCATATAGGACCTATCCTAAATAGGTCACATTCCCTAATTTTACTTGATAAATAATACCACAATCAACATCATCTAAATCAAGCTTAGCAAAGGTATACAAATGTCTGCCATGCCAAAAATTACAGATATACACATCCTTCTACATACATCAGAAATAAAAAACAAGTATTAATCATCAAATTCAAACTATTTAAAGATATTTTAAGGCTAAAATTTTGAAAACACACATGGATGGTAGTGTAAGACACTATTATTAGTTCATGATAGTAATGTGGGTCACTACCATCAAAAAATGAATGCTACCATCAAGACCATCTAACTTGTTGATGGTAGTGTATGTTGACCCTCAAAAACTCAAAAAATGGAAAAAATGTAACATTTAAAAAATATTAAATTACCAATATTTCAATAAGATGCACTGATTACACCAAGATGTACTATTACTGAACCTTATCTATCTGTAGTAGTTGGTTTTATTTATAGGATGTTTTTGACTAAGTCACTCACCCTCATATAATTTATAGGATGAGTTTGATTAAATCACTCACCCTCTCCAAATTTATAGGTTGAGTTTCATTAAATCACTCAACCTCACCAAACCATGTTTTAGAAGATGATTTTGATTAAATAATTCACCTTGCATTAGATTAGATGTGTTAACACTTGATTTGTGTTGGTTTTGATGTATTATTCTCAATGACCATAACACCACTCTACCTATACTAGGTTGGAGGGATGGTCACCTCTCAACTCTCCCCCATACATATATGGCACTTTCAAAGTGCAACCCATTATCCTAGCCAAAAAATGTATGAGGCCTCAATTCCCTTCCTAATTATCCAACCTCTGCACTAGAGTTAGTTTCCCAAAGTCATCATTATGTAACACATACACAAGTGTATTCTATCCATGCTCTTTATTTATCTAGATAATTTCTATTATTGCTCATGTTTTAGATTATATACATTGATTACACTATGACATGGTTTTGGTTATATGTACCATTCAAAGAATAGTTTCAAATAGAGCTCAAACAAATTGAGATATGTATTTTCTCTCCTTTAAACTAGTAATTTTATTTTCATGCATCAATAGATTAGGATGGGGGCTATTGTACAAACATAGTTTTAAAGTATGTATTTTACAACTTTGTAAGCATATACATTTTGATAAGATATTTAGGAATCTAGTGGCGTGGCCTCACATGGACCTCTTTGGTTCCATGTTATTTTATTGCTTTACCCGATCTTTTATATCTTTATGTTATCCAATATGCATTTATCCAGTATGCTTCAAGGGTCCTTTCCTATATCTTGATCATTTACATGTTTTTGACCCCTAGACACTACCAGTTGGTTCAGGATACTAGTGTCCAAAGTCAATGGTAGTGTTCAACCTTGTGTTTTGATCATTTTATGTACTTTTCACCTTGTAACCATTTTTGAAGCCATGTATATTTATTTCATTATCAGCTTTCACGTGCTGTTAGGTCCTAATTCAAAATTAAAAGGTCCCCTATAGTTATAAAGCTATGGCATATTTTATTACACCAATCATCTTTCTCAATTAGCATGTACTTTGTCTTATTAAAAAATTATTGAATTGCATCATATATCAAATTGCTAAAAACGAAAGTATGATGTATTAAAAAATCAATTTTTACTTGCATTAATTGTATCAAGGGTTGTAATAGGAGATAGGTCATATAGTTGCATGATCACCATTACAACACATACTTAGGAGTGCAAACTACATGCATGTTTGAAGCCCCCTTCAGAGAATGGGTAAGTGCACAAAGCTGGGGGACAAAAAGGAGCTACCCATGGACATGATTTTCCTAAAATTTCAAAAAATTGAACTTGTGTAGATAATTTTAAATATCTACACTAAAAATTTGAAGATATAATAACATGAATTGTATCACTTCAAGTCTAGTGTACAAGACGCTATTTTTAAAAAAAATGATTAAGTATAACTAGGTCAAACATCTAAAATTTGAATAGAAACTTCTATTTTTCAAGAAAAAAAATGGATAGATGGCCATGTGGCCCACCATTTTTTGAGCATCATTTAATATTATTTGAAACACTGTGGTGAATATTTAGATAAGATCTTATAGTTTGTGATCTATATGTTTTTATATTTTATCAATGAATATTTTTTATTATTAATTTTGTAAGTAAATAGATCCTGAAAATTGATTTAAAAAAATGGATAGCCACTTGTGTGGTCCTCCTAACTACCTTAAAAAAATGATTTTTTTTTTAATGTGTATTTAATTAGGCCTAGTTTTTTACCATATAATTTGTTTTACACTTGGATGAACTAAAAATAGATTACATGAACATGTATAGGCATGCATATTTATGGTATGTGGCAGACTAAAAAATCTATAGTTAGAAATCAATATAGTTTGTAACCTTAAAATAGTCTAAAAAATATAAAAATCATATATTCGATAAGAGGAGAACATGCTCATCGTCATGGGTTTTTAATTTTGTGGTTGAAATTCTTAGTGTTTTGGACAATAGAAGTTGAAATTTGTTGTTTTATATCAAAGTTTTCAATCTTGGCTATAGATTGATAGGTCTAAGCATTTTGATCTAGACTCCATGTCATTTAAAATCCAAAAGGCTTGGATTTTGAATTCAAACCTATAACACGTATGTGTTATAATAACGTGTACAAGTTATACCATAACACATAGGAATTATAATAACATGTACACATTATAACATAACACATACATGTTGTTCTCAATAGATAAAAACTTACTTTTCAATGGACTTTTTTACCCAATTTGTGAAATCTATCTCCACAAACATTCTTTGCATAGTTCTGCAGTACTCGCAAGTTGAGAACAAGAGCTATCAAATATTTTTTTCGACCCGACCTTGAGTAATAATTGATGGATCATGTTTGAGAAAGAGAAAGAATTAAAAGAACAAAACACTTGAGTAATACAAGAGGTGAGAGAAAAAATAAGGTATGAATGTAACCACTTCATTTAAAATAAGCTACAAAAACTATCTCTGATGAGCCAAATACCATAGACAATGATGCAATTGAAAACAATGAATTGAATAATGATGAAATTGAAAATAATCAATTCAATAATGATGGAATTGAAAATACTGAATTGAATAATGATGAAATTAACAATAATGAACTAGATAATGTTGGAAGCTCACATTCAAAGTATAGTGTTTTTTATTTTATTCATGATGACTGTATGCATGATGCCTTACCCCTAGCAATGAATAAATTTTCATGAGAAGAAATAATGATGAAATTAGTAATGAAGAAAATTTCATGGAAGCATATAATGAGGAAAAAAATAATGAATAAAATGTCATCCCACCACTAATCAATGAAAGTAATGCAATTTTGAAAAACCCTCTCAACAAGTTATACCAGTAACAACACCTCTGAGAATTGTGCATAGAAAAGGTAAGTACTTAATTGAAATTGATGAAAATATTTTAAAACCAATGCCTAAAAAAATGTCTGATCGCCAGTCAAGAAGTCTGGCTTACAAAATTTAGAATAGTTTCTTTCATAATTTGACTCATGATTCTAAAAGATGTCAATTGTTTATTTTATTGATGAAATTGATTGAGATGAGACCTACCATGTACACATTATGTTTAAGAACATCTAATATGGATGATGAAAATACAGAAATTGTTGATAACTTCCATATGCATATTATATTGTAGGCCTTAAATCATGTAACAAATATTTTAGTGCTATCGAGTGTATAATAATAACTTATCTAGTAAGTAGTCAAACAAGGAAAAATTTATTGATTTAAAAAATAAGACAAGCACTTGATATAAATAAAAAAAATTAATGAAAGCAATTTCAAGATGTAAAAAACTTAATCAACCCAATACCAATGAGCTCTGGGCATTCTCTAATCAACTTCGATGAAAGGACAAGCCTATAACATAATTCTCTAAAAGAGTTAATTGCACAATTTTGAAAGGACAATACTAGAGTTTCACCTAATGCAAGAGATGTAGTCAAAATAAGAGTTGATTCTCATAACCGTGTACCACATATGAAAATTTTCTTGGATATGACTTAAACACAATTGTACTCCAAGTTTTTGGAAAAACATCCACAAATTTATATTAGTCAAAGATATTTTGAGATGGCCAAGCCTTTTTATATAAAAATAAATCACACACTTACTACTTATGATTATAGGCAATATATTGATTTTGCAATGCACTATGATGTTTTATGCCATATTCATTGTACTTTGTATACTAACAATATTTTACAAGAGTGTGGCATAAAAGTTCTACCAAAATCAGCTAGGGAATTTATTCCAACCATTTTTTATGAAAGATCAAATGGACAGTTATTTTATAAGAAATTATGTTTAGATGAAAATTACAACGTTTGTGGTGGATTGCCAAAACTAAAAAATTGTATCCATAAAGATGAAACAAGTAAAATTAGATAAGAATTAATTTATTTGAGCAAATACAAAGCTGTGACTTATCAAGTAAAACATGTCAAAGAATTTAAAAGGTGTGAGCTTGTTACAAAAAAGATACCTATTTCAAAATTTATGTTCAAATTCAGGGAGAAAATTGTTTATAAGTATGAAAGGCATACATACAAGGCTATATGGTTAGATGAACATTTCAAGATAAGATATGACACATTCACATTTAGTTTGATTGTTTCAGTAGTCAACATTTTTTAAAATTACACATTCAAACCACAAATAGAAGTTCATTCGTAATATTACAACTCATCACACATTTTCATATTCATGCATATAAAATTCATTCATGCACCTAATAGTACCGAGTAAGATTAAAAATATTAAGGGAGTAGCATTTATATATCATCAATGACTGATCACATCATACATAGTACGTGTATGGTTGTTTTGAGAAGTTCTATGGATAATTGACCAATAGGAACATTCATTTCAATAAGAATTACATTTGGTTAGACAATTACACATCACAATTCAAGAATACACAGATTTTTTATTGGTTGATTAGGACGCATGTTACCACTGGTGTAGAATATATTTGGAATTTTACTGAGGCTATAACAACCTCTCTAGGTTAGACATAGAAATACGTGATTTTTTTTTAAAATTTAAACTCATATACTATAAATAGATTTCACCACAATAATCTTAGTATTGATCATACCAAATACTCTAAGAGAGATAATTTTAAAATAAGTATACTAGGTCATATATCTTGGATCACTATCAACATAAGAAAACACATCATGATATAAATACATAAAGTGATTACAAATATCCAACTACTGCTGGCTCAATACACAATCACCATTATCAATCGTCAGTAATAAGTAATTACAACTCTTCATGATAAATTCAATAATAAGTACAATTCAATATAATGTACATATAAGATACATGGCTCCCCCATAGCATAGTTCTCAAACTCAAGTATCTGTGGTAATCTTAAGTGTCATCTCTATAAGTAGTACTACTATGGGAAGGGAGAGCATCATTTGAGTACTTTTAAAAAATAACCATAGACCAACGATCTTCTATACTAATCCCATCATGAAATGGCCCTCCCTTCACAGATGAGTAGATAATGATGGCATAGGAATCTAGAGAGACACGAAAGTACCCATGAGCTGTATGATTTTTAAAAATAAAACATGCAGTGTATCATAAAAAATTGTTCTATTGCAAGATATCACACAAACATATAAATCATACTCATGAAATGATAATGCCTCACTAAACATACTTTGGCCCAAATTTTTATGAATAATAAATAACAATGATCTATAGATCAATCAAATTCATACACACCACCTGATCAGACTGCCTTCATCTATCATTGTGATGCTAGTATGTCAATGAAGTCCATCTCACTTCTTACTCTATATTAGCAATTTACAGATTATTCAAAAACAATTCAACCACAAGATTCATTTAATTTACATCCTACTAGAAAACACATCACATAACATGTTAAACATAGGAGTAACCAAAGTATACATTTATGTCATCGAATGTATGAATGAATCGTAAATTATTTTCTATATCATACTATAAATAATAACTACAGTTTATAACATCTGGGTAAATACATATTTAACTATAGATTTTCACTATCATAATTAGTTTTTAAACATATTATACTCTATGATAACCCATATAACTATAGTCTAGTATTGTAAGACATAATTACTACTTTTCCACAATTAGTCATATAAAGTAGTCTTAAATACATGAAAATGTAAGCTTCTATTCGAGTAACTAGATATAATGAAGCAAGTCATAGTTTTCATGAAACATATAATATTACATCTTAGCATATGATACACTCTCAAAGGTTGTATGTACACATATACAAAGTCCTACCAACTGTCAAAAAACACATTACTCATAGTTATAACTAGCATGCCTATATTAAATCAATCAAATGTAGATGTGAATCTAAACATATCAATTATAATATGTACCATCCAAGTATAAAATACATTTATATTGTATTACTCTATGATATTCCATGCTATCATCTGGCATTATCATTTTGGGTTTCTTCCATAGATGTTCCTTCTTAGGGGTCTTCTTGGAGGGGGATTTTAGGGGGAGCTCTGGGGGAAGAATTTTTCCCACCTCAGTAACTTGCTTCTAGAGTGCGACCTCAGCCTTCGCTAGGTGTGAAAAATATTGAGTCATTTTGGAGGCCACATCATTAATGGAATTTCATTCCTCGATCAAACCTGTCAAGCACTTCCCTGCCTCATGTAATTTATTATTAAACCCTTCTAGCTGATCCTTGATGATTATAATAACATCCAATAGGAGGGGCTTGCCTTTACCTACCATCACCATAGATTTCTCTTCTTCTAGCATAAGGGGTTTAGGCTTGATAACAATGAGTTTTAGGGGAAGATCCTGGGTAGAGCTCTTGGATATGGGACTTACAGGGGAAAATCTAGGCAACAGGTGGTGGGAACCTAAGGTAGGATTTTCCTCAGGTTAGTCTTCCTCCATGAAAGACCCCTCTGACGGAGCTAGGATCTTCCTCAGGGGAGTTTAATGTGATTATTAAATAAGGATAAAAAATAGATAAAAAACATATAAAAAACATATATGTGATAAAATCACACACCTTCTTTCCCACTTACAATAATCAATTGAAAACAAAAAGGTATGTTTACTAAAAATGAGTTCCTTTTGTTTTATTTTTCATATATTATGTCGATGACAAGTATAAATTATGTTTTCCAATTTGATTGGCCATATCGAGTGTTATATGATCTCTTGTGATGTAGTTGCATTAGGATTTGAATCATATTTTAAGTGATTTTTGTGTAGGAAATTTAAATTCATTTTTTTTAGTGAGAAATAACTTTGATGAAAATCATGATGTTAATATACTTCTAACATAAAAAACTTACCAAATTTTTAAAGTTTTTTTTTAATTGATCAAATAAATGATACAATATACATCAATGAGAAATAATACTATACTTTACATATAATTGTAGGAAAAAAATATTAATATTTTTTATTTAAAATCTAATAATGATTATATCTATATGTATAAAATTAAATTTGTTTCTCACACTCTTCATGACTGTTAAGGGAGTGGTCATTGAATATGTTCAAGGGAGCTTAACATTCATAGAATGAATATATTCATGGATATGTTTATTATTGATAAGAGATGATGTCTTTACAATTAAATTTGTTTCTTATACACTTAATGACTGTTAAGGGAGTGGTCATTGTATTTGTTCAAGGGAGCTTGACATTCATAGAATGAATATGTTCATAGATATGTTTGTTGTTGATAAGAGATTATGTCTTTATCTTGTCTTGTTATTTATATTTGTATCTTGGGCATTTATACAACTATTATTTTCCTTATAACAAACTCTCTTTTTCATTGCTTTAACCAATTTTATTGATATCTCGAAAGGTCAACTTCCTACTCCCCCCTAAATATATTTTTATGTTACATTCTTGTTGGAGTAAATTCATTTTTCATGTCCCATTAAATGTTTTACTTGTTAACCTATTATGACATAGGTGCATAAACTTATAGCATTTTTCAACAAGGCACAACATTTTACTCTAGGTTATAATGTGCATGAATTTGAATGTCTAACATTATACTAGAGAAAAAAATTGTGTGAGAAGTAATATTGAGTTTTATATGTATTAAAAATGATTTTATTTTTTATTTTTTAAAGATTGAATAAAAAATTTAAATAAAAAAATGTTGAATTTATCTAAATTTTGTAAGATATTGAATCAAATTTTTAAATATGAGAAAATATTTTAAGTCAAAAGGGTTTGAAAAAGAAGTGGATCCATCTCTAAAATGATTGAGTTTGAGAACAAAACTAAAAAATATACTTAATTGATTCAGGTTAGTTATAAAGGAAACATTTAGGAATTGAAATTTTCTTGTACAGAACCCTATCCTTACCTATAAGCCTTTGATAGAAACTGAACAAATTTTAGGTCAATAATGACTTGCCAAATGATAGTAAATCTCATGTTCTAAAGAAAAAAAGAATAGTTGAGATTTTATGTATGGTTAATATTTTCAAATGGCACATGTTAAGGGGAAAGCTAGTTATACCCTATTTTAGGCTTGTAACTAGTGAAAGGTGTATTAGTATGCAAACACAAATATCTCCACCAAATAAGGGGGCAGGGAGGAAGCTAAATCTATGAAGATATTAAGTGAAAGTTTCTATAATGATCTAATAAAAAGTTTCAAAGCCCTCATCCATAAGATTAAACTTGGATGTAAATGTACGTAGAGCTAGCTAAAAGTGAGACTTCTTACATTACATATTAAAGATGGAGCAAATTTTTTGTTTATACATCTTTAGAGTTTTGACTTTAAGAATGAAAATAAAAAACAACCACAAACTCAATTATTTTTAATGCAAATATCATATTTAAATTAATTTTTTTTACCCACATAAATCAAATCTTAATATTTTTCCAAAATTCACAAATACCCATACATTTAACATAAACAAAATTTTCATACTTTCTCAAAGTTCACAAATTTTCTTAAAAACAAATTCTCTAAAACCACTCCTAATGAACAATCTAGATCACTATTCATAAATATAGCTAGATGCTTCTCATTAGCCTCCTTTCCTAAGAATATTCTAACTTTCACTTAGATTTATGGCAATAGGTAGAAAGCTGGCCAATTTGAAAGCTATTCATATATCTAAAGGGGATTCCCTCAAAATTAAGGGTTTAATACCAACACCTTTCTTGCACTTTTAGCTCAAGTCTATTGGGAAGATCCTGAGAAATATCTAAACACACCAGAGTCCTGGTTAAAATTAGTCTAGAAAAAATTCAATGAAGAAGCATCAATTTCTAACAAATCACCCAATGTAGAGCCAATAATAGAAAGACTAGATTTAGACCAAAACTACAATAGAAGATACGACACCCTCACCTAGATAGGATGCAAAGAGAGATTTTTTTTGTCGAAGGGCTGAAATCAAGAGTCCAGGGTTTAATGAGAAGAAGGTGATTATAAAAGATCCATCTTTTAGATTGAAAAATATTTATATTATCACCTAAAGAATTAAGAGTCACAACAAAAACCTTTGCACAAGGATATATTTCTAGAGTGCCTTCCAATAATGGTTTCTAAGCATCTGACAGTGACTGGTAAAGAAAGGGAAGAGATGGATAGAACCTATCAAAATGACAGATCAGTCCTCTCTCCTCAAACCAAGCTTCACCTTCTAGAATCTCCTCTAGAGATTTATTTTTTAAATTGATAATAACATATTTATTTGAAAAAACCCTATTTTGATCCATCAATTCTTTAGGAACCCTTGCAAATTGGCTCAATAATTTTTTAGGTTTAGGCAACCACCTACCCCCTAAACTACCCTATCAATCTCTTGATTCATCCATTTCCTTATCACTCTTCAGTGAGTCCTACGCCATCCAAAAGACATCCTCTGTCATTGACTCCACAAACTGCCCCTGACTTACCAAACCACCAGATTGTGGCTCTTTTCCTTTTGTTAAACTCAGATCAGACATGAGCATTATTACCACCAAGGGAAGAAGAGCTCCTAAATCCCTAGTTAATACCATATTCACAGGCACAACAACTAAGAATAAAAAAATTAATCTACATCTAAAGCTTAATGGGGTGGGCCTGGGTCTGTAATGTCCATCAAATGATCTACATTTGAATCACCCCACTGTGATCCACATAGAACAAATAGAGAAGTTTGAACCCTAACTTAAGGTGTTCCCATGGATACTTTAGATTATAGGCTTCACATCTACCCTTATGCTTCAATGTGTCATAGGGTCTTCACCATGAATTGAACTTGAGACCTAGGCGATCAAAATTGTATATCCTATCTACTCAAACTAACCCTTAGGGCTTAAATTTTAATTTATAAATGAAGCATAATGGGGGTGGGCCTAGGTCTATAATTTTCAATGAATGATCTGTAGTTGAATTACCTCACTGTGATCCACGTGGAACACATGGAGAAGTTTGACCCTTACCTCAAAGTGTTCCTATGGCTACTTCAAAATGTAGGTGGGTGCGTCTACCCCTAAGCCTTGATGCATCATAAGGTACTAAATAAGGATTAATTTGAGACCTAGGTGACCAAAGTTATTAATACTATCCACTAAAGTTAACCATTGGGGCTTAAAATTTAATCTACATCTGAAACTTAATGGGGGTAGGATTCAGTTCAAAATGTCTATTGAATGATCTACAACTAAATCATCCCACTATGAACCGTGTGAAACACATGGAGAATTTTGACCCCTACTTTAAGGTGTCCCCATGGCTACTTCAGAATATAGGTGATGTGTGTCTTCCCCTAAGCCTTAACGCATCATAGGTTACTTAGTAGGAATTAAACTTGAGACTTAGGTGATCGAAGTCATTGATCTTATCCACTTGAGTTAACCCTTGGGGTTTAAAATTTAATCTACATCTGAAACTTAATGGAAGTGGGCCTAGGTATGTAATGTTCATTGAATGATCTGTAGTCGAATCACCCCGCTGTGATTCACTTGGAACACATGGAGAAGTTTGACCCCTACCTCAAGGTGTCCCCATGGCTACTTCTAAATTTAGGTGACCATCTACCCCTAATCCTCAACACATCATAGGGTACTTAACAAGAATTGAACTCGAGATCTAGATGACTAAAATCATTGTTAATATCCACTTGAGCTAACCCTTGGGGCTAACAAAGGTTTTTTTTTTTTAAATTTAAATCAATTAAATATGTTATTTATGATTATAATGAGAGTAATGTTATACATATATTTCATAAATGTGTTATTTTTAACATAATAACAATTATGCATTAAAATTTGCCTTGTTTCTCTCAAACACTAATTTTGCATTTGCATTCAACATCATGTCCCTTTTTAATGAAAATTTAACCATGTTTGTGAAGTCAACAAATAAAAATATTGTTATGTGCATTTTAAAGCGATGGAAAGCTATGGGATAGTTTACTCATAACTATTTGTGAAAAAATGTTAAATTTAATAATGGGAATGATAAACTAGACAAAAGTGTGCTCAAGGAATTAAATAATATTTAAAGGTGTTAGAGATCCCTTTTAATATCTACATGACCTCTATATTGCCCTATTTTGTCCATGTTTCCCACAACTTCCCTAAGTAATAAAAAATTATTCATTCTTAGTGAAATTTGTAATGTTGATGATTACGATGATGATGGTGAGTTTTAATATCTTTTAAAATAAATTAATATAAAAAATGTAATTTTTTTTATAATTATTTTAAAAAAATGATTTCTAATTGTTTTTATTAATTTTAATTTTCATAATCTTTAAAATCTTTCTAACTAAAATGTCATAATAATTTTTGTGGTTCATTATTATAAAGTATTATTTTTTAGTATTTTTTTAAATGATTCCAACCATCATAATTATTTAAGACTCTTCTCAATTAAAGTAGCTTTACAAATAATAATATTTTTCTAATCGAAGCATCATCACAATCTTTAAAACCTTCTTAATTGAAATGACTTCATGATATTTGAACTCTTCCCAAAAAAAGTGTCTAAGAAAAAAATGATAATTTAAAAAAAATCAAAATAATAACTAAAAAATTAATAATAGAAATAAAAGTGCTAACAAGATGGTAAACAAGGGTCACACGTGGCTTCCTCAGTTATTGGTAAGGTGATGTGGACTTCCCCAATTATGTCATGCATATCATTCATTACAATAAAGCCCACTCTAATGTGTGATTTAATGATTATCATCATCAATAAATCTAAGTTGCATGAGAATAGTAGCATTGTCATGTATATCGAAATCATGATCCTTTCACACCTTAAGGCTATACACAAGTAGAAAGACTTGTTTTTAATAGTTATCATTATAAGGAGAAGGCCAATCAAGGGATTTTTAGATTTGATAGCTACTTGTTATGTTCGTAAAAATCATAAAGAAGACGAAAAGCTTAACATGGGTGGTGATCATGACAGGGTTGAACCAATTTCTTGCACAAAGGTCAAATAAGATCCCTATGTGTGGAAAAAAATGGTGAAGGGAGGTCTTTCAAATTTCATGGAAAGGACAGTTGGTCATGATGCATTAATTTATTAAAACTTCACTAGAGGATAGACGGAGTGAGAAGTTAGAATGTGTGGTCTAAAAATCACCATTTCTAAGAAAATAATTGGAGAAG
This sequence comes from Torreya grandis, assembly GCA_037957365.1. Taxonomy (NCBI): domain Eukaryota; kingdom Viridiplantae; phylum Streptophyta; class Pinopsida; order Cupressales; family Taxaceae; genus Torreya; species Torreya grandis. The sequence continues at coordinate 441,069 of JARHVA010006273.1, forward strand.
TCACAAGGACTTATTATGTTAATTATGAAAAGGGGGCAACCACTCTAGAGTAAAGTAGTCTCTGAGGCTATCCATATCCATTATGACCAAGAGGATTTTGATAGGGTCAGCAAGGATTTTTTGGAACCTAAAGAGGGGAAGACAAAGGGGTTAGGTGAAGAAAATGCTTTGAGAGATATCCATCTCAGAGACAGTCAAAAGGGTATCCTTGTGTATGTTAACCTTATTTCTAGCATGGGTGTTTTTTCTTTTAATTTTAATTTGATTGAAGAAATAGAACAATCCCTGTAAAAACTTTAGATGAAGGTGGCTATTCAGAAACTATTGAGCTCTGAAATCTTTGACAAATTTGACAAGCTAAAGGTGTTACTTTCACCAGGGGATTTTTCCATGGGGAAGGGAGACAACCAGAAAGATATAGAAAATGTGGGCCAGTACCTACATGTTAAGAAGAATAGTCAAAGTAGAAGAAGAGAAGAGGAAAGGAGAAATACAAGCTAGGGAAAGGCATAAAATAAAACTGTGGGGATTAAGAGGAAGAAGTAAACCACAAAACCTCTGTAGGGCATCGGTAATCGAACTAGAGGCAAGGAGAAGCATAACAAAAATACTAGGACTAGTAAGCTAGTGTTTTACTTGGACTCGGAGGAAATAGATCAATAACTCCCTAGTTTTTGGTTTTTTGTTGTCTTTTTTGTAGGTTTTTGGCATTATTTTGATCATGGTTCATGGTCATTCCTATTTTTTTGGGTCTAAGTACTCTATTTGGGTCTTTTGTCTTGTTGATTGTATTTGTTTATCTTTTAGGCTTTGATATGTATTGGGCATGGGACTTTTAACTTGTATGCTTAATAATAATAATAATAATAATAATAATAATAATAATAATAATAATAATAATAATAATAATAATAATAATAATAATAATAATAATAATAATAACTAATTAAACATAATCTAAAAATAAGACTAAATTATGATAGAGTATTTTTTAACACCTAATTTTTTGAAAGAGAATGGATTGATAAAATAAATGTTTACTTGTGTAGACAATTATTTCAATATGAATTTAGATTCAAATAAATCACAATGCTTAGTTTGATTTACAGTGATTTAGGAATTCATAAACTAATGTATATTTGCAAATATCAATATAAGCATGTCATTGTATAATGGGAATGCTAGATGAAAACGATCTTCATTTTAATTTTATCCAAATAATTACATATAATTTACAAATTGTTTTTTTCAATATGTATTTGGGAGTGCCCATCTATTAGTTTCACTATATAATTCAAGGTAATTAATTTTTTTTTATAATCACAAAATTTTTTATGACCCTAACAATCCTATATCCATGGGTACATACTGAATATTCAATTTAAGATTGATGATATCTTTATAATAACATAATTTTATTTTTTCTTTCATATTTTCATCATTTCAAAGGTTTTCAAATACTTATTTTTTAATTTTAAGTATTGAATGAGATGATTATTTTATTATTGATGTCCCAAAAGATTTAATCATTTATCAAAATCTTTTCCCAACCTTTTTTTTGGGACAAATATGCATTAATTATGATTATAGGGTAGTGATGGGAAGTCTCACTTAAGAAAATATTTTCTAAGTTGTGTTTGTATAACACATATAAGTTTAAGGCTTCAATCTCAATGGGTAACATAACTTCTTATTGTTTTTAATTTTGTAGTTATAGATAATGCATTGTTTTTAGATTTTTTCAATTTTATTCTAAATTTTTGAAATATGTTTTCTATATATACATATATATGAATAGTGTTTTATTTTTATGCTATCAAATTTTAGCATCTTTATAATAGCTCTTCAAATTATATTATGATTTTTATCTCAATATTTTTTTATAATTTTATAGTTTTAACTTAATTTATGATTAAGATTAATTTCTAAGTATATATAATTATGAAAAATCACAAGTGGCTAATTATTGAAAACAATTGTAGTGTATATAATTTAGAAAACTGCATTGGAATTTTTGAAACCCAACTATATTCAATTGTTTTCCTACATATTTGATCATGAATAATTAATTGTAGTATAGTTTAAATATTTGGATTTGATGATCATAATTTTGGTTTTATCAATATTTATAAATAACTTGAACATGTTTACAAAATTATTAAAGGACACTTAATTTCTTTTAATAGGTCATCAAAATGTTTAGAAAGAAGAAAATTCCATCTCAATAAAGAATAATAATAATATCGTAGGTGTGAAGGTTAGGACCTATACACCCATCCCATTCCAAATTGTTTTTAATGATTTATGTAAGTCCCCAAAAAAAGTTGCAACAAAGCATGGCCTTGATTTAGTCTAATATTATAATTAATTTCTTCAAACAAACTTTGTCTAATTTAAGTTTTATGATTACTTTTTTGTAAAGTATGTATACTTTCATAATTTTTTTAATTTCGTAGGTGAAGTAATAGGTTTGAAAGGTCCTGTAGCATTGTACAATAGAGAAAAAGATAAAAAATAATAATGCTCAAATGGGGCACCTCTACCAGCAGTAAAAAATGGGTGGCTAACACTATTGCCAATAAACAAAACAAGAAACATAAGTACTTCCCAAGAAAATTTCATAAAACTTCTACCAAACTAATCAGGGGGTTTAAACCCATTACCATTAGACTTCTACATTTTTGTGTAGGGTCCTCGAATCAAAGAGACATACAGGATGGTTGAGATATAGGTTTTTTGCATTTTTTCCCTTTATGAACTTTAGTCTACCCTTCTAAGTTGTTTCCAGTTGATTGGGTTGGAGAGGAGATCACAATTAACATATGGGCCCGGGATTTTTTCTTCCACTGTTGTTCCTTTGAAAAATTCATCCCTGGGTAAAATAAGGTTAGACATCTCCCCCTGAGAGAAAGTTGGAGTGACAAAAACAAAAGCCTGGGGATGGCCTTCCTTGGAGAGATTATATCTTTTAGCAGTTCATCTTCAAAGTAAGGAAGACTTTCCAGGTCTTTGCATGTAATAGGGGTGGCAGTGTCTTTCGAAGAAGAGTCAAAGTCATCACCTTCAGAAGAAGCCCATTCTTCATTTGCAGCCAAAATCGTAAGGTTTTTGGGAATGAAGTCTTTCCATCAAGAAGACTCTTTCTTTTTTTTAAGGAGACTATAGTTTTTTTGAAGTGTTCCATGCAAAATTAGCTAAGGGAGATTCTTAGAGGTATCTATGTTCACCAAAATCCTAGCAAAGGTAGTGAGGGAGAAGAAGTAGGTGTCTGGGTGCATTTGCATAAATTCACCCAAAGTTATACCTATGGCCTTTAGGCTAGATTCAGTCTAGAAATGCATAGGGAGGTAGGGAAGACAAACCTAAAAGGGTTTTACATGCAGAGGTTTAGTGAGGGGATTGAAGTTAGGGTACCAATTTTTGAGAACCAAGGGGTGGTGATTCAGGATCTATGAATGGTTTAGAATCATGTCCTTATCCTCAAGATTATGAAAAACAATAATAAAAAAAACTTTTGGTGGAAGGGTAAATTTCAAGACTACCTGAGAGGAGAGGTTGTCAATGCTTTGAGATCTAGGTGTCAAGATCCTATAGTTTTAGCTAGTGTTTGATGAATCTATAGATGAGACCATTTATTGAAAAGTATTCCTCTAATTTGAGCACCTACTTGGTTTCTTCCTCATCAAAAATTGCCACTAGATCTGAAGATGAAAGGGTGAGGGGTTTTGGCTCTATTGTAGAGTTAGTCCCATGGGAGATAACATTCATAAAAGAGTTTGGAAATGTGTTGGGTTGGGAAGCACCCTTAGGGTTAGAATCAAAGCCATTCTTTTGTCTAGGTCACTGCCCATTTTCATGGCCCGATAAGGGATGGGAGGTAGGAGGAGAGGAGGAGGGGGCATCTAGGTGGGGTTTAGGCTCCAACAAGCATGGCAAGAGTGAATCATTATCAAATAAGTTTAGAAGTAATTCCTAATTCTATGATACATCTTAAAATATTTTTCTGAAGAACATATTAAAATATTTTCTAAAATATAAAAAATAATTAAAAAAATATCTTTAATATGACCATAACTTTCATTAATAATTTTAAAAGTGAGAATGTGCTCAACTATTAAATATTTACTTTTAAAATTAACTTAACCTTTAAATTTAAATTTATTTTCATTTAATTAAATATTTATTTTATTTTATTTTTAATTTTTAAAAAATATTTTGAAAATTAAAAAGAAAATCACAATAATTTTATAATTAAAAGGGTTGTTTTTGTCAAAACTTTATAAATAAATATATTATTATTTTTTATTCATTACTTAAAGAATCATTCTCCAAACATAATATTAAAAATAATTTGAATATTTTAAAGATAAAGAGTCTAACTTTAAGAATTAAGGTCATTTTATTTTAATAGACATTTCTTTAATTTTAATTTTAGTTATACCATCTCCATGATATTTGCTAGAAAGCTATAATAAATATGAAAGTAGAATTTTTAAAAAGTTGTTTGAAATAAAATCTATTATTAATTTTTGATCTTCAACTTAGCTTTCAATTAAATATAATTTAATTAATTCAAAATAAGAAAACTTCCAATTTTCTTTAACAATTGTTGTCCACCATTTAATATTTATAAGAATTAGAAATCTAATTATCTATTTTATGTCAATTTTTTTTAATATAAAAATTATGTTAGTATAAAAATTAATGTAAAATCATATCAATCAAGCATTTCACTTGATAGTATATTTATTGCACCATTAATTCTTAAGTTTCTTGCACTTATATATTTTCAAATATGTTTTACACCTTAACTTTATGGGTTCATCATACTCATTTCCTTGTACACAAATAAATCAATAATTTTTTATTTTATTAATGAAACAAAAGTATGGAGCAAAACTGTCCCTAAATAAACTAATACTCATTTCCATGCACATTTCCATATATAGACTAATTTTAAATGTATCAAACATTAATTTGTTTTTTAATGGAAAAAAATTACAATTTTGTAGATGAGATATTCAACATTTGTAATGTGTATAATGTTATCAGTCTTAACATTGCTTGTGTGGTATTTATTTGAAGTGATTTATCCATCGTCACCTTTTTATTTTTTTCTTTCTATTGATAAATAAGAATTAATTTTTAAGGGGTGGGATCAATATGAAGTGTATTATTAGTTTGATATATTTTTTTAATAGTTATGAAAGTGTGTTTTTCTTAATTATTTATTTTTTATTTTGTGGAAAATATATTACATTCAAGTGAAATTTGAGGAAGGAAAAGTATCTCTTCTACTATAATTATCCAAGGATTGCACCTACCCTATTTCCTTTATTAATAATATTGAGTACACTTAACAATAAGAAAAATAGTTACTAAGTCATAGATGTAGCGGTGAAGAATACCAACAAAACTAATAACTTGAGGCTCATGCTAAAATCGTAGTCAAAAGGAAAAAACAGATAAATTTCCTCACAAGACCAAAACTAGAAGCAAGCTCCATCACCACAAAAAAAAATGGAAAGAAAGTGTTAGAGTAAGTTATTTACCTTAACTCATATTCACCTAAGTACTTTATTATTTCCTTTCATTTATTTATTCCCACCCACTTATATGTTGATATTTCATTTATCTTATTTTAGATATTATGAAGATATTTTTTAGTTATTTCTATCATATAGGGATAGTTATTTCTCAGTTAGGATTGATCACTTAGCTTGATCTTCTTTGCTTATATATGCAAGACATATTCATTGTATTGAACAAGTTTTGGAGATATAATATATGGTATTGTTGCTCTTTATTTTGCATATATATCTGTAAGTATATGCTATCAAATTACATTCAAAATATTATTTTTATGAATGTGATGTTCTATTAACACCATAGATCTTTGTGGATTGAAATAATCTGATTATCATTCTTTTCATGGTACCAGAGCTTAAGGTGTTGTAGACATTTATTTATAAATTCATTGTAAGAAACATTATTTTTGATATATTCAATTATATTTTGTTTGTTGTGATGGATGGGAGGAACATTCTGCATATTTTCTTACAAATTTTGGCTTACAACATTTATAGTGACAGTTTGGAAGGAAAGAAGAAGAGCTTATTTTTTTGCAGACTTGTGTTTGATTTTGTGTTGTGTATAATGTGGGTATGTTTTCAACCACATTTTATTTTTTTTGTTCATCCTTAGTCATAGTTATACATTTTTTGTACATTTTAGCTGTGTTTATTTTGCATATTTGTGCATATAACAATGATGATGTTCAAACGGGTGTCCAATTCAAGACATCAGATAGAATCAAGGTGACATGTGAGAGTGTCAATTTCATACCAACAAGCAACATCACTATTCATTTTGAATTTTGATCTTTTTGGTTGATGATGTAATACCCACACAAATCCCAAGGTGGAGCTTTCATCCTCATCCTTAGCCCCTTAGTCATATGGTATGGTTATGTGGAGGGGAATTAATTTTTGATTTCTACTAGAGTGGGGGATTAAATTCTAGCTCTTTGAATTTATTTTTGTGATCTCTCCAAGGATTTTTTTAAGGAATTTTAATTTTTTTTGGTACAAATTTATTTTTTGACTCATTTATGATGGGAAATTTTGTAGAAAATGTCTTTTGATTGATAACTTAAAATTGAGTGTTATATTTCAAAAGTGTATAGTTTTTTTACACCCAATCTATTGGTGTCATTTATTTTGTAAAACACACTAAAATATAAAGTGTCAAATTCTGGGGGAGCTCAATAAAAAATATTTTGGAAGGTTATCTCGGTGCTTATTTGTGCACCCCTTTGCATTTTTTTGCTCTTTGGTGATTTGTTAGAATGGATTCTTCTACATTAGATTAGTGTGAACCATTAACAACACATAATTACCATACATGGAGACCAAGAATGAAAATAATCATTAATGTTAAAGATTATGGGCCTTAATGATTGCGGCACAACTAGTGTTCACTAGAGAATATGAATTTTTTAGCTTCAATATAAATTTAATGAGTGTATGGGTTTGATAGGAACTTATATAAGTGATAGTCTTTTGTTTCATTTGGAAGGTTTTGAATTTCCTTTCAAAATATATAAAAATTAAAGGGTTTATTTGGTAAGGTGGATCTAATGAGAGCAATGCAACTTGAAGTAGAGATCACTTCTCTCAATCTTGTAAAATTTTCATCTATTGTAGAATATATTACTAAATTTGAGAAATTAAGATTTTTAATATATCAACACTAGTATCTCCTTGAAAGAAAATTAAAAAAAACCAAATTTATGAAAACACTTAATAAATATTTTCATAATAATCTCACTCTAAGTTTTAAATTCCCCACTCATAAAATTAAATTTAGATGAAAATATCAAACTAACTTGGATGTAAATGTCAAGCTAGCTAATGGTGAGACTTCCTACATAACATAATAGAGATGGAGCATATTCCTTGTTGAACAAGGGGAACGAAGTGCCAAGTCCCTGTGGGAAAGTTTGTAGAGTGCTTGTTATTTGTGGATCTGGTTTCGAAGGCCATGCACAAGCTCTAATAGCTTAAAAGGCTAAACCATGAAAGCTAAACCATGAAGATCATTTTCATGTAGAAATCAAGAAAGGTCAAAAATAAATATTTGATAAATAGATGTAAGCCATAAAATAATGGACATGTAAAATTTTCAGACTACACAATAGGCCTCTTGCTAAAACTTTCATGAAAATAGATTTGTTTAAAATATTACTAACAATAATACATAAAAACTAGCAAGGTTTACAATGAATTCATTACTTCATCATCATAAAATGAAAGAATGCTTCACACAAGCTCTTGAAACTTGGAGACAATATGATATTTCAAGTTGATTATTTTCTACAAGCAACAACAATGGAAGGTGTTGAGAACAATCTTTAGATTGATCACACTTTTAATGTAAGTACATTGATAGAAAAATTAAACTTTTAGATCAAGCAAGTTGAAGATCAGGGGTATCTTGACCTTGAAATCCTCCTATCTAAACAAATTTTGGGTTTGCATAAGGGAATGACAGAAATTAGTGTCACAAGGCAATGTTTTCTTGGTAGGTTGCCCTAGCATGTGGCAAGCATGGTCTGCATATTCATCATTTAACATCTGTAACACATTAGGAAACTCATTGTACAGTGCCAATATTGAATGTTTCCAACCAATTTAGTTCTTTCCAAGATCATCAATTGCGTCTTATAGTAGTAGAAGGCAAAGAATAAGAGGCTTATGCTACAATTTTTGGTGGAATAAAACCCTATAAGTTGTTGTCATGAAGATACCTATGCCCATTTTAAAAACATCTACATTGTCAGTGTCATTTACATTCATTCATAAAATTTCAATAACCACTCTATTAACAAAAGGAAGTAACTTACTAGCTTGCAAATTAGTATTTTGGATAAATATCAGATTTTTTTGAGTCTACCCAAATTATTCCATACATTTCATATAATTTCCCAAAACCTATGAAATGATTTCAAAAATTCCATCTAAATCATTCCATACATTTCATATGATTTTGAAACTTTATGAAATGTATGAAATGATTTGGATAAAATTTAAAAAATCTATTTTTTTTCATAGACCTAAGCTAGTTAGCAGCATCCATACCAAAAGTTTAATGTAAATATATAAATAAATTTTAATAATTTCAGAAAATAACTAAAATATATTATGCCCCCTAAGTGAAGATAGGATACATGCCTATACACAGACATGTACAAAAGTCAAAACATAATAGAGGGGAAAAAACCAACATCTAAACTTATTGACAATGAATGATCTTCAATAGAAATAAAAATAAGTGGTGACCAATGGGGTGGGTACATACATAGCAATAACTATTTTATTTTCATGACTACATATGATTCCATTCTTCCCACATGGGTTTGTCTCAGATGTTTTCTAGTTATTTAGTAACATTTTTGTGTCATTTAGTATTACTCTGAACTTCAGCAATGTTGTGCCTACAACATTGTAAATGAAGAAAATGTAAAAATGAACCAAGATATTGTAACCAACTATCTAATGCTAGTGTATCTTGGACCATGCTAATATTTCCACCACTACTTCCATAGACCGAATTTGAAATGATGACAAAATGATTATCTATACCCAAGTAAAATTTAGAAGTAGCAGTGCTATCTTCAAACATCCATGTAGTTGGATTATATTAATACTTTATCTTGGGTACTACTAGAACTGACTGTAAAAAATTGGTGATAGTGAAGAGGGGATAAACCATTAATTTAAATGTAATTTATAAAAGTTATGACTTTCTATAGTTTACAATTCATATAATATTATTTACTACTCTACAATCCATACAACATGATTGATCTGGATAGCCTATCAATTCAACTTCATCCTCTGCATTCTTAACTATTCTACCTCCTTAAACAACAAACTAACCTCAAAGTATTTAATTATATTAGGGGAGTTATGACCTAAGATTCATACATATATTATTTTACCTCCTCTTTTCATTTATAGAAGTTGCAATAGAAATAAATTAGACACCCATAACTTTAATATAAATGTCAATAAAAACACCAATGAATGTAAATATTCATTGCTTTACCTCTAATGATTCAAATATATTAATTCTAAGTTTGTGGATGGCATAGACAACATTTATTTTTGTATTTACAATATTAAGCACAACTCACATAACAATAACAGTTGCTATGGCATCTAGTCCTTGAGTTGGTTCATCTGTGAAAACAATAGATGGATTTGCAACAACCTCAACAATAATTGTTAAGCATTTTATTTGTTCAGTTGACAAACCAATTACATCAGGTATTCCAACAAATGCATCTCTTAAGTTGTTCAACTCCACCAATTACATGATTTATTCAACAAAGGTATGCAATTTGATAACTAGCCATGTCAGTGAAATTCATTGAACCTTTCCAGAATGAGACACAAAAGGATTCAATTAAAGAAAAGAAAATATATTTTGGATGTACCATTTTAGTGGACATATAGTTTTGGTATTTTTATCAACCTCCTCTGGAAGAGGAATAAAGGTAGAGAATATTAAGGATTCTCTCATAATTAACTGTGGTGAATGTAAATCATTATGCGCATAATAACTCGAAAACCAAGTAAAGTTTTCTTAATTATTAGGAAATCAAGAGATTAGGATGTCCCCTTTAATATTCAAATTGGTCTTCCTTCCATCCAATACATCCATAAATTTTTTTCCCAGGTCTACTAATTCCCACCAAACATAGAATAATCCCATATCTAAACACCAAATCATATCTTCAATTGTTGGAGTCATTTATTAGTTAAACCTTGTTGTATAATTTCCTACAGAAATTTCAAGTTACACACTTTGAATTGGCATGAAAGACAAGATCATTAAACCTTAGTTAATCAACAACAAATCTTGGGAAGAGGGTTAGGGTTTTGAAGAAACAAAAGCCACCAGATTGCCGTAAATTTTTTCCCTAACTAAAGATGCAAAAATGAACTCAAGTATGAGAGAAAAACATTCCTAAAAATCCTAAATATCCTTGGGAATCTAGGAACAACAAATAATATTAGGTGAAGTTTGTTAGTGTCAATCTCGGTGCATTGCATACTAGGCTAAAGAGAAAGCATTATGATTTCACCAAAAGGGAAAAAAATTCAACTACTACATTCACTAATCTAAGATTAATGGTGTGCATCTAGGTGCAAAAAATATAAGACATGGGACAACATTACCAATTTCATAGGCAAGAAAAGCTAATTGAAAGAAAATAATAAGCTACTCATCTCAGCTCGACAGTTTGATTTACTATGAGTTCAAAAATTGTCTAGAGAGAAAAATTAGTTCCAAGAAACCTAAAAAGATTTTCCATAAAAAAATTGATCCTAAAATGAAAATAATGAGTTTTACTAAAATTATGTAATGAAAATTACAACATTAAATGATGGGAGGAAAACAAGATGGAGAAGCAAACCTACAGAATTCCCCTCCACCCACATGGGTTTGTATCAAATGCTTTCCAATTACTTAGCAACATCTTGGTGTCATTTAGTTTTGCTCTGAACTTCAACAATGTTATGCCTGCAACATTGCAAATGAAGAAAAAATTATAGAAACTGTAATAGAAACAAGGAAGAAGCTTGATTTGTTAACTTGCCATTTGGTGTTAGACCATTAATGTGTCCACCCAATATGAGAAGCACAATAACAACCAACCAAAGCATTCTTTACTTGATAAAGGGAAAGCACCTGCCTCTGGTATTTTCAACCCTTATATACTAAATTGAATATTAATACTGTTTCCCACTTTTTTTTAAATAGATAGGAAGGAAAATGGAGCTCACCAAGTCATGGTTTACCTGTAAAACATTGAAAGGGTGAGAGATGTTGAGAAGTATCCCTGGTAGCCAAGCTAAGAGCTTGTTGACCATGACCAGGTATGTGGAATGGATTGATGTGGAATGCATTACCAACTCATCACAAGTATGGAATGGCATCACTGGCTCGACTTGGATTTAAACCTGGACTAGATGGTATATCTATCTATTTTTGAGAATGTAAAGAGAAACCCCACCCACAGCTGCAACCATAACCATGTCAACAATTTTTTATGCTTGTATATGTTGCCTACTTCCAAAACTCTTTAATGAAAGTATCAAAGTATTAGCAACAATTGGCAGATGGCTGGCATGAAGGGCATTGATTGCAAAATTGGTGGGCCCTCCATAACATATAAAAATTACTACTAAATAGCGTACAACAAAATCAATATTATATTATAATCCTTAAAAATGTTAAATCTTAACTTTGCAAAAGCTTAAAACAACAAATAACAAAGAGATGTACACCAAAAATGAAATTAGTTGATAAACTAAAACAAAAAGTAGTAATAACAAATTAAAAAAAAACCATGCCAATAGTCTCCCTCCAAGACTAATAACTCTACAGCTTGAACTCTAAAAACTCAAGATTTAAAGTATGATAAAAATAGACCACAAAATCATTTACTTTTAAAGGAAAGGCCACTTTTGAATTGATTTCTTACACACATACTTCACAAATTCTCTTAGAAACAAAACTATCCATTATTTTGACTGAGTGAAACCTAAGCCATTTTCAAACCTATGTTCCATAGGGAGCTCCATATTTTGTTGGGATAGAGATGTTGATCCCTTTTTAATGAAAATGTAACCATGTTTTTGAAGTCACTAAACAAAATATTGTGATGTGCATTTTAAAGCGATGGAAAGCTATGGGATAGTTCACTCATAACTATTCATGTAAAAATATTAAACTTATGAAGGGAATGATAAACTAGATAAAAGCGTGCTCAGGGAATTAAATAATATTCAATATTTTAGAGATCCTTTTTAATATATATATGATTCTTATATTGTCTTATTTTTGTGATCTAGGAATTTGACTCAAGAGAGGATGGTTAGTATTGTGTTAGTTTTAAAATGAAAACAAAATGAAATAAACACACTAATAACATAACATCTCTAGGCCTAGAAACTAGGGAGAGCTTAGTTAATAAAATAAAATGATAAACACAACTAAAATGCAAAATAAAATTCTTTTACCTTCCTTGGATGCTCCAAAATGGTTGTTGTGGTGGCTTGCTCGGCTTGTGCTCATGATGTCCTTGGCAATGGAAGCTTGACAACCTTCATCTCTCCTTGACACCTTTGGCTTATGTCTTGGATTGGCATGGAATCAATTTAACATTATAAAACTAGTTTCTAGAAGCTTTTGGAACCAATCCTGCATTATAATTTTGCACAAATTAAGCTTAGAAATGATGTTGTGAGGCCTCCTATTTATAGATTTTTGGATTTGGCTAGAATCAACCTAAACCGTCCATCTCAAGATTGAGATGTGTGGTTGAGGATTAATTCAATTTTTGGAATTAATTTTGTAATTATCCTCATCATGGCATTGGAAGAAGGGGAAATTAAGAGGCATGGAGGGTATCATGGAAGGCATTAATGAGGCATGAGAGGCATGAATCCTGATATTTGTGGCATGTATGGCCTAGGAATGTCTTCCCAAGAAATGAGGTCACTTGATGATGTAGATATTCAATATTCATATCTAAAATTAAGTATGCAACAAGTTTCCATGGAATTATTAATTAGGCCTTAATTTGGGTTAATTATCTCTTAAGCATGTTTAAGCACATTGTACACAAATTACCCAAATTGGTCAAAATGCCTTGTTATTGGTCCTAAATTTGACTAAATTTGAATTGGAAGTCCACATTAAATGTGTATTTACATTTATAATGTTTCCAACAACAAATAACAAAGCCATAAGTCTTGTGCAAAAGATTTGATAGAAAAGAGCAGTCCAGAGTATGCATGTGCAAATTTGGTATTTTGACTCAGAATGAACTAATTAAAGTTAGCTAACCCATAATTTACATTACCCCATTTAGGAATACCCTAGACAAAATCGGCACTTGAATATATCAATTTAACATCATTTTGCATGTTTTAGTATTTTTAGGCCAAATTGTGCATTTTGGGTAGAAATTGGTTTAAAGCTTGATTGGAGGTTATCAGTGGCCAATTTTATATGTCTACAGTTTGCCCCTATTTAGGAAGGAATTAAAAACTATAAACACATTAACGTCTTCTCAAATAATGAAAAGGTCCTGTATGCCTACAACTATAATGATGATAAACTAACTGTATAATGCCCCCTTGAGGGAACGGTTGGCACAAGTAGGTCAACAAACTATCCCTCAGAAAGAAATAGGAAAAATGAGGGGACCAACGAAAGGAAAGATGATGGGGTGAAAACATAATGATATTTAAAAAGTAGTCAAAATCATTGAGAATACAAGTGGGATAGTGTAAAATGGTTTCCCCAAAGGCGATTATAAGCATTGTACCCTGATAGTGGCAATGTGGTATGATAACACAATGATTTGCTCAAAAATGGTTATAATCATTGAGAAGATGGAGCTTCCCCAGTTAAGATAGACAAATAAGATATCATCATGCCTCTATATAGGCATAAAAAGTAAAGTCGTGACAATATAATGATTTGCCTAAAGGTAGTTATAATCATTGAGAAATGTAGGTGGGACAGTGTGTAATGATTTACCCATAGGTGGTTATAAGCATTGGACCCCCATTATGGAAAGCATGATAAACTTGGTTGAGGATGATGATAACTTAACATGTAGGGTAATGATGAATTGAAACAATCTACTACTAAAGAAATGCTCATTCAAACTAATAAAGGTTGAATTTCTTTTGTGGTTAATTATTTTGTTTGGGATATGATTGGGATTGAATCAGGATGTCGATGCCGAAGTCATGCCGCCATTGTTAAATAGACTTCTTGAAGCTGAGGTTTGTTTTAGCATGTGATGGTAGGCTTCATGATATAACACCATAAAGACTTGGCCAAAATATGCATAAGGACTGACTCCTATATAATCCAATACTTAATAATAAATAATGCACTAATGATAAAAATCCATGATGAAAATGTAAACATATGAATATGGATGTATTCAAGTGTAAGTGTAGACAAGGAATTACCTAATGAACACACATAAATTGAATCAAGGCAACAGTGATGAAAGCAAACAAATAAGTAGACAAACAAACAAAATAAGCAGAAAAAACAAACAAACAATGCAATAAAAATCTTATGAACATTGCCCCTAGAAAATATGTGACAACTTAACAACTAACTAAATGGGGGAATATAAGAAAAGGAAGGGGGTGGTCGAGTTGTCTATATATGCACTAGGCAAGTCGACACTGCCTACATAATTCCATGGATGCAATATCCAATAAAAAACTTTAGGTCAAATGTGGTTCTCCGAGAGAAAGGGAAGAATGTTATAACTGATGAAAACAAACAAAATGGATGTGATATAAGAATACAAATGGTCTTGTAAAATGGCAAGTGCATGAGAGAAAAGTCCAAATAGGATGGGGAAACTAAATGAAAAGTGATTTCTTTGTAACTTAGTAAGGTTTCTCAGGATCCTTAAGACAAAGAAGCAGTCAATGTTTTTATTCTTTTCTAACAATTTTTTGAAATGTTTTTGGAAGTGTTTTACAGTATCTCAACTCAATCAAGAATGATGAGACACTAAATGGTTCAATCTTGCAAAATGATGAGAGCGTTCAAACTTAGGTTGCTCACAAAATAGTGAGAGTGTGGCTTAGGTTTCTAGCAAAATGGTGAGAGTGTGGCTTAGGTTTCTCAAAAAATGATGAGAGCATGGCTTAGATTGCTCACAAAATGATGAGAGCATGGCTTAGGTTGCTCAAAAAATGGCGAGAGTGTGGCTTAGGTTTCTCACAAAATGGTGAGAGCATGGCTTAGGTTACTTGAAAAAAGGCAAGAGCGTGGCTTAAGTTTATCATAAAATGGTGAGAGCATGGCTTAGGTTGTTCACAAAATGGTGAGAGCATCACTTAGGTTTCTCAAAAAATAATGAAAGCATGGCTTAAGTTTCTCACAAAATGGTGAGAGCGTGGCTTAGGTTGCTTATAAAATAGTAAGAGCATTGGGAAAAGGGTGACTAAGCTGACCTCAATAAGTATTGAGCATTGCCTACATAGTACCAAAATAAGACCTCAAGTCACTGTAGTTTTACCCTTATAGTGGAGGAATTTGATTAGTGCAGCAGCCAATTCAAATAAAATAGGCACAATTGATAAAAAGACACAGTATGGCATAGGAAGTGGCAAGTTGGTATGTCAAGGCCTAGTATTACCCCTACTTTGTTCATAAGTAGTTATACTAGGAGACAATGACATAGATCAATGGTACTAATTTGTCCAAAGGTGGTTATAATTAGCAATAGGATCGGTGGTAAGGAAGGACTAACAAATGGATGATGCAACTACTAAAACTTCTGTCACACTATCCCAAAATATGATCTCTATCTGAAGTTCTTGAACCAATTGATGAACTGACTAGATACCTTGGTGTTGAAACTATGTAATGAATGATAAAAACTAAGGCCAAATGGGCTAGGTTTTAGAACATGCTAGGTTGATAGGTTGAAAGTAGAAAATGGATATGGCAAAGAGGATGGATAAGAATGGTATGTGTATAAAGAAGAATAGTGACAAAAAGGCATAATTGAAATGGTCCTTACAAACAATACACCTTATCATTCAAACATAGTACTGCTTGAGATGAATAACATTCATTGGATCTGAAAGTTCATCACCATCTAGTGTGGAAAGATTGTATGCTCCTAATCCATACTCTACAATGATGATGAAAGGCCTATCTAGTTTGGTTTGAATTTATTTTTATGTTTCTTCTCGGTCATGGTATTCTTTTTGTTTTCTTTGAGAACAAGATCACCAAGTTCAAATGTTATATACTTCACATGCTATTTATAGTGACCTTTGAGTTGATTTTCATTTACTTGAAGATTGTTGAGTGCAACCATACATTTCTCATCTAGGAGGTCCAGCTCTTGTAGGAGAGCTACTTGATAGTCATGATCATCTAGTACATGCTTAGAAGAGATGAGTAGTGAAGGAAATTTGACCTCAATGGGAAGGATGGATTTAGTACCATAAATAAGTGAGTGTAGAGTGGATCCTGTGGGGCTATGATGATTGGTACGGTATGCCCAAAGGGCAGGGAATATCTAGAGGTGCCAATCATGACCGACATAATTGACAATCTTTTTAAGAATGTTGACAATGGTTTTGTTGGGTGCCTTAACTTGGACATTACCTTGAGGGTAGTAAGCTGTAGAAAAGTGTTGTGTGATTTTGTATTCAGTACATTATTGGTCTACATCTTTGTTCTTGAATGATCCTCCATTATGAGATATAATGTCAGAGGGAATACCGTAATGGCAGATGAGGTGGTTGAAGATGAATTTGGAAATTTTCTTTCTAGTCACATGAGGGGTATAACTCCAACCCACTTAGTGAAATATTTAATGGTAGTAAGGATATGTTTTGGCCATCAGATGAAGTGGGATTAATCTTCCCAGTGAGGTCAAGTTCTCATGTAGGAAATGGCTATGGTGTCAATATTGATTTTAGAGTTTTTGCTAGGGCATGAATCAAATTAGCATGCCGTTGAAATTTATCACATTTATTTACATATACAGTGGCATTCATGTCCATTGTGGGCCAATAATAACCAGCACACAAAATATTTTTGGATAAGATTACCCTACTAGAATGGGTTCCACATACTCCTTCATGAGCTTCTCTTAATGCTAATGTAGACTCTACCAAAGTTAAACAATGAAGCAGAGTTCCATCAAAACTATGATGATAAAGAGTGGATCTAAGTAAATTATAATGAGTGGAATGATGAATGAAGGCTTTTATTTATTTTCAAGATAGGTTAGGTGGTAGAACTTGGTCATGAAGGTAGTTGTAAAGGTATGAGTACCAAATATAATTAGGACCAATAATATCACAAATCATGATAATGATTGAAGGTTCAAGAGTGGTGCTAAGAAATTCTTGATGAGGAACTGATACTCTTTAGCTTTACCTATTTGTCAAATTAGTGAGCCAATAGTAGCCATGGCATCTGCAATTCTGTTACTAGCTCTTAGTATATGCTCAAAATGAATGTTTACAATTTTCTTGTTAAGAGTGTCAACCATGGCTTTATATAGAACCAGCTTGTCATCTTTGGTTTGAAAATGATCTATGACTTGATTGATGATTAATTGAGAATCACCATAAACTTGAAGATGAGATATATTTCATTGCACTGCTTATCGAAGTCCTGTAATAAGTGCTTCATACTCGACCATGTTTTTTGTATAAGAAAAGTTGATTCTGAATGATTTAGGGATTAGATCCCCCTGTCGTGTAATAAATAATAGGCCTACCCCTAATCCATGCATAGTGAATGAACCATCAAAATACAACTTTCAGGGTTGCTCCTCAAGGGGTGTATCAATAACAGTAATGATGGATTCATCAAGAAATGGAAACTTGAGTGGTTGTGTGTCCATGAGGGGTGCTTCAACAAGTTGATCTGCAAGAACTTATCCCTTGATTGATTTTTGATTGACATAATCCATGTCAAACTCACTAAGAAGCATGATCCATTTAGCCATTCTAATTTGCAAAGCTATTTTAGATAGTGGATGCTTGAGTGGATATGCCTTTGAAATGACCATGGTTTTATTATTCAACATGTAATGATGCAGTTTTTGAACTGCAAAAACCATGGATAGACAAGCTTTTTCAACAAGTGCATAGTTATGTTCATATATAACCAAGGTAAAACCTAGGTAGTAAACAACATGTTCTTTTCATTTGTCATCATGTTGAGCCAAGAGTGCCCCCAGGGCATAATTAGTACCTGATAGGTATAACAAGAATGACTTTCCTAGCGTAAGAGGTAATAAAATAGGTGGATTGACAAGATAATCTTTGAGTTGTTGAAAAGCTATTTGGTAGTGATCATCTCAGTGAAATGTAACTCCTTTGTTTGAAAGGTGCATAAATGGATGGCACTTGTTTGTTAACTAAGAGATGAAGCATCAGATGAATTGGATCTTACCCTACAAACTATGGAGTTACTTCAAATTGGTTAGTGGTGGCATCTTGGCTATAGCATGGACTTTAGCTTGATCGAATTTAATATCTCTTTGAGACATGATGAAACCCAATAATTTTCTTGAAGTTACACCAAACACACATTTCTTTAGATTTAGTCTAACTTTGTACTCTCATAGTCTTTTAAATATCTTACGTAACACTGTTGGATGGTCAGCTCTGGTCTTAGATTTTCCAAATATGTCACGACAAAGTCTTCAATAATATCATGCATCATATCATAAAATATAATAGTCATGGCTCTTTGATATGTAGCTCCCACATTCTTAAGGCCAAATAACATCACTTGATAGTGAAATGTTCCCTATGGAGTGGTGAATTCTATTTTATGTTGATCTTCTGTTGCTATTCTGATCTAATTATATCCTAAAAATCCATCCATGAGTGAAATAATTTAATAACCTATCATGGAGTTGATGATCATGTTAATATTAGGAAATGGAAAATCATCTTTAGGACAAGCTTTGTTAATGTCTTGAAAATTAGTACAAATTCTAATTCCTTCCAACTTTTTGTTAACAGGCACAACATTAAAGATCCATTCAGAGTAGTCAATGGATTGGATACATCTTGCTTCTAATATTTTTTCAACTCTATATTTACTAATACAACAATGTGAGGATGCATTTTACAAAGCTTTTATTTTACTGGTTTGGCAGCATGATTAACTACATGGTGGTACAAAACCAAGGTGGGGTCTAATCTTGGCATGTCAGAATAGGCCCATGCAAATATATCCACAAACTCTTTCAATAGAGATGAAAAGATGTCACATTCCTCCTCAGTGAGGGATGTACCTAATTTTATCCACTTCAGGGCTGATAAAATCCCAATGTTTATCTCTATTGTATCTTTAACTAGAAGGGTCAAACTATCTTCTAGGATAGTAGGCAACAACTTGAACTGTTGGACTATGTCAGGGTCTTCTATTAGGACTTGCTCTTTAAATTCTCCTAGGCATGATGAATCTGAGTCCCCTAATGGGAGATTTGGCCATGTAACAAAATTGGTTGAAAATTCTTGGAGAATTTGATCAAATACTTGTTGTTGCTCAAAACATAACCCAGATTCATAAGCAAGTTCATCGTTTGTGGTCTCCTAGTCTAAATTCAAAGAAGAATGAACACCCCCATCTAATGGCACCTGAAATAGGTTTTCACCACTAGACTGGCCTTCATCTTTATTTTTTCCCTAGTCAGAAAGTACCTCAAAGAGATTATCACTTTGGGACCTCAATTTTTTACTTATTTATTTTTGGCTAAGGGTATTCACTCACTCTCCAATATAGGCTGCAGGATCCAATGTGACTGAGAATCCTAATTTGTGATCTCCCAATGGAACATTGTCTCTTAGGCCTAAGAAATCATAGAATGCCTCATTATTCTAGAAATCATCAATCAATAGACTAGATTCTTGTTACTCCCAATCTATTAGTTGGGGATAATATAATGATAATGGATTGTGATGAATGAATTGGATAAGGGTACAAATGGCATTGTTACCAAACAGGCTGGTTTTAGCTAGGTTATCAAAGGTAAGGCTATGATCAAACTCTACTTTGCTATCAACATCATCATCACTAGTCGCTGGTGATGGAGTTTGAATAAAATATGTGGGGTCATCCCTAGGTGGTTTAAATCTAAGTCCATAAGGTCTTTCATACTTAGTCATGGAAATTGTCTTGATAGTTTCTAGATGATTCAGTCAGAGGCCTCTTCCTTCATAATTATGATGCTCCATGATCCAACTAGGAATATGATACTTTGAATTTTTATAACAATCAGCTTGGTCATCATTCTATATCCATGATTCATTCCCTTCAAGAGGATCAAGGCCTAGGCCAGATGCTGGTATAAATGTGATAGGTCCCTTATCTTTTTTCTTTTAGTGCCAATGTATATGGGGATGACCTTAGGTCACCCAAAGGTTTTTGTATTTTGAGGAAGATTGGCAATGTGAAATGTGTCATGGGTCACATATTCTCTCAGTCCATTATCTAAAATGGTAAAATGATTAGAAGCTTCAGGAGGTGGCATGTGGGACAAGGAATCCAAAGTATTAGGATCTATGTAATTATTTGATAAAGGATCAATAAGTATAGCCTTTCCTTTATCCTGCTTAGAACTTAGATTCATGTTGTACTGATAATTATATCTTTGAAACTCAGCCTCAAGATGCTTGTAGTGTTTATACGGGTGTAAATCTCCCAGGGTATTTACTTCCATCTCTGAGTGGGAAAACTTGATACATTGATGTAGTGTTGATGGGACTGCATGAATCTCATGTAACCAAGGCCTTCTTAGAAGCATGTTGTATGATAAATCAAGATCCAAAACATGGCAAAGTGTATCATGGGTCAAAGGCCCAATGATAAATGGCAAACTAATGGTGCCCTGTGATTCCCTTTTTTGATTATCATAATCTTTGATAGTTATTGTTTCTGGTTGGAGATCTATCATTGTGTAGCCAAGAAGCTTGATGAGCCTGAGAGACACTATGTTGAGGCTAGATCCATTGTCTATAAGGACACATTTCAATTTATGCCATCTGATACAAACTTATATGTATAATGGGTTATTATGGAGTTGGCCAAGGGAAGACATATCACTTTGGCTAAATGTGACTTGTTGGGTTAGAGCTAGGTGTCCAACCAAGGATTGAATGTTATCAGGGGATATGTCACTAGAAATAGTAGATTGGATCAAAAAATCATTCATGATGTTTTTTTGGATCATTAACATCCATAGTAAATATAAAATAGAAATTTATGCTAGTGTCTTTTGCAATTGTTCCACAATATCAAACTTCTTGTTTTGGTTAGTAGTGAATGGTTTATTTTGAGGCTGAATGGTTGGTTGGATGACTGGTAAAGTGGTGGATGGTTGTGGGCTTGGGATATTAATCTTTGACCTTCAAGTTGTGATTGCATTATCAGGATTAAATACTAGACCATTATTGCTAACCGATGTTAGAAATGGTGTGCGACTAGATAGGACAAGTCTCAGTTGTTATGCACTTGCATGTGGTCATGTGGTAAGAATGAGTTGTCACTATAAGATCTAAAAATGTAAGTCCTATTTTTCTAGTTTGCTTGTATGCACTCCCAAGTTAAAGAAGGATTATCCATGTGATTTGGTTGAATATTGTTATTTAGCAATGGTCTAGGATGATTAGTACTTGGTCTAGGAATAATGGAGATGGTATTAATGCTACCCCATACAATATGGCCTACAACCATGTTGTAGTCATGTGCAACTACATGGTATATTTTTTGGTTGTTACCATTTTAACCTTAGTTTTGTCCATGGTTTTTTTTGTTGTGGATTCTACTACTGATTTTGTTGATTTTGCTAGTTCGACCTTTGATTCTGATACTATTAATTTTGCTACTGCAATGGCTCTTATTATTTTTGTTGATTGTTCTATTTCTACTGATTTTTATGTCAGGAAAAGGAGTTTTGATAGATCCCAAGAGTTTGATTGAAAGTGGAAATACCATTATCTAATTTTATCTCCCCATTGTCCAACATATTCTTGATTAAATACTTGATTTGGACATATCTTCATAGATTATGCCTGATGATAGTTAAAAAATTCATTTTCATGGTACTAATTAGGGTAAGGAATGCCTTGTGTATAATGCTTTTGTATAGACCAACTAATTAGATTAGCGGTGGCAAGCTTGTAGAATAAAGACTCAATAGGTTCTTCTAGGTCACTAAAGACATGATGTGTAGGCATGGTCCTCTTAGGAGGAGGGGTTTGCAATGGTAAAGACTATTGTATTTGTTTTGTAGGTCTTGTTTTTTATACTTACAACATTGGTTGGAAAGGTTGCTGGGTAGGAGTAAGTTGAAAAAGTGGTGTAGATGATGTCTGCATAATTTGGACTTGATGAGATTTAGCTACTCCATTTCCCATAACATTCTTATTTTAGTTGAATTGCTTTGGTCTTTCATGATTATTGGCCTATGCTGGTTGTGATGCTTACACTTAGATGGGATGTTATTCATTTCTATGATTGGTACCTTGATTTTTATTAGTTGAATTAAGTTTGATGACCCCTTTATTTATGAGTGCTCACTCGATCAACAAACCTTTATCAATGATCTCCTTGAATGTATGTGCACATTGAAATTCTAGATGATAGGCTATCTCACTATGCAAATTTCTAGTAAACATAGCATCTAATTATTTATCTAGTAAACTATAGGTGAAATGACTTACAAGGGCTCTCCATCACTATAAATAACTTGCAAAACTCTCCTCAACTTTTTCTTTGCTTGTGTCAAGTCCACTAATGAAATCTCATGTTCAAGATTATAAGAAAAATGTTGCACAAATTTATTAGAAATATCATCAAAGTCTGTTACTGAATTCTTGAGAAACTTTAAAAACCACTCCAAGGTTTGTCCAGCTAGGCTCCTTGGAAACAATAACAAAAGGTATATGTCACTATATGCCACTAGTTGACATGCGACAAAGAATTCAGTCAAATGAGCTTTAGGGTCACCTTTCCCTTTATACTTATCAAATTTGGGTGGTTCGTATCCTGGAGGAAATGGTATCTATAAATAGGATAGGAACACACGTCATCTAATTTGAAATTCTTAGTCTACTTCCCTCCCTAAATGGTTACGATTGCATCCTTCATCTGTTACAATTCTTGGGATAGGAAATTGGATAGAATATTGGTTGAGATAGATGGTTGGGAGGTCACAAGTGGAACACTTTGACAAGGGTATGATGGAGACACCTATTGAGGTATATTCGCTTCGTTAGGGAATCGACCAGGAATACACATACATGGATTGGGATGTACTTGAAATTATACATTTGAATATGGGATGTTCTAGTTTGGGTTGATGATAAAGGTTTGAATTGGAGGATTTTATGATTAGGATGAAGGGATATAACTATATTGTGCCTATTGTGGTTGAAAAGGGACATTTTATCAACAAATCAAGCCTTGCTATTGAGTAGGAACTTGTGGACCAAGACCCTGTCTCTAAATTTGTGGCACATTTTGAACCAATGGTTGTCTAGTAGGTACTTGAGAAACATGGAGACCTAATTTTTGCACAAATCCTTGTGAAGAAGTGAAAGAATGTTGTAGATTTGGCATCTATTACTGACCAATATTTACACGTTGATGACTAGTCATTGCTTGGTTTTGGACTGGCATATTATTCTACGACTGAAGAGGTATGTTTGTCATTACTTGGCAAGGTGGAATATTAGTTTCCCTTGGTTGAGGTGTCAATGTATTCATCCTTTATTATATTGATACACTAGACTATGTCGACTATTGTGGAATACCACTCACTACTTATTGAGGAGTAGGATTCATCACATTTTGGCATTGAGGTGAAACATTAGCCATTATTTGATTATCTAATCCTATAGGTTGTACACTTGAGGAAGTGGTTGGTTGAGGCTGGGGTACAGTAACACTTATTCCTTCATATGATAACCTGCTCATGAGATTAACTATAGGCACATGTTGTTGGCTAGTTATTTGTGCATTAATACCACTTTGATCATGATTGGATGTTGTTTGCACATTGTCTACTACATTTGGCTTACTATTTAGTGTAGAATCCAAAGACACTTCTTCAATAACTGGCATATGTATCAAGTTATCTATCAATGCAGTTTGTATAAATAGGTTAAAACTCAAATTTTCTTGTCTATTTAATTCCATCAACACTTTTGTTGAAGGAACTAGGTCAATGAGATGCTTACTTACCATGTTCATCTGATTGAAATTGCGTGCTAAATTTAGGTAGCTTTGGTATGCTGTTTGTATTTGGTTAAAGTGATCTTCCATAATGTTTTTTCCTTGATTGGATATATTGGGGTCTTGGTACGTTGTTTGGACTAAATCCATATTATTTCTAGAAAAATCTTGTTGATCATAAATGATATTGTGGGGCACTCTTACTAGACTTGGTAAATTTTTGTGAGGGAAGTCTGCTGGAAGCTTAGCCCCTACCTCTATGGCCCTAACCAAAATATTGTCTTTGTTATTTTAAAAAAGTCATTCAAACAAAAATGGATCATACGTGGAAGCTGTATAGGTAAAGTATGACTGTTAGATTAATGACTCATCCATTATTGCTATTGTAGCTAAGTATTGCATAGTTTGTTCTTGGTCCTACTTTGTGTAAGGTGGTGTGTTAACCAAATAGGTAGCTAATAGATCTTAGCCTTGTTCCCCTAATTAAGTATTATAATAGGGATAAGAATCCATCTCATAAGCAATGTTATTCGCATAGGGGTCTTGCACCATTTCTTCCTACACAACTACATTACTAATCCCTGGATTGCAAATGAGTCCACTACAAGTGTAGGAATACATGTTGCGATCCATAGTCAATGTTTGGTGATAAAAGGTCAAAGAGTTCTACAAACTCTAAAAATGATAAAATCTAAAACAAATGATGCCTTCAACTAGGTCTAGATTTGTCAAAAGGATCAAAAGGTTTATGCAAAGATTTGTGAGGAAACAAGCTAACATGAAGTATCTAACATTTCACTGTTCACACAAAAGTAAGAAAATAAATGGACTGAAAAATCAAAATGCCAAACTCTAAGGTCAAAGTGTTTCAAATCAGTCTAATCTAGGAAATTAAAAGTTGCTAGGTCTTTTGGCCAAATGTGGCATCAAAATCTAGGCTCAAACAAGGCATGTGCTAGGACTCTCGACCAAACAACATCAAAAGCTAGACTTTGAAAATAGATGAAAGTTTTAATCTAATGGATTTGAAACACGTCTAACAAATACTAGGCATTCAATTCTTGGACATGAACTTGGTCAATTAGGTATAAGGTATGAAACAAAAGGCACTTTAATAATAGCTTATTTTCTCATAAATAATGGTATAAAACTTGGTTTTTTTTGACAAACAAGCTAGACAAAGGTGAACAATATAAATGTGATTTAGATAAAGATAAAAAGTACACTTGGATCAGTCTGAACATGTAGGAACAAATTTGGAATTCTATGTAAAAAGGTCCATGAAATAACATTTGAAATGATTTGGGCAGCGTAACGATGCTATACTACCTAAAAGGTATGATAAAAAAGTTTGTTTCAAAAACTCTCTAAGGCAAAGACATTATTCCACAATTTTGACAACATAACACTACCCTTCTTAACTTAAAATGTTGTGGTGTATAGACTTAAAGTGTAAGTGTTTAGCATAAAATGGCTTAAATGTATCAAGTGATGATAATGATTATGAGTCTAAAATGGCCTTCAACCTAAATGGAAATAAAACCTAAGTTCCCCCAAGTTTAGTGCAAATGGCAAACCCACTTAACAAATCAACCTTATGAACTTGTAAAGGTGTAATTTCAAATTAAATTACAAATGAAGGACTTAAACAACTTTGGTCAAGGTCTAGACTCAATTGGGTAGCATAACTGCACCAAAGTGGATGATATGACTCTCGAGCTTTTGATGAAATTTTGAACAATGTAACTTGAATCTCACGTGGGCAACATAACACCTCTTTATTCAAAGGAAAATTTGGACTATGTGTTGGGTTTGGATTGTTTGTTTACACCAAGTTTTGACTCTAAACAAGACTTTAAACTAGGACAAGACCAACTAATTAATCATTCTTCGATATTAAACTAATAAGGTTGCTTAGTACTATTAGAATCCATCAACATACATCATTTGAGAGGATTTTAAGTGTTCATATAAAAGTAAATGTGCATTATATAGTAGGATTTTTACACCCCCCTTCTCTCAAATGATAATATTGTGACATAGACCTTGAGGTGCACCTTGCACCAACAATACTTCCATGACAAGTGGGGATTTGTCTAAATTTTAACAAGTTTTTGAACGATCTAGGGGAATCAATTACATAATGACTTTCACGCTAAATAATGCAAAATAAAAGTACATATTTTAGGTTTGTATCACTTGAATTTTTGCAAAAAATTCTAGTCCTTTTTGAAATCACTACATCCTATTATTCACTCAGTGTAGTGTGATGTCCAACGTGCCACTACGCCCCATGTGCAACTCTAAAAGAGTCAAATGAATTCAATTCTAGGAGATGAAACCCCAGGTCAAAGCTTCCCTAAAGAACTTGGGGGAGGTGGTGAAGTCCCCCTCGCAAGTCAGGATGCATAAATAAATAAAGCATGAAAATATAAATACTTTAGGGTCATTTTCAAGGTCATTCAATCTTTGATGAGTTTTTGGGGAGTAATTTAGATGACTTTCTTTCTAAGTCTTGGACTAAGATATTTGCAATAGGAATGGCACTTTTGACTCTAAGGGTTCCCTATAGGGGACAAATGGAAGAGCATACATGCAACATACCTCTTTTTTCTAAACAATATTAATCTAAACAACTATTGCAATAAAAAATTGACAAGTGTGTTCAATTTTAAACCCAAATGAAATGTTTGGTGATGTTCTTTTTGACCACTTGGTCTTAGTTGCAAACTTTTAAAAAAATTCACAAAAACATCTAAAAATTCCTTGTTAAGCACCAAAATAAAGTTCCTAATCCAACTTTAAGCATGCAATAGTGATTTAAACATGTTTTGAGAAAATATCCTGCTTGGTCTTGCAACAAAATTGTTAGTATGTCTTTTAGCTTTGAAGCTCTTTTGAGTTTGAAATAAGAAACTTTGGAAAAATAGGTCTCGAGTCTGTGTTTTTGAAAAAAAAATAGTGACTGATGTCGGTCAATACCACCGACATGGGTTACGGGAAACCAAGATTTGTTTGATGTTTGTTTTACTAACTGACATTGGTTAAACTAAGTAATTGATGTCAGTATTTTTGCTAACGTTGGTTACTATGTAAAAATCATGGCAACCAAAAATGGAGAAAAAAGTTAGAAAACCAATTTGCAAGAGTTTTAAAAACTTAAATAAGTTTTTTAAGGTTGAAAAAGGATTTCCTTTAGGTGTAGGATGCGTTTAGTCCCACCGGACGTGCCATTATGTGATCTAGGAATTTGACTCAAGAGAGGATGGTTAATATTGTGTTAGTTCCAAAATGAAAATAAAATGAAATAAACACACTAATAGCCTAACATCTCTAGGCCTAGATACTAAAGAGAGCTTAGTTAACAAAAAAAAATGCTAAACACAACTAAATGCAAAATAAAACTCTTTTACCTTCCTTAGATGATCCAAAATGGTTGTTGCGGTAGCTTATTTGGCTTGTGTTCATGAAGTCCTTAACAATGGAAGCTTGACAACCTCCATCTCTCCTTGGCACCTTTGGCTTGTGGCTTGGCTTGGATTGGAATTAATTTGGCATTATAACACTAGTTTCTTGAAGCTTTTGGAACTAATCCTGCATTATAACTTTGCACAAATTAAGCTTAGAAATGATGTTGTGAGGCCTCCTATTTATAGATTTTTGGATTTGGCTAGAATCAACCTGAACCATCCATCTCAAGATTGAGATGTGTGGTTGAGGATTAATTCAATTTTTGGAATTAAGTTTGTAATTATCCTTATCATGGAATTGGAAGAATGGGCAATTACAATGCATGGAGGGCATCATGGAATGCTTTAATGAGGCATGGGAGGCATGAATCTTGATATTTGTGGCATTTATGGCATAGGGATGTCTTTCCAAGAAATAAGGTCACTTGATGATACAAGTATTCAATATTTATTTCTAAAAGCAAGTATTCAACAAGTTTTCATGGAATTATTAATTAGGCCTTGATTTGGGTTAATTAACTCTTAAGCATGTTTAAGCACATTGTACACAAATTACCCAAATTGATCATAATGCCTTGTTATTGATCCTAAATTTGTCTGTATTTAAATTAGAAGTCCACATCAGATGCGTTGGATGTGTATTCCCATTTATAATGTTGCCAATAATAAATAATAAAGGCACAAGTCTTGTGTAAAAGATTTGATAGAAAAGAGCAGTCTAGAGCACATAGGTACAAATTTGGCATTTTGACTCGAAATGAACTAATCAAAGTTAGCTAGCCCATAAATTGCATTTCCCCATTTAGGGATACCCTAGAAAAAAATGGCACTTGAATATATCAGTTTCACATCATTTTGCATGTTTTAGTGTTTTTAGGCCAAATTATGCATTTTGGATAGAAATTGGTCAAAAGCCTGATTGGAATTTATCGATGACCAGATTTAGATGTCTACAATTTTATCTATATTTCCAATGATTTCCCTGAGCAATACAAAGGCATTACCAATTATTCACACTTAGTCAAATTTATAATGTTGATGACTATGATGATGATGGTGAGTTTTAACATCTTTTAAAATAAATTAATTTATAAAATTTAATAAGGTTATATATATATATAAAGATTAATTTACAATTATTTTTATTATTTATATTTTTAAAAATATTTCTAATTAAAATATCATAACAATTTTTTAAATTTATTATAATAATATATTTTTTACTTTTTCTTAATAATTTTAATCATTATAATTATTTAACTTTCTTCTTAATTAAAGATCCTTTATAAATAATAATATTTTCTCAATTGAAACCCCTTCACAATCTTTAAAATCATCTTAATTGAAATGCTTTCATGATTTTTTTCCGAAACAAAGTGTCTAAGAAAAGAAGTGATGATTTAGAAACAAATCAAAATAATAACTAATTAAAATAATCTAAAAATAAGACAAAATT
Organism: Torreya grandis; assembly: GCA_037957365.1. Taxonomy (NCBI): domain Eukaryota; kingdom Viridiplantae; phylum Streptophyta; class Pinopsida; order Cupressales; family Taxaceae; genus Torreya; species Torreya grandis. Next base: position 470,337 of record JARHVA010006273.1, read on the forward strand.
ATGAGAGAGTATGTTTTAACTCCTAATTTTTGGAAAGAGAGTGGATTAATAAAACTAATGTTTACTTGTGTAGACAATTGTTTCGATGTGAATTTAGATTCAAATAAATCACAAGACTTAGTTTGATTTTCGTGATTTAGGATTTCATAAACCATGTTTGCAAATATCAATATAAACTTATCATTGTATAGTGAAAATGTTAGAAGAAAATGAATTTCATCTTAATTTGTATCTAAATAATTACATATAATTTACAATTTTTTTTAACAATATATATTTGAGAATGCCGATCTACCAGTTTCATAATGAATGTTCAATTTAAGATTGATGATATCTTTATAAAAACATAATTTTCTTTTTTATTTTATATTTTAGGTATCGAATGAGATGATTATTTTATTATTAATGCCCCCAAAATTTTAACCATTTATCAAAGTCTTTTCCCAACCTTTTTTGGAGGAAGATGCATTAGTTATGATTACAGGGTAGTGATAGGAAGTTCTTCTCAAAAAAGTATTTTCTAGCTTGTGTTTGTATAACATATATAATTTTTAGGATTCAATTTCAATGGGAATGGACTTTCTTGAACGAGGAGGATTGAGAAAGGTGTATTAATTTTAATTTTGTAGTTATAGATAATGCATTGTTTTTAGATTTTTTTCAATTTTGTTTCAAGATTTTGAAATATGTTTTTATTATAAATATTATAAAACTAGAGTATAGTAATTTATTTTTATGCTATCAAAGTTTACCATCTCTACAATAATTCTTCAAATTGTAATATGATTTCTAAATTAAAATCAATATTGAAATATATATCATTATAAAGAATCATAAGTGATTAATTATTGAAAACAATTATAGTGTATATAATTAGAAAATTGGATTATAAATTTTGAAACCCAACTATATTCAATTGTTTTCCTATGTATTTTATCATGAATAATTAATTGTGGTGTAGTTTAAATATTTAGTTTTGATGATAGTGATTTTGGTTTTATTAACATTGATAAATAATTTGAATGTGTATACAACATTATTAAAGAACACTTAATTTTTTTAGTAAGTTATCAATAAAGAAGAAGAATAATATTGTAGGTGTGAAGATTGGTACCTATACACCTAACCCTTTCCAATTATTTTTCTAAATAATCTATATAAGTCCAAAAAAAAAAGTTTGGAACAAAGTATAGCTTTGATTTAGTCTAATATTATAATTAATTTGTTTGAACAAAATTTTATCTAGTTTTAAGTTTTAAGTTTTCTAATTACTTTCTCGTAAAGTATGGATACTTGTATCATAAGTTTAGAGAGAATTCCTACTTTTGTGATGAAATATTTTCTAAGAATATGTTTTAATATTTTCTAAAATAAACAAAGTAATTAAAAAAAACATTTCAATAAATCAACTTTCATCAATAGTTCTAAAAGTGAAAATATGTTCAACTATTAAATGTTTACTTTTAAAATCAACTTAGATTTTTACTTCAATTTTATTTTTATCTGAATAATAATTTATTTATTTATTTTTAATATTTAAAAAAAATCTTAAAAAATAAAAGAAAAATCACAATAATTCTATAATTAAAAAAAGAAGTTTTTGTCCAAAATTTATAAATAAATATGATAATATTTTTGTCCATTACTTAAAAAATCATTCTTTAAATTTAATTTTGAAAATAATTTAAATATTTTAAAGATAAAAATTCTAATTTTAAAAATTAAACTGTAATTTTATTTTAATAGCATTTCTTTAATTTTAATCTTAATTATACCATCTCCGTAATATTTCTTAAAAAGTTATAATTAATATAATAATCTTTAATCTTCGACTTAACTTTCAACTAAATATAATTTAACTAATTCAAAAGATAAACATGTCTCAATTTTATTTAATAACCCCTGTCCATCTTTTAAATTTTTTAAGAATCGGAAATCTAAATTGTTCACCTTATGTCATTTTTTTTTGATATAAAAATTTATGTAAAATTATATCAATTGAGTATTTCACTAGGTAGTATATATATTGTACCACTAATTTCTTGTACCTCTGTGTTTTCAAATATGTTTTACACCTTAACTTTATGAATAGATGTATAATAGAAAATACTCATTTCCATGCACATATATAGACTAAGTTTAAATGTATTAAACATTAATTTTTTTTTAATAGAAAATAATTACAAATTTATAAATGAGGTATTTAACATCTGTAATGTGTGTATGATATTCTCTTCCCTAACCTTGCTTGTTTGGTATTTATGTGATATGATTCACCCATTCTTACCTTTTTATTCTTCTCTTTCCATTGACAACCAAGAATCAATTTCAAAGGATGGGATTGATATGAGGTGTATTATTGGCATCGTGTGCTTCTTTTTAATATTTATGAAAGTGTGTTTTTTTAATTATATATTTTTTATTTTCTGGAAAACATTTCAGAAAAGAAGTCACATTCAAGTGAGATTCAAAGAGGTAGAGGTCTCTTTTCCGTCATAATCGTCCAAAGATCACAATTAGTCTGTCTCTTTCAGCATGCTTAAACAATACTAACAGTAATGAACATGTCTATCTATAAAAAAATTAGTTACCAGGCCATGCATGTAGTGGCTAAGAATACCAATAAGACTGATAACTTAAGGATCATACATAAAACCATGGTCAAAAGAGAAAAAACAACAAGCTTCCTAACAATACTAGAACTAGAAGTAAGCCCCATCACCACAAAGAGAGATGGAGAGAAAGTAAAAACAATCCAAACAGAACCAAACAATGGTAGCATTCTTCAGAAGCCAAAGAAACAAAGACTAATGGAGAATTGAGCAACCAATATTGTGATTGTCCAAGGTGAGCATTCGTATAACCTCATCTCTTAGCTTAGACAACCACCATAAAAGAGGGGACCATATCCCTTCACATCAGATTGATTAAAATCCTAATTAGCAAGCACATAAGCTAATATATTGTTCTGCCAAAGAATATGCAAATAGATAAACCTGTCAAAATTTTGTTGAACACACTAAATTTTATGGAAAATTCTTCAAATTCTCCAATCCTTAGAGGTGTTAAGGTAAGGTTCCGAAAGCAATTTGACCCAAAAATTAAAATCAAAAACCAAATGAAGGTTCTCCCACCCCACTTTTCAAGTTGTCATAAGACCCTCCACAATATCCTCTCCCTCAACTAAATTATTAGTAGAAACACCAATTCTAGCTTGTTACAACCCCTCTAGTTGTACTTAAGAAAAAGCGACGATTTTTTTTTTTTGAAATCAACTAAAATTTTGAATTTTTGAATTAAAAAATACAACACATTTGAATCAAAAGTAGAAATAATAATACTACTAATTAAAATATTGCTCATAATAATAATATGATACAATTTCAAGGAAGGAATTTACAAAAGGACACAGCTATGGTTGGTCTCACAATAACATTTACTATTCAAATATACAAGTACATAATATAATCATATTCCTACAGGCATACAGACTAATATAATAATGGGCATCAAATTCCTTGGAGCTCGAGTCATGTCGACTCATGTATCGTTGATAGTCACAAATGTCATCTCTAGATAGTATTGCAGTCGCAGAAGGAGAGCATCATCTGAGCACTTTACCACTCCAATCATAGACCAAAAATCCCCTGCACAATGCCTTATCAGGGAATGGCCCTCCCTTCATGGATAGGTAGATAAAACAGTGTAAGAATTTAGTGAGACATGCTAGTACCCTGTGTGGTTGTAAGATTTATTACTACTACTACATGATGTGTATCATAAAGAAATAATACGATTCAAACATGATATCTGACAACATGTAAAATCAAACATAAGAAATGATAATGTACATTAACATTATTTTGGCCAAAGTTTTCAGATACTATATGATCTTTAGATCGGTCAATTTCTTCCACACCATTTGATCGAACTATCTATTGAGGGTGATACCTAAGCTAATAGAACCCATCTCACTACCTATTAGCATCATGAAATATATTATTTATTATAAATTATATTCATAGTTTTATTTTTAGTTATGTATTATTGTTTATATTTGTAATTTAAATGTTATGTTAATTATAAAAATTATTTTTTAAAAAAAATGTTGCTTATTATTAAGTATAGCTTGAGGGGTTGTATCATAGCTAGGAAACAGAAAGTAATGGAATTATTAGAATTCCAACCAATACCTCTAATACAACCAAGATTTTGCTTTGAAGCACCATCCATTGGTCTGATAGTTCTGAATATAAAGATCTCCTCAAATTGAAAAAATAAAATAAAAAATTAACCAAATTTGCCTAATGTAGAGCCACCACTCTGATTCGAACTGAGATGCTGTAGCACTGCTTCCTAATAATAGATAAAGATGTTCTTCAGTAATATCATCATGACTCTCAAAGTCATGTGCAATAGCAATACCAAACCAAATATGATGAGTAGTTGGGTTCTAGACCAAGCCTTGACTAAAATTTGAAAATCTTGATGCCATAATGCTTTTCAAATCCATAAATCTAATTAAAGCCATGAATGGGAGTAAAGAAATGATTTTGATGAGAGAGATCAACCTGGGGGTGATAATGATTTATTAGACCATCTATTAAGGTACAAATATCTCTAAATATTTTATATAAAAATTTAAATAAATAAAATTAAGATAACTATAATAGACTAGATATGTTTGAATAGTGACTATTATATATAATAAAAAATGGACAAAGATACTGATATTCATGTAATTTTAAACTTTTACATCAAAAATAATAATGAGAAATTAATTAACATTATGATGGACTTATAATGGATTGCTCAATCAGATATCACAAATAAACATTAAAAAATATAAATGATCACTAATATTAATCATATATATATATATATGATTAAAAGATAAATATTTAAAACTCATTGAAAATGATGCATGAATAATTGACCTCGTTCATCTCAATCTCAAAGATTGAAGAGTATCCATTCTTTTAAATTTACTTAGGACTCAAATCCAACATCATTCATTTTTGTATCTCTAAAGACTTACACTGAATGAATGGTATGTAAATATATTTTATCATTATCCATATCAATTAAATTAATCCTTTTAATAAAAATTAAATTTTTAATAAATTATATTAAAATATTTAATAAATAACATACTATTCAAACTTACATTTTAATAAACTTTCATATATATATATATATATATATATCCAAATCCCAGTACTATTGGATATAAAATCTCTATTAGGGTTTCTTCCATGCACATCATAGAGTTAGCCCTTAATTTTCTATCATTCCAGCTTATCTACATACTACGGCCCTTATTAGGTTGCCTGTGGGACTAGCATTTATTACCTTGTAGGGTTTCTCACCTTTGGGTAAGGCCAGCCTATTTAATAACTTCTCCTCATTCTCTCCTGACTAATTCAACTATGGAAAAGAATGATGAAGCATTGAGAAATGACCCCTGCAAGTGCCCGAGCAAGTTTGTATCGAAGATCTACCTTGAAGTAACTCTTCAGAACCTGATGTTATTTTACCCATTCCAGAATTTAACTCTACTTATCAATGGCTAGAACAATTTTGTTTGATAAGATATTTTGTGGGTTGAATTCCCTCTAAAAGTATGCTTAGATCTTGGGTTCAAGTCCACTAGACTACTCATGGCATAAATCTTGAGAGCGTTCAAAATATGACCAAGGGTTTTTTTTATTCTATTTTGCTGACACCTCCCATACAGGAGGTAACCTCCACAAGTCAACCACATGGTATGTTAGGAACTCACTCATGGTTCTCTCTCCCTAGACATGGGACTTTGTGGTATCTAAGCACACATCTTTCAAGGTCCCAATTTGGGTAGAATTTCTAGGTCTCTATCTCCCCTATTGGCATTTTATTCACCATATCGCTTCCTCCATAGGTAAGTTATTTTCCATGAGAAAGGTAGGTTATACTCTACTAGACCATAAAAGAGGGTTTGTGTAGAAGTAGACCTCTCTCAAGACCTTAAAGAGTTTGTGGAGATTCAAGTTGGGGATGTGAGACACTCCCAATGAGTTATGTATATCGACTTGCCCAAAATCTATTTTTTTGCTAAGCCATCGACCATAAAATTTGGGACTGCCCCCTTCAGTTAGCCCATAATAATGCATCTAATCGATTATCCTCTCCTCCTAAGCCCTCTTTGAAAGTTGGAAAAAAACCAACTGAGGATGGTTGGACTAGAGGAGGAAATAAGAATAACCTCATTAAAACTATGAGCTCAAATGTAAGAAATCCTAAAAGAGGCAAGCTATCAAATGTAATGGCCCACAAGACTAGACTCCTACTGAGAAAGAACCTTCTTAGGCTGAATCTTTGAAAGTGATAGAAAAACCTAAGGTCTACAACACCCCTTTTATAGCCAATGTTCAATCTCAAGGTCTTAGGGCTTCTCTGCCCAATTCTTCTAGTTTTTAAGACTCACAACCAACCACTCTACCACTTTTTGCTCTACAAGATACACCCAAACTCTCTCACAACCCTCCTAGGAGATGCAAAGAGTCAAAGGAAAGAGAGTTTCAAGTTAAATATGTTGTGAGGAAATAAGCAAAATTATATGTTTTTTTAAATGTCAATAGTGGGCATTTTTTACAGAATTATTATTATGCCTTAAAAGGCCTAGACTCCAAGGATATGTATCTTGACACCCATCATATATGAATCGATTTTCATGTAATGTTTAGGGTCTTATAGACCCAAAACACAAGTTTATTTTGCATGATTTCAGAAGGAAATTTCTCAAGATGGACATTTTTTATCTGCAAGAAGTGAAGGTGGTATATTTTTTATTGATGGTGGTTAGTAACTCTATATAAAACTATAGTATTATTCTACACAGTAATCATAAGGTCAAACGTGGTGGTGTGATCATGTTTATTTCTCTAAAGTGGCATCCATACTTAGTGTAGTCTGTAGTGGACCCCACCAATCAGTTAGTTTGGGTCTTTTTCAGCATTGAAGTCAATTCCTTTGGATTTTTTATTATTTATGCCTTGAATGATGCCATTGAGTGTACTCATTTAATGTGATGGATTTTTGATGATATTCCCAATGCTCATTGGGTCATATGTGGTGACTTTAATATGGTGGCACCTCCCGAAGACAAAGTGGACCACTTGCTAGTGCATTGGGAAGTTGGTGAAAGGGAGACATGGTATTATGTGTAAAACTAAATAGGGATTTTATGACCCAAATTTAATCCATTGGCCTTCAGATAGAGTGTGGTACACCTAGAGTAATATCAGGGATGGCCCCACTTAGATTCTAAAGTGCCTAAATAGAGTAATGATGTCTACCCAATCATACTTTTCCTTTGATAATAGTTTTTCTCCTCTAGTGCAGGAACTATCAGATTTTAGGCTTTACAATCACTCCCCCATTTAGTTTCAAGTGACATGTCAGTTCATGAAACCCAAGGTACATAAAACCCAATTCTTTCTTAATACCTCCTTGCTCAAGCATGAGCGCACTATAACACACATTTGTAGAGTTTGGAACCTGGATCCCTGTCTAACCCAAGATTCTGGTTGGATTCTTTGGTGAAATGATGTCATCATAAGGACTTCTCAATTTTTGAAAATCTATGGCCACTAACTTTCTAAAATTTGACTACACTCTTACTCTACTACTTCCTCAGAGTTTAGTTGTGTAGCTTTAGCCCTAGAAAAACATCCCTTCAATGAGATCCTATAGGTTAGATTCTCTTCTTTATAAAATCACATCTAGATTGTAGATAATTACAATGCCCAGGGAGCTCAAATCAAATCCAGACTCCACTGCCTCAAGATATGGGGCAAAGCCTCCAAAGATTTTTTTCAAATGCTTTGAGCTAAAAAATTGAAGCAATAAATTTAGGATATCTCTAATGCTATTAAGAGACTCTTAGAGACACCACGAATTATTTAAGACTTTATCCACCAATTATCAATAGGTGTTCAGAGCTCAAGCATCTTCCATAGAGTATGACATATCCCTTCAGCAGTGTCTTGCAGTGGTGCCTTACAAACACACTCTCGCTCAATGGGTGGCTTGCGATAGGCTCCTCACTATGGATGATCTGCATGAGGCAGTGGCTCATATTTAGAATGAAGAAGCTCAAAGATTTGATGGCTTCCCATATGAATTTTATAAAATCCTTTGGGATCTTGTGGGTTTTGACTTATACCATGTCAATCAAGAAGTCTTTTGCAAACATTCTCTAGGGAAGAATATAAATAAAGGAAACATTAAATTCATAACTAAACAAGGGGATCTTGAGTTGATCTATAATTGGTGACCAATCACCCTATTGAATGTTTCTTACAAAATCATTGCTAAAGCTCTTATTCTCTGGTTGCATAATCTGTTGCCACACATCATTCACCCTGAGCAAACATGATTCATTAGAAATAGATATATATTAGACAATATCATTATGGTTTGGGAAGGAATGGATTGGGCTAGGATATCTAATAAAAAAGTTAAGTTCATAAAATTTGATTTTGAAAAAGCTTATGATTGTATTGAGTGGATTTCATCTTGGACATGCTCAAAACCCTAGGCTTTGGGACACATTTCATTCAAACCATACATATGCTTTTTTAGACGCCTCAATTTTCCTCTCTATTAATGGAGTCACCTCTAAATAATTTGGTTTGTTTCAGCCTATTTGCCAAGGATGCCCTTTGGCACCTTCCCTATACGTAATTGTAGTTGAGGGTTTTGGATATCTTTTTAGCAATGCCCAAGCTAGGGGCCTTGTTAAAATAATCTATGTCCCTCCAAATAAAGAAATCCCTCAAGAAGATACGTAATTATTTAATGGCTACTTTGTTAATGATTCTTTCCTTACTATTATTGAAGAAGAGGACAATGTGGACAATTCCTTGCAGTGTCTCAACACCTTCTACCTTACTTCTGTCTTAAGCTAATGGCAAAAAACTCATTGCTATAGGCAATCATACCTCCCCCCACTGATGTGGGCTACCAAGTATGGGAGGGTCTGGATCCAACATGATGAAATCTTTGATTTTCTTTGCATTCCTTTTACTTTTGATGCATTTCCATCCATGTTGTGGTAATATGTTGTTGACAGAGTAGCAAAGAAATTAGAATTTTGGGTGACTAATCCCTTATCATTAGCAAAAAAATTTCAAATTTACTCAAAAGTGCTTGTGACCACCCATGTTTCCTACTCTTCGTGTTGGGTTCCTAACAAGAATTCTTATGAAAAACTTGAAAAACTTCTCAGGGACTTTCTTTGGGCCAATTCTTCACACAACCATGGATTCCATAGGGTTGTTTGGGAATATTGATTCCTCAAATGGGACATCAAAGGTATGGGGCTCATCGACGTGGCTTGTCAAGGAGTTTTCTTATGTGTCAAATGGATTGTGTAGGCCATTGATGGTAAGGAAGATTTGAAGATGTTTTTTCAACACTGCATATCTTTAAGCCTTCCTTAAGGCAAAAAAGCCTGGAAAGGGCTTGGCTTCTCCAATATACTAATCATCACAACCCCTATTTAAATTACAGGGTCCTTTTTAGCTAAAAGTATATGAAAAGCATGGGAAAATATCAAACCATGGCTTATTTGGAATGGCTCAGGGTTTTGAGATGGATTGTCTATTAACTCTCACTTGCTATGGTGATCACCTATTATCAACTTTAATGAAGTCCCTCTAGCTGAGGTTCCTTGGATCAATGATCTCAAGTTATTTTGTAGAGGCATTCATACTATCCAAGACATATTTTGTAAGAAGTCTTATTCTTGGCTATCCTGGGAGGAGGTGAAAACCAAATTTTAGTTAATCAATGCCGATAGAGAATCTTACAAAGAAATCCTTAATGTTGTTCTACCTTAAATGCTTCACAAAATATCTATTAATTCTGCTCATCCTTGGTGGAAGGACTAGAAGTGGTATGTTGAAACTCCATTCTATAATTACACCCCCTGGCTTAGCTATACGTGGCTTACTCCCCACATGCCTATGGTGGATAATCTTAACTCTCATTATGGTCTGAATTCTTTAGTTTGCACTTGGTGCTTCTATTTTCATACTGTCTGGGAGGCTTGTTTGGAGCCTAAGTTATCTCACTTTGCTTGGTGTGTTCTGTATTAGGGCTTACTTATAGGCAAAAAACTTGTGCATTTAGGAATTTCCCTTCCCACATGCCCTTTATGTGGCCATCTAGAAATGCTCCCTCAAATTTTTTGGCATGGGTCCAAAGATCAAAGGGTTTGGACATGGATTCATGACCTTTTCAAGCCTTTCCATCCTAATTTTTTTCAATGGTAACACATCCTTCTTGGAGATAAACCCGCCTTGCCTTTTAAATACACCCAAGTTTGGCATACTTTCAGAGTGGAGATTCTATTTTGGTTATGGAAAGAAAGAAATAATGTAGTGTTTAAAAATATTTCTTACGATTGGAATTTTTTTGCTCTCAACAAATCCTCTATTTTTTCCAATGTACTTTTATAGATTCAATTGTAGGCAAATAAAGTTGCTATAGAGCTTGGACATCTTCAAGACCTTCTCACTCATTAGGAAAATGCTCTTTATGATATGACACAAACTCCTCCTTCTTTGCCCAGGGATAACATAATTGATGGAAGAATTACTAATCCTCCATGAGGTGGGCACTGATGCAACCGATCTCGATGTTGCTCTCATAGTGGTAATCTGTATCAGTGCATGTCCCCTCCTGGATAGCAGTGAGGGTGGCAACCCCTGCCTCCTTCCCTTACCGATCAGGATGGTTGGGGTCCCACATGCCCTTTATGTGGCCATTTGGAAATGCTCCCTCATATTTTTTGGCATTGCTCCAAAGCTCAAAGGGTCTAGACATGGATTCGTGACCTTTTCAAGCCTTTCCAGCCTAATTTTTTTTAATGGCAGCACATCCTTATTGGAGATAAACCTGCCTTACCTTTTAAATACACCCAAGTCTAGCATACTTTCAGAGTGGAGATTCTATTTTGGTTATAGAAATAAAGAAATAATGTAGTTATTAATAATGTTTCTTCATATTGTAATTTTTTTGCTCTTAATAAATCCTCTATTATTTCACATGTACTTTTGTAGATTCAACTATAGGAAAATAAAGTTTCCATAGAGCTTGGACATCTTCAGGGCCTTTTCACTCATTGGGGAAATGCTCCTTGTGCTATGGCACAGATTCCTCCATTGCCTAGGGATAGTAGAATTGATGGAAGAGTTGTTAATCCACCTTGAGGTGGGCACCGATGCAACCAATCTCACTGTTGTTCTCATAGTGGTAATCTGTATCAGTGCATGTCCCTTCCTTAATAGCAGTGGGGGTGGAAACCCTCACCTTTTCCCCCTGCTAGGCTGGATTGTTGGGGTGCTCCTCCTCCTCCTTTGCGTCCAAATTCTTGGGGGGTGCCACTTGGAGGCTGGACAGACATGATGGACAAGCTCCCCAGACTCTCTCTGGCCATTTATCCTACTCGACTACAAGAAGATGACAAAGACACTGCTCAGGGTTCTAGTTGGGAGCCAATTCTAGATGGCAATGACTTGCCTAGCTCGGGTTGGGGTCTAGATGATATGGATCCTCTGCCTTTCATTCTTACTCTGGAAACTTAATGTTCTCTTTTATGATGTTATGATGACTCATTTTTTGATGAAGTCTAGTGTTGTTTTTTGTTTATGTTGTTTCCTATTCCTAATCTTGACCTAATCTGACTTTGAGACATGCTTGCATACCACCTATTTTTTTGTGAATTATTTGTGTGTGTGTGTGTGTATATATATATATATATATATATATATATATATATATATATATATATATATATATATATATAATTTTGAATTGAAAAAATATAATACTAAACATAATAAACAAATATTAAAACTGATGAAAAATACAATTCTATAAAAGATACCCATTATATTAAAAAATATTAAGTCAACTAAAAGTTTTGTTGAAGTTATTTCTAACCAATATGTAATGTCGCTACCATCCCCACATCATCATCATCATGAACCTCATCACCGTGGTCCATCATGCCACCTAACCCTACCATCCCATCATCATGATCATGAACCTCAAGACCATGGTCCGTCATGCCACCTAACCCTTAGTATTCCTCATAAATAATGAAATATAGAAAAAAAATTAATATGATAAATAATTGATATTTTATGGCAAAAATTATGTAATATAAAAATTAATATAAATTCGTATCAATAGTTTTAAGCAAGTAATTCACTTGTAGCATATTTCTTGTCTTACTAACTCCTTAAATGCCATGTGTTTGCATTTATATGTTTTACACCTTGGCCTTATAATACTCATTTCTCTGAACAGAACCATACTAATGACATTTTTTCATTATAATACTAAAATTAAACATATGGAACAAAATTCTCTTTAAAAAGATTAATACTCATTTTCATGTACATATAAATTGATTAATTTTAAATATATGAATTACAAAATTGTTTCTAAATATAAAACAATTACAAATTTATAAATGAGGTAGTCGGCAATTAAGAATTAGTGCAACATATGCATGATTTTACTTATTTTAATTGTACTTTGTATTTTATATTTGTTTATCCACTCTTATCTTCTTGTTCTCATCTTTTCATCGATCAAGGAATCAATTTCAAAGGGTGGGATCCATATGAACTATCCTTTGGCTTCATGTGCCTCTTTTTAATAGTTGTGAAAGCATGTTTTGCATGATTACATTAAAATAATCAATAAAAATAAATTAAAAAATTATAATTCAAACTTCAAATGTATTTATATGTTTTTCAAATTTATATTTAAAAGATTATTAACATTTCAAATTATTGCATTTTGATTACATTATATTAATGTATTATTTGTATAAAAATTTAATTTTTTATTTACATCCTTAACTTTTATGTAGTTTTTAGTATACTCATCTTTTGTATTTATAAAACCATCCTCTCTACTTCACATCCAAAATTTAATTTGCATCTATTTTTAACAAAGAATCAATTCCTCAAAAATTTTCTAGTGGCATTGATCACAATTTCATTGTTTGAAGTTATCCTACAATTTTAAATGAAAATTTTAAATTAAAGTTTTAATTAAAATTTAATTACAAATTACGTTAAAATTAAATTAAATTTCAATGAATTAAAACTATAAAACGTTAAAATGTAAATACAAATTAATATTATATTTAAAAATAATAAGTTTGATTTTGAAAATTCAAGGTCTTTATACACTCATCTTAGAAATTATCATACATATGAAATAATGGTGGTAAGGGGTGTGGGACAAGTATTTAGTTAGGAACATAATTTTTATTATGATGTTATCAACCTCTTAAAGAATATGTTTTGAACAAATTTTTGATGAAGTTCATCAACTTTATAATAATGTAGAATATGTGCATTGTCATCAAGTATGTGTTGTGAGGAGGTACCAAACCCATTCACTCATCCAAACACACATTTAAAGATGTCATAAAAATTCAACAAACATTAAATTCAAAATTTACAACATTAATGTCAATTGTTTGTTAGAAAAAAATAATATCAATTATATGAACATCATACCTCACTAATGATCATCGATTAATACCCCTTACACATTCATTCTTTGGTTTTTTTTCTAGCCTCTTCCTCCATACTCAATGCATACTAGGAGCTTAGATTTCCTTATGATTTGTATTACTTTTGAGCCATATTAATTCCTCTTTAGACATGGTCAATCTAAACTCCCCTCTCCCACTTAACTCCTTATAACTATTAAATATGAATTCCAAATTAAACTTTTATTGATAAATAACAAATTTATTATCTCTTCAGTTTCTTAAAGCGGATAACACACTCGCTTTTGCAAATAAGGCTACAGGTTTGTCGTATTTTTCAAAACTCAATTAACACTTGAAAGTGGTCAAAGATAAAAGAAAAACTATCATTATTTAAGTGCTTAAGTATTCTTATAATCAAAGATTCATCTATCATATAGGTCATCATCATCTAGATCAATAAATATAATTAAAATGATATTTATTCATGGATAAAGTATGAATCATATATCATCTAAAAAATCTTAGAATAATGTTTTCATTTCTTAGTACTTGTGGAATATTCTATATCTCAATAGATAAAATATATGTTTTGGTTCTATATGTAAGTGAATCAATATTTACTTAAAATATTTTCCAATAATTTCTTGTAAAATTAATTATTTAAATTACAAATGTTAATGAATTAAATATTTAAAAATTTAAGTTGCATATAAAGTATTAATAATATTTGTGCACCTTTACAATTAATTTAATGATAATTAAGTGATTTCGAATGCACAAATCACCATACAAACGAAGTGCCCACAAGATGTGTCATACGTGCATTTATTCTAACTTTGGGTGGACTGAAAGAGGACATGAATTTGGAGGATCACCTTAATATCTTTATATTTCTTTTACAATGATAAATTTCGATGTTGTTAAATGCTATGGGTCGGTTGGTGAATGCAATGTTTTCAGCAATCTAAATAAATGAAACGTATATAAATTTAATTTATTTCATTTATATATATATTTATTTTAATATAATTAAAAAAATATGATGTTATAACTATTTGTTCCATTAATTTGTCACCTATTTAATTTGATCATATTTAAATATGGTATTGGTTTTAACTTGTACGATACCCACTCACTTCCATCTTTCAAATTTCTGCTCGTCCATATCTTATTCAAATACCTTAATATATATAAGAATTATAGAATATATTTAAGAACTATATATATTTTATTTTAGGTAAGAGAAAATTGTAATTATTATTGAATATTTTATAATATTTATTAAAAGAATATAATATCTAGGTTTGAAAATCTCCAAATACTATTGATATATTTGTTAAAATATTCATAATATTTTTTAAAATTAAATATAATAAAATGTTAGTCTATTAAAAAATGTTAAAATTTTCATATATTTTTTTTAAAATTTAAAAACTTAAATTTATAAATGATGTGTTGCTTCAAATTTATAAAATAATTGGATTTAATTTTATTTAAATCTCATTAAATTTCATATTATTTTCATTAATATAATTAAAATATCAAATCTAATTTTCATTCAGAATATGATATTATAAATGTAGTAAGATTATTAAAAATAAAAATAATATATATAAAAATTATAAATTTTCTTTCTTGACTTACAATAATTAATTAAGAATTAGAAGATTTGATTATTAAAAATGAGTTTTCTTTATTTAAATTTTCATTTACTATATGGATGATAAAAAAAAATGACGTTTAATGCAGTTGCATCATAATTTATATCATTATAATTTAAATGATTGTTTCGTATACGAACTTCAAATTCAACTTTCCAATTTTCATATGGAAAAAAAAAAATCTAATGACAATTGTGATGCTAATATATGACATAAAACCCACCAAATTCTATCAATGAAAAATGACAATGATGCACTTTACATCAATATTTAAAAAATAAAAAATAAAATAAAATAAATAATACTATTTTTTCTAATAGTATTTTCTCAAAATCTGCTAATGATAATCTATCTACGATTCTAATGCTATTTTTTCAAAATCTGCTAATGATAATCTATCTACGATCACACAATTAAATTTGTTTCACACACACTCGATGGCTGTTAACAAAAGTAGATGAAGAAGAACACATTGTATACGTTCAAGGAAGCTTGACATTTATACCAGCTATCATTTTCTCTATCCCAAACTTTCTTTTAGGCATTGTTGAACTATTATAAATTGCTATCATTTTCTTTATAAATTACCTCTATAAGCACCTCTATTAAATGTTTTAATCGTTGGCCTATCATGACACATCTATTTACAAGATTGAATATATATTTGTTGAATTAATGAGTATTTTATATTAATTTAAAAATGATATATATATGATCAAAAAGTTTGTAGTTTAACTGATAAGGATGATAGTTGCTTATATTTATTTACGAAGGTATAAATCTTTTTAGATATTTGATATAGAGAGTCAAGCGATTAAATCCAAGATCATGCTTTGAATAATTTTAATAGCGTGGATGTCCTTTATTCATAACTGCGTAGCCAAAAGAACTCACTGATTTAAATATATATTTACTTAGTATTATAAATCATCTATATGTTTATTTTCAAAATATAAGTAAAGATATCAACATTCTATGCAATTTAATGATTCCATGTAATGCCTTCAAACATATCAAAAAAGGAAATATAAAATATATTTATTAATATAATAAATAGGTAGATAT
Organism: Torreya grandis; assembly: GCA_037957365.1. NCBI lineage: Eukaryota > Viridiplantae > Streptophyta > Pinopsida > Cupressales > Taxaceae > Torreya > Torreya grandis. The sequence continues at coordinate 486,627 of JARHVA010006273.1, forward strand.
GCACACCCCAAAGTTATATAAAGTTAACTCGAAACAATTATAAAGGTAAAAAGTATCATGTGGCTTAAAGTAAGTTCACAAGAAAGAAGAGCAAAACATTATAAATTTAATATGATATTTATTGAACCGATGCTTCTATATTAGCATTGGGTTGTCACTTGAACCAGGGCCTATCACAAGTAGATATATGTCTTTAGATAAAAAAATTCACGAAGGCCTAAATTTGATAGTCAACCCCGCCTATCATGATTTTTTTAATGACGATTATCCATTTAAATTTGCCCTTCAAATGTTGGTATAATTTATGGTAGTAGGAGGTGTGTGTGTGTGTGTGTGTGTGTGTGTGTGTGTGTGTGTGTGTGTGTGTGTGTGTGTGTGTGTGTGTGTGTGTGTGTGTGTAATTGATTATAATTTACAGTTAAAAAACAAAAACACAACCATATGGTCATCAAATTTAGGCCCTCTTTCACACCTGCTATGATTATCTTATTTTCCATGAATTTATTGAAATCCCTATCCATGGGTGGTGAATTAACAAGAACAAGAAATAGGAATTTGTCTCAGGGTTCCCCCCAAACACCACCTTTATTTTGCCTTCAATGTCGTGCTTATGGGAAAGGATGTTGGTTAGGAAGAGAAAAAAGTGCATAACAAATTGTATTTTAGCATAGAGTGTTGATATATGTTCCTACTATTGGTTTTGACGCATTGTTGTTGTCATTGATGTCAAATTCAAGACATATGTCAGTTATGTCTGTTGGGGGATCAATTCAACAATAGATTACACTTGTGAAAACAATAAACGCGAAATTAAACCAGATTGACAAGTAATTAGAATGATAATAGCAAGAACAAGAGATACAAGAAAACACCCTGAAAACTTGTATTAACAAACTCTTTACAAAAGGAATACAATTGAAGAAAGCTTCTTTCTTCCACACCTCTCCTAGATGTATAGATCTCTCAATAGATCTCTATTCCTCAAGAGCTCTCTCTCAAGAACAATCAACTCCAACAAGCCTGGATTGATTCAATTCTGTACTGTTCTTCTCACACAATGAATTACAATAATTCACTCTCTACAACAATAACTACTGCAAAGCTAAGAAGATCTAATTCTACATATAGAATTAGGAGACATGAGCATGTACATCCAACAAGCAGTTAAGCCACTTGAACAAGGGCTCTAAAAATAGTAATGCCAATAATAGAGACGCGAGCTTGAGACTTCAACTCAAACTTATCATGCAAACACTCGCTTCTGTCCACGGAAATAGCTCTCTGGACACACAGGTAATCGACGTCGGTTCCTGCTGCTTGTCTGTGACCGCCATCGGCCGACCTTCTGTCGACGTCGACGTCTCTGCAACTGCCTGTGACCAACGTCGATCACTCCTGACTGACGCCGGTGTCTGTGTAGACCCGAACCTGATAATGAATGCTCTTTGGTGAAGTTTTTTAGCTCCACACCCTAACAATCTCCCACTTGGAGATAAACAGCTGCACCAGTACCTGTACAGCAACATCTTCTAGCTCCTCCATCTTCAACTCAATCATGAAGACCAATAGAAGTTGAATGAAGATTCAACTTCTCCTTTGTAACCGGCTTGGTTAACATATCAGCAGGGTTCCTATCTGTATGGATCTTCTCCAGCTTCAACTCACCATCTTCCAATACCTGTCGTATGAAGTGATACCTTAGCTGTATGTGCTTTGTTCTTGAATGAAAATCTGAATTCTTAGCCAAATGGATTGCACTTTGACTGTCACTATACAATCTGCAACTCTCATGCTCCCTACCAAGCTCATCCATGAACCGTGTCATCCATATCATCTCTTTGCTAGCTTCTGTGGCTGCAATATACTCTGCTTCTGTAGTTGACAAAGCAACAACCTTCTGCAACTTAGATATCCAGCTAACCGCCATTCCACCTACAGTGAAAACATAGCCTGTAGTGCTCCTCCTGCCATCCAAATCACCTGCCATATCTGAATCTACATAGCCATGTAGAGAAGTATCTGAACCTCCGTAGCACAAGTGCTTACTGCTAGTTCCTCTCAGATATCTAAGGATCCACTGAACTGTTTTCCAATGTTCCTTACCTGGATTGGCCATATACTTACTTACAACTCCCACTGCTTGGGCAATATCCGGTCTAGTACACACCATTGCATACATCAAACTCCCTACTGCGGAAGAATATGGAACCTTACTCATGTACTCTACCTCATCATATGAATTAGGACATTGTTCTTTAGTTAACTTAAAATGTCCAGCCAAAGGTGTGCTTACCGGTTTAGCATCCTGCATATTGAACCGTTTCAACACCTTGTCCACATAATCTTCTTGAGACAATATCAACCTGTAATTTTTCCTGTCTCTCTTAATGCTCATGCCAATGATTTTCTTTGCTGCTCCCAAATCCTTCATAGCAAATGTTTGAGCTAATTTCACCTTAAGCTCTGAGATATCCTGCATGTGAGACCCTGCAACCAGCATGTCATCTACATACAACAATAGAATAATATATCTACCATTATCAAATCTCTTGAAATACACACAATGGTCTGATTGACACCTACTGTAGCCATGCTCAGTCATAAACCTATCAAATTTTAAGTACCATTGCCTAGGAGCTTGCTTGAGGCCATACAAGTTTTTCTTCAACCTGCACACAAACTTCTCCTTACCCTTGACCTCGAATCCTTTTGGCTGTTCCATATAAATTTCCTCATCCAAATCTCCATGAAGAAACACTGTCTTAACATCTAGCTGCTCAAGATGCAAATCCTCAAAAGCAACCAAAGATAATACAACCCTTATTGAAGTCATTTTAACAACAGGAGAAAAAATCTCACCAAAGTCAATACCTGGCTTTTGTGCAAATCCTTTCACTACTAATCTAGCCTTATATCTCATCTGTCCATTCTCGCCTTCTTTCAACCTGTATGTCCATCTGTTCTTAAGTGTTCTCTTACTAGCTGGCAATTCAACCAAATCCCATGTTTGGTTTTCTCTTAAGGACTCCAACTCCTCAACCATGCCACGCTCCCACTGACTCTTGGACTCCACCTGTATTGCTTCTTCAAAACTCTCTGGTTCTCCACCATCAGTTAGCAATAGATAAAATAAAGAAGGAGAATATCTAATTGGAGGCTTACTCACCCTTTTTGACCTCCTGATGGGTGTCTGAGACTCGTCCACAACACGATGTCCACCCAAATTCTCTGACAGTGACCGACCTCGGTCACCTGCAGACCTGTTACTGGCCGACGTCGGTTCTGCCTGACCGACCTCGGTACCTGTACGGCTGATGTCGGTCTCTGTATGGCCGACGCCGGTTTCTGTCCTGTCGACGTCGATTCCTAACCTGCTGACGTCGATCTCTGTGTTTTCCTGCAAGTGATTATTTCTTTTTCCCGCGAGCTCATCTTGGACTTTCACCTCATCCAATTCACCATTGCTCTGCTCAGACTGATTCAACTTCCTTAGCTGATCACAATACATCACTCTTTCGTTGAAAACAACATCACAGCTCCTGATTACCTTGTTAGTTTCTAGATTCCGTAATCTGTAACCAAAATTGTCTGAGCCATAGCCAATAAACGTGCATCTCATAGACTTAGCATCAAGCTTCTTTCTATTTTCCTTATCTATATGCACAAAGGCTTCACAACCAAAAACTTTGAGATATGAGAGATCAACCTTTTTACCTATCCATGCCTCTTCTGGAATACCACCATCCAGAGCTGTAGAGGGTCCTCTGTTAATCAGGTACACTGCAGTGTCAACAGCTTGTGCCCAAAACTGTAAGGGCAAACCGGCATGCAATCTCATACATCTTACACGCTCCATTATTGTCCTATTCATTCTTTCAGCAATTCCATTCTGCTGAGGTGTCCTTGGAACCGTCCTTTGCCTACGAATTCCATGCATGTAACAATAATCTCTGAACTTATGACTGCAGAACTCACCACCATTGTCTGATCTCAGGCACTTTAATCTTTTACCTGTTTCATTCTCAACCATAGCTTTCCAAACTTTAAAAGTCTCAAATACATCAGATTTCTTTCTAATACAATAGATCCATACCTTCCTTGTGGCATCATCTATGAAAGATACATAGTACTGTGATCCTCCAATGGAAGCAACCTGAGCCGGTCCCCACACGTCTGTGTGAACAAGCTCCAACTTTTGCCTCTTCTTAGTAGACCCAATTTTGAGAAAACTAACCCTTTTCTGTTTTCCAAATACACAGTGCTCACAAAACTCTAGATCTATGCCTTTTAAATCTGAAAGCATACCTTTGGACTTAAGAATTGACATCCCCTTCTCACTCATGTGGCCAAGCCTTGAGTGCCACAATTTAGCGTCCACATTTGAAGTAGATAATACAGAAGGAGATTTTTTAGTAACACAATTACATAAATAGAGAGTACCTTCTCTCTTACCTCTGGCCATAACAAGTGCACCCTTGGTCACCTTCCAAGACTCTGCTGTGAGAGTTACTGTACAACCCTCATCCCCCAACTTTCCTGCAGAAATCAAATTTCTCTTCAAGCTAGGAACATGCATCACATCTCTCAATACCCATGTGTTGTTATTCTACATCTTCAACTGCACTTTACCTTTGCCAATTATTTTACAGGGCTCATCATCCCCTAGATACACTATTCCAAAATCTCCATGGATATAGTCACTGAAATATTCCCTGTTAGGAGTAGCATGAAAAGATGCACCAGAATCTAATACCCAAGATTCTATATTATTATGCAGAGAGAAAATTAAAGCATCCTGTGCAATACCTGCAATCTTGGCTTCTTCCTTTCCTTCGTGCTGGTTGTCCTCCTCAGGCTTTGACCAACAATCTTTGCTTATGTGCCCCATCTTTCCACAATTCCAGCATTGTGGCCTTCTGCCATTTCTGGATTTACATCTGCCTTTCCCCTTTGATTTGGATCTTGATCTGCCTTTCTTGCTCTTCTCTTTCTGCCTTCCCCTGCTCTCAAAACTCAAAGCATTCCCAGATGTCTCTTCGGTGCTTTTCCTGCGTATTTGCTCATTCAAGATAACACTAACAACATCCTCTACTTTCAAAATATTTGATGCAGATGCAGTATTACTTACTGCCATTACTAAGCCATGCCAGCTTTCAGGCAAAGAACATAATATCAAAAGAGCTTTTATCTCATCATCAAACACTATATTCACTGAACTTAATTGATTCACAATCCCATTGAAATCATTCAGATGAGTAGAAACAGATCCACCTTCATTCATATGCAAATTAAATAACTACTTCATAAGATATACCTTATTGGAAGCTGAGGGTTTTTCATACAAATTTGCTAACGTAGTCATCAACTCTCCCGTAGACTTTGCCTGTGATAAATTGGATATCACAGTGGATGCTAGACTCAGTCTTATAGACCCCATAGCCTTTCTGTCAAGAACTTCCCATTCTTCATCCTCCATGTCTTTGGGCTTCTTTGCAATACCTCCTAATGGTAAGTAGAGATCTTTCTGATATAGATAGTCCTCTATCTGCATTCTCCAGTGTTGGTAATTTTTGCCATTGAACTTTTCCATTCTCAATTTACTTTCATCTGCCATTGCTTCTCCCACTCAAACAGAAATCCCTACAGAAACTCCTGTGAGAACCTGTAATCAATACACACTACACAGATCTGAACCACCTGTTAGTGAACCTGAACTTTGATACCAATTATCAAGCTCTAAACCTGTAACCAAGGCTCTGATACCACTTGTTGGGGGATCAATCCAACAATAGATTACATTTGTGAAAACAATAAACGCGGAATTAAACCAGATTGACAAGTAATTAGAATGATAATAGAAAGAACAAGAGATACAAGAAAACACCCTAAAAACTTGTATTAACAAACTCTTTACAAAAGGAATACAATTGAAGAAAGCTTCTTTCTTCCACACCTCTCCTAGATGTATAGGTCTCTCAATAGATCTCTATTCCTCAAGAGCTCTCTCTCAAGAACAATCAACTCCAACAAGCCTGGATTGATTCAATTCTATACTGTTCTTCTCACACAATGAATTACAATAATTCACTCTCTACAACAATAACTACTGCAAAGCTAAGAAGATCTAATTCTACATATAGAATTAGGAGACATGAGCATGTACATCCAACAAGCAGTTAAGCCACTTGAACAAAGGCTCTAAAAATAGTAATGCCAATAATAGAGACGCGAGCTTGAGACTTCAACTCAAAATTATCATGCAAACACTCGCTTCTATCCACGGAAATAGCTCTCTGGACACGCAGGTAACCGGCGTCGGTTCCTACTGCTTGTCTGTGACCGCCGTCGTCGACCTTCTGCCGACGTCAGCGTCTCTGCAACTGCCTGTGACTGACGTCGGTCGCTCCTGACCGACGCCAGTGTCTGTGTAGACCCGAACCTGATAATGAATGCTCTTTGGTGAAGTTTTTTAGCTCCACACCCTAACAATGTCAAGTTCAGAGTTGAGGCTATGCATGGTGAGATGATATATGTCAAAAGAAGTCTCATGACAAGAGAAAATTTTAGGGCAAACTCTTGTCTCTATTTTGAGACAGAATTTGAATACAACCTGGTAATTCTTCAAAGGTTGATGGTATGTCATTTTCAGGATCATGGTACAAGGTAAGCTACTATTGTGTACTAGGTGTCTTGGGAAGCCTAGTCTAGTCCTACGAGAATGTGTATGCATAAAACATGGTAAAGCTTGGGGATTTGTGTCAATGTAGGCATAATAGAGTGAAAAAATTTGTGTAAACATGAGAAAGAGCCAAATAATCCTTTAGATGAGTTTTAAGGTCAGGTCTTGAGTCTTAGTCCTCTCATGAAGACCTAATGAGAAGGCATATGCCCAATAACATGATGAGTTGAGTAATATGAGACTTGTGTGAATTAGATTAGCAGTGTGTGAACATTGTATGAGTTAATTTGACATATGGATGAGGTATTTTGAGTAGTGTAAGAAATTTTAAGGTATGATCATGATCTTAGTATAACTAATAGTTCAAGGCCTAGTGTGCAAAGAGACCTAATGTGGCCTAATGAGAGGTCAAACTCATTCCAAAGGTGACATATCTCTTGATAGAATTAAAAAAAGTGTGATGTGTTTTTTAAAGTATTTTAACCAAGTTTGAGATCATATCTTAAAGGAGAAAGCATGAAAATTGGTGATAAGGTTTTCTGTGTGCACAAAATTGGGTGGTTTAAACCCAAGAAGGAATTTATTATGCTTGTTGGCATGTGTAACCTTTTCATGAGATAATAAGCAGGTCATGGAAGATGTGGAAGGTCCTTATATTTATTTTCATATCATTAGTTTTGGAGTTGATGGGTAATCTTTTATGAATGATTGCTAAGAAGGGAAATCAATCAAAACCCTCCTTAAACCCTCATAATGACCCGATAGGAAATATATTATCAGTTATGGATCAAAATGGTTTTGATGAACTAGTTTGATTTTTTTTACATGTAAAATAATCTTCCAATTTTATCCATGTGGTTTTGGTTTGTCATGACAATTAGTATAAGCTACAAAAAACCCCTTATTTCTAAATTTTTTGATGTAGCAGGTAGGGTTGACCAAGTCAAAGCATGAAAATGGATAGAGGATGATTTGTGAGACTTGTAGTTTGTAACCATGTAATTTTTTGAGAAGGTTTTATACCTAAAATTTTCTAAATTGTTCATGGAATTTTACCTATTGCTAAACATGCCTAATGAGCAAGACAGTGAGAAAACTAGGCAAAAATGAGAATGAGATTAGGGATTGGTCTCTAAGACCAATATGGATATTAAACCTTGTAATATATATTTTATAATATGATCTAAGGATGTTTAATATAAATTTAAATCCATTGGAAGATAATAAAAGTTTTCCTACAGGTGTTCTAAGACTTGATCTTCTTGACTATGTTTTTGATGCTAAAGGTAGTTTTCTGTGTGTGAGTGATAATGTTGTTCTTGAGTGATTTTGCATTATGTTTAAAAATAAAATGAACATGAAGTTGTTATATATTTATTTGATGAACTGGATTTGGACTGAAATTCAATTTCATACAAAATCAACAACATGACCTTGCAGAGTCCGTAGATTCTAGTCATTCATAGACCAAGTAATACTATCACACCAACTCACCTTTTGTACCATAGACCAGAATGAATTCAAAAGACAATACTCCTCAGTATAGAAGATCCAAAAAACACCATAGGGATACCTATACTTACACTTGATTCGTAGATATTACAGGTTAGCTAATACACGGCTTTGCCTTCTTTTATTGTATAACAGATCTAAACTTGAATAGATTTAGAACTACAGGTATAAAGATGTTTTTGTTCCTTATCCTGTCCCTATCTTGTACATGGATTGATATTTAGACCTTGCTTACTTATAGGAGGAGATACAACAAAAATTGCAACTTGTCAAATAATTGAATTGGCCAATAAATAGATATTGCATGCTCTATATGATCTACATACTGCTCAAATAAATGTGCTCTACACAGCACCCTCTCCTTCGCCACATTATTCATGTTCATATTTTATCCTTTTAATAGACCCATAAAACCTCTTTGCGCTTTTAACAGACTACAATTATGCGTTTATCTCCATGTCTGGGTAGGACACATATATAAGGTATATGTATTGTGGTCGTGTTTCTTCACTGAAGCCTCTTCACGTCTAAAACTTCTTTATTGTTCACAAACTGCCATGCTGTTGAAGCATTTCTTGGAAAACATTAAGTGGCAAAGTGTATGAATCCACGATACCCTTCAAGAAAGCAAGATACTTGGGAAGAAGTTCTTCAAATTCATTAGAAATGAAAACACGGCTCACAAACAGCTTAAGATTTGACTTACTGGTATAGTAACTTTCATAAAGATCATGAGGAACCTTCTATGGGACAAATAGAATAGCTTTGAACTCAACATCAATTGCTGCCTGACATATTATGGGACGACTACAGTATATATTGAACTTCAAATTGCAAAAACAGGGGAAGCGTTAGAGTTTCTATTAAAGCCAGTCGAGTTCTCAAACTCGAAGTCATAGGCGCAAGTGGAATATGTATCACAACAAATACATATGTTATAAATGATTGAATTAAAACACATTCGACTTTATCTTTCGCAACCTTTATTCTTTTCACTATTCTATAGAATTGACTCTTACAGGCAACTTCTACACAGCTCTCTATTTGCAAAGACCCCAATAATGCACAAATAAGTTTGAAAGCAAAAGACAACCAATCTTTTCATACACAGGCCTGTCACTATTGAATCCAGAATGCTTATACACACACATTCACATACATAGGCCTGTCACCAGAATTTCATAACATAATCATCTGAAACAAAACATTCATTCTTTCTTAGATCAAATGGAAGACTTACAATTCAATATCAAAGTCCATGGCTTTCAAAGCCTTGTCTACTTCTTCACACATTCTTGAATGCTCCTTCTCTTTAAATTAACATCTCTTGAGTGAGATCCTCCCTCACTATTTCTCCTCTCTTTTCTTCATTCTATCTCCTCTTTCCTTGAATGAGAGGACCTTTCCTCTCTGTCCTTCCTCTTCTCTACGTCCCTCTCATCCTCTCTTCTTTACTGAATTCTCTCTTTTTCTCTTTTGAAGAGCCTCCCCTCTAACTTCTATGCCCAATTTTGGGTTGAGGCAAACAAAATACAGTTTTAACAATATACTAAGGTTGAAAATAGTTTCAACCATTTCTCCCTTATTTCCTCAACAGCCTAACAATCACTTTTTACCTTTTCACTTTTCACTTTTGACAATTACATTTACTCTCAAGGTGAAATTTTGAAATTTGAACACAATTTGGAGGGAAAACAAGAATTTGATTTTTCACACTAGAATATCATTTGAATTTGCATGTTCAACTAGTCCTCCATGAAGCTAGTGATGATGCTCCTGCATCATACTCTCCCTCTAGAAAAGATTTGAACCTTAGTTCAAATGAGATGCTTCCTCCATGCATTAGTCTTCATTCTATGCTTGGATCCCAAGGTCTTGTTGCCAATACCAATGCTTGTCTTTGTTTGGAATAGTCTTTGTCCATCATTTTTCTTTTCTTCCTCTTCTGGTATGTTCTTCTTCTCATCTCTTTCTCAGCTGCCATCTCCTGCTTCCATGCTTCTTCATCTTCATACATGTTTTCAAAGTTTTCATCTTCTATAACTGCATACAAAACATTCAAATCCACCTTAGATTCAAAATCTTTAGGCCATGAAGCCTCTTGGCTGCCTTCACATTCTTGTTCCTTGATCAAAACTGCCTTTGCCTCATTGCCTTGCTCTTGTCTTGTTTCAGTCTTCCCAATGATGTCTTCACCATGGCTTGTACCTGTATGTAGCTCTTTTGAAGAACTAAAGAGCTCTTCCAACATTCTCAACTCCTCCTTTAGTGAGATCTCATCTATCTCACCATTCTCTTCATCAAACTTGGGCTCATCACTCACAAAGGTTACTTGCCCTTTACCTCTTAGCTCATATTTTCTTAGCTTGTCATCACATAAACCGACTTCTTCATTATAATCATCAAATACAATTGAAGCAATATTACCTTGTGTTTCCTTACTCTTTTCAATCATGTGAACTGATTTCACATCTCCACTTTCATCATCCATCCTCTTGGAATTCTCTCCTTGCTGCATATTAGTCCACATAACCACTTTCCATATTTCATTTCTCATGAAAATATCATTGAAGGATTCAAAAACATCATAAAAAATAATTTGTTTACCTTTCATCTTTGCATCTTCATGCTCTACCTCATTATTCTTTGAGAAGTTTTCTTTCTCATCTTCATTCTCTTGGCTGTTGGAATCACCTTCAATCCTCTTCCATTGACTTCTTGGTTTTGTTGCCTCAACATTCACATCTTCTTCACTTTTTGCCTTCTTAGGCACCCACATTTGATTCTTTCTCTTATCATTTATCTTCACAAGCCATTTAGGCATCTTGCATCTATGCTTTTGTACCAGCACCTCCTTTAGCTTGGGAGTTTGCTTCTTCCACCATTTAAGCATCACATACCCATGCTTAAATTCTCTTTTTGAGGGCTCTATCATCTTCCTTAACTCTTGCACTTGTATATTAGCAGTTTCATGCTCATAATAACAATCAAAATCAAGTCTTAACACTTCATTTACCTCTTTGATAGCTTGGTCTATGGAACAATCTTTCTCTCCCTTTATGCTTGGCTGCTCTTTTTCTTCCTCTTGGCATTCAATGGCATCATGGAATTCAGCTTCATCTTCTACCTGTCCTCTTGCTTGTATGGGTTCTTCAACACCTCCCTCATGCATTAACCAAGGCATCTCTTCTTTCTTATCAACAACAACAGACTTTTTCTTTCCTCTTACACATTTACTTCTGCACTTGGTGTCTTCTCTTGCACCAATCTCTTCACTCTCCAAGGCCCTTCTCTTGACCTTCATAAGGTTGCTCATACCTGCAATTACCCATGCAAAGACAACATTAGATATAAAAACAAGAGACCACAAGGTCCCTATGAGTGATCTCTTCATCCACACTCTCATCTTTTCAAGTGCTCTTCTTGGCACTTCATCTTTTCTTTTTTTTCCTCTCTTGTTCTCCTCAACGAGAACCTTCTTCTCCACCTCTCTCTCTTGTTTCTCACTTGGCAACTTATTCATCTTCTTCAAGCCTCTATGGGCTTCTCTCTTCTTGGCAATCTCATTTTGCCTTCTTCTCCTCTTCATTAGGAGATCAATTGGCCACTTCAACCTTTTCTGTATTGGCCATACACATGCTTGCTTATCCATCTGCATCCAAGACTCATATTCATCTTTAATCTTAGCTAACTCTCTCTTCAAATTAGCAATCTCTTTATCAATTACAAAACTATTCATACCTTTGATGCTTGTTTTCTTCTTGGTGCCCTCATGTACCTTGTTGCTCTGTAGTGCCTTCAACAATGCTTCCATCTCTGAGATCTTCACCCAAGTCTTTTCCACCTTGGTCTCTTGATCCCTTGTCTCACCCAAGCCTTTTCTCCTTGACTGGTCTTTTGACAATCTCCTTGATCTCACCTAGGCCTTTTGCATCCTAGTCTTTTGATCCTTTTCTCAATCCTGTAGCAACTCTTTATACAACACTTCATCAAATACAAATCACAAATCCAAGCTTACCTTGCTTTGGATCTTCCTCTTGAGCATTCACTTGCTCTTCTTCTAGAGCTTCTCTTGGCTCTTCACTAAGCCTTCCTTAGCTTCTTCTCCTCTTAAGCCTCAATGGCTTGACTACCTTCCTCTTCACCTGTTTACTCCTCAACACAATAACTCAAATCAAATATCAAAGTTGCTCATACCTTTTCTCCCCAGGGTCTTCTAGTGCTTGTCCTGCTAATCCTCTTACCAAATCCTATAACAACTCATTAGAAATCATAACCATCAACAAATTACCAATTCCCAAGAGCTTCAAGATCTGATACTAAATGATGAACTGGCTTTGGACTAAAATTCAATTTCATACAAAATCAACAACATGACCCTGTAGAGTCCATAGATTCTAGCCATTCACAGACCAAGTAATACTATCACACCAACTCACCTCCTGTACCATAGACCAGAATGAATTCAAAAGACAATACTCCTTAGTATAGAAGATCCCAACATCACCATAGGGATACCTATACTTACACTTGATTCATAGATATTATAGGTTAGCTAATACACGGATTTGCCTTCTCCTATTGTATAACAGATCTAATCTTGAATAGATTTAGAACTACAAGTATAAAGATGTTTTTGTTCCTTATCCTGTCCCTATCTTGTACATGGATTGATATTTAGACCTTGCTTACTTATAGGAGGAGATACAACAAAAATTGAAACTTGTCAAATAATTGAATTGGCCGGTAAATAGATACTGCATGCTCTATATGATCTACATACTGCTCAAATAAATGTGCTCTACACAGCACCCTCTCCTTCACCACAGTATTCGTGTACATATTTTATCCTTTCAACGGACCCATAAAACCTCTCTGTGCTTTTAACAGACTATAATTATGCGTTTATCTCCATGTCTGGGCAGGACACATATATAAGGTATATGTATTGTGATCGTGTTTCTTCACTGGAGCCTCTTCACGTCTGAAACTTCTTTATTGTTCATAAACTACCATGCTATTGAAGCATTTCTCAGAAAACATTAAGTGGCAAAGTGTATGAATCCACGATACCCTTCAAGAAAGCAAGATCCTTGGGAAGAAGTTCTTCAAATTCATTAGAAATGAAAACACGCCTCACAAATAGCTTAAGATTTGACTTGCTGGTATAGTAACTTTCATAAAGATCATGAGGAACCTTCTGTGGGACAAATAAAATAGCTTTGAACTCAACATCAATTACTCCCTGACATATTATGGGACGACTACAGTATATATTGAACTTCAAATTGAAAAAATAGGGGAAGCATCAGAGTTTCTATTAAAGCCAGTCGAGTTCTCAAACTCGAAGTCATAGGCACAAGTGGAATATGTATCACAACAAATACATATGTTATAAATGATTGAATTAAAACACATTCGGCTTTATCTTTCGCAACCTGTATTCTTTTCACTATTTTGTAGAATCGACTCTTATAGGCAAATTCTACACAGTTCTCTATTTACAAAGACCCCAATAATGCACAAATAATTTTGAAAGCAAAAGATAACCAATCTTTTCATACACAGGCCTGTCACTAGTGAAACTAGAATGCTTATACACACACATTCACATACACAGGCCTGCCACCAGAATTTCATAACGTAATCATCTGAAACAAAACACTCATTCTTTATTAGATCAAATGGAAGACTTAAAATTCAATATCAAAGTCCATGGCTTTCAAATCTTTGTCTACTTCTTCACACATTCTTGACTGCTCCTTCTCTTTAAATTAACATCTCTTGAGTGAGATCCTCCCTCACTATTTCTCCTCTCTTTTCTTCATTCTATCTTCTCTTTCCTTGAATGAGAGGACCTTTCCTCTCTATCCTTCCTCTTCTCTACATCCCTCTCATCCTCTCTTCTTTACTGAATTCTCTCTTTTTCTCTTTTGAAGAGCCTCCCCTCTAACTTCTACGCCCAATTTTGCGCTGAGGCAAACAAAATACAGTTTTAACAATATACTAAGGTTGAAAATAGTTTCAACCATTTCTCCCTTATTTCCTCAACAGCCTAACAATCACTTTTTACCTTTTCAATTTTCACTTTTGACAATTACATTTACTCTCAAGGTGAAATTTTGAAATTTAAACACAATTTGGAGGGAAAACAAGAATTTGAATTTTCACACTAGAATATCATTTGAATTTGCATGTTCAACTAGTCCTCCATGAAGCTAGTGATGATGCTCCTGCATCAGTATCATAGGTTAATTTTAAAAAAAATATTCATGAGAGGCTCCTATGAAGGTGTGAAAATTCAAAGGTTCTTGATCGGGTTTTTGAAGTCTATGTGCAGTTCTGAGTGAGCATATAAAGGTGATTAGTTATAGGTATTTTAACTTATTTTATGAATTTAAATGGACATGATGTTGAACCTTAGGTCATGTATATTATATAAATATGAATTTTTAGTATGGTTATGTGGAAAAATTGAGTATATGATTCTGATTTGCAAGACAAACTTTCTAGCAATAAAAAGGCTTATTGGCGAGTAAACCTAGTTGGGTAGTTCAAGGAGTGAAATGAGATAACTGGTGTTGGAAACATAATTTGAGATTATTATTGGTATATTTGATTCATTTTTTATGTTTTTAAGCCATTTTTTTAGGCTAAAAGTGTTCCCATAAGGTCTAATTGAAACATGTGCTTAGAGAAGGCCTAATTGCATTAGGTCTATATTAGGCCTAATAGTGGTTTTATCCCTTAAGGGTAATGATTGACCTATGTGGTGGTTGTTTCACTTATGAAATATGTGTATTTATATATTTAAAGTATGATCCAAGTATGGTGAGGTTATTGGCCGACCAAAATGGGTAAAAGCAAAGAGTCAAGTATAAAGACAAGGCTTAATAGGCCTAATTTGACAAGTTAGAGAATTGAGTATATGATCAAATGATACAGAGTTTTTAAAACCAGGTAAATGGATTGGAGATCATGAAAGAGGTGTGATTAATATTCCCTAAATATATAACTTTGTTTCTATATGTGTTGATCAAGGTCATTTGACCTAATTCTGCCAAGAAAAGGGCAAGTTGAGTGAGAAGGCCTAATAGGTCATTTGAGAGAGATAGAAGAGTAAGAAGAGAAAAATAAGGTGGTCATATTTATTTGATTAAGAAAAATTTGTCTAAGGGTGATCATATATTCAAGATATATAAGTTGGTGTTTGGTTATCTAGTGGGTTAGAGCTTCTTTGTAGGTTTGAGCTTGCTAAAGGACTAGTTGAGTTGGTGTTTGACTAGTGAGGGGTTGGTGGTCCTTGTGGGGTTGGTGCCTCATAAAAGTTTGATTCATTTATTATAGGAATATATTATAATATGTGCATCAATTGGTTTTATCCCCTAAGAGGGTTTCCCACATATATCTTATGCTTTAATGTTGTTTGCTTTCATAGATGCTTGTATATGCATTGATTATTGTATGTAAGTGAATGAATGCTTCATGACTGTTAAGTGAAATTTAAAGACTATTTTAAGACAACTAATTCAGTTACCCCATTATCATTAAATTTACTTCTAACATATATAATTGGAATGGCTATGCCAATTAAAATTTTGGCCTAGGTCCCTACTAATTGTGATGCTAATGTACCTTTGACATAAAACCCACCAAATTCTAACAGATTGATAAAATAAGTGATACAATATATATCAATTAAAAAGGACAATGATGCACTTTACATCAACATTTAAAAAATTGAAAATAAAAAAAATAAATAATACTATTTTTTCTAGTAGTATTTTCTCAAAATCTGCTAATGATAATCTATCTACGATTTTATTGCTATTTTTTTCAAAATCTACTAATGATAATCCATCTAAAATCACATAATTAAATTTTTTTCACACACACTTAATGACTATATACATTCAAGGGAGCTTGACATTCATATCAACTATCATTTTCTTTACCCCAAACTTTCTTTTAGGCATCGTTGACCTATTATAAATTGCTATCATTTTCTTCATAAATTACCTCTATAAGCACCTCTATTAAATGTTTTAATCATTGGCCTATTATGACACATATATTTACAAGATTGAATATATATTTGCTGAAATAATGAGTATTTTATATTAATTTAAAAATGAAATATATATGATCAAAAGGTTTGTAGTTTAACTTATAAGGATGATAGTTGCTATATTTATCTATGAAGGTATAAATCTCTTTAGATATTTGATATAGAGAGTCAAGTGATTAAACCCAGGATCATGCCTTGAATAATTTTGATAGCGTGGATGTCTTTTATTTTTAACTGTGTAGCAAAAGGAACTCACTAATTTAAATATATATTTACTTAGTATTATAAATTCTCTATATGTTTATTTTCAAAATATAAGTAAAGATATCGACATTATATGTAATTTAATGATTCCATGTAATGCCTTCAAACATATAAAAAAAATGAAATATAAAATATATTTATTAATATAATAAGTAGGTAGATATGCACACCCCAAAGTTATATAAAGTTAGCTCGAAATAATTATAAAGGTAAAAAGTATCATGTGGCTTAAAGTAAGTTAACAAGAAAGAAGAGCAAAACATTACTAATGTAATAAGAAATTTATTGAACCGATGATTCTATATTAGTACTGGGTTTTCACTTTAACCATGCCCTATCACAAGTACATTTATGTCTTCAGATAAAAAATTTCACAAAGGCCTAAATTTGATAGTCAACCCCACCTATCATGATTTTTTTAATGACGATTATCCATTCAACATTTCCCTTCAAATTTTAATATAATGTATGGTAGTAGGAGGTGTGTGTGTGTGTGTGTGTGTGTGTGTAATTGATTATATTTTATAGTTAAAAAATAAAAACACAACCATATGGTCATCAAATTTAGGCCCTCTTTCACACCCTCTATGATTATCTTATTTTCTATGAATTTATTGAACTCCCTATCTATGGGTGGTGAATTAACAAGAACAAGAAATAGGAATTTGTCTCAGTGTTCCCCCCAAACACTACCTTTATTTTGCCTCCAATGTTGTGCTTATAGGAAAGGATGTTGGTTAGGAAGAGAAAAAAGCACATAACGAATTGTATTTTGGAATAGAGTGTTGAGATATGTTCTTATTTTATGGTTTTGAAGCATTATTGTTTCCATTGATGTCAAAGTCAAGACAAATGTAAGTTATGTCAAGATCAGAGTTGAGGCTATGCATGGTGAGATGATATGTGTCAAAAAGTCTCATGACAAGAGAAAATTTGAAGGCAACCTCTTGTATTTATGTTGAGATAGAATTTGAAGGAAACCTGGTAATTATTCTAAGTTTTATGGTATGCCATTATTAGGATCATGGAACAAGGTAAGCTACTATTGTGTACTAGGTGTCTTGAGAAGCCTAGTCTAGTCGTAAGAGAAGGTGTATGCATAAAACATAGTAAATCTTGGGGATTTATGTTGGTATAGGCATAAGAGAGTGAAAAATATGTGTAAAAATGAGCAATAGGAAAGTAAGCCTTCAGATGAGTTTTAAGGTCAAGTCTTGATGCTTAGTGCTCAGATGAAGACCTAATGAGAAGGCATATGCCTAATAACATGATGAGTTGAGCAATATGAGACATGTGTGAATTAGATTAGCAGTGTGTGAGTATTGTATGAGTTCATTTGACATATGGATGAGGTATTTTGAGTAGTGTAAGAAATTTCAAGGTATGATCATGGTCTTAGTATAACTGGCAGTTCAAGGCCTAGTGTGCACAGAGACCTAATATGGCCTAATGAGGGGTCAAGCTCATTCCCAAGGTGAAATATATCTTGATAGAATTTAAAAAAGTGTGATGTGTTTTTTAAAGTATTTTAACCATGTTTGAGGTCATATCTCAAATTAAAAATCATGAAAATTGGTGATAAGGTTTTTTGTGTGCACAAAATTGGGTATTTCAGACCCGAGAAGGAATTTATTATGCTCATTGGCATGTGAAACCTTTTCATGAGATCCTAAGAAGATACTAGAATATGGAGAAGGTACCTATCTTGATTTTCTTGGCATTATTTTTGGAGTATATGGGCAATCCTTTATGAATGATTGCTAAAAAGGGAAACCGATCAAAACCCTCCTAAAACCCTCATAATGACCCGATAGGAAAGATATTATTAGTTATGGATCAAAATAGTTTTATTGAAATATTTTGATTTTTTTAAAATTTAAAATAATCTTCAAATATTCTCGAGGTGGTTTTGGTTTGTGATGAAAATGAGTATAAACTACAAAAAACCCCTTATTTCTCAAAAGTTTGATGTAGCAGGCAGGGTTGACCAAGTCAAAGCATGAAAATAGATGGACGATGATTTGTAAAAATTGTAGTTTGTACCCATGTATGTTTTTTTATAATTTTTAATACCTAAAATTTGTTAAATTGGTCATGAAATTTGACCTATTGCTAAACATGCCTAATGAACAAGACAGTGAGAAAATTAGGCAAGAATGAGAATGAGATTAGGGATTGGTATGTAAGACCAATATGAATATTAAACATTGTAACATATATTTTAAAATATTATATAAGTATGTTAATATTAATTTAAATCTATTTGAATATAATAAAAGTGTTCCCACAGGTGTTCTAAGACTTGATCTTCTTGACTATGTTTTTGATGCTATAGGCCATTTTTTGTGTGTGAGTGATAATGTTGTTCTTGAGTGTTTTTGCATTACGTTTAAAAATAAAATGCATATGAAGTTGTTATAAAAATATCATAGGTTAATTTTAACACATTTTTATGCATGGGAGGCTCCTAAGAAGGTGTGAAAATTCAAAAGTTCTTGACAAGGTTTTTGAGGTCTGTGTGCAGTTCTGAGTGAGCATATAAAGGTGATTAGTTAGAGGTATTTTACCTTGTTTGAAGAATTATAATGAACGTGATGTTTAACCTTAGGTCATGTATATTATATAAATATTAATTTTTATTATGGTTATGTATAAAAATTGAGTATATGATTTTGATTTGCAAGACAAACTTTCTAGCAGTAAAAAGGCTTATTGGTGAGTAAACCTAGTTGGGTAGTTCAAGGAGTAAAATGCGACAAATGGTGTTGAGAACATAATGTGAGATTTTTAGTGGTCTATTTGATTAATTTATGAAGTTTTTAATTTATTTTTTGAGTCTCAAAGTGTTCTAATAAGGTCTAAGTGAAACATGTGCTTAGAGAAGGCCTAATTCCATTAGGTCTATATCAGGCCTAATAATGGTTTTAGCCCTTAAGGGTAATGACTGACCTATGTGGTGGTTGTTTCACTTGTGAAATAAGTGTATTTATCTATTTCAAGGATGATACAAGTATGGTGAGGTTCTTGGCTGACCAAGATGGGTCAGATCAAAGAGTCAAGTATAAAGACAAGGCTTAATAGGCCTAATTTGACAAGTTAGATAGTTGAGCATAGGAGTGAATGATATAGAGTTTTGGAAACTAGGTAAATGGATTGGAGATAATTATAGAGTTATGATGGATATTTCATAAATATATAACTATGTTTCTATAGGTGTTGATCAAGGTCATTTGACCTAATTCTACTAAGGAAAGGGCTAGTTAAGCGAGAAGGCCTAATAGGCCATTTGAGAGAGATAGAAGAGTCAGAAGATCAAAACAAGGTGGTAATATTTAGTTGATTAAGCAATATGTGTCTAAGGGTGATCATATATTCAATATATCTAAGTTGGTTCTGGGTTATCTAGGGGGTTGGAGCCTCTTTGTAGGTTGGACCTTGCAATAGGACTAGTTGAGTTGGTGTTTGACTAGTGAAGGGTTGGTACTCCTTGTGGGGTTGGTGCCTCACTAAAAGTTTGATTAATTTATTATAGGAATATATTAAAAGATGTGCATTAATGGGTTTTATCCCCCAAGAGGGTTTCCCACATATATCTTATGCTTTGATATTATTTGCTTTCATAGATGCTTGTATATGCATTGATTATTGTATGTAAGTGAATGAATGCTTCATGAATGTTAAGTGAAATTGAAAGAATATTTTAAGACAAATAATTCAGCTACCCCGCTTTTATTAAATTTAATTCCAACATATATAATAATAATGACTATGCCAATTAAAATTTGGCCTAGGTCCATATGAATCATGAAGTCGAAGAATCTAGAGACACTTTGCTAATAAATCAAAAAAATACCTTAATGGTCGATAAAGATTATGAGGTACTCCACCTATATAAAAAAAATTTAGCATGAAATTTAATTTTTAACATTACATTATAGATAAAAAATGTTTGAGAAGTAACATCAAACTTTCATATAATTTTTTTCTGTAAAAATAACTTCAATTTTGTCTTTCCAAAGCTTGAATAGAATTTCCAAATGAAAAAGTGAAAAATTTGTTTAATTTTTTTAAGATATGATGAATAGAATCCATAAGTATGATAAAACATCTCAAGTTGTGAAAAAGTGCCAAATTTGTTTAAATTTTGTAAGATGCTGAGTATAATCCCCAAGTATGAGAAAACATCTCAAGTTGAAAGGGTTTGAAAAGTAAGTGAATTTATCTTCAAGACGAGTGAGTCTGAGAAAAAAATAAAATATATGCTTAATATATTTAGGTTGGTTGTAGAGATAAAATTTGGGAATTGAAATCTCCATATGCAAAATCCTATCCCTGACTATAAGGTCTTGGTAGAGAAAACACCAAGTAAAATGAGTAATTTTTGGCACGACAATGGCTTGCCAAATAATGGTAAATCTCATGTTCTGTAGAATTAGAGAATAGCTGAGATTATATCTATGGTTAAGCTTTTCAAAGGATACTTGATAAATTTAAGTGTAAGGAAATGATGGGTCAAAAGGGGGTCTTAAGTGGACATGTTTTTCTTGAAAAACAAAAAACCTCAACTTATATGGATTATTTGAGACACCTACATTCAAAATTTGAAGATGTCATGTGAACATGAATTATATAATTCCAAATCTAGTTTATTAACTACTATTTTTTTTGAAATGGTCAAGTATAAGTATGTCAAATGTTAAAATTTGAAGATATAGTACTATTTTTTTGGAAGAAGCTGACTAGATAGCTTTCCTTAGGGTCCATCATTTTTTGAGCATCATTTAGTTTTGTTTTAAACCCTTTGGTGATAAGTTAGATAAGATCATCTAGTTTGAAACCTATATATATTTTTAAATTAATTAATAATTTTTTTAAATTAATTTCACAAGTCAGTAGACCCTAAAATATGATCAATAACATATAGCCGACCATGAAACCTTCGCATGGCCAAAGTTGAATTTTGTTATTTTTAATTAAAAACAGACATTCGGTGGTGTGTTTTTAGGTCCATCCCTCAAGCTTAGGAATCCAAGACATTCTCAAGCCTTCAGGCATGTGTCTAAAAATTCAAATATAAGAACCATGTACACATAAGTACCATGTACGCGGATTTGCCATGTACTTGGTTTCTGGTGAAATACATTTCACATGCATTTCACCATCCTATTGTTTTGTTATAGTTTTTTTTATTAATTTCAATTCAAACTTATAACTTGTGATTTAAGGTATAGGGTATAAGGTTTAGGGTATAATTGCGAAGACAATTGAGGATAATTTGAGCTGCTTGAACCTATTTGTGACTATAAATGTTATTTTGGGCACAATTAACCCCAACAACATCAAAATTTAAGCCAATCAGTCAATTAGGCTAATAAGTAATGTGGTTTGAATTGAATTAATCCATGTCAATGTAATTATTACTCTAAAAGATGTTAAGTGGATTTAAATAGATTGTTTTAAGGTTTAGGGTTTATGATTTAAAAATTTAGGGTTTAGGGCTTAGGGATTAGGGTATATTGAGTTTAGGTTTTAGAGTATAAGGTATAATCATGAAGGCACATGGGCCAAATTGAGCTCCTTTAACCTATTTGTGACTATAGAATATGATTTTGGGCTCAATTGGCCTTGGGCATGCCATGACAGATTGAGCTAATTAGTCAATTAGGGCAATGAGTGATGTGAATTCAATGTTTCCCACTTAAAACATTTTCATTTAATTTTATATATATATATATATATATATATATATATATATATATATATATATATATATATATATATATATATATATGGTGTTATAGCTATTTGTTTCATTAATCTATACCACGTACTTAATGTGATCAGATTTACATATGGCATTGATTTTCACTTGTACAATGCCCACTCTTCCATCTCTCAAATTTTTGCTTGTCCATGTCTTATTGTTACTTTACTTTCCATGATTAGGGAGTGGGGTTGAGGGTGGTAATGATTGCATCCACATAATACATTTAAAAATTACATACATTTTATCTTAGCTAAGATAAAATTATATTTACTATCAAATATTTTTAAATATTTATTAAAATAGTATAATATAAAGGTTGGAAAATCCTCAAGCAATATTAATAAATTTGTCAAAAACATTCATCATATTTTTAAAAAATAAATATAATGGAATGTTACTCTATTAAAAAAGTGTTAAAATTTATATATACCTTTTTCAAAATTTAAAAACTTAAATCTACAAATGATGTGTTACAACTTTGTAAAGTAATCATATTAAGTTTACTTAAATCTCAATAAATTTCATTTTATTGTCATTATTAAAATTAAAATACGAAATCTAACTTTTATGCAAAATATGATATTATACAAATTTAGTGAGATTATTAAAAATGAAGATTGTGTGTGTGTGTATGTGTGTGTGTATAATACATCTTCTTTTCCACTTATAATAATTAATTAAAAGCTATAAGATTTACTTACCAAAAATGAATTTTTTATTTGAGCTTTCATTTACTATGTTGACGATAAGAAGAAATGATGTTTTCCAATTTGATTGACCATATTAAATGTTGTATGGTAAAGTTTGATGTAGTTGCATCATGATTTGTATCGCAATTTAAGTGATTGTTCTATACACAAGCTTCAAATTTAAATTTCCCTATAGCAAAAAACATTTCTGATGGAAATTATGACGCTAATGTGCTTCTAACATATAACCCACCAAATTCGGACAAGTTTTTCCTATTTTAACAAATTGATCAAATAAATAATATAATATATGTCAATGAAAAATAATGATACGATTTAAAACAACAACAACAACAACAATAATAATAACCACCTTTTCTAATGTTATTTTCTCAAAAGTTACTAATTATAATCTATTTATGAGTACACAAATAAATTTGTTTCACATACACTCAATAAATCTTAACACATACAAAAATATATGAATATAGATGTCCCTTACTCATAACTACTTAGCCAAAGGAACTCACTGATTTAAATATATACTTAGTATTATAATTCTGCTATATATTTATTTTTAAAATATGAATCTAGATGCTAAAATTCTATGTAATTTAGTGATTCCATGTAATGCCTTCAAACATATTAAAAAAAGAAAATATAAAATATATGTATTAATATAATAAGTGGATATGCACACCATAAAATTATATAGAGTTAGCTCAAGATAATTATAAAAGGTAAAAAGTATCACGTGGCTCAAGGTAAGTCAACAAGAAAGAAGAGAAAAACAGTATAAATGTATTAATATAATAAAAATATGATATTTATTGAACCGATGTTTCTATATTAGAACTGAAAGAAGTAATGGATCCTCTAGGTTGTCACTTTAACCATGCCCTATTAATATAATAAAAATATGATATTTATTGAACCAATGTTTCTATATTATCACTAAAAGAAGTAGTGGATCCTCTGGGTTGTCACTTTAACCATGCCCTATTAATATAATAAAAATATGATATTTTATTGAACCGATGTTTCTACATTAGCATTGAAAGAAGTAGAGGATCCTCTGGGTTGTCACTTTAACCATGCCTTATTAATATAATAAAATTATGATATTTATTGAATTAATGTTTCTATATTATCACTAAAGGAATTAGTGGATCCTTTGGGTTGTCACTTTAACCATTCCCTATCACAATTATATTTATATCTTCAGAGAAAAAATTTCATGAAGTTCTAAATTTGATAGTCAACCCCACCTATCATGATTTTTTTAATGACGGTTATCTATTCAACACTACCTTTCAAATGTTAATATAATTTGTGGTAGTAGGAGGTGTGTGTGTGTGTGTGTGTGTGTGTGTGTGTGTGTGTGTGTGTGTGTGTGTGTGTGTGTGTGTGTGTGTGTGTGTGTGTGTGTGTGTGTGTGTGTGTGTGTGTGTGTGTGTGTTATCTTATTTTCACCCTCTTTGATTATCTTATTTTCCATAATTTATTGAACTCCATATCCATGGGTGGTGAATTAACAAGAGTAGTAAATAAGAATTTGTCTCAAGGTTCCCCCAAAAAACCACCTCCATTTTGCATTTAGTGATGTGTTTATGGGAAAGGATGTTGGTTAGGAAGAGAAAAAAAACCATATCGAAATGTATTGTGGCATAGAGAATAAGAACGACTATGCCAATTAAAACCAGACCTTGGTCCCTATGAATCTTGAGGTCAAATAATATAAAGACACTCTACTGATAAATCACAAAATTTTACTTTAATAGTCAATGAAGGTTCTAAGGTTCTCCATCTACTGAACAACATTTTTAGGACGAACTTGAATTTTTAACATTACTTTAGAGATAAATAAATGTTTGAGAAGTAACATTAAACTCTTTATATAATTTTTTCTACAAAAATAACTTTAATTTTGTCTTTCCAAAGCTTGAATAAAATTTACAAATGCAAAAGTGCCAGATTTGTTTAAATTTTGTAAGATGCTAAGTAGAATCCTAAAGTATGAGAAAACATCTCCAAGTTGAAAGGGTTTGAAAAGGAAGTAAATCTATCTCTAAGAATATTGAGTTTGAGAAAAAATCAAAAGATATGCTTAAAATATTTAAGCTGGTTTTAGAGGGAGCATTTGGGAATTGAAATCTCCATATGCAAAATCTTGTCCCAGGCTATAAGGTCTTGATAGAGCAAATACCCGGTAAAGTGAGTAATTTTTGGCTCGACAATAGCTTGCCAAATAATGCTAAATCTCATGTTCTAGAGAAATAGAGAATAGTTGATATTCTATCTATGGTTAATCTTTTCAAAGGTTACTTGCTAAGGTGACTACCAATTATATCCTATTTTAGGCTTGTAACATCAATATGCCAACACTAGTATATTCACCAAAGAAAGCGGGGAGAAATACCAATTTTGTGAAGATATTAAGTGTGGTTTCATGATGATATCACTATATAAGTTTCAAAATCCCTAACCATAAGGATACTTTTTTTTAATTAAAAAAGTTTCCTATTACAACAACATTGAAAGTTGAAAAAAAGAACATGAAAAAATCCTAATGCACAAGGTAGAAGCCATTACTATTTTTTTTTTAATTAAGGTTAAAGGTGGGTTTTTTTTTACTAGGGACCCCAATCCCTACAACAAGTTCCAATACAAAATAAGTCCAGAGGACTCACCAAGACCAAAATTTATATAATACAAAGCTATGCTAAAAAATAGCTACAAGCAACCCTAATACAATCTGAATACAATAGAAACAACTCCAAAAAGCAAGATACAACCAAAAACACACTGAAAACACTCTAACTATCTGCACTCCCTACCACATCTTCCCAACAACTTTTCATATGTTTCAAATTAGAGTATATCCAAAAAAAAAATCTTTTCCTTATTAATGTCTTTGATACACTCACTACATTGGAGATGCTTACCCTTAGAAGTGTTATTAAAATGTAAAAACCCTTCTATGTGAGACTTTAAATTTTCTATATTATGAATGCCTTCATGCACAATTTCTTTGCTACAATTACCCCAACCCTATCCCTGAGTCTCTAGATTTGAATACTACATTCTTTATCTGTGTCTTTCTGACTCAAACATTCATTTTCTTGTTAAAGGATTTTGACTTTCCCTTTGAGATCTGAAATATCCCTCATGAACCATCTCATAATAGATTTCTACAAATCTAATTTTTCTTCAATTTTAACCATTTTTTTCTTACCCTTTAAAAAGTCATAAATAGAATTGAAAATCTCATTTAGATTTTGTGTTTAAGTTCTTAGATCTTCCACCCCTACCTCCTTAGGAAAAATTAACCACTTTCCTTTTACCCTTATCAACCTTATCAATTAAGTTATTGATTTTCTCCCTTTTAGTGACATTATGAATATTTTACCCTCCCTATCTCCTAAAGCACCATCTAATGAAATAGGATGCCCATTCGAAGACCCTACTTTATCTATGCTTATTTATTTCTACCTAGCCCCCAAAATACCTTAGCATCACTTCTTAAGTGGTTCTTGATGCTAACCCTTTGAGTTTTAGTAGTGTTCCTGCTACTATCCTGAGCTTTAGCTTTGGGAGGAAAATTATTAGCCGAATATTTAATCCAAGCTTTCTAAACTTTTTGTATATCATCCATTCTTTTGTGGGGTTTGGGCATGTCAGGGGATATTTGATTCATTCTTTAAAAATACTTATGAATAATAAATATGATGCCTTGATGGAAAGGAATATAACATTTACCCTTATTGACCTAATCAATCAAAATTTGTAAAGATTGAAGGATATACAAAGGAAAGCTCAATGGAATGGCATGTTTGAAATAATTTAAAAAATAAATAGAGAAAAATGCACCACATTTTACCTACCCTCTAGCATAATTTATTGCATGATATGATAGGACACATAACTATAGGGTCTCAACAGATATTCCCTATAATAACCATTATGTAACTGCTCCAGTGTTTCTCCTTCCAACAGAAAACTACTTTATTTTTTGTAATCTCTACCAATCTTGTAAACTTTAGTCACCTCCATGTCCAACCCAATAATATGAGGAATCAAATATTTATAAATGTCTAGAAGCACCCCATTAATATTGAGCATTCTATTATCTCAAGAAGTAAAAAGCATAGATAAAACATTCTTATCATGGCCTTTTATTTGCTGCATGAAACTAACCATTCCTATAATTCATAAAATATACCAAACCTCCTCATTATTCGTCACTTCATCGGGCATCTTTCGCTCACTTCTATTTAGATCCCCCACAAGGATAAACATAGTTTTGGAGCTTCGACATAAAATAAGGGTTTTTGGAAATCCCCAAATAAGAAATGATTTTCCAACTTAATTGCCTCATTTCATTTCACTTAAATCACTTATTATAATTCTTTAAGCCTTGAAAAGACTTTAAACTCCAATGTATCCCTCATAGAGAATAAAAAACCTTCTCACTAGGCCCATTTTAATTGTGTTGAGAATTGAAGCAATAATGATTCATGAGATACATAAAAAGTAAAATATTAACAATAATGTTACAAAAAACATTATCATTACTTATGGTGAAGACCCCAAACACTTTAATAAAATAAACTCATCTCTTATAAATAAATAATATGAGCTTCCTCATCTATATTTTGAGAGATATCATGAGGCAACTCCTTTTACATAGTCCAATAATTAAAACTTGAAGAAATCACTCCCCTATTGGCAAACCAATCAGTAAAATTATTGTCTTCTTGATAAGCATGTTGATGATCACCTCCTAAAAAGACTCTATAATAGATATATATTCATCCACAATATTTTGATGCTCTAGCTCACACCATTTTTATTATTCATGTTATTTATTATATTAAGGGAATATCCCTCAATGATAAGACATTGAAAACCCAATTGTTTGACCAATTTCAAACCCCATAGGGAAGCAAGATCTTTATCCCAATGATTATATTTTACCCCCATATCTCCAATAAAAGACAAAACAAAGGCTCCTTGGTTTTCTCTCAGAATACCTCCTCTTCTCGAGGGCCTTGGGTTTCCCTTGGATGACCCATCAAAATTTAATTTTAGCCACCCTATAGGAGGAGCTTTCCATTTAGTCATATTTTTGAATTCATATTTTGGATCAATACTCCCAACATAGATAATATATTTTCCAATTCAAATCCACTTTCATTTCATTCATATGCATTTTTTCCTTTTCCTAATGCTATCACTTTAAAAAAATTCAAAATGGCAAGGAAAATCTTATTATCTAACACCATACTTGAATGCTTGCTATTTATAAAAAATTTGGAATTTATTTCACACTAGATTCCCCAAAGCACATGAGGAAGAGTGAGCTTCTATATTTTCTTCAAGATATCATTATGAAATGGAAAATTCCAGGATTGTCAAACCTCTAATAGAGAACCATAGAAAACCCAAATAACTTGAAATTTGTTTAGGAAAAATCTTTAGAACTCAAAAGAGAAGATGGGAAACTGATTCATTATCTTTTTCACAAAAAAGACACCTATTTACCAATGTGAAACCTATTTTCCTCAAATTATCCATAGTCAAGACTTTGTTTTGAATTGCAAGCCAAAGAAAAAGTTCACTTTGGGTAAAAGAAACATATCCCATAGTCTATCCCAATAAAATTCATTTCTCAAAAGATATTTAATGAATTTGTAACTAGATTTCACTTGGTAATGTCCATCAATAGACTCTTTCCATATCAATGCATCCTCCTTGATAGTGATCGATAATGGTGTGTTTTTAAAAAATTATTTATATTAGCTAAAGTTAGAGTTTCACCCTAATCTAAATTGTCAATGCTCAAATTTTTCCAGCTTCTACTTCCTTCAATAATCTATCAATAATCATGAATGTAAATCCTATATTTTCTTTGAATGATATATCCAATGTGTTGCCATAGTTTTAATATATTCAATGGCTAATCCAGGATCCATGCATCCTCCCAAAATTTGACATGAATCTCATTTTTAACCTCCTATTTAGAACCAATAGATACTACATCTTTGTTAGAAATTAGGAAACTCCATAAATGTGAGTCATGAAAAAATTGTTCATCTTCCATAACACAAATGGGTTCTTTGTCATCTTGATATTTTAAGCTTAAAATCTTGGCCCAAGTATTGTTATTCTTAAAGAATCTCCAAACAAAATTAGAGAGAAGAGCTTTATTCATCTAATTTAGTCTTATAATGCCCAACCCTCCCTTTTTTTAATCCACGAAGACCTTTTCTCATGCCACCAAAAGCATTTTATTTTTATCTTTAGCCCTTGTCCATAAGAAATTTCTTTGAATTTTTTCAAGTTTAACTTCAATATTTTTAGGTAATTTAAAATGAGACAAAAGATAAACCATAAGGCTTTGAAAAAAACTTTTAATAAATAAGAGTTTACCCACCTAAGAGAGAAGCTTCTCTTTTCAACAAGCCAACTTCCTTTGAAAAATTTCCACAAGTGAATTTCAAGCTGTAAGGGGAAGATTTATCCAAAAAAAGGCATGCCCAAATAATAAGAATGTGCCTGCTTAATTTGACAGCGCAAAATCTCTATTATTCTAGCTTGCCTTCTCATTAGTGTGTTGAAGAAGAATATACAATTTTTCCAAAAATTCACTTTTTGATTAGAAGCTTGTTCATACATGAGCAGAGTTTACTTTAAATTTTTGGATTTCCTAATAGAAGCCTCTACCAAGAGATTAGTATCATCTATAAATTACTGATGAGACATCGGATCTACATTCCTAGTAGGCTTAAAACCTTTTAACTCCCCAATTCTAACCATATTTGATATAAATTTTCTCAATGATTCAACCATAATGATGAAAAGGAAAGGCAAGAGAGGATCCCCTTGTTTGACTCCTTTACCATGTTTGAAGAAGCCTTGAGCCACCCCATTCAACAAGAGTGAAAATATGCAAGTAGAAATACAAGATCTTATACTTTTTTTGAATTTATCCTGGAAATTAAACTGTCTCATGATTCTTTCTAAAAAATTCCATTCTAATCTATAATAAGCTTTAACCATGTCAAGTTTTACCACCATTCTATCCTTTTCACTTTTATCCATAAAATGAATGGATTCATGAACCAAAATAATCCCATCTTGGATTTGTCTTCTAGGCACAAAACCCCCTTTCTAAGAATAAATAATAGATTCTATAATAGGTTGTAATATTAAATAGAAAATCTTAGTGATTATCTTGTATATGGAGTAACAACACTTTTCTTCTTAGGGATAAAAACTAGAAAAGTGTAGTTGGATTCATTTAGCATCTAAGAGGATTTTATAAATTTATTAATTGCATCCACCACATCATTTCCAATAATATCCATTTTTTTTGAAAAAAGACAATATGATAACCATCAGGATCCATAGCTTTATGTGGATTCATTTTATAAATAACAACCTTAAGATATTCATTATAATTAGAAACAACAAGAGAGAGATCATATTCATGAGACACCAATTCTAGAATAACATGCAAAAATTCTTGCTTGTATCTGATATTCCTTTTGAAATCATCTTTAAAGATTTTTTTGAAAAAATCACAATTTCCTAATTGATGAAATCCTTTTTAGAAATGCTTTGACCTTCCCTATCCTTAATTTCCTTGATTGAATTATGATCTCTATGCTTGAAGTTTGACATATGAAAAAAAAAAAGGAGTATTTTTGTCCCCCTCCTTAAGCCAAATATTCCTAGATTTATCTCTAGAGACTCTCTTCTCTATTAGCCATCATATAATAATCAAAAATAAGTTTTTTTCTTTATTTTGGGAGGTTGCATCATAATTAGATTCAAGCGCTACAATTTCCTTTTTTAAAGCTTTTTTTATGAATGATGACATTTTCAAAGACTTATTTATTTCATTGTTTGATTTTAACCTTGAAATTTTTCATTTTTTTAGCCAAATAGAACATGGTCAAGCCATTCACCATCGAGGACCACCATTCTATAATTTTTTCATAGATATTAGGATGGGTGAACCACATATGTTCCATTATAAAAGGATATATATCATCTTTATTAGATTGATTTATGATATAAACTTTTAAGGTTTTACTATGTAAATGTTAATCTAGATTAAAGGATTGGGTCTATTGTTGATCTGGAATAAAATTGAGATTTGTGGATTTTATAACTTTTCAAAAATAATAAATAGAAGGAGAAAGTGGACTTGTCTAGATATATACAGAGTCTCACAAAACTAAATACTAGAGATGACTGAGCAAATAGAGTGGAATATTTCATTTGTTGATTATTTTTTGATATATGGATCTAGACATTAGTGCCCCATAAGATGGTAGTGCCATGTGTTGCTAGTGTCCAATCTTGGCATTAGTGTCCTTCTAGTGACTATCTACAACTTTTATAGAAGTTTTAGGAGTTTTTGAAGATTTTATAGGTTATTTTCAATCGCATGGGGGTTCATCTGTGTCATGATTTTGGATGATTATTCTCTAAAACCCTAATGAATACCTACACGCATGAAACTATAAAAGAATCAAATACAAGAAGAAAATAAAAATTGGGTTGTGGGATGTTATAATCATACTAAGCAAAACCCCTACTGTCTTAACCACTACTTACATTAACCCTAATGATAGGAGTTTAAAATCACATGTAGCTCTCCCTTAGGGAATGTGTACAATCAAATTGCATGATATACTAGGATGAAGTTTGCCTAGGCCCTTCTTTGATCAAACATGCAAATGTCTAGGTGTGAATGTTATGTAGTATGTAGAGTATTTGAGTTGTACTATTGATTGATTTTATGTAATAAGTGCCAAAATAGTAAGTGCTAGATGTAAAATGCCTTGTAATGCTATTTATATAGTAAGATATTTGTTTGGATATAATACCTTGTTCATTGGCTGACAAGTCATGAAAACTATATAAAAAACATAAGAAAAGGGTCATAGAGGGATCATGACTCAAACACGAGTGAAAGGGCCCATCTGACATTAAAGGAAAAAGTGGACAATAGAGCCATGTGGTGATACTTTCCTAAAAATGGTGCCAATATCCAAAGGCTTAGAATAGATCCAAAATTAGGGATGACAGGCTAGGGGCCCCTAGGATTGGGAAAAGGTAACTTGTGAATTTTGGGGGTGTTGAAAATAGGGATAATAAAATTATAAAAAATATCAAAAGATTCAATATGACCATGCAAACAAGGACTATAACCATCACTAATACCCTATATGTGAAATAGCAATAGAAGACATAGTACTTATGGTGGCTTGACCAAATTAGGGTGTTTACATCCCCAATTTTTATTATAGTAATATAATTAAATGGAAGTACCAAAGTAAAATAAAATAGAAATGCATGCCTATACTTGTGTTAATGTAATTTATATTTGACCCACTTTTTGGCTAGAGAAGTGAATGAGAAATGTAGTGTAATATGTGAAAGGAAGTATATGTTGTAAATTCCCCTATATTGAAATTGAGTGTGTAAGTTGAATGTGTGGAGAAAAAAACCACTTTCCCCCACTCTAAATTTGTGTATTTTAAACTAAATGTGTAGAAAAACAAGGCTTGCTTGCCCCCACTCTTAATCTCAGTAATGTAAAATAAAGGTGTGGATAAACAAGGATCACTTGTCCCCACTCTAAATTTGAGTAATGTAATGTGAAGGTGTGGAGAAACAAGTCTCACTTGCCTGAACTCTAAATCTAAGTAATGTAATGGAATCTAGTCTACTGCTATGGATCAACTATTGTAGATGGCCCTATGACCCAAAATGGTGAAAACTTGGTAATGATATTCGTATAACCTAGTAAGTCTAAAAATTGGGATCAAGAACATGTGATCTACATTTTTGCCCCTAATCTTGATATCTAAGTGATGTAGCTGTGTATCTGAATAAATTGGTATACTTGTGTCAAAGTTGGTTTATCTATGTAGAGTGTATATTTGAATACCTATGCAACCCTACATAATTTTTTTATAGATTTGTGTGTATGTATATCTAAAAATATGTAAATTTAGATACCTATGTATACCTATGTGTCTGTATATTTGAATGAGCTATGCATCTGAATGCCTATGTAAACCTATGTAGACCTGTATGTTTGTATAATATTAATAAGTTATGCAACTAAATGCATGTGTAAACCTATATATACCCAAATTTATGTATAATTTGAATAAGCTATGCAAATGAATGCCTATGTAAACATGTATGTTTGTATCTCTAAAAATTTGTTACTTTAGATGCCTATGTAAACCCATGTAGACCTGTACATCTGTATGATCTGAATATGTTGTGTAAACCTACATGGACCCATGTGTATATATAATATGAATAAGCCAGGAAACTAAATGCCTATGTAAACCTATTTATACTTTTACATCTGTATCTCTAAAAATTTGTGACTTTGGATGCTTGTGTGTTTGAAAATATGAATGTAACCTTATATATCTGAAGTAATCTATGCATATTTACCCACTAATTTTGGTGAGAGAGATAAGAATGTGATGAGGATATGTGACCAAAATTGGTAATTACCCATTATGTTGGTGTTACTTGGAAATTATGATGTTGTATTAGGTTTTAATATTGTATTGAGGTGCTAGAGTTTGATAATTTAGTGTGTTTGGATAGGTACTTGGTCCATTGTATGATTAATAGAATGTAATTGCTTCTATCATTTTATAGATTTTAAGATGACATGAGGATTCTTTTTACCAATATGGGATAGAGTGTATCAGTATTAAGTCCTATGTGAAAGAAATGGTTCACAAATCAGAGCTATGGTTCTCAAGATATGGTAATAACAAGATAGTTGTATTAATTAGCAAAATTGGTGCATAGGAAAAACCCTAATAGGGTGGCATTGGGTAAGTGATGAATTAAATAGGTCATTTTGAATCATTGAAAATTCATTTACATCATTTGAGTGGAAAGAAATTTTAGTCTGATAGGGAGAAACATGTCAAGGAGGTAAGATGCTAGGTTATCATGCTATGATGAGATCGAGGCACATATTCAGGTTGGGGAGGAGGTTCACCTAGTAAGGGACCCTAATTTTTTTGTGTTTTATCATTTTTATTGTCTTTTTTCCTTATTTATCTATAGAAATGTTATTTTTTGTCTATTTTAGAAAAGGTGGCACTAATATGTCATTTTGGGCATTAGTGTCTAGTTTTTGGTGCTATTGTCCAGAGTGTGGCACTAGTATCTAGCGCCACTATCCTCTACGTAGATTTAGTGTCTAGTAGGCACAAAATATTGTTCTTAGATTATTAACTAGTTTTATTATTATTATTATTATTTTTAGTTGTATTGTTGTTTTATTATTTCTATATTTTGGTTAAAATTTTATAGGTTGATGCCTGTATGAGGGATTTTCATACTAGTCAGATGATGGAGACTATTTGGGATTTGCTCTTATCTTCTTCTGAGATAGAGGTGCTTAATAAAGAAGGGCTGTAACATGTGGATTTTTTGGAACCTATGCTATGGGATAAGCATATGATCACTACACTATATAAGAGGTGGAATGTAGGCACATGTACATTCTAGTTTCCTATGTGCGAGATGACTCTGACACTGGAGGATGTCTATCAGATCTTATGGTTGTCAATTTTTGGGCATCATATTATATTACAAGAGGTGATTGGTGTTCAATCTATACAATGAGAATATAGGTATTTTTATGTTATGGCTATGGTTACTCATCATACAAGTAGTCAGAGTGACATACTTTCCACCTTGATTGTTATGGATGATGTCCCACAATTGTGGAAAATTTTATCCTTGTTATTATCATCATTTATTATTGTCGATGGGAGTGGTGTATCTATTTCAACAAGACACATGAGATAGTATATGACATTGAGCATCATGGCACTATATATTCTTTAGGTTGGACCATGCTGACTCATTTATATAAGGACCTGTACCATTTTACACAAGAGATGATTAATGGGGTTATTAGTGCATCAACACTATTGCATTTTTAGGTTTATGAGCATATAATTTTGAATAAGATAATGGCACATCCATGAGATGGATGGCCTCACCTATAAGTATTTGTAGATAGATGGACTAGGATAGGGCATGCTCTAAGGAGGAGTACTACCTAATATCAGTAATTACTGGATAGCTTGAGAGTAGAGGACATTGTCTAGAGACCCTATAGGGGCTATCAGGGGTGGCCTAAGGATAGCACATAGTTGAGGTAGATTTGAGTGAGTTGTTGGATACATTATCATTGGGATAATGTATATGAGTAGTTCAAGTATGAGTGGATTACCTAAAAATTTAGTGCCATACAAGATGTTCCCCCAACACATGTTATTTGGTTGAGGTGTTTTTGGGATCCTATGAGGCCAGGGAGTAGGCCGAGGCCATTGATTGCTGAGATAGATCCTATGCCAATGATAGATTAGGATCCATAGAATGAGGCACCAATTGTGGATGATGTTGGAGTGATTGAGGCCTACTTGACCTGGTGGAGTGAGCATAGGTGGGCACCTCTATTCCCAATAGATGGGATGGTCATAAAGGAGATATTGGATGGATATCCCCTAAGGGTTGTTGATGGTAAGTTAGATATTTGGTTTGTATGTTCTGCATAATGTTGATCATGTGTTTTTATGTAATAATATTCTTATGAATTATATAGATGCTTGCAGGTTCAAGAGATGATGAGTATTTGGAGGTCACTATTGAGTTGATGTTACGTGATTTGACAAGGCATATTCTAGATGATGTTGTGGATGATGGATTGATGGAACATGTCACTAATATAACTAGAATGCATGCTCATTTATTTGATAGTGTGGTGATAGTCACTTTGGCATATAGGTGAGCATCAGTAGATAGAGATGAGTTATGTCTGGAGTTGTAGAGGTGGACCATGCCCTCTCTTGATGCTCTAGGTGGGGAGAGTAGTCATATAGTATATGACTACATATGAGTTCATTAGGAGTATGCCAATTTTAGGGTTGAGCTAGTTATGTACCAAGAGATAGAGTAGGAATATCCATAGATCAAGGTCTTTTGGAGATAGTGGTTCCTCTAGTTCGAGTGTTGATGTGTCTCAAAGTGAGAGTGAGGGAGTTGGTCCCAACAGTCTTGTTTTTATAACTAAGTGATGCATCACATTTTTATTGAAATTATGTTATGAGTTATACATATATAGATGGTTGTTATTTAATTTGGCATTGTGTATTAGCATTTGGATCTAGTTATATTGTATAATTTGTTGTGTTTAAGTTTGTTAATTGTTTGAAATGTTTGATGTTTGAAAGTTTGTTTTTATTGGAGTAATGTTAATTGATTTGTATATTTTTTACAAATGTTTTAGGCATATGTGCAGGAAATTTAATTTTTTTTGTATTGTATTAGTAGATGGATTTTGTTTTTTGTTTATATCTCATAATATATCTACATGTATATCCTGTGATGGCAAGATACTCTATCTAAACCCAGATGGCATGGAGAACCAATGACCATAATGCTCATGTTGTGATGGTGTAGATGTGGACTATGAAACTATAGCTACCTATGATGCACTACCAGTGGATAACTATGTAGACTTTGATGCAAAAATCTTGATTGGTTATCACTCCAAAACTACACTCTAAGTTGCCTAATTTCTTAAAAATATTTTGATCAGTGTACAAACTAAAGTTGGGTTCTGATCTTTGTACTAATTTCCATATACCTTTATCACTTGTCAAACTGAAACTATGGCCTTAGGTTGATAGTTATTCCTAAATATTTTGATTGGTGTGTGCACTAGAGGTGTGTCTTGAGCTTTGTAATTATTTCCAAAGATTTTGATTGGTATCTTTATTGAACTGTGGCTTTGGGTTTATAATTATTCTCAAATATCTTAATCAATGTACAAATTGAAAGTACATTTTTAACTGTACAAATAAGTTTCCATCTCTACTGAGGTTGTGATGTAGAAGACCACTGATAAATACCTATCCTAAAAGTCACAGCGATCATAAAATGATTAACTAATGGTTCCTTAAAAGGAACATCTTGGGATAACTCTATCATAGAGGAATGTGATCTAGGAGAGTATGATGAATGAGGGTTTGATTCCCCCAATGTGAATTCTATGATGCCTTTGCTAACATACTAGTCAATGTGAGCACTGAGTGCATAGTAATGATCATATGAATGTCTATTAATCCATTGAAAATGACAATAATGCTTATCTAGTACCTGGTGTAAATGGTGTGATAGATGATGATTAGCTAAAGGAAGTGTGATCATATGTTTATCTAGTAGTGTATGCAAACTGTCATGAAGCCCAGCCTTATCCAAAATTTGTATAACCCCTTTGTCTATATCCTATGTGTTATTCACAGTAGATTGTGTTATGTAGAGTGGATCTTTTCCCTTACTGATATTTTTATTTGTTGTTTCTATTCCACTAGTTTCTAAATTGGAAGTGAGGTAGGATATTACACCAAATTTGATGACTAAGGTTCTGAGGGGTCTATAGCCAAGTTTAACTATGAATTTGTAATCACTAATCCAAACTATGCCTCTAATGATATATCTACATTGCATATATGTTTGAATGATTTAGATGTCTGATATAGCAATCTATCCTTGAGAGGAGAGATTAAATCTCTGGCTAATATTTATTATACTTATAAATCCATTTGTTGATAAATTAACTGATGCAAACAAGATTTGAAGTGTAGAATGTATTATATTTTAGGCTTTGTCTCACCCTGGTGTAGTGAAGGTAACCTCTCATGTGTGACTAAAGGTCCCTTATTTTGTATATAATGCTTGATGAAGACTAGCTCTAGCTCCTCATATGTATGTAAAGATCCATTATGGAGTGTATGGTGGAACTAATCTAGTGCTTTGCCCTTTAGTGATTTTGGAAACACTTGTAGTATAATTAACTTATTCGTAACATGAACCATGGGTTTTTCATAAGCTTGAAGATTTAAATATGGATCTCCTTGTCCATTAAAGATAAGTAACACCAGTATCTAAAAATTATGTGGTAACCTCATAGTTGAGATTTTGCATGAAATAAGATTATTATGGATAACATTAGCATCAACCTAAGATTGGTATGCTTCATTTTCGAAGGTGAGATGATGTAATTATTTTTTCAATGTACCCATAACATGTATTAAAGAAATCAACTCTTGTGAAGGTATATTATCATTATCAAAGAGTTTGTTTAATGCTTAAATTTTATTGTTTATTTTAACTATTGGTATATTAGATTGGAACTATTATTTAGGAAGGGTTGGTGTGTTCTCAATAACCTTTGAATGTGAGATATCTTAGACCTAGTTAGAGGTAAATAAACTACCACCCTCGTTTTGGTTTGTTTCAAAAATGGGTTCTACTATAGCAAGGGGGTTGAGGGGGATTCATTGGTATCTTTTATATTTTTAGTTTGAATAGAATGTTTTTTATTCTCTAGTGTATGGAAATTATGCACATAATAATAAGTGTGTGTGTGTGTGTGTGTGTGTGTGTGTGTGTGTGTGTGTGTGTGTGTGTGTGTGTGTGTGTGTGTGTGTGTGTGTGTGTGTGTGTGTGTGTGTGTGTCTTTTAATATGTGATATAATGTTTGGTTTAACAAGAGAGAAATGCAAGGTAAGAGAAGAAGTAGAAGTTGTAGATTCTTTGTCATCTTCATCAGAATCACAATAATCATCATTATCCCATTATTCCTAAAAATAAAAATTATATTCATTTGAAGAGATAAGAGTAGAATAATTATCATTCACATGCTCATTAAAATAAGTAGAAGGATAAGATTTTAAATTTCTACTACTATGTAATGTATTATCATGTTCATTGGCCAGTGGACTTATCTAGATATGCAAATAGTTTCTCATGGATTTGAATACTGGGGATGACTAAGTAGATAGAGTGGAATATTTTATCTGTTGACTATTTTTTGAGACCTGGCTTTATACAGTAGCACACCCTAGAAGAGTAGTGCCATGTGGTGTTAGTGTCCAAACTTGGCACTAGTGTCCTTCTTTTAGTGATTGTCTACAACTTTCAGAGAAGATACGAGAGTTATTGAGGATTTTATAGGTGATTTTTAGTCATGTAGGGGTTTGTTTATGTCACTATTTTGGTTGATTATTTTACAAAACCCTAATGAATACTTGTACACATGAAATAATGAAATAATCAAATGCCAAAAGAAAGGAAACATTGGGTTGTGGGATGGTACAATTGCATTAAACATAACCCTATTGTCTTGACCACTACCTACATTAACCCCAATGTTAGAGGTCTTAGATCACATGTAGTTTTACCTTAGGGAATGTGCACCATCAACTTGCACAATATTCTAGGATGAACTTATCCTAGGCCCTTCTTTGATTAAGCATGAAAATGTCTAGGTGTGAATGTTGTGTAGTATACAAAGTATTTGAGCTATATTATTTATTGATTTTATATAATAACTGCCAAAATAGTAAGTGCTAGATGTAAAATTCCTTGTGAGGCTCTTTATATAGGAAGGTATTTGTTTGGAATATAATACCTTGTTCATTGGACAAAAAGTTATGAAAAAGATATAAAAAACATAAGAGAAGGGACACAGAGGGGTCAGGACTCAAACACAGGTGAAAGGGCCCATTGGACATTGAAGGAAAAAGTAGGAAATAACACCATATGGTGATATTATCTTGAAAATGGTGCTAATGTCCAAAGGCTCAAAACAGATAAAAAATTAGGGATGACAGGCTAGGGGCCCCTAGGACTCGGAAAAAGTGACTTGTGACTATTGGGGGTGTTGAAATATGGATAATAAAATCATAAGAAAGATCAAAAGACTCAATATGACCATGAAAATAAGGACTATAACCATCACTAAGACCCTTTGGGTGAAAGAATAATAAAATACATAGTACTTGTGGTTTCTTGACCAAATTAGGGTGTTTACAATTTACTATTTTCAACTCTAGGTGATTATGATCAGACCCTATAAAGGCAAAGATATTAGAAGAAAATCCTTTTGATCCAACCAATCCATATAAATGAAAATTTTGTAAAGCCTACATTTGACAAAGTTTTCACCCAATCTCCTATTACTCCAAGTAAACTTAGAGCCTTTTAATTCCACATACAAAAGACCAATATCAACAATGAGAGAAGATAAATCTTACATACTATCCCCCAAAAAAGGATTACCTCTTTTTTTGTCACTTGGATAAAGAGGAGAATTAAAATGTACATTCATGACCCAAGAAAAATCTTTACAAATATTTATAAAATCTCTTAAATCATCTCATACTTTTCTGCGATCAACTATAGAGTTAGGAGTGTAAATATTAAACAAAATCCACTGGCTACAATATGATAAATCTATAAAAATAATATCCAGATGGTTAGGTGATTTGTATAAAGACTCCCTAATCAATTTTTTACTATCCAAAAATGTGATCAAACCACTAGAATCTCTAGTTGAACTAACACAAACACTACCAACATCCTTCCAATAGGCCATTTTGTATAAAATAAATAAAACCTTATCAATTTTAGATTCTTGAATGGCCAAGATATGAGGCTTATGACTTCTCATAAAATCTCTAAAAACTTTCTGTTTAGAAGAACTATGTATTCCTCTAATATTCCATGAAAAGAATAACATATTTAAATTAAAGGGGAAGGATTACCTCCCTGAAAAGGAAGCACAGTTTGAATTCCATCAACAATTTCAACAAAAATAGTATTTTTAAGCACTTCCTTTTTAGAAGACCTCCTAGATTTTGGTGGCAAATATATATTTAGACCTTTGCTACCTCTTCTGGTGGTTACAGAGGAAGTGAATTTGGATTTGATGTTATGTAAAGGAGTTGAGAGGATTTATTGGGACTCAAGTGTAGCATCTGGGGAGCTTTTTGAGGAGGAATAATAGGAAGATTTATATTTTCATACTTTAATTTTGTCTCATTTGACTTGAAACTTGTGACATTAAAATTTTAAATTTATAGAGGTTGAAATAATGCCCAATCCTCTTCTAGTCACACTAGGATATCAAAATTATTCATAATTTAAAGATGCTCTTTAGATAGGATCTCATCGAACCTCTAATATATATTCAAGACTATTGGATATGAATCATATATTTTCTTGAAATCAATTTGAACTTTGGGTAAATCTATCTCTATTTGCAAGTCTTTTACTTGATCAAAATCTAAAGTATGAGTTTGACTTGCTTATTTTGTTGAAGAAACCAAGGCCTCTAAAGGCTTATTGTTCTCTTCTTAAATACTCCATTATTATTTAAACATGACATTCATGTGGTCATTTTAAACCTTCTAAATTTATTTTCAACTATCACCAATTATTGTGCTAATTTAGTTTCACTCTAAAGAAACTATTGACCAAATTTGACTTATAAATCAAATCGGGCACCCCTAGGTAAAAAATTGGATTTTTAGATGTTTTAAGAGGTCCAAATATTTTCATGGGGTGTATGATAGTTAATTTTATGTTTTTTAATGCTATATGAACTTTGGTCTTAGTCATATTAGCTTATTTATCAATTTGAGTCATTTTATGAGCTTTTAGGGGTCATAAATGCAAGTGACACATTTACCAATGTGTAAAAATTTACTTTTTATTTTATGTTTTCAAATAGGCTAGATTCCCTATCATAGGTATCAGATGCATCAACATATTTTAGGTTCCTTAATTAAAATTCAAGAAACAACTTAAAAAGAGAGCAAATGGAACTTGTACGACCTTATTGGGAAGTGTGCCACATGGAAAAAGATATTGGGAGGCCTATTCATATTTTGCACACTCATCTCCATGTCTAATTTAACTTAAAGTGTAATTTATTTCTCAAAACCATTCTTCTCCTTTTTTGGCTTTTTAGACATACAAAAGTGACTTGCAAGTTTGTACTTGGTATAAATAGCTCAGGATGTTTCAGCTAAAAATACTTGGGGAGGTTAAATTAAACTAATATAAATTATTTTACATTTAATAATTTTTATGAGTGGTGTCATGTGCTTCATGAACCATCCTCATGAAGTTGACTGTGCAAATATGTTTGCTAATCTATGCACCCTAGAGGTTTTGCCTTGGTTGGGAGGATTCGATTCAATAAATCTACTAATATTTTATATATTTTATTTTTAAATAATTTTATCATGTTATACATGATTGGTTTCACATTTTTGAGTTGATTTCATGAGCAAACTAACTCAATTTTCAAGGAGTGGAGTATAGTTGCAGTCATTTCTCTCAATTATTAGAGGTTTCTTATGTGATATGGTTCCAAAATGAATTGATTTGATGTTTGATTTATCATAGATATATTTTATTTATCTATAATGTCAATTAAAACTTAAAAATACACTTCAAGTGCTGAGAGAACAAGTAAATGCACAAAGTAACCATCTACAATAGTTGTATGACTTGTCATCAGTTGAAAGAGCATGAAATGTGGGTTTTGAACTCTATCCAAAATTTGGAAGGTTTTAAAATGCTTGGTGACCATTAAATAAAATTTTTGATATGTTTGGATGCTAGTGGAACCTCAAGGAGACCTTCTAAGCAAAGTTGTGACACTTTGAGACAAATTCCCAAAATTGCCAAAACAGAGGTCCAGGCCATTTTTTGGGTGTCTTTATACAAGTTTATTTTAAGTCCAAAGACCTTTAAGTATACTCATATTAAATATCTCACGTAGGCCTATCATGTTGCAAAATAATAAATATCTAGAGGTTGGATAAGATGTTTTTTAAAAGCATGCAAATTGCTCTGCAAGACACTGAAATTACTAAGTGTTATCTATAGCCAACAGGGGATTTGTTATATATTGAAATCATGGGGAAGGTTTCAAGGCCCATATGAATTCTTCATTTGGTTTTTATAAACCATCCACTCCAAAATTATCTCATAAGTCATCGAAGACAAACAAGGCACTCTAACCCTAGGTGAGACCCAAACATAACACCTACAGCTAATATACACAGTTGTAGGTGAGGAAGGAGATGCATTGAACATTTGAAGTGAGGTTGGAGGTCTTGTGGATACAATTTTGATTTTTATTCAAATTTAATATGAGTCTTAAATATTTTTAATAACTCAAAGAGATAAGGAGACAAAGGTGAAGTCAAATTACATCCTAAAACTTGTTACACACACATATATGCCTCTTTGCACCCAAAATAAGCACCTATAGGTAGGGGTATCTCATTCGAAGCAAGAAAAAACTTAGTTAGGAACCTAAAGAGAATATATGGTTATTAAAACATATAAAAATTTATTAAATGGTTCCCATGGCTCTAAATGAGGTTTGTAACACCATGACCAAATGGATAAAATTATATAAACCTACAGGCAGGGTTTGGAGGTAGAACATATCAGTATAGGGAAATGACATTGGTTTTGAGGTTAAGATGGTTTTTAAAGGATTTAAAATAATATTTTTAGTTTAAAAACATGGTGTGTGCCTTCAAAATGGATTAAAGGAACCTTTCATTATAACCAAAGTTCAAGGAGAAAAGACACCTATAGGGTTTCATCAAGCACAACACAGCTGACTATGTTGACAGAGAATGAGAAGGTTAGGTTTCTTGAAGTGGAATTTGCCCAAACATGATAAAAAATTTCTAAAACATTTATAATTAAACTCAAATATCTAGATATGGTATTTATGCACTAGGACCAAATCCCAACTGAGCACATAAGCACCTATAGGAATAAAAAAGCAAGGTTTCTTAGTCAAAGGTAGGGATGACTCAAATGATGAATTCAAAGTGCTTTTAACGCCATTAAAAGAAGTTTAAAGTATGAAATAAGTTTTTGAAAACCTCCTTAGAACCATAATTACCTTTTTGATGTGATAAATAGCCTTAATATCCATCTACTCAGGGTTTTCAAAGTCAATTTGCACCTACAGCCAACTATGTTTGACTGTGTTGATAATGAGCTAGAAAAAGAGGTTATTTATTGATTGGATAATTATAAACATTAATGAAAGAGAAAAAAAGTGTAGATGTACCTAAGGAACTAAAAAAAGTTTTCAAACATTTATTCATAAAGATATTCTATAGGTTCCTCTTCAAAATAGAAAACACAATCTCATAGTCTACCTTGGAAGGAACCAGTATTGGAATTTAAAAATTTGAGAGGTCAAATAGATTGACCTAGGCTTGAAATTTTGTGTGGGTGTCATCACAAATTTATTAAAAACCTCCAATTTTAATTTTACCTAAGAGAATAGGGAAAGTACCCCCTATTTTGTCTCAGATAGGGGGCACTTCCCCTCATGCATTTACTATCAGTTTGAGGAAGAAGGGTGTTAGAGTGAGGTTAAAAGATAAGTATACCTTAAAAGATGTATAGGAGACTGAATTACACCTAGGAAAATATTTTAAACTAAGAAATTAGGGAAGAATACTAATAAAAAATGTCTAAATCTAAAAAGTTGTAGACACGCTAGTTGTGCATGGTGAGGCCTAAAGCTCAAATGAGAGGACATATTCACCTATAACCTTGGTTGAACATTATAATCTATTGTATCATGTTATTTATATGTAATTATATGTGTTCAATATATGTGGATGCAATGGAAGCATCAAAAAAGGGTCATTTTGAGTAAAGGTTGTAGGTAAGCCTATTAGACATAGTTAGACCTAGTGT
Organism: Torreya grandis; assembly: GCA_037957365.1. Lineage (NCBI taxonomy): Eukaryota > Viridiplantae > Streptophyta > Pinopsida > Cupressales > Taxaceae > Torreya > Torreya grandis. Next base: position 531,275 of record JARHVA010006273.1, read on the forward strand.
CCAAATGAAGAGCCACTTATACTTATAGATTTTAGTGAGAATTAAAAATCATTAGAGAATGTTCCTAGGGTGGAATTACATATTTTAAAACTTCAAAATTTCAAAGAAAGCCTTAAAAGAATCATTTTTTTCTTGAGACCATTATTAGGCCTGTGCAATAAAGGAAAAAAGATCGATAGAGTAACTTTGGATGTTCATATCTTATTAGAGGTTATGCATGGGATTAAAATAAGGTTAGAGGTGTTATAAAGGGTCTTGAACAACCTTATTGTGGCATTTGGTGGTAGGTTGGTATTGACTTTATGAACAATGCTTAAGACCAAAAATAGGTCTAAAACCCTTGTTAGAGACCTAATTGGGAAAATGGAGTTGGAGATGAAATATAATAAAATAGTTTGAATATAATATCTATTTAACCTTGGAAAGGACTTCCTCAAGCTTTTTCACATGACAACTAGCTATACGGACCTATATGGACATGGTATAAATAGGCCATTTTGACCATTTTTTGTGTTGTACAGGCTACAAGAGGAGTTTGATGGTGAAATAAAGTTTTAAGGGAATATTTAGATGTTTTATAACTCCTTATGGTCATTTTATTTGAAGGATAAAATTTTAAGTGTCCAAACTAGGGGCTTCAACTCAATTAGTCAAAACTGGCCTAATGGACAAGTTAGGGAGAAGTGGGAAAACTTCAAGTGGATGGATTTTTAAGGTGTCCCTGATTATTCTAAGGACATGGAGGGACTTGAAACATGTTATTAATTAAATTTTATGTATTTTCATGAGAAAATAATCTATTTTTTGAAGCCAAGTGTGCAAGGTATATGGAAGAGTAATTTTTTGGACAACAGATGATGATTGCTTCTTTCTAGGTGATTCCAAATGACTAGGCCTATAACCAATACATGTAAAGGAATGTATAATGTACTTAAAATACATTTAAATAATTTGAAATTTTATTAATTATTTATGAGTCATTAAAATAAGGCCAATCATGCAAGCATTTTTTTGAGCTAAAATGAAGAGTTTTTTGCCACTTTCCATGAAGTTTATGACTTGGATTGACATTTGTAGCTCCTGAAATTGAATGGTTCATAACATATCCTATTATCATGTAAAATTAAATTATTTTATCATCTTGAAAATTATCTTTGTGACCCTTTGAATTATCTCTCTCTCTCTCTCTCTCTCTCTCTCTCTCTCTCTCTCTCTCTCTCTCTCTCTCTCTCTCTCTCTCTCTCTCTCTCTCTCTCTCTCTCTCTCTCTCTCTCAAGTTCTATAAGAACTAGCCATTTTGGCATGTATTGGATGCTCCACCTGAGTATGGTGAAGCCCTGATCAATTGTATACCTTTTGATAAATATTAATGATTATGTTCACCTCATATATTATTTTTCTTAGTGTTTTCAATTTGATGATGAATCTTTCTTAGTGAAAACTATGGATTCCTTAGCATGTTGTTCCATTCTTTCACCTATTTACAACTTCTTCTTGTAGGGCATGTGAAGTGTTTTAAGAGATATTCATGGTTTAAGTTAGTATATTAATTAGTTCCTTTATATGCATATTTTCTATTCATCATAGCTTTGTACATTCATAAATAATCTCACAATGTAGCATTGATGTGAGAAGATGAAGATTAGAGAAGTGTATTTTCAATTTCTCCTTTGATTTCAAGTGTAATATGCATATGTTTTGATGTCATCATGTTATTTGGTGTATCAAATCCCTTAGATTAGTTTTATTTTAGTTAACCTTCTCCCCCCCCCCCCTCTCCCAAGTTTAGTAGTAATTTCAATCCAAAGTGATACATCAAGGGAGCTAGCCCTATCTAGAGATTCACCTCATTCCTTAGGATGCCCACAAGCCTAGAGGTTATTCCATTGTGCCACTTGGATGAGGAGAGATTTTAATATTCTAAAAGCATAAAAATATAAGTGAAATTAGTTTTTTGCATGCCCAATGGGACTCTTGGTCTAAGAAGTTGAGATATTTTTGGTGTTGTATCTCAACAAAAAACCTTTGGAGGCATCTATCAAAGCATCAATGATGACTCTAAAGTTGTATCAACTGGTCAATCAACCTAGGCCATCCTTTGAATATTTATGGTAACATGTTTTCTTTGTGTTCTTGCTTTCAATGAGATTTCATGACTGACTTTGGTTTTGAGTTTTGTTCTGTACATGTTGGTGAAACCTTCTAAGCTTGTAACATTCCCCATCAGTATGAAAAATTTCTTAATGAACCTTGGTGTGCCTACAATTAGTCTTGTTATGAACCAAATTTTATTCCTCAATAGTCTTATGAGCCATGGCAGTCTTATATTCCTTCATTTTATTCTCCATATGGACACCATGTTGTTGGAAAACCTTATAAGAATAGCTACCAAGAAACCTATCAAGAGACACTTGTCTATTAGCTTCAAGATCATTCCTATGAGTCTTATCATAAGAAACCAAATGATTTTATGGATTGTACAAAAAATTACCATTGGAAAGATGTATCTCCTACTCATGTAGGTGCTACTCCTCCTAATCATCCCAAGAATTCACTTCCGTATGAGCTCACTAGTGTTTTCCTCTTTTCCAAACTCATTCATAGTCTTTCTCCTTCATCCCATACTCCATCTCCAACTCCTTCACCTTATACTATATATCATACTCTAGATCCTTCACCTCAAATCCATGAGCCTATCCATCAACCTTTCCTTCTCAAAGAGGAACCTATCTTGAGAGAAGCAAGTAAAGAATAAAAAATTCAATTCATCGCTGACCAAGAGGATCTTATGAGTGATTATGAGGCAAAAATAACCATAGGGACTTCCCTTGGTGAACAAAAATATAATCCACTAGCTAATGTCTTTATATTTGAAGGGATGTGTGTCTATGAAGAATTCCCTACACTTCACCCTCAAGCTGATTTTGAGTTTTATGTGCTACCTCCACCAACTAGCTCATCTTGTCGTCACCCTATCACTCTTTGCCTTGATGGAATTGTGGTATGGGAACCTAAGGAGGATCAGATGCTTGATAAAGAAAGAGAAATCTTTCTTAAAGAAAACTTACCTCCTTGTCAACCTCATTGGGCTAGGTCTCATGATTTTAATATGCCTAGTCTTGGCATTACCATGAAGGAGAAAGAGATGAAGGATCTTACATCCCTTGAAGAAGACTCTAAAACTAATCAAAATGTTGTAGATGATCGTCTAAAAAATGAAGTGGAATTTACTATCAAGAATGAAATTCAAGTCATCCCTCAAGAAGTGGTAGTCTTAGGAGAGCTTCATGAGACTGAGATAGAGGAAATAGTTCTTAAGGATGGTATCCATGAAGAAGAAGATTTATGGCATAAGTTCAATGCCATTTACAAGGAATTTGATGGGTTTTGTGAATATTCTTCTTCTCTAAAATATTATACACCTGATGACAAGCTTATTGATGAGTCTAACCTTGATATTGAGTGTTCAACCAAACATAAAGAGGAAGATCTTTCAACTGGTCAAGAACCTGCTATCATGAAGTCACTTGGTGATGCTAGTATACAAGAAGTTGTTGAAAAGGATGATTAGTAACTGTAAATGGAGCTATTTCAAGAGCTAGAAGATCTTTCCCAATCTGAGGGTCAAGTGAATGACAAGGTGAATAAGGAAACTTTCATGGAGGACAATGATCAAGATTGGATAGAATTTGTAAATTTCCTTGATGATCTAGAAGAAATTGCAATTGAGAGGAAGCCCAATCTTGTTGAAATCACTATGGGAGATAATAAGGTATGCCTTTTTGAATCATAATTTCAAGTTGAAATTGAGGATCCAAATAACAAGGTTGAATATGTTTTGATGTAAGAGGAATACTTTTACATTGAAGACCTATTTAAAGATGGTCTACTTGAGAGCATGGTAATTGAAGTGCCAAAGAATAGGTCTAATCCACAAAACATCCAATCCAAAGAGAACTATGATTTACACCATGTTCCATCTCATGAAGAAGGTGATTATTCAAAATTTCCCTTTGATCCAAGAGGGAGGTATGATTGATTGTTAGTTGTATATAATAGTTTGTTTTTGCTTCTCCTAAGTGCTTTGAGCACATGTGTGTTTACTTTCTTGTTTGGTGTGTGTCTTGTGTTTTGTGTGGTTGAGGTAGTCATTGATCTTATCTTGATCAAGGTTTCTGGTCAATGATAAAAAAATTCTTATTTGTCTCAAACTTGAATTTAATCTTAAGCCTAATGGACTAATAAGGATACTAGTCTAGTTAGTATATCGGAGATACTACCCCTATGAGTCACCAATTTGTTAACTAAATTTGACTTTTAAGTCAAATTGGGGCACCCCTAGGTAAAAAATTAGATTTTTTGATGTTTTATGAGGTCTAAATCTTGTCATGGGGTGTATGATAGTTCATTTGATGTTTTTTAATGTTATATTAGCTTTGGTCTTAGTCATATTAGCTTATTTATCAATTTGAGTCATTTTATGAGCTTTTAGGGGCCATAAATGAAAGTGACAGATTTAAAAAGGTGTATGAATGTCATTTTTTATTTTATAACATCAAATATGTCAAATTTCATGTCATAGGTGTTAGTTTCATCAAAATATTTTAGGTTCTTAACTAAAATTCAAGAAACAACTCAAAAAGAGAGCAAATGGCACTTGTATGGCCTTATTGAGAAGTGTACCACATAGACAAAGATATTTGGAGGCATTTTCATATTCCCAAACTCATATCCATGATTGAATTTAACTGTAAGTGTCATTTCTTGCTCAAAACTATTCTGCTCCTTTTTTGGCTTTCTAGATATACATAAGTGACTTGCATGTTTGTACTTGGGATGAACAACTCAAGATGTTTCAGATCAAACTCCTTGGGGAGGTTAAATTATACTTAGATAAATTAATTTACATATAATAATTTTTAATAATGGTATCCTTTGATTCATGAACCATCCTCATGAAGTTGACTATGCAAATCTATCTGCTAATCTAAGGACCCTATACGTTTTGCCTTGGTGTCGAGGATTATGTATAATCCATCTACTAATATTAGTTCTAGAGTATTTTTAATTACTTTTCTCATGTTATCCATGATTGGTTTCACATTTTTAGTTGATTTCATGAGAAAACTAACTCAGTTTGTAAGGAGTGAAGTTGCAATCATTTCTCTCAATTACTGGAGGTTTCTTCTATGATATGGTTCCAAAATGAATTGAATTGATGTTTTCTTGATCATATATATCTTTTATTCATATTAAATGTCAATTACAACTTCAAAATACACTTCAAGAGCTAATAGAACAAGTAAATGCACAAAGTATCCATCTACAATAGTTGTACATCCTATCATTAGTTGGAAGAGCATACAATGTGGGTTTTTAACTCTCTCCAAAGTTTATAAGGTTTGAAAATGCTCGTTTATCATTCAGAATAATTTTTATATGTTTTGGTGCTAGTGGAACCTCAAGGAGACCTTCCAAGCAAAGTTGTGACACTTTGAGACAAATTCTCAAAACTACCAAAATAGAAGTTCAGGCCCTTTTTTGGGTGTCTTCATACAAGTTTGTTTTGATTCCCAAGATAGATAAGCATAATAATATTAAAGATATCACATAGGCCTATCACGTTTCAAAAGAATAAATATCTAGAGGTTGGAGAAGATGTTTTTCAAAAGCATGTAAATTGCTCTGCAAGACACTGAAATTACTCAGTGTTATCTACAACCAACTTGGGGATTTGTTATATATTGAAAGTACGGGGAAGGTTTTGAGGCCCCTATGAAGTATTCATTTGGTTTTTATAAACCATACACTCCAAAATTATGTCATAGGCCATCAAAGACAAATAGGACACTCTAACCCTAGGTGAGACCAAAACATAACACCTACAACCAATATACATAGCTGTAGGTGAGGACAGAGATGCATTAAATAGTTGAAGTGAGGTTGGAGGTCTTGTGGATACACTTTTGGTTTATATTTAAAGTTAAGGTGAGTATTATATGTTTTTAATAACTCAAATAGATAAGGAAATATAGGTGAAGTCAAATTTCATCCAAAAACTTGTTACACACACCTACAAGCCTCTTTACACCCAAAATAAGCACCTATAGGAAGGGGTATCTTAGTCTAAGCAAGAAAAAACTTAGCTAGAAACCCAAAGAGAATATATGGTTAGTAAAAAATATAAAAATTTATTAAATGGCTCCCATGGATCTAAAGGAGGTATGTATCACCATGACCAAATGGATAAGGTTATATGAACCTACAAGCAGGGTTTAGAGGAAGAATGTCTCAGTATACGACAATGACCTTGGTTTTGAGGTTTAGATTGTTTTTGAAGGATTCCAAATAAGAGTTTTGGTTCAAAAAAATGGTGTGTGACTTAAAAATGGATCAAGGAAAATTTCACTATAACCAAATTCCAAGGATAAAAGACACTTATAGGGTTACATCAAGCCCAACACAACTGACTGTGTTGACAAAGAATGAGAAGGTTAGGTTTATTGAACTAGACTTTGTCTAAACATAAAAAAAAAAGGTATAAAACATTTATATTTGACCTCAAAGCTTTATATAGGGTATTTATGCATTAGGAACAAATCCCAACTAAGCACCTACAAGAATAGAAAAGTAGGGTTTCTCAGTTAAAGGTAAGCAAGACTCAAATTGTGAATTCAAAGTGCTTGTAAAGCCATTAGAAGAAGTTAAGTAGATGAAATAAGTTTTTTAACACCTTCCTTAGAACCATGATGAACATTTAGATGTGAGAAAAAACCTGAATATCTATTTACTTAGGGTTTTCAAAGTCAATTTGCACCTACAACCAACTATGTTTGACTGTGTTGATAGTGAGCTAGCACAAAAGGTTCCTTGTTGATTGGCAAGTCTAAAAATGAATGCAAGACAAAAAAAAGTGTAGATGGACATAATGAACTATATAAATGTTTCAAAAATTTATTCATAAAGATATTCCATAGATGCCTCTTCAAAATAGAAAACATAGTCTCACAGTCTACCTTGGAAGGAACCAGTCTTGGAATTTAATGTTTTGAGAGGTCAAATAGATTGACTTAGGCTTGAAATTTTGTGTGGGGGTCCTCAATAGTTTATTAAAACCCTCCAAGTTTAATTTTACCTAAGAGAATAGGGGAAGTACCCCCTATTTTGTCTCAGATAGGGGGTACTTCCCCTCATGCATTTAGTATCAGTTTGAGGAAGAAGGGTGTTAGAGTGAGGTAAAAAGCTGAGTAAACCTTCCAAGAGGTGTATGAGGATAAATTAAACCTAGGAAAATATTTTAAAATAATCAAGGATGGAGGATTACTAACAATAAATTTGTAAACCTACAAAGTTGTAGATATGCTAGTAGGGTTCATTTTAAGAGACCCTACAGGAAAATCTATTGGAAATATCTAAAGAATCTAGGGAAATTCAATTTGTATGAATGGTAAATTTCACTAGAGTGATGGTGAATGGATGGACTGAACAAAAAATTAAATGGCTGAACCAAACAAATAAACCAAATGACTAAGATAAATGGTCAAGTTGATCAACCAAACTAAATGGATAAGTTGGATAACTGAGTTAGATAGTTGAATCAGATGGATGAACTAGATGACTGAGCCAAAATGATCAACCAAATGGCTATGTTGAATGATGAAGATAAATGACCAAGTTAAGCGACTGAGATGATAAATCTGGATGAGTGGCTAAACCAAATGAAAGAGTCAGATGGCTCAGCTATTAGCTAAACCATATGGCTTCACCTATTGTGCACCTTGTACAAATGATTTCATCGAGTGACATAGTTAGATGGTTCAACTGTTAGATACACTAACGGGTGCCCTATGCATTTGGTCTGCTATCTAGTTTCCCAATTTCCTCCCATGCTCTATAAATATTCAAATTTTCTCTCATTTATAACATTTTATTAGGTCATTTAGCTGGGTGATTCGATTGAGCCATTCAACTGGGTCATTCAATTGGGTTATTTAGTTGAATCATTCAACTCTATTTCTCGATCATGTTGTTAGGTTATATTATTCATCTACCTCATTCATCTCAGGCTTTTGACTCTTTCATTTGGTAGATTAGTTTGGCTTGTTGTTCAGTACTATCATTTATTTTCTTCATTTGATGATATTGTTCAATTCTTTACTCCTTTTTTTTTTGCAGTTTTAATTGTTTCCTTTGTTGGTATAGGTCAGACACTCAAGGGATCTACTATATATATCTAGCAAATGTAAGGGTAATCTTATATATCATTGTCATAAATTTTTTTGAATCTTTTTCACCTTATTACCAACCTTGCCCTTTATCCCCTTCAACTTATTTCTCCATCCTCATCATCTCCCCTCGCCCTTGGATATTTGTTGTACCCTCTTTATCACTCTCTTTTCCTCACCAATTCCCCATCATACTATGCATCTTGTAAGATTTTTTTTTCTTCTATTGTTGTAATTTTTCTTTACGTGTACCACCACTCTCTGCCATTTCACTACTCTTCCCACCGTACCCATTTTCCATTCTTCTTGTTTGCCTTTTTTCCACCCTTTTTATCTTCTTTTTTTCCTTCATAACTAGTTTCTTCCTAGGTATTTATCCTTTGAGAAGCCTTCCATAATTTCCCCTTTTCTTCTTTTCAGTTCTTACCTTTGCCTTTTGCATTCCCCTTTTCCTCTTTCCATCTCGATACCCACTTGTCTTTTGCATATATGTGAGTATCCTTGCTTTGTATCCCTACTTCAATTCTTCTTTTTTGTTCTTATCATCCCTGATCTTCATCCAAAAGTTTAAAACATTTTGAACAAATTTATATTTTGTAAATACAACCCATAATATTTTCCATGCCTATGCCATGTCTTTCATTTCCTCAACCTCCTTTAAGACATCTTGCAGTTTGGCCTCTACAAGAGTTAGGTTGGCCATTATGTGATCTTCTTCTAAGTTTTCTTACCTTGCCTCCTCATTCATGACATTGGCCTCCTCTTTCATGACCTTGGCATCTATTTATTCTCTTTCTACCTCTATATTTAGTTCTTTAAGAGCTCCAAAGAGATCCAAAGTAGAAACTTTTGATTTTGCTCTTTGTGTATATAAATTACTCAAATTGATCAGAATGCCTTGTTATTCGTCCAAAATTTGATTGGATTGGAATTAGAATGTGATGTCAGATGCATTGGATCCGTTATCCCATTTAGGATTTTGCCAAAACCAAATAATAAAGGCACACATCCTATGCAAGATATTTGACAGGAAAGAGTAATCCAGAGCACTCAGGTGCAAAATTGGCATTTTGACTCAAAATGATCTGATCAAAGTTAGTTGGCCCATAAGTTGCATTACCCCATTTAATGATACCCTATCAAAAATTGACACTTGAAAATATCAATTTTAACTCATTTAATGTGTTTTAGTTTTTTAAGCCAAATTATGCACTTTGATGGAAATTAGTCAAAAGCTTGGTTGGAGGTTATCAGTGGCTAAATTTAGGTGTCTAAAATTTGACCCTATTTGGGAAGGCATTATAAGCTATAAGCATAGTAGCGTCTTCTCAATGAATGAAAAGGTCATGTATGCCTACCACTACAATGATGATAAACTAACTATATGATTCCCCCTTGAGGGAATGATTGGTATACGTACATCGAGAAATGGTGAAAGCTACTAGATCATTGAGTGTTACTAGATCATTTCTAAAGATCTTAAATAAGGACTTAACTTCATGCATATCACTTAATGGTGTTGATGGAATTGGTAGGTTAACAACAATGAGAATGGGGTCTAGAGTTAGAATGGGGGGAAGACAGGTGAACTTATACATCTATGATTAGGATACAAAGGTCTAGGAATAATGTTCATCACTTAGATCAAGAAGTTTTATACACACACATCAAACTCATATGCATATGGTAATACTAACCTTTCCATAGATTGGCTAATTATGACCTCATCATTGTCTATGATTTCAACAAAAATATGAATGTAGTGTGAGGATTTGTCTTTAACAATAGTGGAACTCAATCCCATTTCCTCTAAAATATTAAATTGAAGTTGACCTTGAGTTTAGATTAGAAAATTGTCTTGTACACATTGTGAACTAAATATTTACCACTAGTGAACCACTAAAATGGACATCTTTAACACAATGAATGTGATCTTAATAGAATTGATGAATTGATTAACTAAAAATTATGCCTTGAGTTGTCAAATCTAGGCATCCAATGTTGGAGCATTGATTTTGACTTTGAACATGGGGATTTTAAAATTATCTTTTAGTTTGAAGGGAGTATGCTTTTAAAACCATTGTTGAGACTATTGTGAGAAGGGAAATATAGATGTTGGGTTGAGTTGTATCATAGTTTCAAGGTTATATCATGAAATATTGATTGATTGATGGACCTTCCACTTGTGTTGAGTAATTACTATTATGATGGTTCTCACTATCTCTAGCTTTAATATGAGAGTAAATGTCTTGTGGTAGTCACATCCAAGAATTTTGTTGAAACCTTTAACAAGTATACTTAATTTTTTCTTTCAATTTTTGCTTCTAGAGTGGTTTCAGGTTTGTAAACCCACTTAATACCTATGACTTCTTTTGCTTTTACAAGGTCTACTAACTCCCAAGTTTGATTTTTTTGAATTTCATGCATTTATTCATTAATGGATTCACACAACTTACTATATTTAATTATTTCCTTAAATCAAATAGGATAAACTATTGAAAGCAAGGCATCATTAATAGTTTCACATTAATTTTATTCATGCCTTGACTTCTCATAGATTTCTTCCAAGCTCTTTCAATTTGAAAGTAAGGCATCATTAATGGTGAAAGTAAGGCATCATTAAAATATAACCTTATGTGTTTCATTTTATGTAGAGTTTGGGTTCACTATCACCTTTGCTAAAGCCATTTCTAAACAAATATGTGTTTATTAGGATATACCATCCCCTTGGTGCTTGTTTGATTCCATACAATTATTTATTCATCAGTAACCAAGTAATAAGTGTTCATAACATAATTTTCAAAATTATAAATTAATTATGTTTCTCCTTAGGTCACTTTTAACTATAATTGAACCTTCCTCTAATATCAATAGTGATGTAGTGGTTTAAATGAAGGTCTTCTTTTCAGTAGGCTTGTAGCCTTCTTAACTTAATTTTGGGACTCAACTAAGATTATTTATGATTTCAAGAGGTTATTAATAATAATGATAATAATAATAATAATATATTTTCAAGGTCTTTGATGCTAGGTATCACCTTGGTTATGGTCTATATTGTAACTTATAACATATGGGATCACCTCGTACTCCAAACATGTAGGAGGAACCTTACTATTATTTAAATAAAAGGTGTTAATAAATTACCCAATAAATTATTTGAATGTATAAACTTATTTAAATATATTTAATATTATCTAACTCAATAAAATGATCTTTACCTTTTTTGAAATGTAATTCTTGTAAAAGTGATTGAAAACATGTTTTCTAGGCCTTATTTCTAGGTCTGCAGACTGAATTTATTTTAATAAATTTATTTGTATGTATCATAAAACCTTGAAAAATATTAAAATCCTAAAATTTAACTTCAATCACCTTGATATAAAGTTTCATTTAATTTGGTTAGGCCATTTTTTATTTATAATATTTTTAGTGCTCTAATTATGCCTTGTTTTAGCCCTATAGTTTGAAATTATTGAATATCTTGAGTTATAAGCATAAAAAAATCATGAATTTTTTTTAAAAAATTCAAAATAATACTAAAAAAAACCACCCAAAAATAATTCACATCAAAGGAAGACAATTATTTGATTAGGATGATTTGTAAAAAGATGTGGCCATATAGATTGAGATAATTATAGGATATGCATAACCTTGTATAATTTGAGGATTGACAACTTAATGTATGTCTTGTCTCCATTTAAATAATCCAATGATGCATAATGAATAACAAGACGAATCACACATACTTTCCCATTATTATCTCATTGGGTGAAAATAATTTCATAGGGTTACAAACATCTCTCTAATCATACAATACAAATATTGCAAGAACAAGAAAAATCATTTCTGCTTTAAGATAAATGGTTGTCATATAAAATTTATAATTTCCTAGAAATTTATCTATCCAATGGATGAGGTATGCAATTATTTCATTTAAAAAGATTACACACAAAATACACCTAGTAAGATTATATTTCCCTTAATTATTGCGAAAGATGGAGTGATAGTTCATGTTGTGATAAGTAATCACACGAAGTGTTGTGTCACAAGAGTTGTAATGAATAACAAAAATCCATCTCTATAAGAAACTCAATGAACTTATCAAAAATCATAATTTATAATCTATAAGTTTATCAATCCTTAAAATCTTCACGATCAAAAGACATGATGGTGGATAAAGAACAACTATGAGGAACCCCAACCCAATCTCTCTATCATTTAAAGTGATTGGAGTAGATGTTACCTGGAATAATCATAAGACTATTTTATATATATATATATATATACACACACACACACACACACACACACACACACACACACACACCTAATTTTGGTGCAAGTCATGATATTGTTTCGCCTTTGTCATGTCTTCACACTTGACTTATTTGCGTACAATTGGTTCTTTTTGGGACAATTTCTCTTTGCATTAGATCCTTCATAGATATTTGTCATCCACATTTTCCCATCAACACATTCAGATCTGTTAGTTATTTGCATCAGGTTCCATTAAGTCATCCTCAATCTAGCTTGATCTTTGTTTCATGGTATCTTTTTGAGTTGATCACAATCATTAGTGGTCAATTTTGGTTATCTAGTTGTTGTGTGTTCATTGTGCCTTGTGTTTATTTCCCATGCCTTGATGTGTTCATATTCAGTTGCTGTAAGGACATAATCATGTCCAACACTTGAAGATGGGTTTATAGTCCCAATAAAATCAATCTCCCATTACTAGAAAGGTTCTTCTATGATCACTGGCTTGAGAGGCATAGCAGCTAACTTGGGTCTTCCAACAAATTGCTGACAAAGTTCACATTTCCTAACCCACTTATGTACATCTTGGAAGAGAGTTGGACAGTAATACCTAGCTCACAGAATCTTGTGAGCAGTCATAGGAGTAGAAAAATGTCCTCCACAGGCCAGATTGTGGAAAGATTTTAAAAGATGGCTTTGTTGATCTTTGTCTATACAGTGAAGGAATACCCCATCTATGCTTCTCTTGTACAAGCCATTGTCCCAAAGGACAAAATTGGCAAATTTCAACTTGATAGTCCTCCTTTCTTTGTAAGACAAATGAGCAAGACATTCACCATAAGTAAGGAAATGAGTGATACCTAAATACCACTCATTGGTAGTGGAGACAAAAAGGACTGTTGGAGTATCTTCCACTTCAACTTCTTTATGGTGTGTATCTTCTAGCTTGTTGTCAGCAATTAATTGGCATAGGCCTTTACCCCTAACCAGCTTTGTCGGCTTGATGTCTAGATCAAAATCTTGGATCTTTGCAATCCAATTACCTCTTTTCATGCCAAAATCTTGCTGAGTTAATATAGACTTGACTGTAGTGTCAGGAACTAAGGTAGTAGTGTGTGAATTCAGAATATAGAAGCGGAAATGTTTGACTACTTTCACCAATGCATAAGCATGCCTCTCTACATTTTAATACTTCATCAAATGGGTTTGGAGAGGGAAACTCATGAAAGAGATAGGAGATTCCATACCTTCCTTATCTTGTTGAACAAGAATTGCTGAAAGAGTGTGTTCAAATGCATAGCTGTATATGATGAAATCTTTGTTGTAATCTAGACAAACCAAGGTAGGGGTGTGAGTAATGGTAGTCTTGATATCCTGAAATGCTGACTTGCCTTCTTTAGTCCAGCTAAAGATGGTCTTCCCTTTCATCATGTTCACAATGTGTCTAGTCTTCTCAGCAAATTTGGAGATGAACCTCCGTAAGAAATTCCCCTTTTCGAAGAAAGAATGAATAACATTCTTACTTGTAGGCAAATTAAGCTCTTGAATAGACTTGAATCTATCTAAGTCAATCTTTATGCCTTCTTTAGACATAATGTGTCCAAGGAGTTTCCCTTCTATTACTCCAAAAATAAACTTCTTAGGATTTAAGGAAATACCATTCTGGTGGCAATGCTCCAGCACTTGTTGTAAGTGGCGTACATGATCAGATTGATGCTTTGAAAAGATAGTCAAGTCATCAAGGTATACCACTATGAATTTACCTATCTCATCTTTGAAATCCATGCCCATTGCTCTCTGAAAGGTAGCACCAACATTTATCAAGCCAAAAGGCATTCTTCTATATCTAAATGTACCCCAAAGTGTGGTGAATGCAGTCTTGTGTTGGTCTGCTTCACCAACTTCAACTTGATTATATCTTGAAAAGCCATCCAACATTGATAACATCTCTGAACCTATTACCATTTGAAGCACTTGATCCATAATTGGCAAAGGGTATTATCTTTCAAAGATGACTAATTTAGATTCCTGAAATCTACAAAAATGTGAATTTCGCCACTCTTCTTCCTTACAGGCACTATGTTGGCAATCCATGTGGAATGATGGATTGGGAAGATGATTCTAGAATTTAATATTTTTTATATCTCAGATAGAATAGTTCCTGATATTTTTGGATTATACTATCTAGATTTTTGCTTGTAGGGCATTGAGTCAGCCTTGAGAGGAATGTCATGGCAGATTTCATCAGGTCTGAGAGACTTCAGGTCTTCATAAGAATATGCTAAGACATCCATGTATTGATGGAGTAAAGAGGTGAACTTGAATCTTTCTTTAGGGGTGCAACACTTACCAATGTTGACCATCTTGGGATTTTCTTTAGTGGTCAAATTTACTTGATCGAATCCCTAAGAGAAACTTGAATCTGTTTGCTATTATTTGATGAATCTATCATGCTTGTCAAATAGCTTTTCAAGAGAAACCAGACCTTTGGGAATTTTTTTTCCTTTCACCTGTAAGAATTTTTCATTTATATCTGAACTAGATTCAGAGGCTGATTCATACTTCTGAGGTTCACTGCCTTCAAAATGTAGTTGTTCAAAATTGTCTTTTCATTCTAGGAAAGCAATGATTTGATGGTCATCATTGAATACTTGCCAATGATTAGCATTGTTAGGAACACTTGGTCTACAGATTAGCTCAATAGTATACCTATCTTCTTTAAAATCTGAATGAGGAACTAAGAGAGTTCTTGAAATAGAAAGTGCATCAACTCTGTCATTGGACTCTCTGGGTATGGCATAAATGTTGAAAGCATCAAAGCTTTCAATTTGGTCCCAAACTAGGTTGTGGTAGTGGCGTAATATTTTAGTCTTGGTTTGGTAAAGATTTCTTACTTGACAAACCACTAATTTAGCATCCCCTTTGGCATGAAGAAACTTGATGCCTTTGTCTTGAGTAGCCTTCATTCCAAGCAATAGTGATTCATATTCAGCTGTATTGTTAGTGTTGCTAAACTATAATTTGTAAGATGAAGGGAAAATATCTCCTTGAGGAGATATTAACACAATCCCAGCTCTCGAACTGGTAGAGGAACAACTACCATCGAATTCCAAAGTCCATATCTCATCAGACACTAATTTTTCTTTAGATTTTCCTTCATCAGAGATGGAGGGTTCTTCTTCATCTGTATTGCAGCCTACTAGTTCTTCCGTTGTTCTAGTTGAACTGATTTTTGAGTTGACACTTTCAAGAATTATATCAGGTGTTTCATGCACTTCATCTGTAGATAGAAAGTAGTTACCCATACCTGTGGATTCAAAAAGAATTTGAGCTTTAGGGGCTGATGTTTGGGTGACCACATATTTTGCTTCCTTTTCAGGGAGCAACCTCTTCATTATGCCTTGTACAGGGATCCTTGCCTCAGATAGATCCATGCTTAGTTCTCCTCCCACGTCTTTGTAGAAATTTCATCCAAGCAAAATGCCATAGGATGCTGAGACGTCAGCCACCAAGATAGTCATCTTGATTCTCTTGTCTGGAAAGGCTGAAAATGCAAATTGGGCATCTTTGATTTTCCCCAAAAATGGTACTTGCTTATTCTCCATGGAGAAACATCTCCCAAATGTCTTGGTTAGTGTGAGACCCAGAGACTCAGCTACTTTAGTAGGCATATCATTGTTAGATGCGCCTGAGTCTATAATACAGTTACTCAGCTTATGGCCATTAATTAACAGGGAAACATAGAAAGGATCTATTTTTCCAGGAGCAGTAGGGGGAGTAATGACAATATTATTTGGAATAGGTGTGTTCTTTGGAGAATCAAGAGTTAACTTTTTAGATTATTGTCCTGCAGAGACAGTTTGGTTCTTGACATATTGGACCAACTTATTCAATTGATCAAGATTAGACTACAAATATTCAAACTCAAACATTTGTATTTTTGTCTTTTTGACATGATCGATAATGTCAAATGGTTGAATTGAGCTAGGTATAGAGAAAGGTACTTCAACCTTTTGAATTTTAGGAGGGATAAGAGGTAGGCTGGTTTGCGAATTTGAAGTAGAAGGTGAAGGTGAAATTGATGTACTTGTCTTTTGGGTGATCACTAGATCCTTTGACTGAAAAGGCAAAGTGGCTCCATGCTTAGCAATTGTGATTGTTGGTTGAGGTTGTTCCTTTGTCTTCTCTTTATCAGCTTGCTGGACTGATTGGTTCTTTGACCTGGTAAACACTGCATATGATCCATCAAAAGCTTCTCCTTTGCTTTCGGGTTCATCCTGGTAGTTTAAGAAACCAATGTGGGAGTCACTAGCTTATTCTTCTTGATTTTATTTAAGGAGATCACCGTCATTTTCTTGATTCAATTCATGCTAAAAAGAGAACTCTGATTCTACTTCAAGATATCCCATTGTTGAATTAGTTGGAGGAGCTTCCAAGGCAAGTTTCCCTTATGGGGGAGGAAGGTGATTCTGTTGCCCTTGATTCCTGGTAGTATTGTCCTGATATGAATGATTTGGGAATGTCCTTTTGTATGAAAGAGCAGAAGACATTCCTTGAGCCATTTGCTTTTTGAGAGCAAACAACTCATTTGCTAATTTCTGCACCATTGAATCTATGGTGCTTGTAGATGAATATTCAGAAGATGATGAAGCTCTATTTCTATTTGGATCTCTTCTTATCTTCCCTACTAAGATGAGATCATATTCTACCTCAGTGGCCAAATGTTGAGCTACAGCAAGATCTATTTGACCAACATGTCTCAAGAGAAAACTTACTTCAGGTAACTGAGAATTAATGAAGAAGCATTTGAGATTCTCAGCTGTAGGTCGAGCAATTACAAGAATTATGTTCTTTATTTTGTCAAATTTGGATATGAAGTTCCTCATTGGTTCATAAGGCTATTTCTTCATCTATGTAAGTTGAGCTAGAAGTGCATGTGCATCTTCTACAGGTTTGAATCTGGCTTCAAACTTAGCTTTGAGGGTATTCCAATCAGTCACTGATCGAGCCTGTAGATGATAAAACCAATCTATAGCAGCACCTTGTAATGTTTCTATAAAAAACTTGACTGCTACATCTTCAAATTATACTCCAATTACTCCACAGGCTATGCTGAAGGCTGCAATGTGTTCATCAAGATGAACTTTCCCATCAACATAGAATTTGGGGAAATTCTTCCTTGAGCTGCGTGAAAGCTCATGTAGAGGTGGAGTAAGATTAAGAGGACCAAAAGCATTACCCCAGGGGCCTTGAACTACCATTGTATGATTATGAAAAGGAGGAATAACAAATCTTAGAGGGGTTATTATAGGCAAAGCTTTATCAACAGTAAAAGTAGATCCTTCATCTGGCAATGGAGATCTAACTTTAGTAGGAGGAAAGCTCTTGGTTCATTGGAGATGAGATGGTGAAGGAAATAGATCAAAATCACTTTGTTGTACCAACTCGAATATAGGGTCAACAATACCTTTAGCCTTTTGGCTTCATGTATACCTTGAATCTACAAGATTGTGAAACAAACATGGAAAAGAATTGACCTTGCTTCAGTTTGAAGCTTGAGGCTTTAAATTGTGCGTTCTTTTCCAGTTAGTGTGGAGGTGAATGGATAGATTATAAATGGATAATGGATATTATATCCCCAGTAGAGTTGCCAAAAATTGTTGGTTGAGTATTTTTTCGATCAGCGTACTGATAAACAAAATAGGTCTGATAAGCCAAAGTAGGAAGACTGGTCATCCAAATGTGCAGTTTTTTACCACATCAAAAGGGGACTAATATCTCCTCTCATGAAGGGGAGGTTCCCTATAGATATGCTAGATCTATATAAATAGAAAATAATACTCAAGGGTAGGACAAACCATCCATCTCTCTTTCTTCAGAGATGATGTGTGCAAATCAAAGGAAAAACTCAAGAGAAATGACAGACAACCCTCCTCTTATTTCAGAAGTACTATTTAGCAAACCATAAGAATACTCCTGGTAGTAAATGCAAAATGTAATTAAGGACGTAGTAACCAACAAATCGAGATGTAGCACAAAGTCTTCACCTGATTTGCTGAAGAGTGAGATACGAAGGACAATGAGGGCACAAAGTCATCCCAAGGTCCTTTACACAGAAATGAAAAGAAAACACACTGAAAGGTAATTATGGAGGCACAAAGTCTCTCCATAGTTGACTTCAGGACACCTTCCTAACTAATTTCACTAATCTTGCTTGTTAAATTAAAGGAACAGAAAATATATTAAGGAAAAAGACATAAGAACAGTTTCCCCAACAACAAAGATATCACAACACAAAGTCTGAAAAGTCACTTGCTTTCTTATTCCAATAACAAAATATGATCGACAAACTGAGCTCAAAGTCTCAGTAATGCCTTTCAATTTGGGCAGAGTTTCATTCTAATTGTCAAAAAGAGATATCTTTACAATAAAAGAGAGTCCCCTATATAGCCTCTTCAAGAAGGACTCGAGAACAGTAACACATCATGTTGCATTGAAATCTGTTAAGAAGATAGGCTAGAATTTAGGGCCATTTACCCATTTGCTTTTCTCAATGCAGAGAAACAAGTCACACTATTGAAAGTTTGCATCTTTCAATGTCCACCTGGCGATCTGATCTTTCTTCATCATTCATCCTTTTTTGGTTAATTAAATTGGGTCGTGGATTCAATTTGTTGTTTAGTTATTTAGTCACTTCCTATTAGTCTTGGCCTTAAATCCTGTGAATGCATTCGAGTCTGTAGATTACAAGGATCAATGACTATTTTATGAGCTTTGAAGTTGACGTTTGCGCGCCCATCACTATATTTTCAATGGCTAGTTCGTTGTCTTGAATTTGACATCTTCAGGCGCATCACCCCTTGGTTCTTCTTCAACTTTCCTATTTTGGACTTTCCTAAAAAGAACTTGCCCTTTTGGGCCTTAAGAAATGATCTGCTTTGGGTTGGGAAAAGCCCCCCGCAAGGGTATCTCCCCTTCAGGCGGTCTTTGAATGGCCTTCAATATTTTTTATTTCGACAGGTAGCTAAGTTCTTCCTTTAGATTTCTTGTTTTACGTCTTCTTGAAGGGAAGGTGACCCTTCAATTTGGCAGTCGAGAGTCCCCCGCAAGGGCACCTGCCCTTCAGGGTCCTTCGGCAGCCTTTTATCTTCGGCAGTCTCTCGCGACTTTCTTGCAAACTATCTCCACGAGCATTTTCCCTAGGCTTTCTCAATGGGCATTTTACCCGAGCTTTCTCCATAGTCATTTTCCCATGGACAAAAAGTCCATAGAAATTTCCCACGGACAAAATGTCCATGGAATTGTTCCAATCAATTGTCTTTGCTTCTTTGGAAATTTCTTCAGGGTTTCTGCCCACAGTTGCTTTCCCAAATTCCTTCAGACATTTTGTCTGAAGGAATTCCTTTAGACAAAAGGTCTGAAGGAATTGATTCTTGCCTTAGTCTTTTTTTGAATTCCTTAAACAAAATTATGAAAGAATTACCATTGTGGCCTTCTTTGAAAATGACCCTTTCGAAGGGTGTTTTTGTCGACCAAGTGCCCTCTGCAAGGGCACTTGTCTTTCAGGAGGCTTCTTTGAACTTTTGCATTAAACCGCTCCTTTGAACCGCGTCGATGAACGAAGGCGGTGAACCAACTGTTGAACCGTTTGATTGAACCAAAGCATTGAACTGCTTGGTTGAACCAAATGTTGAACCACTTGGTTGAACCAAAATGGTTCAAGCCGATGAACCCTTTGATTGAACCAAGTCTTTGAACCAAGTCTTTGAACCAAAGCATTGAACTGAGTGAGTGAACCAACTGAGTGAACCAAACGTTGAACCGCTTGGTTGAACCAAACATTGAACCAAGCTGATGAACTAAGCTTTGAACCAAAATGGTTCAAGCTGATGAACTAATTGAATGAACTAAAGCATTGAACCAACCGTTGAACCAATCTTTGGTTCAACGATTCAAATGAAGCCTTTGAACCAAATGACGAACCATTTGATTGAACCAAAGCGATGAACTTTGGCGATTGAACTTCACAGTTGTGTTGAGAGATTTTGAACCTATTGAACCAAATGCATTGAACCTATTGCTGATGCTTGTCGATGGAGATTTTCGATTGAACCAAGGCACTGAACCAATCCCGAAAATGACCAAGTGTTAGAAACTGATTCTTTTGGTTGAACCCGCCTGCAGAAGTCTTTGAACCTGTAGAAATGAACCTGCTTGCAGAGTCTGTAGAAACCAAGTCTGTAGTTTTTTCTAACCTTGAAAGAGTTCATAGAAATCAACTTGTGAAGCCCATTGAACTTGGCCTAAAAATTTCATAGATTTTTGAGAAGCTTGAAAAATGAGGAATTTGAATGCCCAGGACAAATTTTGAAAAAGGAAGAGAAAATTTTGGTCTGTAGGACAAAAATAGTTCAAATGTTGTCCCAAAACTGAGTGATATTTTTGGGGGACAACAAAAATATGTCATTATATAATGAGAATGTTAGAAAAAAATGAACTTTATCCTTGATTTCATTTAAATTACAAAAAATATAAATTATTTTTTCCCAACATATTTATAGGAGTGCCTATCTACCAATTTCACTATATATTTCAAGATAGTTAAATTTTCTAAGTTGTATAATCACAATATTTGTCATGAACCTAACAACCTTATATGGGTACACAATGGATGTTAAATTCGGGATTGATGATTTTTTTAGATCAATAATTACTTTTGACTCGAGTGACAACTAGTTTGGGATACATATACATCCCCAAGCAATACCATAAGTAACAACAACCACCATCACAATTACCACAATTACAACCAACATGGTTGAATACACCACATACGAATACAACTAAGCTCACATGCCGAATGATATTTGAACATGGGTGAGGCTAGAAACATCCAAGCCACTGTACCTACTCACCCATATCTCATTGACAAATTGATGATATTTTTATAATAAATAAATTTCTTTTTAATTTTACAAATTTATCATTTTAAATTTATCTAATATTTACTTTTCAAATTTCAAATTTAGGTATGCATTGAATGAGACAATTATTTGATTATTGATGGCCCAAAATTTTAACTATTTATCAAAGTCTTTTCCTAACTTTTTTTTGGATGAAGATGAATTAGTCATAATTGTAGGGTAGTGGTAGGAAGTCTATCTTAATAAATATTTTCTAATTTATATTTTTATAGTATACATAATTTTATGGCTTCAATTTCAATGGGAAACATAATTTATTGAATGAGGACAATAAAGAAAGGTATATATTTTTTTTTAATTTTGAAGTTATAATGTAATATTTTTATATTTTCTTAATTTTGTTCCAAGTTTTTGAAATATGATTTCACAAAAAATATTATAATCATATAAGAATGCATATTATAAGGCTAGAGAATAGTGATTTATTTTTATCCTACCAAAATTTAGCATCTCTACAATAGTTCTTGAGATTGTAATAAGAAAATCCTTTTTTCAATGCTAAAGTTATAGTTTAATTTATGTTTAAGATCAATATCTAAGTATATATAGTTATAGAAAATTTCAAGTGGTTGATTATTGATAAGAATTATAGTATAGTTTGAAATTTTAGATTCTATGATTATGATTTTGGTTTTATCACAATTTACAATTAAATTGAACATATTTACGAAATTTTTGAAAGACACTTTAAAAAAAAAAATGTCATCAAGATGTTTTGTAAGAAGGAAAATGCTATCTACATAGATAAGATTAATAATTTTGTATGTGAAAAGGTTGGCACTTATGCACCTAACCTCTTCCAATTATTTTTCTAAATGATCTATGTAATTCTCAAAAAGAGTTGGGGATAATGTATAACATTTTTTATTAGATAAGGTAAAACTGGGTTTTATAGGGGTCTAAAACTACAAAAGTAAAATATAGAGTTTTAATCAAGCCTTAAAAATCCCAAAAAACAAAAAGAAAAAGTCTAAACAATAAAAACAAGAGCAGACACAGAAAACACGTTAATTAGAGGGACCCTCCTGGGTATCCTCCGCAACAGAATTTTATTTTGGCAGGAAGTTTGTCTTGTTTTTCGACGCTTTGGCTTTGGTCTAATTCTCGAGACCCTTAGCTTGTTCACCATGGAGAATCATCCTTGGGCATTTCTTACCTTTCACCTGGGGGAAGGGATGCTTAGGGGGGACCCCTCTGGAGGACCCCAGATGGGGTGATTTGGGGTCCTTAGGGGATTTGAGAACCAAGGAAAGGGCAAGGGGTAGGGTAAACTACACCAACACATGGGTCATGGCTTCCACCACCCAGTGAAGATCGGTCCAATCTTGGATTAGTTTCACCAAACCAAAATCTGCCTGTTGAACCTTTATGTTGGAATTTTGCAACATTAATTTGTTTTTCTCATGTTCCTCTATTAAAATGGCCTTATCTTTCTGATCATAGGTGGAGGGAGAGCCGAGGGTGATGGCTTTAAGAGTAGGGTTGAAAAGCATTTTCAGGGGAAGGTCATCTAGAGGGGAATGGGGCAAGTTGTTATGAGGAAAAAGTTTAGTAGTGGGGAGGGAGCTCATAGAGGGCTCTCCATCCAGGGGTCCCTTTAGGGAGTCTTTATCAGATGAGGATCCTTCAAGTGGGATTTTTTTGCCAAGTATGGTAAGAACATGTTTCACTAGTATAAAGATGAGGCTTTGATGCAAGATCGGGTTAACTACATTACCCTAGTGGAGGAAGACTATGCTTTTCAGGGATTTTAGGAGAAAATAGGGAAGGATGATCTTAAACTAATGATGTGATTAAGCAACATGAAGTGGTGTGAAAAGATCAAGGTGTACTTGCCTTCCAGGGTCATGTACCTCATGACTTGTACGTAGACTTTAGGCTAATATTTAGGCAGGTTAGCGTGGGGAAATCTTTTTTCATCCATTTGCACAAATTCATTGGTTCAAAGGACAAGGTATAACCTTACTTTAATCCTATTTTACAAATAATTTTTTTGAACAAACTTTGATTAATTTTAAGTTTTACAATAAATTTTTCATAATGTATGTATATTGGGATCATGAGTTTAGAGGGATTCTTAATTCTACTTTACACTTTAAAATATTTTCCCTAGAGAAAGTATAACAATATTTTCTAAAATTAACAAAGAAATTAAAAAGAACATCTTTAGTATAATGATAACTTTCATCAATAATTCTAAAAGTGAGAATGTGATCAAATCTTAAATGTTTATTTTTGAAACTAACTTAAATCTTAGTTTTAATTTTTTTTATCTAATCAAATGTTGATTTTATTTTCTATAATAATTTAAAAATCTTAAAAAATAAAAGAAAAATCAAAATAATTTTAAAATTAGAAGAGTTGTTTTTGTCTCAACATTATAAATAAGTATGATAGAACTTTGTAGCCATTATATAAAGAATCCTTCTCTAAATATAATGTTAAAAATAATTTGAATATCTTAAAAAAGAATCAATTAATTTTAAAAATATATATAATTATTTTATTTTTGAAGACATTTTTTTAATTCTAATCTTATTAATACTTATCTTTGTGATATTTTTTCACAAAGTAATGAGATCGAAATTATGAAGACAATAAATTATCAATAGGTAAAGCTTCTAAAAATAATAATTTATATTGATTTGTATTAAATGATTTAAAATAATGACAACTCAAACTATGCTTAAATAAGCCTCAACTTAGAATTAGAGTTGACGTGCAAAAAAAAAAAAAAAACTAAAATCTAAATCTTCTATTTTTACTAGTTGCTATTTTTAGTAAGTTACATATGCAAGTGCGAGTAACTCTAAACATATTTCAAAATAAACTAAACAATAAAATTAGTCTATGAGATAAAATTTAACTAAAGTTGAGGTCCAGTCCTAAAAATTTATAATTTATAAAAATAGAAAATTTCCAAAAAAATCATTAAACAGTAATTTTGGACCATCAGATGATCTTGTTTGGCCTCCAAAAAATATCAAAAACAACTCTAAATGGAAAATAAATTTTCAAGATGATTGTTTTGGTGCCTAGAAAAGCTCAAATAGAACTACGGGTCAAAAGTTATGACCTCTAAAAGATTGACCTATTTTTTCTGTATAAAAAAACTAGAAATATTAAAAAATTAATTTTTAGCAAAATATTTAAAATAATTAAGCTTATCACTAATCTCTAATATTTAATTTAATTTTCAATCATAAATAAATTTATAATGACAAAATGTCTCAAAGTTTCTTAACAACTGGTATCCATCTTTAATGTTTGTAAGAATTGTAAATCTCTTAAACCATGGCTTTAGATTGAGAGAACAAAAATTAAAAGAGCGAACAACAGAAACAGAAGAGAGAGAGAGAGAGAAAAAACCTTTAGCTAATTTTAACAAATTGAATTTAGATGAACAAAGGAGGGGGGCGGGGGAGGAGGCGGTGTGCGAGGAAACAAATATTTTAACTACTTTATCAAAATGGATGTAGACAAAAGATTCATTTAATCATGATCAACTATACTCTTTTGGGGTCATTCTTGCTACTGTTACAAGGTATCTTGATAAATAAAAGTTTAAAAAAAAAAATCAATTAAATATGTTATTTTTGATTATAATGAGAATAATATTTTGCGCGTGTGAGATTTTTGAAATAACAATAATTGAGCATTAAAATTTGTCTTGGAGTTTCTATTAAATACCACTTCTGCATTCACATTCAACATCATCTTTTATAAGAAAAGATGTTGGATAGGAAGAAAAAAAATCCATAACAATATTTAGAGTGGCATCAAAAATAAGAACAGCTTTGTCAACCATGACAAGGGCCCTAAGAATCACAAGGTTAAAGAATATAAAAGTATTATATTAACAAAGCACAACATTTTACTATAATGATTGATAAAAGCTATGAACTTCTCCACCTCTAAAGCAACATTTTTAATGAAAACTTGAATTTTTAACATTGCACTAAAAAAAAGTTATATTTGATAAATAACATTAAACTCTTCATTTATTTATTTTCCTACAAAAATAAATTCATTTATTTCTTTCACAAACTTAAATAAAAATACCAAATCAAAAAAAGTACTATTTTTTTTTAAATTTTTTATAAAATGCTGAATAAAATCCCTAAATATGAGAAAACATCTCAAACTAAAATGGTTTGAAAAAAAAATTGATTCTATTTCAAAAAAAAATTGACTCTAAGAACAAAACTGAAAAAATATTCTTAACATATTCACATCCCTGATCCCTAACTAGAAAGCCTTGGTGAAGCAAACAACAAATTAAATGTGCAATTTTTAGCTCCACCATGGCTTTCCAAAGAGAATAGTTTGGTTCCATATTTTGTTTGGATAGAGATGTCGGTCCCTTTTTAATGAAAATTTAAACATGTTTGTGAAGTCAATAAATAAAATATTGTGATGTGCACTTTAAAGCGATGGAAAGCTATGGGATAGTTTAGTCATAATTATTTGAGCGAAAATATTAAATTTAATAATGGAAACAATAAACTAGACAAAAGTGTGCTCAAGGAATTAAATAATATTCAAGGTTTTAGAGATCCTTTTAATCTCTGCATGGCCCCTATATTGTCTTATTTTATCCATCTTTCCCACTGACTTCCCTAATCAATACAAAGACATCATGAATTAGTCAAATTTGTAATGTTGATGACTATGATGATGGTGTTGAGTTTTAAAATAAATTAATATCTAAAATAATATAGTTTTTTTCTTTTTATTGATTATTTGTAAAAAGTGATTTATAATTATTTTTATTAAGTTTAATTTTCATAAATTTTTAAATTTTTTTAATTAAAATATTATAACAATTTTTTTGGTTCATAGATACAAAATGTAATTTTTAAATTGTTTTTAATGATTCTAACTATCATTATTATTTAAGACTTTTCTCAATTAAATTATTTTCATAAATAATAGTATTTTCTCAATCAAAACATCTTAACAATCTTTAAAATCTTATCAATTAAAATGCTTCCATGATATTTGGACCCTTTCTAAATGAAGTATTTAAGAAAAGAAATGATGATTGAGAAACAAATCAATATAATAACTAATTAAACACAATCTAAAAATAAGACAAAATTATGAAACAAAATATTTTTTAACACCTATTTTTTTGAAAGAGAGTGGACTGATAAAACTAATATTTACTTATGTAGACAATTATTTCAATACAAATTTAGATTCAAATAAATCAAAATGCTTAGTTTAATTTTCATGATTTAGGATTTCATAAACCAATGTATGTTTACAAATATTGATATAAGCATGCCATTGTATAATGGGAATGTTACAAGAAAATGAACCTCATCTTAATTTTTATCTAAATAAATACATATAATTTACAAATTATTTTTTTCCAATATATATTTGGGAGTGCCCATTTACCAATTTAACTATATAATTTAACGTATTTAATTTTAAGGTTTATAATCACAATATTTTGTGTGACCCTAACAATCTTGCATGGATACATAATGTATGTTCAATTTGAGATTGATGATATCTTTATAATAATATATTTTTTATTTTTCTTTTATATTTTCATAATTTCAAAGGTTTTCAAATACTTATTTTTTAATTTTTAATTTTAGGTATTGAATGGGATAGTTATTTTATTTTTGATGTCCTAAAAGTTTTAAACATTTATCATTCTTTTCCCAACTTTGTTTTGGATGAATATGCATTAGTTATGATTATAGGGTAGTGATAGGAAGTCTTCCTTAATAAAATATTTTCTAGCTTATGTTTGTATAACATATATAATTTTAAGGCTTCAATTTCAATGGATTAGTTATGATTATAGGGTAGTGATAGGAAGTCTTCTTTAAGAAAATATTTTCTAGCTTATGTTTGTATAACATATATAATTTTAAGGCTTCAATTTCAATGGATAACATAACTTCTTGAATAAGGAGAATAAGCAAAGGTGTATTGTTTTTAGATTTTTTCAAAAAATTTCTAAATTTTTGAAATATGTTTTCACTATATATATAAGGCTAGAGAATAATGATTTATTTTTATGCTATCAAACTTTACCATGTCTACAATAGTTCTTCAAATTGTATTATGATTTATATCTCAAGATTTTTTTCTTAATTTTATGATTTTAACTGAGTTTATGATAAATATCAATATCTAAGTATATATAATTATGAAAAATCACAAGTGACTAATTATTAAAAACAATTGTAGTGTATATAATTTAAAAAATTGTATTGAAAATTTTGAAACCCAATTATATTCAATTGTTTTGCTACGTATTTTATCATGAATAATTAATTATAGTGCAGTTTAAATATTTAAATTTGATGATCATAAATTTGGCTTTATCAATATTTATAAATAACTTGAACATGATTACAAAACTATTGAAAAACACATAATGTTTTTAATATGTCATCAAAATATCTGGAAAGAAGGAAAATTCCATCTCAATAAAGAATAATAATAATATTGTAAGTACAAAGGTTAGTACCTATACACATGTCCCCTTCTAATTATTTTTTAAAATGATCTATGTAAGTCCCAAAAAAAGTTAGGGACAAAGTATAGCCTTGATTTAGTCTAATATTATAATTAATTTCTTTGAACTTGTCTAGTTTTAAGTTTTACAATTACTTTCTCATAAAGTATATATAATTTCATCAATTTTTTTTAATTTGGTAGATGAATAAATGGGTATGAATGGTCCCATGGAATTGTACAATGTATTTAAATATAAAAACAATAATACTTAAATAGGGTGCCTCTACCAACAACAACAAAGTGGGTGGCCAACACTACCACCAGTGCACAAAATAAGAAATAAAAATACTTCTCAAGAAACTTCCAAAAATCTTCTATGAAACTGATCAGGGGGGATCAACCCCATTACCACTAGACTTCTATGTTTCTACGTAAGGTCCCCCATGTTTAGAGACATATATGATGGTTGAGATATAGGTTTTCTACCTTTTCTACCTTTATGAACTTCAGTCCACCCTTCCTTGTTTATAGCTGATTGGATTGGAGAGGAGATCAAAGTTAAAATATAGGGCTGGGATTTGTCTCCCACTATTGTTCCTTTGAAAAATTCATCCCTGGGTAAAACAAGGTTAGACGTATCCACCTGAGAGAAAGTTGGAGTGATGAAAGAGATAGGTGTGGGCATGGCCTTCCTTTGAGAGATTAGATCTTTCAATAGTTCATATTTAGAGGAAAGAGGACTTTCTTGGTCCTCAATTGAAGTGGTGTTGGCAGTGTCTTTTGAAGAAGAGTCAGAGTCCTTGCCTTTAGAAGAAGCCCATTCTTCGTCTACAACCAAAATTGTAACTATGGTAGCTATGGTAGATACAAATCAAAATAATAACTAATTAAAAACAATCTAAAAAAGAGATAAAATTACGAGAGAAATTAATTTTTAACACCAAATTTTTTGAAAGAGAATGGACTGTTGAAACTAATATTTACTTATGTTGACAATTATTTCGATGTGAATTTAGATTCAAATAAATTGGCTTAGTTTTATTTTTGTGATTTAGGATTTCATAAACCAATGCATGTTTACAAATATCGATATAAGCATGCCATTGTATAATGGGAATGTTAGAAGAAAATAAGATTCATCTTAATTTTTATCTAAATAATTACATATAATTTATTAATTATTTTTTTCCAATATGTATTTGGGAGTGCCCATCTACAAATTTCACTATATAATTCAACATATTTAATTCTAAGTTTTGTAATCACAAATTTTTTGTGACTCTAACAATCTTGTATGGATACATAATAAATGTTTAATTTAAGATTGATGATATTTTTATAATAACATAAGTTTCATTTTTATTTTATATTTTCATCATTTCAAGGGTTTTCAAATAATTATAAATTTTAATTTTTTATTTTAGATATCGAATGAGATGGTTATTTTATTATTAATGCCCTAAAATTTTTAATCATTCATCAAAGTCTTTTCCCAACCTTTTTTAGAAAAATATTCATTAATTATGATTATAGGGTAGTGATAGGAAGTCTCTTTTAAGAAAATATTTTCTACCTTGTGTTTGTGTAGAATATATAATTTTAAGGCTTCAATTTTAATGGGTAACATAACTTCTCAAACAAGGAGGATAAGCAAAAATATATTATTTTTATTTTTTAGTTATATATAATGCATTGTTTTTATATTTTTTCTTTTATTCCAAGTATTTTAAATATATTTTTATTATATATATTATAAGACTAGAGAATAGTAATTTATTTTTATGCTATTAAAAGTTTAGCATCTCTACAATAACTATTCAAATTGTAATATGATTTCAGATTTTTTTTCTAATTTTATATTTTTAACTTAGTTTATGATTAAGATAAATATTTAAATATATATAATTATGAAAAATCATAAGTGATTAATTATTGAAAATAATTGTAACGTATATAATTTAGAAAACTATATTAAATTTTTTGAAACCCAACTATATTCAATTATTTTCCTATGTATTTTATAATGAATAATTGATTGTAACATAGTTTAAATATTTAAATTTGATAATCATAATTTTAATTTTATTAAAATTTATAAATAATTTGAACACATAAAAAAAACTATTGAAGAACACAATTTTTTAATAGGTCATCAAAATGTTTGAAAAGAAGAAAAATCCCATCTTTCAATAAAGAATAATAATAATATTGTAGGTGCAAAGGTTGGTAGCCCCTTCCAATTATTTTTCTAAATAATTTATGTAAGTACCCCAAAAAAATGTCGATAAAGTATAGCTTTGATTTAGTCTAATGCTCTAATTAATTTCTTCGAATAATCTTTGTCTAGTTTTAAGTTTTGTAATTACTTTCTCATAAAATATGAATACTTCCATCATAAGTTTAGAGGGAATTTTTAATTATATGATATATTTTAATTTTTCTTTTTGAAGAACATATCAAAACATTTTTAAAAATTAGCAAAGTAATTATAAAAACATTTTTAATATAATGATAACTTTCATCAATAATTATAAGAGTGGGAATATGTTTAAATATTAAATGTTTACTTTTAAAATTAATTTAAAGTTTTTTCATTTAATTAAATATTATTATTTTTTAATTATTGAAAAAAAATCTAAAAAGTAAAAGGAAAATTACAATAATTTTATAATTAAAAGGGTTGTTTTTTCCTAACTTTATAAATAAATATGATAGATTTTTTTGTTCATTACTTTGAGAATCATTTTTTAAATATAATTAAAAAAAAAAATTTGAATATTTTAAACATAGACATTCTAATTTTAGAAATCAAACCATCATTTTATTTTAGTAGACATTTATTTAATTTTAATCTTAATTATATCATCTCAATGGTATTTCTTAAAAAATTATAATTAATATGAAATTAGATTTTTAGAAAGATGCTTGAAACAATTAAAAATTTATTATTAATCTTTGATTTTCAGCTTAACTTTCAATTAGATATAATTTAACTAATTGAAAATAGGAAAAGGTCTCAATTTTATTTAGTAACTACATCATTAAGTCACATTACATTACCTATAGATCACTTTGTCTTAAAACACTTGTTATAGATTATTTTTTGTGATGTATTATGATACAAAATAATATTATACTTCGTATATATTGGTTATAAGATATGAAAGCATCCATTTATGATACACATGGTAAAATACCATTATAATTTCAAGGTTACAAAGTAACAATTCGATGAGATAGAAAATTCGTAATGAAATATATGAAGCATCTCAAAGCATATGCAATGAGATTTTTGATAGAAATATAAAGTACATTAAAACTCATTTTTTCAAATTAAAATATTTTATAAAAAATTAAAATTACTTCAAATTTGATGAAAATCCTCAATTTTAGTACTCAGCATCTCTATGGACTCCCCAACAATGACACATGCATGAGCATGTTCCAACCAGCTAAGAATCATAGGTAGTTTAGACTCCAAAACTTACAAATCAAATATATATATATATATATACACACACACACACACACACACACACACACACACAAAAATGCATCTATTTTTAAGTAGGCTTATATAGCCCATGTACTTATTACAAAGTTATTTTTTCAATTATTAAATAAAATATATCTATTAATTGATTCCACAATTCGATGATATCATCTCACCTAATAAGAGAAACATGGGTATATTTCACTCTCCTATTCACATTATTTGGACATCATGATTGACATTTATTATAGGTGGATCATTTATTACATTTTATCATGCATTTATTACTTTTTCCTTGTGCTTCAATGATTATATCTTATATTATTGTGAACAACACTCTGCTACATTGATTATATCTCCTTGATATTACTAACACATCACTGTTCAGTATGGAGGTAATGATATTATTCATTTCAAAGTGGGCTTCAATTATTACACATCATCCTTAATGGTGCATGTTAGACATTTGGACCTACTTATCACTTATTTATTATACACACTAGGGGAAAGAACCTTGACCCCCCTGTAACACTTATTGATGTAGGGGAATTTCATCCATAAGCATTATTGATCCTATCTTAATTGTATGGAGCATATTTCACCCATGTGCCTATTGACCCTAAAGTGTTTATATCAAGATTGGATTACACCTTATGTCTTTCATCCATGTAATGACATTAAAACTACTATATTGGATACATTTATTGTTACTAGATAGGTTACATTTATTGACCCCTCTCTCAAGCCCTTCAAGCTCATGTTGTCTCTCTCCTCAGGCTTCTCCTTGATTCAACCCCTTATCTTTAGTGTTTTTATGCTCATTGGGCATGTCTAAGGTGTTTACACACTGATGGCTTCTATTTTGAGTGTTGGTATGTTCCTAAGGCCTATCTAGAGTGTTTATACACTACGAGAACTCTTTTAAGTAGTCCATTTTGGATTAAGTTCTTTTGTCCCTTGTTCCTTCCTTTTTCACTTTTTGATCATGGAGGTTAGCTTGGATGCTAATACGGTTCTAATTTGAGTTCAATTTTTCTATAAATATACAGACACTCCAGTTCATTTAGGCATCTAAGTGAAATAAAGAGAATTTATTACTCACATGAATCTATTAGAAAATTACAATTATTATATAGAAGAGAAACCATTCATTAAGTAATCCGTAAATGAAACACAAGTGTAGAAAAATCAAAACACACACTATTGTTTACATGGATTTTTTAAGTCTTTTTCGATTTAAAAATAAATCAAGCCTATAATATATAAGGATTGAAATTAAAAAAAAGAATAATCAAAAAGCAGAAAATAGGAATAATTCACCAATCATGACTTTATAATGGAATTTAGCTTATAAGCCTACGTCTCTAGGTCTACTCTAAGTGAGGACCGTTCTATTGAATTGTTGCATCAAAATGTCTTAACAATAAAATTACAAGTCTTCAGAATCTTCCTCAGTGTCTGCTTTCCCTTGGAAATAAATATCTTAAGCCTATTCTCCAAGCTCAAGGATCTAACTCTCCAACAATTTTATGCCTTTTAAAAAAAAATACACAATCCCAAAAAAAATTAATGTTTAAATACAAAGTCATGGATTTTATACATGTTTTGATCCATGGGTCTAATGGTCAAGCCCATATATTTTTGATTGACAAACTCAAGGTTTGAACTGTCGACACTTGCTTTGACATGTGGGAATATCCATTAGTCACACATTTGGGAGTTGAAAACATTTTAAAGATTATTTAAGCCCAACGCTCCACCTTTGAAGTTGCTGACAACTATTTTGTTGGCTAAGGTACTTGATTTTTCTCGATCCATGAGCTATGTTAGACTCGCTAAACTTGGTTTAACCACTATGAGCTATGTTGGGCTTGGCCAAACTTGATTCAATTAGGATTTGAGCTATGTTGGGCTCGACCCAACTTGGCATTAGCATTGTTAGTTGGTTTAATGGTAACATTGGAAACTTCAGTGCTGAGTCAGTTAGAACATGGGTTCGAGCTCGGTAACCAACTCAGGTTGGCTTGAATTATCTTTATAATATATGAACATTAGTCCCAAATGCATGGGAATAAAAATAAAATAGGAATTGAAATACACCAATGTATATAATGGATTATGAAGTAAAGGAGGTCAAGGCACCCCTCCTCATAAAGAGTGTGTCGACCCTCACTGAGGGCCCCTTGCAAGCAAATAGCGGGGCCCATTTGACCAAACACCATACACTGTCAAAGATGAAGGATGAAAACCAAACCTAATTTTTGATCCAATGGATTTCCACATGTCACAACTTCATTGGTCCACTTGGTGGGCTAGAATTGTGCCACATCAGCCTACGTTACCAAATTTTTTACCTGTTGGCCAAAAAATTTAGCATGCAATATCTTGTGCATATGGACTCAAAATTGATATGTTCAAATTGCACCAGAAATCTCTCGATGAGTTCTATGCTATGCCATCAATCAATCTAAATTTTGAAGACTTTATTTTAGAATGGTACATGGATCCTCCTAGATCATTAAGACACTCATTGAAAAACTCATGTTCATGTTATAGATAATACATGACATTGGTTTCAAGCTTGAATTATTACAATTATTGGGGTATATTATTTTTGATAATTTTATTCTTGAGGGGCCTAAGAAATATCAAGATAGTTATAATATTATCTAGTATAATGTAATATTGAAAACATAAATTATTTCCTTATGCTTTATGGTATTATGACCTAGTTACAGAAAGCAAAAGAATTTGTGTTTTGTATGGTCCAGATCATGATGATTTTATTGGGGTCAACTTTGTCTCACCTTTGGATGCACATTTTCACTATCATATCATAAGGACTATCACTATATCTCATGATAATCGAGATACATATTTAAACCTTATATGTCACCTCTTTTTTAACAAGGGTCACATAGTGGCATGTTGTTGTCAATGAATTTTGTTATATAAGAGCTAATTAACAATTCCACATACCACCACCCTTAAAAATAAGGCACATAAATTAACATGAAAACATGTTAAAGCATATGTGTTTATCAAATTATATATTATTAAAAAAAAGGTTTTGCTGCAAGAGTTAAAAATAATGTGCCAATTAGGTAAAATGATGACAGAAGTAAATCAAGTATAATAAATTACAATAATTAAGATCTAACTAGGGCCAAGGGACCTGATGAAATTACAATGAACTACAAATAATAAATGTAAATGAAATAAGAGAGGAGGATAAAGATAATTATTTTAAATGAACTCACTTGGATCTTGATAATGTCCATAAATATAAAGAATATAGTTAGAGAACTATACATAAGACCTCCTAGAATTTGTGGTGTCCTCGATGTTGATGACCACTTTCATAGGCAATTGAAAAGGGTTGACTACTTTTAGCCACCACTGAATGTGATAATTTATACCAAATGTGGATACTTATTACAAGTGGGTTTTTTTATGCTCAT
The DNA here is from genome assembly GCA_037957365.1 of Torreya grandis. NCBI lineage: Eukaryota > Viridiplantae > Streptophyta > Pinopsida > Cupressales > Taxaceae > Torreya > Torreya grandis. Next base: position 566,178 of record JARHVA010006273.1, read on the forward strand.
AGTTTGTAACTTCCTAGATCCCTTTATCAATAGTAGATGTACACACAAATCTCTCATATTTATGGATAAGTATGGGTAGATGTCATCATCTTGTCTCTTCTTGAAGTAACCCAAATTTAGATTAGAATCAAGGCTTAATATAGTTCTAGTGCTTCTGAGTGTCCCACCCTAAGAGAGACAAGAGTATATATTTTCTCCTTAAGATAGCCAAATGTAACTAGTACTAACTTTTGATTATGCCCTCTTTTGGTACAAGAATGAATAAATAGAAACCCTTAAAATCACTTGAAACTATTTAAGAGAAAAACTATAATCTTGGTAGTGTTCCTAAGGCTTATTACATCTTATTGAAATTCCTTAAAATGATTTGTGTGTGTAAACACACACACACACACACACACACACACACACACACACACACACACACACACACACACACACACACACACACACACACACACACACACACACACACACACACACTTATCAAATTTGAATTAGGAACCTATTGGTCTATAAGAAAAGACAATTTTTTTTTTACAAAATAAGCCCACATAAATATTGAAAAGGAGATAATGGTTGAAGGACCCACACTAAGAAATTAATTACTTTCAATGGTGGTTGAAAACAATAAAAATACAAAAATAATAGAATAATATAGAGAAATAAGATCCCCATGCACATGCAAAAATGTAGGAGAGAGAAAAAAATAACTAGGGAAGAACAAGGCCACATAAAGAATAAAGGAGAAGATAAAAATACAAGGAATGCCATTAATAAGTACCTAATTTGAACCAATGTTTCATAAGCTAAAAATATTGTAATAATAAGCCTTATACCAAAATTATATGTCTACATAATTCCCCATTTTGATGTGTGTGTGCATGGATACATGTAAATGTATCAAAGTAAATATGAAATGAAAAAGTGAAATCTAAATAATACCTAAGGAATTGAAGATAAACTCTAAATTTATAGAATGATTGCACCCACACTCCATTGTCAATCACATGTACATGCAGGCAAAAAATAATGTCGATAATTATATTAATGTCATGGTAAATTGAGAATCATTGTAACCAAATGAAACTAGAGACAATAAAATGAATGAATACACTTGGTAGTATACAAACCATGTTGTCACTCTTGAAACTTTGAAATATAAATTTGAAAATTGGATTGAATTTTCTCTCCCATGGTATTTTGGCACAAGGGAATAATCTACTCATTGATCACAAAAGTAGACATATGGTAGATCTTGGTCTCACTTGGTCTATCACATTATCTCCTGGTCTCACTTGGTCTGGATAGTTCAATTGCTTCAACTAGAGTTTATATGTAGTAATATAATAATCTAGATAAATTCCCCCATTTTGAGATGATGGATGGTCCTTCATATCACTCATGTAAAAATAAATATCCATGAGTACCATGCATAACATATATAAAATCATTTATTGTTACTCTTTTTTGGTTTGATTTAAGAAATATATAAAAGATACATTGTACATAATTCTTGTCTAAGATTTGTTGTGAGCATAATGTTTGAGAACTCGAAACTATGGTAATGATATGCAAAAATGATCATGTGGTTTTATGAGTGCATATTACTCTTTGACATGATACCAGAGATGACTCCCTCAGGTATTTAGTTTAGTACCACCTATAAGACCTTTTTTTTAGTTTAGTAAGACCTAAGGAGGTGAAAATCTTCTTAGTAGAGTGTTGCTATTTTGATTAATAATTTCTTTGTGTTAGGAGTTAGTTTATGGAATTTGCACTCTTAAGTTATGTGTTTAGTATTTTTTTTTCGAATTGTGGAAATAGATTGAGAATTTTATACTTATATATTTGGTAAGTGGGAAGTGTTTTGGTAGCATTGAGTTGCAGTGTTTTCTTTTTACCTTGTGAGGTATGTAAGAATTTTGTGTTTGAGATGTTAGTTTTCTACTTTCCACTTGTAACTCTTTAGAGTCACTACTATATCTAACTTAGGATTTTAGACCACGTGGAGTGGAAAACCTTGAGCCCATATTCAATTTTATATGAAGAATTATAAGTTTATTATAATTAATATGCTATTATTTACCCTTGATTAGATTGATATTATTCTCTTTTTCTTAAAGCATGTTGTTTGAAGAGTTATTTTTATACCTTTTCATTGAAAGTGAGTAGGGTAAAGGATGTGTGAAACATCTTGTCAATCTAGGGGTTGAGATAAACATTTAATTTGTAACATGCTAGTTGAGAAAGTAGGGAGATATTGTCTCTCTTGTGCCCTTATGAGGTTGTGAGGATGATGTGATCCTTGACCTTTGTATGTTATGTTAATTTCAACATTATTACTATTAACCATGAATATAAAAAAATAAGATAAGCTATGAAATATGATACTAGTTACGTTTGGCTACTGATAATTTAATACAATTATAAAATGATTGTATGATTTTTCTTGTTTATATGTGGTACATCTAGAACTATTTAACATATAGTATGGACTTACATGATATATAGTATGAATTATGATTCATTGAACCTTGTGCACTTTTTAGAGATCATTAGGTCATGGAGACTTAAGGGAATAGTGGTGAATTAGGAACATGCGTTCTAAGTGATAAGATAATATCCTACTTAGCCTCACATTGAATCGTTATTTATTGAGTTTAAATCCAATAGATAGGATTGTCAAATTTGGGATTTGATAGCTAGACTTATCAAATTCAGTCAAATGACCATATGCATGTATATGGTGAATGTTTATTCCATAATTTTATATACATTATAAATTTAGTATTTCCAGTTTCTATTCATCATCATACTTGTCAAGAGCTCCGTAGATTAGTGACAATATTGATATGTTATACTTATCAAGAGATGCATGAGGTAGTGGTAGTATTAACTTGTGCACATAATTCTTATCTGGTTCCCTAATTAATTTTTTCCATAATGAGAAAAACACTCTCTAGGTTAGAGATATGTGTAGAGGGATGAAAGATTTTGTGGAACCCTCATCATTTTTTTGGGCTTGCATGATGATCTTATGTACTTTTGAGAAGTCCGTGAAAACTATCACTGAGTTATATATATGGGTTTATCTTGTTTTGATGGTTTTAGACTTCATGGTGGTCATGACAAAATTAATCAAAGTGACACCCACAAACTTTGTTTGCATAGTAGTGAGAAGTCACAGAGTAGGGTCTTGTGGGACCAATACTCTAAGAATGCAACTTAAAGGAACTACGATGAGTTATACAGGTAAATTTCATTTATTTACCTAATTTGATATTGTAAATCATATTTTTGATTTTCTTAATAATGTTTTTAATTTATAATTGGTGATTGAATAAGATTCATTGGGGATGATGACTAGCTTTAGCGGGAATGGATCTAAATCCTGATTCCTCATTAGGTAAACTTGCTAGATTATCCATGGATATTTATAGCAATTTAGATTTGGATATTTTTAACTAAGCTTGGATATATACTATAATCAGGTAGTAGGATATTACTTAGGTTACATGATCATGTTACTATGCGGTAGCTGTAAGTATATATTTACTTTATGATCATGTTGATTTGTCATTGCAATTATATTTTATGTTATATGGTTATCATGTTGATATTATCTAATTAAATGTTTTATTGTGAGGGTAATGCAAGAGAAACCATTCCTCAGAGTGTGCCAAAGGAAGAGCATCAATGAAGAGGGTGACGTAGATCAAGATGTCGGAAGATGACAAAGAAATTAACAGGTACCCTACATACACCATGTTAAACAATACTTAGTAAATGCATAGCTAATTTGTTAGTGTTAACATGTTTCTAATGATTGAATTATTTAAATAATTTATTAAGCATGTTAGTTGTGTATGTCATGATATTGTGCTATAAATCAGTAATTATTTCAGTAACATAATTTGTGAGAATAAGCATAATGATAACATGATGCTCATATTTATGATGGATTTAACGAATGAATCTAAACAAATATATAACTAACTCAGCATTAATCTTGTAATCTTTAAGTTGTTATTTTTAATTAGTTGTATTAAATAATTACTAAATTATTTGAAAATATTAAAATAGAAAATAAATCATATTAAAGTAATAATGAAATTATTTATTAATAAAGTTAGAAGAATATTTAAATAAGGAAAATATTTAAAAAAAAGAGAGAAAAAGGAGAAAAGTTTTGAAATGAAAGTAGAAAAGAAAAATATATAAAAAAATACATAAAAATAAATAAAAATATCTTAAAGCAAAAGGCTACACCTATCTTTAAAAGAAGAGATTTTTCAATGTTAAAATAGAAGGCCAAGCTAAGAATCCAAAATGAGAGGCATAGTCACACTTGTTTGTACATCACCTATTTATAGACTGCATAAATAAATACACTTATATCTGGTTATATATATATATATATATATATATATATATATACTAAATTGAATAGATGTATATATATTTTTGAAAATTTGTATGATTTACAACATTTAAATACTGTTGTCAATATAACCGTATGTTACAACGAATGAATTATATGGTCTTAGTTTATTGAAGTCAATTAAAAGTAGTGAATCTATACAATTTATTTATCTATTCTATAAGGCTACCCACCCTTTTATGTACCATTTTGGAGTTCCAAACATCATCCACCAAATGCCATATTTATCAACAGTGATTTACCTATAGAATAGTGACTTATTTATACTATATAGCTAATTTAGAGTGTAAGTGGGAGCAACAATTAGTAATTAAATAAAGGGATTTATTTAATTATGTATAAAATTTATTTATTATCGTGGTCAATAATAAATTAGAAAAAAAATAAAAAAATAATTATCAGACAACATTATTAATACATGATCTTGGATACAAATTAAGTCATTGTATTCTTATAAGCACATCGTTGAGTTAGAATTATGAACAAAGATGAGATTAGAATTTGTTAGTTTTATGATCAGAATTGAAACAATTAGAAATTGTAACACAATGAATAATGGACACAACAAGATAAATCTAATTTACTCTTTAAAAGTCTACTCTGTCTTATAAATTATACTTATGATTGAATTATCTATTTTTCTTGAGCAATGAGGAATCATTATATATACAAGTGAGAGGAAAGAGACACATCTTTTCAATCTCACTGTCAGTCTCCACCAAAAGTGCAAGACATTGGGGTGGAAGTGGGAGCCCGACGCTGCTCCTCCAATATCAACACTCCCTCTCAGCTAGGGAGGATACTTCTAGCTACATAAGATATATCACCTCATCATGATGTCAACAACAATGGATGACATCCATCATGGCTCTCCTAGAGTGTGGAATCAAAGGATTTCACCTCGAACTTCTCTCACAGATAAGAACTCGATATCAAGGGATTTCACCTCAAACTTCTCTCACAGAGAAGAACTCGTTATCAAGGGATTTCACCTTGAAATTTTCTCATAGAGAAGAACTCATTATAAAGGGATTTCACCTTGAACTTCTCTCACAGAGAAGAACTTGTTATCAAGGGATTTCACCTCGAACTTCTCTCACAGAGAAGAACTCATTATCAAGGGATTACTAATACTGAGACTCTATCTCAATTAAGGTTGTATTCACCACTATACCAAACTTATCTCAAAAGTACACAAACTTTAACTTTGAGAGAGGCTTGATGAGAATGTCTATCATCTGCTCATCAGTGTTGATATACCTCAAATTAATAGCTTTCCTCAATACCATATCTCTGATATAATGGTTTTTGATCTCAATATGCTTAGTTTTATCATGAAACATTAGATTGACAAAAATCTTCACACAGCTCTGGTTATCACAATGAATTATGGTAGGCTCCATTGATTGTTCAAACAATATTGCAAGGAGCTTACAAAGCCATACTACTTCCTGAGCTGCCATACAAGCTGCAATATACTCTGCATCTACTGTACTCAATGCTATAGATGACTATTTCCTACTACACCAGGAAATCATAGCAGATCCCAAACTAAAGTAACATCTAGAGGTGCTCTTCTGATCAGAGACACACGCTGTCCAATCAAAATCAGTATATCCATGTAGTTTCAAGTCTACACTAGAAGAATATCGCAAGCCATATCCAACTGTGCCATGCAAGTATCTTAGGATATGCTTCACTGCAACTAGATGTATTTGTCTTGGTTCACACATGAATTGACTAAGTGCACTCACTGCATAGCAAATATCTGGTCTAGTATTAACTAGATACATCAATAAACCAATCATTTGTCTGTACATGCTAGGATCCACTAGATCTGAACTAGCTACAACCTCTTTTAACTTCAACAAATTTGACTCCATCAGTGTAGACATCAGTTTGCAATTCATCATACCAAATCTCTTCAATATGTCAATATAATACTTCCCTTGACTTAGAATGATCTCATCTAGTTTTTGCCATACTTCTAAACCAAGGAAATAATGTAAGAGATCAAGATCCTTCATTTTAAATTTTGAAGCTAACTCCTTCTTACATTTGAAAATGAGGTGATCTTCTTTGGCAATAAGCAGATCATCAACATAGAGAACCAAGATTAATGCTTCACCATCAATTACTTTGAAGTATAGGTTTGAATTAGCATCATTCTTAGAGAAATCCAAGCTCATCGAGTATCAATCAATTCTTTTGTACCAAGCACAAGGACCCTGCTTAAGGCTGTATAAAGCCTTCTTTAGCTTGTAAACATGAGACTCCTTCCCATGAACCTCAAAACCATCATGTTTCTCAATATATACCTCTTCCTTGATTAAACCATTTAGAAATACTATCTTCACATCCATTTGGTGTAATTTCCATCCTTTAAATGCTGCAATAGCAATGATGGTTCTGATGGATGTATAATGAGAAACTGGAGCAAAGGTTTTCTCATAATCTACTCCCTCTTTCTGAGAGAATCCTCTAGCCACAAACCTAGCCTTGTACTTCTCAATGCTTTCATCAGCTGCATGCTTGATCTTAAAGAGCCACTTAGAAGAAACAATAGATTTTCCTTTAGGTCTAGGTACGATATCCCAAACATCTTTCTTAAGGATGGATTGATACTCTTTAGCCATAACATCTCTCCATACTTGTTGACTAGTAGCTTCCTCAACACTAGAAGGCTTAGACTCAATAATTTGACTCATTAATAACACATAATCTGAAACTTATGAGCTCCCTTGCTTTCTCTAAGAGATCTTCAGGGAGCTATATATTTTCTTGCCTCTTGCATGTTTTCTTGAGTCCATCGAGGCCTTTTTATACTATAACAATGTCACTAGGTCCATCAATTGGTTCCAAAGGCTCAACTGGAACATCATCTTCTTTTGAATCAAAAAACCTCCCTCTGAATCTTAGGAGTATGGTCAACTCTCATATCCCGAGGAGAATCTTGGTCTTCATTATCTATCTCCATATGAATGGTTTTAGATCTTTTGAATGCAACAACCTCTTCAAATGTAACATCCCTTCTGATCTCAATCAAATTCTGACCTGGAATGCAAATTATATAGGCTTTTGAAGTTTCATTATAGCCTTAAAATATTCCCTTCTTGCCATAAGGATTCAACTTAGTCTTTTTATCTTTTGCTATGTGAAAATACACTAGACAACCAAAGATCCTCAATTTACTTACTTCTGGCTTCACCCCTGTGAAAGCTTCTTTGGGAGTCATGTTCTCTAAAATGTAGTGAGGGCTTCTATTCTAAACATAAACAACTGTCTTAGATGCTTCAGCCCAAAGGAAGGTTTGAAGATCTTGGTCATGAATCATAGCTTTGGCGGCTTCTACAATAGATCTATTTTTCCTTTTTGCAACACCATTTTGTTGAGGGTTGAAAGGAACATAGAGCTCCCTCTTAATCCCTGCTTCAATGCAAAAGTTACGAAATCCATCAGAGGTGTACTCCCCTCCATTGTCATATCTTAGAACTTTGATCCTCTTCCTAGATAAGTTCTCTACTTGAGCTTTAAACTCTTTGAACATTTCAATTACTTCTTTGGTTTCTTTAGATTCCAAGAAATAAATCCAAGTCTTTCCATGGCACAACCTTTGTAAGTACCTTCATGCTCCTAGTTGAATTTTGGAAGACATGTGACCATCTTCTCCATGATAGGTAGAGCTCGAAAGTGTAGGTGAGCCAATCTTCTATGCCAAAGATCACACAATCTTGAAGAATCATGTACTAATGCCTGAAGTGGACAAGTGATGAGCCTATAGAGGCTCTCATGTCTAAATCCAATTATTTGAGTAGTTTTGAAGTTGGAATTCTTCATCCACACAAGAACTTTGCCTTCGGAGAAGGCAAATTGATAACCCTTGTCTTCCAAGGCTGAAATGGAAACCAGATTTCATTTGATGCCTAGAACATAGAGAACATCACTTAACCTTAGAGTAATGCCAAATTTTAAGTGGAGAGTAGAGATCCCAATCCCTTTCAATGAATAGCTAGCATCATCTCCAATGATAACTTGTTCACTAGAATTTCTCTCCATCAAGTTTGATAAATGCTTCTTGAAACTAGTGATGTGTCGAGATGCACCACTATCAATCAGCCAAGTGTTGGTGTCAGTAGGTACATTGATTAACAATGCCGAATAGAACAAATATTCACATGATTCCTTCTAAGGAGAGGCATCATCAACATCTACAATGGTGGCTTGTTGCTTAGGCTTGGAGGGACAATGTTTGGCAATGTGGCCATACTTGTCACACCTAAAGCACTGGATTTTGGAGAGGTCCCTCTTCTTCTTGAAAGTGGGAGCACCATCACTTCCATTATCTTTGTTCCTCTTGAAGAATCCTTTCTTCTCATTCTTGATTTTCTTCTTAAATTATTCAGAGGCAAGGACATGAATGTCTTCATTGGTAGAGCTTTGACCAATTCCTCTAGCGACCAATCTAGACTCTTCTTGAATGCAATCTACCCTCAATTGATCAAACTTGGGAAGTTTCAATCTTGCACTAATTCCTTGAATGTAGGATTCCCATGATGAAGGAAGGACATTGATAACAAGCATGGTCAAGTCTTTGTCATCAACTACATGACCAATTGTAGAGAGATGATTTCTTAATTCTGAAATCTTCATAAAGTAAGCAATAACTATTTCTCCTTTCACCATTTTCACATGATGTAGTTGTTACTTTAGTGCAAGAGATCGGCTGGTGTTGTTGATTTCGTACATCTACTCCAAGGTTTTAAACATGTCCCTTGCCGTCCTCAACTTGGAGACAATCGAAACAATATGATCTTTAATGGAGTCAACCAATATCTTCTTCACCTTGATGTCTTTTTTTTTTTCACTGCACCTTCTCTTCTTCCTCCAATGGTTCAGGAACTTTGGTTTCCATAAACTCAGCCAAGTCATTTTCTTCCAAGGTGAACATGAATCTAAACCTCCATGATGTGAAGTTGGATGCTCCTTCGAGTCTATCCTCAATATTAAGACTGTTCACCATTTTGACTTAAATAGAGATAGACAAGAGATATAAAGAACAATAGAGAGTATTGCTACAATGACAAATTTGATCACAATCTTCTTCAAACCCACTCTGATACCATGTTAGTTATATGATCAGAATTGAAACAATCAGAAATTGCAACACAATGAATAATGAACAGAACAAAATAAATCTAATTTAATCTTTAGAAGTCTGTTATGTCTTATAAATTATACTTATGATTGAATTATTTATTTTTCTTGAATGATGAGGAATCATTATATATACAAGTGAGAGGAAAGAGACACATCTCTTCAATCTCCCTATCGGCCTCCACCAAAAGTGCAAGACGTTGGGCTGGAAGTGGGAGCCCGACGCTGCTCCTCCAACATCAACAGTATTAATAAAACACTAAGTTTAAATCTGATAACTCGCTATAGTATTTACAAGGGAATGCTTAAATATGTAGAATTTACTTTTTGAATTGCTACTATAAATATGAATATGCATAGATCACTATGAATAAACAACAAATTTAAGATGAGTATTATATGCAGTGTATATTTTATTCACTACTTAAGAAAAATGATGACCAATAATATAATTATTGCCGATTAAAATAGGTTATTATCCCTGATCGCTATAGTGATAATCTCCAAATTTCATTATTCCATGAATAAAAACATCTTTTAATAGTTTAATTACATTCTGATAGTTGCCGAGAAGATTTGGGGTCGATATGTGGCATTAATATGGACAAGATGTAAATTCGAATAATATTTTTAGAGAGCTTAATGTCATATGAGTGAGTCGTTGCACTCTAATTTTTTCAACTTATGGGTACAATGGTTTTAAATGAAAGAAAAACACTACAAACTTAATAATGTACTACCTAATATATAGGCGTCACTATCTTCTTATTTCTCCAGTTACAAAGGCTATCATTGTTTTAAAAGTCTATGTAAAATATTTGAGTTGCTAGTTGATTCATGGCATCAAAATTTAATATATTTTTGTATTTTATTGTGTATGAATTTATGCTATTATTGTCATCACCTAACTTTTATTTAGAGCCTTTTTCCATTTGTAAACTATTGCGTTGAGTATTTCAGCTAAATCTTTACTTCCCATATCAATGCTAAACTAGTGAGGGGGAAAATGGTACCACACACAAGTGTACTGTGGCATAAGCTAATAGTCATGACACAAGAATAATATTTATTTAATATAAAAGGAAACATTATTTTTTTAATCCCCATTATGTATGGATGCTATGATAGGAGAAACATCCTACTTTCAGTTGGGCTTTTATTTTATTGGCAAGATTTATCAAATTTTTGTGGTTCTAAGGAAAAAGATTGAAGAACCTTTAGCACCTTAAATTTCCCAAGAGGAGTTGATATATATTAAAGATTATTTAAAATGGAATAAATCATAAGAACTCTTATAGGGATCTCAACTGATTAAGCACAATTATTAGCCTTAAAACAGAGTCAATTTCTTCATTAATTTTAATGGTGGATTAATCTTATAAAATATCATAAGGGATTATTTATAACATCAAGTGTTATGCAAGGGTGGAATATTTGAAAACCTTTATAGAGTCTAGTGTGACATGGATAATCTAGGAATCCAACAAAATCATCTTTATTTATGTCCGAGTTGCATACTATAAGTTGCAAGTTAAAAACATATGGTATGCAAGTAATTTTAAAATAAGTCATGGTTTGTTTAAATGCAAATATATAGGTATTAATACACCTAGTAGCATGTTTATGAACATAGGGGTGTACTTATATGGCTTTAGTTCCACGGGTGGATTATAGACTAAATTAAATAATCATAGAAAATTAATCCTAACAAATGTGTGCATTCAAACCCCTAAATGAAGCCTAAATGATGACATCCAACAAGAATATTACACATGAGTGGATAAGAAGATGCTATTAATAATTTAACCACAGATAGCCAATGACATTAAATTCACCTCTCAATTTTTAATATTTATATTAAATTTATGAAAGAACTAGTCCCACATCTAAGAAAGGATAATTCCAATTACTAATGGATTACATAAATCCATCCTGACTTACCCATATCTCAATTTATTCCATTATTTGGACATCAAATCAACTAGTTTTTCCATTATCATGAGAATGAATATAGTTTTTTGCATTGAAAACTTAGACCCTAAAGCCACGAAATACAAATCCAAGACTTAAGAAACATTTTAAACTCTAAAATTTCATTTTATATAAAGAAAATGATGTCATCATCAAATTGATAATTAAGCACAAAGTTATGATGCACCAAAATAATTAATTTGATTTTATGAATATCCTTTTCTTTTATAACATGCCTTTATTTTGATTCCTTCCCCCCTTCTCTTTCCAAGATACTTATCATCCTCTAATAAGAAGGGTATAGTTTTTTGTTTTTGTTTTTATTTTATTTTATTAACTATTTACTTTTATTTTTTCTTATTATTATTATTTTTTAAATTTAGATCTTTCCTTCTTTTTAATTATTTTTATCAGTTTTTAGTTTTCTTTTTCAAAATTTTCCTCTCAATAGGAAGTTTATATTTTTTATTCATTTTGATATAAATTATAAAAATTCATAAACTCACTAACTTAATTAGCATCTCTAAATGCCTTAAGATTTTGATGATAGATCAATCAATAAATCCAAATTTTAATATAATTAGTAAAATCACATCTCTAACATCATTTAATAATCACATACACAACTATAAAATCATGTGTAAATGACTGTCTAAATGTAAGTAGCATCCAAAACATACTATGCTAACCATTCCGTGATGCATCTAACATGAATTAATTATGTGGTGTGTGTAGGGTTATAGCAAGTTTATCTATCATCCTCTAACATCTCCATCTATATCACCCTCTCTGATGATGCTCTCCCTCTATCATGCTCTAAGGGATGATTTCTCCTATGTCAACTTCACACCAAGGACGTAGTTAGACCATATCAACATGATATACATACACCATAAAATATAACTAAAATAAGAAATGAACATGTTCATAATTTAAACATATATACTATAGATATATCATAGAAATTTAATCATATAATTTAAACAATACCATATTATCTCATAACAACATTTATCAAAACTTAGTTAAAAATAGCTAAATTCAAATTTGTTGACTAGAGATAGCCATGGATAATCTAGTAGGTTTGCCTAGTGAGGAATCGAGATGTAACACTCTCATCATCCCTAATGACTCCTTTATCATCTCTACTCAATCCCCTTTCTTCCCTTACCCATCCTTAATCATTCCATCCAATAAATTGATGGTGGTATTTTGTTAGGGTTTAACAATGCTAGGAGCTACAAGTGGAGAGTTGAGTGCTAACATAAAACGTATGACATAGTGATCAAAATGATGTGGAGGTAAATTTGAAACATAAATATTTAGCACTTATGAAAAAATATGGAACTATTATAAATGATGTAATTCATTATTAAAGATCTATCAAAAAAATAAAAGCAAGTAAAACCCCCATCACACCAAAAATGGGTAGTAAATATTAGGATCACCAAACTATGTGATTTCCTGAAACCAATCAATTGCTTTCCATATGAGGAAATTTTATATTTTGAATAATTACATATGAATGCCTTCTATTTTTATGTATATTGATTTAGTCATCATAACAAAAAGTGGAAAATAATTTTCAAATGATTAGAACTGATATTCCAAGATTGGAAAGTGGTGCTTAATTCATAACTTCAATATTCAATCCAATGAAGAGTGTCACATTGAGTTCTCTACTTGAACAACTCAAGAAGTGGCTACAATTTATATAACACTATAAAAATTTAAGTAGATAATATATTATGAACCCAATGATAAGGTTAGTACTAATAATATCTCTACTTCCTCCAACAAGAAATTGTATGAATTAAAAATGTTATTTCATTAATAAATGTAGATCAATGGTGAACCAATAAACTTCATCATTTCTAATGGAAGTCAGAGGAATTTAATTTATCCTAAATCATATTTTCAAAAATTTAACTTAAAATTGATGCATCATCCATAACCATATGCTAGTGTATGGTCTAGTGTAGGCCTTGATAAATAGATCACCTATTAGTGTCACTTGGTGTAAAAACTCAAAATTTTTAAAGATGCAATCATTTTTGAATCTCACCATTATAAGTATGTGATGCTTTACATGTGTTCAACCATATTTTTACCATTGACATGTATTTTATGAAGTAAATCCTTGTAATGTTATGATAGATTGTCATGATTTGAATTACCATATATCATAGTTAGTTAATAATCTTTCAATAATTAGTGTTAGGAAGTGCAAATAATTTTTATAGTTATAATAAGAAGTATACTCTTGATGGTAAGAATTAAATGTAATTACATCCTTTTGTCACCATATCATAGTGCAGTTTATCTAACAATAACAAAGATAAAATAATTGAACCATAAACTAGATGAATACATATATATTTTTTAGTCACGTAAATAAGTTCATACATATTTTATAGTATATAATACTACTAATTTTATCCCTTAAATACCTATACCTCAAACCTCTTTATAAAACATATCATTTATAGAGAATGAATAGATCAAGGGGTAGATCCATGAAACCATGGATAATGGATACATCATGCCCAAATCATTGCCTTGCAGAAGCCCAATTGTGCTTGCACCAAATAAGGATGGGACATGAGGTTATGAATTGATTAAAAAATATTAGCAAGATTAAATTGAATAATTATTATCATCAGCTAAATATTAAGGCATTTTTCTATCATATATATGGCATAGAATTTTTTTCCAAATGTGATCTTAAGTTTGGGTATCATTATATTTATGTAGAACCTCTAGAAATTTGGAATATAGTCTTAAAAACAATGGACTACTTGACTATTTGGTTATGCCTTTTACATTAACTCATATAGCAAATTCATTCATTGAGATGTTGAACAACATCCTCAGGCCCTTTAACTATGTCATTTTTAAATCTACCTTGATGATATTCTAATCTTTAGATACCATGGGAGGAACATCTACACCATGTTGAACTAGTGTTTCACATTTTATAGAAAAATAATTTTATGATAACATGAACAAATGTTCATTTTCCATGTAGGAGATGAAATATTTGTGGTACATTATACACACAAGGAGTGCATGTGTGAACTTGACCAAGATTCAAGTCATATATGAATGGGAAACACCAAATAACTTTGCATAGATTCAAATCTTCTCAAAATTAGAAAATTATACAAAATATTTGTGTTTAATTTTTATCCTTTGAACCAAGCTACCAAATGTGAACTGAATAAAGTTTCATCTAATTAGTTTCACAACAAATATAATTCAATGAACTAAAACTTAGACTTGATTTTGTGCTATTACTTGTGTTACTTGACTATAAATTTAGAAGATCATTTAATTCATTCAGTAATAAAATTGACTATCACAAATGGGTATTGACAACACAACACATCCTAGAAAAGAGTTAATTTATATTATAATGGATCAAAAAACATACTCTTGGAATCAAAGATACCTTTAGAGTATATACTTATGTTAGATGATGAGGGATGGTGAAGGTTAATGATAGAGTGATGAGGGATGGTGAGGGTCAATGAGGGAGTGATTAGGGATGATGAGGGATGAGGAAAGAATGATTAGGGATTATAATGGATGAATATGGAGTGATTAAAGATGATGAAATATGGTGATATTCAATAAAGGAATGATTATGGATGATAAATGAGTGATTATAGATGATGAGGGACAATGAAGGTCAATGAAGGTGTGATCAGGGATGAGGAGGGAGAAATTAGGGATGATGAAAGATTATGAAGAAGAAATTAGGGATGATGAGGGATGAGGAGGGACTGAATAGGGATGATTAGGGATAGTGAGGGTAAATAGAGGAGTGATTATGGATGATAATAGAGCGATTAAAGATGACTAGGGATGGTGAGGGCCAATGAGAGAGTAATTAGGGATAATGAAGAATGATGAGAGAGTGATTAGGCATGATGAGGGATGAGTAGGAAGTGATTAGGGATGAGTGAGGGATGATTAATAGGTGAAATTGACACAAAGTTTTAGTTTTATGTGTGTAGGTAATCAATGTGATCTATGCTACCCCAATAAAACCCTTTTGGATCAAGTTTAAAGTCAGTAGTTTGAAAACTTTAATTTTGAAAAAATTAAGACTCTTATAAATTCTATGAAACAATATATAAAGAACAAAAACCTAAAAAATGACTACATGTTTACAAAAAATGGGCATCAATTGCAAAATTTATGCCCTAAAATCCATATCTTCAATACTTAGACCTTGAAAATGCCTAACTACTGATCAGATTAGATTTTTAAAAAATATTTGCCATATTGTAAGGCATGTAACTATGAGACCACTCTACCAAATGTAGGATGACCTTAATTTGTTATATTTATTAAAATAAATTTAAAGTAGAATGAAATAAATGTAATAATATAAATGTAAACATGATTACTTTCACTAACTCAATCGTGTTATTAACATGATCACACTATTTGAATTTGAATTCAAACACCAAGCCTTTTCATTTGGGAATGGCTTGGATTTCAGAGCCAAAGGCTTGGACCTATTGATCTACAACCAAGTCTAAGAGTTTTGATATAAAATAAAATAATTCAACTTTGATCTCCAAATACACTGTGAATTTTAATGGTAAAATTCAAAAACTTAATACCATCATGACAAGCATGCTCTCTTCTTTCCAAAAATATGATTTTTAAAATTTTTGGATTAATTAAAGGTTTCAAACTATATTTCTTTCTAACTATACCTTTTTTAGGCCACTACATTCTACAGATATACATGTGTATACATTTTCTTGTAATTTTTTTCATTGATACAAGTGAAAAAAAAAACATATGGACACATATTAGTATTAACTCTACACATTCAAAAAAAAATCATTTTTTTGAGGTAGTTAAGGGGGTTGTATGACTAGATATCCACTTTTTTATTAGTTTTCAAGATCTATTTACTTTTAAAATTCATAAAAAAAAGGTATTAATTTTAAAAATCTAAAAAAATATTGGTCACAAACTAGAAGATCTTATCTAAGTGTTCACCAAAGGGTTTCAAATAAAATTAAACATTGTTAAAACAATTATGGGCTACATGGCCATATATCTACTCTGTTTTCTTTAAAAAGGAGTTCCTCTTGAAATTTTAGATGTTGACATAGCTATACTTAAACATTTTAAAAAATAGTGTTTCAGAAACTAGAATAGAAATGATACATTTCATGATCTTACACCATCTTCAAATTTAGAATGTAAATATCTCAAATTATCTACATAAGTTTAGATTTTTATAATTTTAGGAACATCATGTCCATAGGTAGGCCCCTTTTTGTCCCCCAACTTTGTGCACTTACTCTGGTGTTGTATGGTTGTAAATGAATATTTTTCAAACATGGTGTATTTTAGGAGGTAAAATATGCAAAGTAATTATAAATGGTGGTAGCTATGAAAATATGGATTCTAAAGACATGAGTGAGAAACAAGGTTTGCAATGTGAAAAGCTATCCTTATTGATATTCATGGATTAAGAAATGGAATGAAGTTACCATAGATAAAAAGTGATTAATAAAATTTTCTATAGGAAAAATTTGCAAGGATGAAATATGGTGTGATGTTATACTAATGGATTATGTCGTGTGTTATTGTGAAGGCCATGACAATTTTAGAGAAAAGCAATTCATGATGGATCAAAGATCACATATATTTTTTGCAAAGATGGTAGGAAGGTAGTTTTATTACCTGTTAAAGAAGAAGGGTGGGATGAAATCATGTTGTCAACAAAAGAGTTTATCAAAGACATGAAGATTTTAGGTTGTTTTTATACATTATTAGCAAATTAAGAAGAATTAGAAGTGGTGCAAATGATAATAAAAGCAACATAAGTGTTTAAATAATATGAAAACATTATACCAAATGAGTTACTATATGGTTTGTCACTAAAGAGAGAAATTCAACATCATATTGATTTGATTTTAGGATTAAATCTAGCCAATCAAGTAGCTTATAGGATGAGTCTAATAGAGCATGCAAAATTGAATAACCAAATTATTGAATTGGTGAGAAAGGGTGTAGTAAGGGAGAGTATGAGTCCATGTGAAACACCAACTTTTATAACTCCAAATAAAGATGGAGGATGGAGGATATGTGTGGATAGTAGAGTAATAAATATTATTACCATCAATTATAGATTTCTTATACCTTATTTAAATAATATGATGGATGTTCTTATACGAGTGAAAAACTTTACTTAGACTGATCTAACGATTAACTAATATTAGATTTAGATTCATGAAGGATGTGAATGTAAAATAACATTCAAAGCTAGGGATGGATTATATGAGTGTATGGTTATGTCATTTATATTATCTAATGCACTTAGCACATTTATGAGGGTGATGAACATAGTTCTATCAAAATATATTGGTTATATTGTGGTGGTTTATTTTTATGATATTTTGATATTCAGTAAGACTAAAAAAGAGCACTTAAGGCATTTGATAATGGTATTAGAGTTGCTAAGAAAGGAAAGAATCTATGCAAATTTAGAGAAGTGCAGGTTTATGAATTTTTTTTTGGTATTTTTGGGATTTGTAATTTCAACCAAAGGTGTAAGAATGGATGAAAAAAAGTAAAGACAAATGTTGAATGGCCTATTTGAAACATTGTCATAGACATAATAAGTTCCATGGTTTAGAAAATTTTTACATAAATCTTATTAATACTTTTAGTAGTCTTGTAGCACCAATAACAAAATGCATGAGAGGAAAATAATTTGTGTGGACAAGGGAAATAACATAAAGCTTTCAATTATTGAAGATAAAGGTTATATAAAATCTTAGTTTAACATAACCATGTGATAATTAGTACTTTATTGAGTCAAGAAGTAAAGCCAATGGCATATTTTAGTAAGAAGTTAAATGAGGCAAGATAGAAGTATTCTACATATGATGTTGAATTTTATGTCATTGTACCAGCATTAAGACATTGTAGGCATTATCTGGTGCTTAAAGAGTTTATTCCAATCACGGGGCCTTAAACTATGTGAGAACTTAAAATAAGTTAAATAATAGACATTCAAAGTGGGTGTCTTTCTTGTAGGGATATACTTTTGTGTTGAAGCATAAATCAATAAAGTAAAATCAGCTAGCTGATTCTTTGAGCAGAAGAGTGACATTGTTAACTATTATGTTGAGTGAATTAGTTAGATTTGAAATTATTAATGAGTTACATGATATTGATCTAGATTTTTATAAGATAGTTGAGAAGTACAAAAATACATTAGCAAGTGAGATAGGTACTATTTATGATGAATATCTTGTACATGATGGATATCTCTTCAAAGGGATACATTTATGTATTCCATTTGGGTCTCTAAGAGAAAATATTATAAGAGAACTACATTGGTTTAGTTGGACATCTTAGTAATGCTAAGGCAATAGATTTAGTAGAGGAGAAGTATATTTTGCCAAACATGAAGAGAGATGTGGTAATATATGTTTTAAGATACAGAATATATCAAGTGGATGAAGGCCATAAATAGAATATAAGGTTGTACATGATAGTACTAGTTCCAAGAGCACCATGGATATATTTGAGTTTAGATTTCATAATGGGGTTACCAAACACAAATAGAGGAAATAATGCAATTTCATTTTTATAGACATGTTTTCTAAGATGGTTAATTTTATTGCATATAATAAAACCAATGATGCCACTAGAGTTTCAAAACTATTTTTAAGGATGTTGTGAGATTGTACATTATTCCAAAAATCACTACATCAAATATGGAAAAAAAATTCTAATTCATTTTTGGAAGACTGTATGGAAGAAGTTGGGAACTAAAATATAATCTAGTAGTGCATACTAGCAACAAATATGTGGACAAACATAAATTATCAACAAGAGCTTGACAAATTTGTTGAGATGCATAGTTGGAGAGAAGCCTAGGCAATGGGACTTAGAATTACCACAAGTTGAGAAATCCTATGGGTTTTTTATATTTGTTATAGTTACCAATTGTAAAATGAGTTATTGATGATGTAGAAGAACTTGTAGAGCATATACAATAGTTTCAATAAGAAGTGATAAGAAAGTTACATGAAAGTAATGACAAGTATAAAGTTATAGCAGATATCAAAATAAGATCAAAGGTACTTTAAGAAGGTTATTTAGTGATGGTTTACTTGGGAAAATAAATATTTACAACAAAAACATACAACAAGTTGAAGTAAAAAATAAATGGTCCATGCATAATTATGAATAAAATCAATGATAATGTTTATTTATGAATAGAATTTTGATATCTCTCAAGTATTTAATGTTTTATATTTATATGATTTCCATGGAGAATATGGTTATGGGGAATAAGAGGAAGAAGTAAATAAGAATCAACAAGTATCAAAGAAGAAGAAATAAACTATACTACAAGTTTTAGATAATAAGATAGTGAACACAAAGTGAGGAGGTCATAACAAATATTTGGTATAGTGGGAAGGATTAAAAAAGGAAGACAACACTTGGATTTTATAATGGGAGATAAATAATATTAAAAAGAATAAATGGCATAAGTACAGTCAGATTAACTTGTAAGAGCTAAGTTATTTTCAATCAGAGGAGACTGATGTGGATTTCAAACTTCTAGAGGCCAAAACTTTTTATCTATAGTTCCATTTGAGCACTCATTAGTGGCAAAAATATCATCAAAAAAATTTAAATTTATCCATATCCCACCCTATTTATTTAGAAATGTTTTTATAACTCTTTAGAGGCCATACATGATCATCTAAGGGTCTAAAACTAAATTTTAATATTTTTTTGAGAATTTTCTATTTTTAGAATTAACATATTTTTATAACTGGACATAAAATTTAGTTATATTTAATCCATTAGGTTAATTTTAGTGTTTATTATATGGTTGTATATTTTTATATTCATTTGAGCTTGCATGTGATACTTACTAAAAATAACACTTAAAAAATTACTAGAAGATGAAAGTTACTAAAAGTAGAAATTTTGTAAAAATTGCATGGGTCAACTAGCTTTAGCTGCTTTAGGTAGTTTTTTTAATTATGTATGTCAACTCCAATTTTGATTTGAGATTTATTTAAAGAATATTATGTAAAAAAATTATTCATTTAATTAGAATTAGCAGTGAAGTTTGCTTTCATGTAATTTCTAAGTTTATTCCTATTGATAACTTTGCTAAGAAAGCCTATGCTTTCATCATACTTTCAATGATATATTTTTTGTTCAAAACATAGGCCAAAGTAAAAAATTATGCAAAAATAATGAAATATTCCTTTTTTGTGTCAAAATGTTATTTTTATTCTTTTGAAAATCATAAAAAAATGTGTAGAATTGCTGAAAACATTAAACAATAAAAATTGTAGGTATCTTTCATATCTTTCGTTTGCTGTAAAGATCACCAAAAATGGAGTTTGGAGTGGAATGTTATGGTAAAATATATCTTGAATAGGAAACATTTTGGTCATGGTGTACCCTTATACAATTGAATCCATCTACTACAAAACCAAGATTTCCAAATAATAATTAACCTTTGATGTTTCATTTTATAAAAAGAGAATGTTGTCATAAAAAAGTGAGAATTGAGCAAAAAATTATGATGTGAAAAAATAATTTGTTTGATTTTCCCAAGAGAACATAATTTTTAGAGCATCTATCAAAGAAAATCTATTGTTAAAACATAAAGAAATGGAGGTATAGGGTATCTCTATCGAATGGATTGTTGAAGATAAAATGATTTAGTGAGAGATCCCTTAACAAAAACTATCATTGAGGCATCAACAAAAAGACGTTTGATATGGCTGATCAATCTTGTTATGAATACAATCCATTAAAGATTTTTGAGGTCAAAGGATTAATTTATCCTATCATAGACATTATCAAAAAAAAGTTTGGTAATAATGGTGTATTTTCCAAAATAAGAGGCTCAATCAATGGTTTCCCAAGATAGGACAATATTGTCATGGATTAATCTCCCCTGCAAAAATATTGTTTATTCAGATCTAACAATGTCTTTAACAACTAGTTTTATCCTGGAAGCTAAAGTATTTACAATGATATTATAAGTGGTGTTAATAAGAACAAAAGGATTCCAACCAATAACTAAGTCCTTAATTTTTCATTTAGGTATTAGTATGATGAGATCAATATTGATTTATATCCCCAATGAAATAGAATGATTAGTCTCCTAATAAATTTGTAATAAATCATTGTGTATGATTAGTCATAATCCTTGGAAGAGTTTCATGGGAAGTTGATTAGCATCGGTGATTTTGTGTTTAGCCATTAAAAATATAGATCTTTAGTGTTTCTTGGGAGTGAGTCAAATTCTTGAGACACTTTACAATGGATGTAGTTTGAAATAGATTTATCTATATTAGATTGAACAACATATTCAATTAGTGAACCTTGAAACAAGTTTAATAGTGTGAGAAAAGAATGTCTTTGCAACCATTATCAGTGGATTCTAATTTATCCTTTGACACATGAAGAGTAAGATTTTTTTATCTTATATGCATACGATTAAGGAAATGAAATCATAACTTAGATTTCTTATCTCTTTCCTTGATCTAGTTTAGGCAAGATTTGATCCTCGATCCTTTGCCTTTATATAATTCAAATTCTATAATATTTTACTTAATATAAGATAATTATTTTTTTAAAATGATATTTTTTAGATTAAGCCAGAAGGCAACCCTCTTATTAGAGATTTGTCTCCTAAATTCCTATTATGGCTTAAATTTTCATCCTTAGAAGAGGGTTCTGTAGGCCCTTTCCAACTTGAGCAAAATGATGGGAACAACCCCAAGCTATGGCTATCCTATGGTGGATTTGAACCTCTGAAGAAGTCCAACTTCATCTTTGATGCTCACCTAAACTAATTTTTTCATAGGGAAAAGGGTTATAAAGAGGGTTAAGGGCTCATAAAAAGGTTAATAGGGTGATGCACCAAATTTAAAGGAGGTTCTCATATGCATGAATTAAACATTAAGGAAGCATAAGACAATACTAGTTCACACAATCCGACAAAACCTGGCTAGTTGCATAAGTATTTCATAATTTAGGTTTGGGAAATAATGATTGAAATCAAAGAGGAGTTTTAAGACCCACTGAGAGCTTGCATCAATGATAGAAAGAAAACTAACTTAGAATTTTAGTTAAATCCAAGATACTTTGAAAATGAGTGAGAGAAAAGGACCAAGGGCATGAAAGATCATCCTTCGTGATGTCGTAGTGTACATGCTTTACTACACACAATTCAAAGAGGAGAGATAGGTAAAGAAAATCTTTATTACTTTGAGAGGTCTTTCATACAAACTTTTACTAGGTCTAGCCTTATCAAATGAGAGTCTTTGATATTCAAGACTTGAGAGCTAGTCACCATCCAAAATAAGAGAGTGCACTTCTAAAATCCAAGAGAGACCCTCAAAATGGAAAATAATGGGATCATAAAGAGAAAGGGGAGAGAGAAAGAGAAAGAAGTGTGCATCCATCAATGAGTTGTTTATAGATCATTAGTTGAATCTCAACCTATATTCTATGAATGCTCCACCATCCCTTAATCAATAAAGACTAATACATCATTACCAAGTTAACCTACATGCATCCCAAAAGACTCAAAGTCCCTTGTTGGTTGAGAGATACAATAGAAGACAAGAATTAGTTTTGCCTGATGATGGGCCATGATCTATGTTGATGAAGAAAACACTCAAAGTCTCTAAATAGAAATGAATGCTCCAATTACTTTCTCTAGCTATTACATCCTCTACTTGTCATCATTATGAAGATAAAATCCTCATATCTTGAAACTGACATAGCCATGCCATGTGTGCTTTGAGCAATGGTTTGTCAAAAACATGACTTGGGATACTCTTTTCATTAATCACATACTTGATTTATGTTTTAGGACCTAAACTTGAATTAACTATAGGTTGAAAAACAATTTATATTATTAGTTTTGATATAGCTATAATAGACGACACTCTGCTCAATGTTTGGTCCTTTTTCATTGATGAGTTGTCAACCTTTGATCTATACTAGGTCTGAAAGACCTATTCTATCCCTACAAAGACTTAATGGCACCATTCCATCCTTGAAATATTCATGTTGGTTTAATCCAAATCATTGTCAAACTTAGTTTACTATGTATTTATCTACCTTAGTCAAAAATGGCTCCTTCAACCTTCACTGGAAGTTCCCTAGGATTCATCTTTGTTCATCAAAGTTTGACACATTGACTAAGATCTTTGTCATATTGACCAATCTCTCGCATTGTTGATCTTGATTTGCATGATCAAGCATGATTCATCAATCTTATGGTAGACTAACATGGTAAAGACACTTGGCACCCTCACATTTGCATTCAGGGTCAATTGACTTATTGACCTACTATGCTTGTGCCACGTGGTGGCCTCACACTTAGTTTGAGCCATATTATATTTTTAATGTTTCTGGCCCTAGCTCATCATTGATTTGAATCTATGATTGAGCATGTGTTATTGATCTATATGGACTCATTAACCTATTAGTCATCACTCATCATTAGATCTTTTGTATGATTGAGTACGAGTCATTAATCCTAAGTTTTGGACCCAAATGGCTATTTCATGAGGCTTCACTTTGACATCTATGTGCCTATATTTGACATCTGTATGAACGTATTTGATGTCCATGTGACTATCACTAAGATATTTGAACCTCAATAGATATCTTTTATGATTGAATTTGACACTTTCAGGACCATCCTAGACCTTTTGAATTCAAATTTCTATTTCTTATATCTTAAAATTGACATCTATGCAACTGTCATTACTCTACTATAAAACTAATTCCTTGGGCCATTTCCTTCAGAATTTTTTTGGAAAGATTTTATTGAATAAAAACCCTTTAATATTTTTGATATTGACCACTTTCATGAATATATAACCCTTGGGGGAATCATATAGGACACTTTCCCAAGAAAAATACCCTTTGAGATCTTTTATATTGGGTACTTTCCTTGGAAAAGGACTCTTCAAAAACCTTGTTTTGGATAATTTCCCAAGAAAAACACCCTTTAGCCTAATTGTATAAGACATTTTGTCAAATCCATGGCCCTCTAGAACTTTTTTCTTTGTCACTTGCCTGAAAGCAATATGCTTCAGGCTTTTTGTTTGGGATACTTTCCCAAGAAAATAACCCTTCAGGATTTTTGTTTTGGAAGTATTTCTAAGGGCCTTGTGTTTTAGATAATTTTTACAAAAGAAACTTGCCTTCAAAATTTTTATCAAACATTTTCCCTAAAATAATTATGCCTTTGGGTAAATTATGTATATAATTTTCCTAAAAGAAATCTAACACTTAGCTTTTTGATGCAGATAATTTTCTCAAAACAATTAGGTCTTCAAGAAAATTGTTATGGAACTTATGCCTGAAATAAATTAGTCTACAAGATCCTTACCTTAAACAATTTTACCAAAAAATTCCCCAACACTTAGTTAAAAAACTTGACACAATTTCTTAAAACAAATATTAACACTTGGCCCAAAATATCAACATTTAGCCAAATAAAACATTCTAAAAGAATTTAACATAACCAAACAAAAACCTGAAATAATTATGCCAAGTAAGGACTTAGCCAAATAAAGGTTTTGGACTTAGATTTTTTAGTCTACAGGCTCTTCTAAATTTTTGCTTGAACTGTTGTTGGATCTTTGAAGGCTCAAATGAACTTAGAAAACCTGGAGCTTATGTAGACTTGTTCCTAACCTTGACTACATTAACATCCATGAGAACCTACCTCTTCAAAATTTTGACAAACTACACTTTAAATAAAATTTAAGTGTTTCAAAATATTTTTAAGTTATGGGTGATCTTTGAACCACTCATTCCATCCAGAACTTGCTCAAAACCCTTTGGCCATTTGACTAATCTATAACTCTACACAGTTCTTCAATCTATGTTTGACCTTCAAGACAAACTTATATATGTAGTCCAATATTGGCCAACATTTATAGTGACATCTTGGGGTTGCATGCTTTTTATGTAAGAGACTGGTTACCTTAAACTAATATTTTGGGTATACAAAGTCAAGTCTTTCTCCTAGCTCGACTGAAACTGATACAAGGTTACTCTTTTTGTGGAACATCTCATGAAGCAATCAAGAATAGAGAGAAGAAAACAAACAAAGTGACCAAGGCACTTTTAGAAACACAAAACAAAAAAGAAAATGTGCACAAGGCACTTAAGAGGAAAGCATGCAAACTACCCTAATATATACAATATGTTACAAAAGATGCAAATTATTTCAATAACATGGCTTTAAATGAATGCCATTGATTGGGATGGGTAACACCTCTCCATCTAGTACAACAAGATACAAATCATTTTTTTCCTTGCATCCATGGATCAAATAAGGACCATCCCACAAGCTATCAAACTTGGTATGGCTACTTGGTTTAACCATATTTGAGTCCCATTTGAGGACTAGGTCCCCTTCTTTGAAGTCCCTTGTTATATCTCTATTGTTAAAGGATTTATTGGCTTGATCTCGATGTGATTCTAATGTCATCATAGCAAGGTCCATATTTTCTTCAAACTCCATGAGCTCTACCATCCTTAATTCCATAGGTCCACTTTCCATCAGTTCCAATATATGAGCTAACTCCAATGCAAGCCATTCAAGAGAGATGGGAAACTTAGCCTCCCTTACATATACTAGGCCATTCAAGAGATATGGGAAACTTAGCCTCCCTTACATATGGATATTTGACAATGGTCACTTTGGGAGTCACCTTGTCAGCCCATAAGGCTATTCTTAGATTTATATATCATTCTCTTTTATTGTTCTGCATGATGCCTCTTGATAATCCTAATCAAGTTCTTGTTTGTGGAATCTACTAACCCACTATCTTAGGGATAGTATTTGGATGATGTAATGAGGTATATTCCTAGCTTAAGTTCCCATTCACTTGTTCTCATGAAAAACAATGCTAAGGCATTATCTAAAATTATAGTAGCTGAGACACCAAACCTTGTGACTAGTCTATCATAGAAGTCCAACACTACTATTTCATTAGCTTCTTTAAGGTCAATGGATAATACCCACCTGGTGAAGTAGTCTATTTTAGTGAGCACCCATTTATGCCTTACATTTTAAGGAGGGTTGATCATTCCTATGAAGTCAAGACCCCATTACATGAAGGGTTGCTCATCCTGAATTGGCTTGAGGGGAAGGGATACCAATCTCTTTTTACCTTTAAAGAGATAATTTTTTTTACACTTTATTCCCATGCATATGAATATTTGAATAGGTTGGGCTAGTAATAACCAACTCTCATCACCTTGGCTTTTGTATTCCTTGGAACAAAATGGCCTCCTACTAGTCTGTCATGAAACTACTCCAAACATTGTCACTTGATCGTCATTAATGCACCTAAGGAGTAACCCATTGAGGTCACTTATAAAAAGAGCACCATTAACTAATTCATAAGGTATGGGCTAAAGTTTAAAATACCTTCTTTTTGATTTGTCCAAACCTTGGGGGTATTTTCCTATCATCAAGAAATGTGTCATCTCATGGACCCAACTTCTATGAAAGGGAGGTGCATCTTCCTGTGAGTTATCTTGTGTCATCAAGACAAATTATTTATCTTCTTGAATATCCTCCACCATATTCTCACATAAGCCTTTACCTCTAACCAACTTAGTGAACTTAATTTACACATCATACTCCATGACTTTGGTTATCCAACCAACTCTCTTCTCATTCAAATCCTTTTTGAGGAAGTACCTCACTCGAGGGTGAGACACCATCAGATGAATCCTATTGTTTAATAGCATTAGCATGAATTTATTGAGGCTTATCAAGGTTACAAGAACCCATTTTTCAATAAAAGTGTACCTCACCTCATATCCTTCTAGACCTTGACTAAAAAGGCAATTGGCTGCTCAAGTCCTTTGCCATTCTTTTGCATCAACATAGATGATATGTTTTCAATATTGACAAAGTTATACAATATGAAATCCTTTTAAAATTAGGATTTATGAGCAAGGGTGCTTTGGAAATGGCTTGCTTGATGGCCTCAAATTTTTCTTTTCTTTCTCTTGACCAAGCAAATGCTTTACTCTTCCTTAGCATGGTGATGATCAGTTTGACCAAGTTTGCAAAACTTGGTATAAACCATCTCACAAAGTTTTTTTCCCAAATAAGCTCTAAATTCCTATCTTTTTATTAGATATAGAGAGTGCTAAGATAAAAATTATCCTTTTAGGGTCAATAGATAGTCATTCCTTTGAGATAATATGACCCAATAGTTTACCTTCATGAATGGCAAACACATATTTCTTGGGATTTAAAGAGATCCCATAATCTCTACATCTTTGGAAGATAAACCTCAGATGATCCATGTGTTCACTAACATTCTTGGAGAAAACTATGATGTCATCCAAGTAGACCAACACCATTTGATTTAGCAATCCTTGAAAGGCCATATCCGTGGCTCTTTGAAAATTTGCCCCTATATTTGATAAACTAAAGGGCATATTTTGGTAAGAATATGTGCCCCAATTGGTGGGGAAGATAATCTTATACTGATATTATTCCCTTACCATTACTTGGTTGTAACCTCAATACCCATCCAAAAGGAAAAAAGGATTCTTAACCTACAACTACCTAAATAATTTTCTTCATAGATGGTAGAGGGTAGTGGTCTTTCAAGGAGACCTTATTTAGATTCCTAAAGTCAACCCACAACCTTATCTCCCCACTCTTCTTCCTAACATCTACCAAATTTCTTACCCATTAGAAGTGCTTAATGGGAAAGATGATCTTAGATTCAATCAACTTAGTTAGCTCTTTCCTCATAAGCTCTTCTATTTTGGGGTTAATGGGCCTTTTATTTTTCCTCATAGGATTGGCATTAGCCTCTAGTTCTATATTATGTTGGGATAACTTTAGATCAAAACCTCTTTAGGTCACTATAAATCTAAGCAAATATGTCCACATATTCTTTGCAAAGTTCTATGAAGGTGTGCCTTTCTGCCTTACTACTTACCTTCTTGAGTTTGAGAAGTATGTCCTTGAAAATAAGTACCATTTCATAGTTCTCCTCACTAGTTGACATTATTGATTTATCTTTTCTCATATGGTCCACTTCATGAAAGAGACCTTCAAGGGTAACCATCCCTTTGATAAGTTTTTTGGATCTCAATTGAACAATTTGCTCCTCATATTGATGTTGAAACTTTTGTTGGTTGATGGAGGAGAAATTTGCTTCCTGATATAGGATACACCCAATTTATTTTTCATTTAAAGACCTACCAATAAGATTCATTATCCAACACTAATGGTCTTACCGCCACTTTGATATGTGGTTGCATTTTGGGATTTTTCAGTTCATTGAGGATATCAAACTGGGCTCCCATAGATGCCAACCTATCAACATGCTGATTCTAGTTCTTTGGCATAACTTGAATGTTAAAGGCCTCATAATCCTCAATTAGGTCCCATAGTCTATGTTTTTAGGACCTAATTAAAGTGTTTTTCATGATGTTCTAGCCTCTGATCTGATTCACTATGAGCTCAATGTCCCTGTAGACTTGAAATTGTTTGATTCCTCTTTTATTGTCCCATTGAAGGCCATGAATTAGACCCTCATATTCTACCACATTGTAGGAAAAATTGAATTGAAACCTATATGAAGAGAAGTACATATTACTTGAGGGGGAAACTAACATTGCACCTGGACCCACTCCATGTTTGATCCTTGAACCATCAAAGAATAACTACCATATGCCATTAGAATCTTCTTGAGTTCTAATGAGGGATAGCATAAATTGATATTTTTCATGTAGCAAATAGACACCCATGTCCCTTTCTTCAACACCTTTTAACGGGTTGAGCAATTGATTTTCACCCCATAGCTCATCCAAAAACATGTCTAAAATCTCTTTAGGATGAGTGTTTAACTCTTGGCCAACTATGAATTCATCCTCATCCAGGATAATGCAATTAAGTTTTATGATATTTGGCCCATAAGGTTCAATGTGGAATTGTGCAATGGGTTCAGCCTTGATTGATACTTTAGTCCCATATCTGGTTATGAATGTTGTGTATGACTAGTCTACTATAATATAACCTCCAATCTTTATTGTGAACTATCTACATAGGCATAGGGAAAAATGGGGAGGTACATCAAGGATCAACACATCTTAAACTATTGAGACTCTATGACAAGTATGCAGGGTCAAGTTAATGTCTTTAATGTTACCAAATGGCTTCATAGAAAAACCATCAAGTTGTAAAAATACTTTATATTATGGCTCATATATTAGACCAACCTAATCAGCTATGGACTTTGGCATTACTAAATTTCTATCCCCATTGTCTACCAAGTAATTATTCACCAAAGAGTTACCAAAAATTAATGAAATGTAGAAGGGAGGAGGTTTGATCACCTTACTTGATTGTCCTTCTATAGGGCCTTTGGTTGCATCGGTGAGGACTTCATTCATCTTGCTTGATTGCTTGTCAAAAACTATTGTAACATTGATTTTCAACAAACCTTCTTAATTTTCTCAACATTGTTGATGGATGAGCTACACACCTTTGCTTTTGATTTGGGATCCATCACTATTATTTGTTAAACTTGTTATCTCTAGGGAGCAAAAATATTCCCTTAGTTCTAATTTTTTGGAGGTACTGGAACCTTTGGAGTGACAACAAGTTCATATGGCTTTGTTAGTGAAGGAGTAATGATAGGAATCTTTTTGAATACTTCCTGGTTTCCATCCATGTTCCTTATTTTATATCTTATATTCACTACCACTTGAATGTAGGCTTGGCTAGAGCTAGCCTACTGGTTGGATGTATAGCACTCTTCGTATTCATAATTGACCATCATAGCATCTAGCTAGGTTATTCCCTAATTAGGCCTTTGACTTTGTGAAGGTTCTTATGGATTTGACATCATAGGAACCTCTGTGTTTTGAGACATTAAGCCTTGATTGTACCCATGATTAATAGATTGATATAATTTATCATTGAAATCTTAGTTGAAGTCAGTGTTTGGGATAATGAACTGCCCAAAAGACTGGTTCTAAGGCATGGTTCCCTTAGCTTCTTGAGCAACATTATTTTGAACAGTGATTAAGGTGTTGGAAGTTCTTGCAAAATTTAGATTATAATTACTCTATTTTTTGTAGTTAGGCTACCCTTGTTCTTGTCTTTGGAAATTTCCCTTATAAGGTGGCCTATTTCATTCATAAGATTGCTATTAAGACTGATATGGAGCTTGGTAAGGCTTGTTGAAAGCTTGCTAACTTTTAACATTTATTACATCATTTCCCAAGGATTGGAGCATGATCTTAAGCTCTAGATAGTTATTATTCTCTTGAGAATCACTAGATCCACTAGTGGAAGTCTTTTCCTGCTTAGGTGAAGGTATAGCAGTGATTTTTGGTGTAGGGGGACTGATGTCAAGTTGAGGGATAACAATAGGGGGTGGTCTAATTTCTCTAAATAAAGGCATCGGTGGTCTAGGTGTAAGCTTACCAACTTGAACCAAATAATTTTTTTACTTTAATATTCACCTCATAAGCATTTGAAAATACATTCCCTCCCATATATTAGATCATCACTACTATGCCACTATTTAAAGCCTTCAAATAGTAAAGAAAGGCAAAGTTGGGGGTTAGTCTAATAAAAACTAGAATTCTATCCCAAGTCTTTTGAAACCTTATGTTAAAGTCTTGCATTACTTTATGGGCGGGGAGGTGGGGGGGTGCGTGGGGTTCATTTTGATTGTAGTTAATTGCTATGCAAGTGATAAATGGTCACTCTTATCCCAAAATCTCTTAAAACATTCTTCACCTAATTGATCCCATGATTGAATGGAATTAGGAGTAAGGCAACTATACGAGTCCAAGGCTTTTCCTTTGAGAGAGATTGATAATATTCTAATAGCTATATGTTCCACTATGATATTATGAATATTATAGAAATTATATATGTCCATGAGGTGCTTATAAGGGGTTGTGGCCTGGTTTCTTGTGAAGTAGGGGACACTTTTGAGATATTCTATTGGCATAAGATCATATTATGGTAGGTTCAAAGGACTCTGAACATTAAATCCCTCAAATGGAAAAGCTCTTTGAGGAATCATGGTAGAAAAAGGGAATTAAAAAGGTCTTCTTGCATAGGTAAACCTTATTATTGGTTTTGAAAAAGGGTTCCCTGTGTATGGGTGAGTATTAGAAAACCTTAACCTCTTAGTTGAATTTAAAGGAAGCTCAATAAATTCAAACAAAATGCATCTATAAGTTGATCTTGTAGTCACCTTTGGCATGAAATAAACTACTAGTCTTCCACCAAATTGAGTTCTTTGGATTCCTTATTGTTTGGAGTTACCATTTATTATTGTATATAGATATCACTACTACAAATTAATCAAACCAACATCAAACCTAATCAATCTTCATCAATGTATCATGGTGTGGTCCAACTGGGCATGTTGAAAACTATTACAGCTCAAATTTTCACCCTTGGAAGAGGGTTCTTCACCTTTCCAACTTGAGTGGAATGATGGGAATAACCCCAAGCTGTGGGTATCCTTTGGTGGAATTGAACCTATGAGGAAGGATAAATTCCTATTTGATACTAACCTAAACTAATTTTGTCATAGGGAAAAGGGTTAGAAAGAGGGGTAAGGGGTCATAATAAGGTTAACAAGGTGATGCACCAAATTTAAATGAGGTTCTCATATGCATGGAGAAAACACTAAGGAAGCATAAGAAAATATTAGTTTGCACAATCCCATAAAACATGGCTAGTTACATAATTATTTCATAAGCTAGGTTTAGGAAACAAAAAATGAAATGAAAGAGGAGTTCTAAGATCCACTGAGAGCTTACCTCAATGGTAGAAAGAACACTAACTTAGACCTACAGCTAAATTCAAGATTCTTTGAAAATGAGAAAGAAGGATGGACTAAGGGCATGAAAGATTATCTTTCATGATGCCATAGTGCACATGCTTTACTACACACAATTTAGAGAGGAGAGATAGGTAAAAAAAAATCTTTGTTATTTCAATTTTTTTTTCGTACAAATTTTGATAGGGTATAGCCTTATCAAATTAGAGTCTCTGCTCTTTAAGACTTGAGAGAGAGTCACCATCCAAAACAAGAGAATCTACTTCTAAAATCTAAGAGAGACCCTCAAAATGGGAAAGAATGGGATCATATAGAGAAAGTGGAGAGAGAGAGAGAGAGAAAGAAGTGTACATTCATCAATGAGTTGTCTATAGATCATTAGTGAATCACCACCTATCTTTTATGAATGATCCACCATCCCTTTATCAATCAATACTAATTTATCATTATTAAGTTAACCTACATGCATACGAATAGCCTCAAAGTCCCTTGATGGATAAGAGATGCACTAGAAGATAAGAATCTAATGATGGGCCATGATCTACATTGATGAAGAAAATACTCAAAGTCTCTAAACAGAAATGAATGCTCCAACTGCTTTCTCTAGTTATGCCATCCTCCACTTGTTATCATTATAAAGACAAAATCCTCATATCTTGAAACTGACATAGCCATGTTGTGTGTGATTTGAGTGGTGGTTTGTCAAAACCATGGATCAGGCCACTCTTTTCATTAATCACATACCTGCTCTATGCTTTGGGATCTGAACTTGAATTAAATATAAGTTAAACACCAATCTAGATTATTAGTTTTCCTATAGTTATAATAGATGACACTCTACTTGATGTTTGGTCCTTTTTCATTGATGAGTTATCAACCTTTGATCTATACTAGGTCTAAAAGACCTATTCTATCCCTACAAAGATTTAATAGTGTCTTTTCATCCTTGAAATATTCATTTTAGTTCAATATGGATCATCATCAAACTTAGTTTACTATGTATTTGTCAGCCTTAGACAAAAATGGCTCCTTTGACCTTCACTAAAAGTTCCCTAGGCTTGGTATTTATTCATTGGTTGTCAACACACTGACTCAACTCTTTGACATATTAACCCATCTCTCACACCATTGATCTTGATTTGCATGATTGATCATGGTTCATCAATCCTATGATAGACTAACATGAAGAAGATATGTGATACCCTCACATTTTCATTTAGGATCAACTGACTTATTGACATATTGTGTTTGTGACACATGGTGGCCTCATGCTTGGTTTGAGCCTTATTGGCTTTTTAACCTTTCTAACCCCCACTCACTTTGGATCTAAATCCATGATTGAATGCATGTTGTTGATCTGTCCGGGCCCATTAACTTGTCAGTCACTGCTCATAATTGGATCTTCTATATGATTGAATGTGAGCTTTTGATTTTAAATTTTTAACCCAAACAACTATTTCATGAGGCTTAACTTTGATATTTGTGCACCTATATTTGATGTCTACATGAACATATTTGATGTTTGCATGACCATCATCAACATATTTTAACCTCAATGACTATCTTTTATGATTGAATTTGACACTTGTGAGACCATCCTAGACATTTTGAATTCAAATGGTTATTTATTGTAGCTTGAAATTGATGTTTGTACAACTATCACTACTCTGTTGGAAAACCAATTCCCTAGGCCATTTCCTTTAAACTTTTATCTATAGTCTTTTTTTGAAGAAATACCCTTTGATATTTTTTGTATTTTCCACTTTCCTAAAGAAATGACCCTTTATGGGAATCGTATAGGATACTTTTTTGAGAAAAATACCCTTTGGTATCTTCTATATAAGACACTTTCCTTGGAAAAGGAATCTTCAAAAAACTTGTTTTGGATAATTTCCCAAGAAAAATACCCTTTGGGCTAATTATATAGGACATTTTTTCAATCAATGGCCCTTCAGAACTTTATTCTTGGTCACTTTCCAAAAATAGATACCCTTCAAGATTTTTATTTGGGATACTTTCCCAAGAAAATGACCCTTCAATATTTTTTTTTTGAAAGTATTTCTTCAGGTCTTGTGTTTCAGATAATTTGTCCAAAATAAACCTACCTTCAAAACTTTTGCCAAACATTTTACCTCAAATAATTATGCCTTTAGGAAAATTGTGTAGACAATTTTTCCAAAATAAATATGACACTTAGCTTTTTGATGTAGACAATTTTCCCAAAATAATTAGGTCTTTGGGAAAATTGTTATGGAATTTCTACCTAAAAGAAATCAGTCCGCAGGATCCTTGCCTCGGATAATTTTCCTAAAAAAGTCCCCAAAACTTAGTTAAAAAATTTGACACAATTTCTAAAAATAAATATTATAATTTGGCCCAAAATATCAACATTTAGCCAAATAAAAATGTATGTAAGAATTGAACTTATCCAAACAAAAACCTAAAATAATTATGCCAAGTAAGGATTTATCCAAATCAAGGTTTTAGACTTAGATTTTTTAGTCTATAGGCTCTTCTAAATTTGTGCTTGAACTATTTTTGGAACTTTAAAGGCTTGAATGAACTATGAAAACCTAGATCTTATGCAGACTTGTTCTTGAACTTGACTACATTGACACCATGAGAACTTACCTCTTCAAAATTTTGACAAACTACACTTTAATTGAACTTATAGTGTTTCTAAAGCTTTGAAATCTATGGGTGATCTCTGAACCACTCATTTTATATAGAACTTGTTCAAACCCCTTTAGTCATTTGACTAATCTAGAACTCTACTCAATTCTTCAATCTATGTTTGACCTTCAAGACAAAATTATGTATGTACACCAAAATTGGCTAATATTTCTAGTGACATCTTGGGGTTACATGCCTGCTATGTAAGAGACTGGTTGCCTTGAACTGATCTTTTAGGAATATAGAGTCAAGTCTTTTTCTTGGATGGACTTAAACTAATACAAGGATGCCCCTTTTCTATAATCTATTAGGAAGCAATCAAGAATAAAGAGAACAAAACAAACAAAGTGCCCAAGGCACTTTCAAGGGAAACACACAATAAAAAAAAATGTGCACCAAGAACTTAAAGGAAAGCATGAAAGCTACCCTAATATGTACAATATGTTACAAAGGATGAAAATTCTTTAAATAACAAGAATTTAAATTAATTCCATTGATTGGGATGGGTAATACCTCTCCATCTAGTTGAGCAAACTGAAAAAACATTGTGTTCCTTGGATCCATGGATCAAATAAGGACCATTCCACAAGCTATCAAAATTGGTATGGTTTTCTGGTTTGGACCTATTTGAGTCCCATTTGAGGACTAAGTCCCCTTATTTGAAGTCCCTTGTTGTAGCTCTCTTGTCAAATGATTTCTTGACCTGAGCTTGATGTGGTTCTAACATCTTCATAGCAAGGGCCCTGGTTTCTTCAAGCTCCATGAGATCTACCATCCTTACTTCCATAGGTCCATTTTCCATTAGTTCCACCTAATGAGCTAACTCTAATGTAGGAAGTTTAAGAGAGATGGGAAAATTCACCTCCCTTCTATATACTAGGACATATGGGGAATCGAAATGGCCTCTTTGGGAGTCACCCTGTTAGCCCATAAGGTTGTTCTTAGCTCTATATGTCATTTTATCTTATTGTTTTGCATGGTCCTCTTGATGATCCTAATAAAGTTGTTCATGGAATTTGTTAACCCATTTCCTTAGGTATCGTTGTTAGATAATGTACTGAGGTAGATGCCCAACTTAAGTTCCTATTCACTTGTTCTCATGCCAAAGAATGATAAGGCATTATTTAAAATTATAGTAGCTAGGACACCAAACCTTGTGACTAGGCTATCATAGAAGTCCAAAACTGTTGTTTCATTGGCTTCTTTAAGGGAAATGGCCTCTACCCACCTGGTGAAGTAGTCTATTGTAGTGAACACCCATTTATGCCATGTACTTGAAGGAGTGTTGATCATTCTTATGAAGTTAAGACCCCACTGCATGAAGGGTTTCTCTACCTAAATTGGGTTTAGGGGAACAACTGCCAATCTCTATTTATCTTTAAAGAGAGAAAATTATTCACACTTTCTTCCCCATGCATAGGCATCTTTGAAGAGGCTAGGCCAATAATAACTAGCTCTCATCACCTTAGCTACTATAGTCCTTGGAGAAAAATGACCTCCAACTGGTCCATCATGAAACTTCTCTAAAAGCTTTGTCACTTGATCATCATTAATGAACCTAAGGAGTACCCCATTGAGGTCCCTTCTGAAAATATCACCATGTGAAAAATGTGTCATCTCATGGAGCCATCTTCTATGAAATGAAGGTGCATCTACTTGTGAGTTGTCCTGTGTCACCAAGATAACTTTTTTGTCTTCTTGACGATCCTTCACCATATGATCACATAATCCTTTACCTCTGACCAACTTAGTGACCTTAATTTCCACATCATACTCCATGACTTTGGTTATCCAGCTAACTCTCTTCTCATTCAAATCCTTATTGAGGAGGAAGTCCCTCACTCCAGGGTGAGACACCATCAGATGAATCATGTTGTTTGAGAACATTGGACTGAATTTATTGAGGCTTCTCAAGGTTGAAAGAACCTAACTTTTAATAAAAGTGTACCTCACTTTATATCCTTCCAACCCTTAACTAAAAAGGGTAATTGGATGCTTAAGTCCTTCGCCATTATTTTGCATCAACATAGTTGATATGTTGTCAATACTGGCAAAGGTGTACAATATGAAATCCTTTGAAAAATTAGTATTTATGAGTGAGGGTGCTTGGGTAATGACCTTCTTCATGGCCTCAAATTCTTATTTTCCTTCTCTTGACCAAGAAAATTCTTAGCTCTTCCTTAGCATGGTGGTGATGGGTTTGAGCAATTTTGCAAAACCTGGTATAAACCTTCTCAAAAAGTTTATCTTCTTAAGGAAGATTTGAATTCCATTCTTGTGTTTGGGTAGAGAGAGTGCTAAGATAACACTTATCATTTTAGGGTCAATAAATATCCCTTCCTTTGATATAATGTGACCCAAAAATTTGCCTTGATGAACAACAAACACACATGTCTTGAAATTTAAAGAGATCCCATAATCTTTACATCTTTGGAAGATTAAATTTAGATGATCCATGTATTCACTGGCATTATTAGAGAAAAATGTGATGTCATCCAAGTAGACTGGCACCATTTGACTTAGAAATCATTGAAAGACCATATCCATGGCTCTTTGAAAAATTTCCCTTAAATTTCACAAACTAAAGGGCATCTTTTGGTAAGCATATGTGCCCCACTTAGTGGTGAAGGTAGTCTTATACTAATCATCTTCCCTTACCAATACTTGGTTGTAATTTGAATATCCATCTAAAAGGGAAATGTGTTTTGAACCTAAAACTACATGAAGAAGTTTCTCCATCGATGGTAGAGGCTATTGGTCTTTTAAGGAGATCCTATTTAGATCCCTAAAGTCAACACACAACCTTATCTCCCTGCTCTTCTTCCTGACAAGCACCAAATTGGCTACCCATGAGGATTGCTTAATAGGAAAGATGATCTTGGATTGAATCAACTTAGTCATCTCTTTCCTCATAGATCTTCTATTTTGGGGTTAATAGGCTTTGATTTTGCCTCATAGGCTTATCATTAGCCTCTAGTTCTATAATATGTTGGGCTAACTTCAAATCAAAACCTCTCAAGTAATTATACTCCCAAATAAATATGTCTACATATTATCTATAAAGTTTTATGAAAGCATGCCTTTTTAATTAACTACTTGCCTTCTCAAGTTTGAGAAGTATGTCTTTAAAAATAAGGACCCTTTCATAATTCTACTCACTAGTTGACACTACTACTTTATCTTTTCTCATATGGTCCCCTTCATGAAAGATACTTTCAATGGTAATCAATCATTTGGGAGGTTTTTTGGATCTAAATTGAACAATTTGCTCCCTATATTGATGCCAAAACTTTTCTAGGTTGATGGAGAACTCTACTTCCTACTGTAGGAAACATGTAATTTGTTTTTCATTTTCAAAGACCTACCAATGAGCTTCATTATTTGGCATTGATGGTCTTACCACCACTTTGAGATGTGGTTGCATCTTAGTCTTTTTCAATTCATTGGGGATATCAAACTAGGCTCCCATAATTGCCAACCTATCAACATGTTGATTCTAGTTCCTTGGCATAACTTGAATGTTAAAGGCCTCAAAATCCTTAGTTAGGTCCCACACTTTATGTTTGTAGGACCTCATCAAAGTGTTCTTCATGATGTTCTAGCCTCTAACTTGATTCACTATGAGCTCACTATCCCTGTAGATTTGCAATTATTTGATTCCTCTTTTATTGGCCCATTAAAGGCCATGAATTAGACCCTCGTATTCTACTACATTGTAGGAATAATTTAATTGAAACATATAAGAAGAGAAGTAATTACTACTTGAGGGGGAAGCCAACTTTACACCTGCACCCACTCCATGTTTTCTCTTTGAACAATCAAATAACAACTCCAATATGCCATGAGGATCTTATTGAGATACAATGAGGGATAAAATGGACTGATCCTGTTTATGTAGCAGATAGACACCCATGTCCCTTTATTCAACACCTTCTAAAGGGTTGAATAATTGATTATCACCCCACAACTCATCCAAAAACATGTCTAGAATCTCTTTAGGATGAGTGTTCAGCTCTTGGCCAACTATGAATTCATCCTCATCTAAGATAGTGTAATTAAGGTTTATGTTGTTTGATTGATAAGGTTCAATGTGGAATTATGTAATGTATTCAGCCTTGATTGATTCTTTGGTACCATATCTGGTCTTGAATGCCATGTATGATCAGTCTACTACAAGATAACCTCTAATCTTTTTTGTGATTTGTCTAGATAGGCATAGGGAAAAATGAGGAGGTACATAAAAAATCAACACATCTTGAACCACTAAGACACTAGGAAAAGCATGCAAGGTCAAGTTGAGGTCTCTAATGATACCAGATGGCTTAATGGAAGAAATATTAATATGTATAACTCCTTTAGATTGTGGCTCATATTTTAGATCTAGTTGATCAAGTATGAACTTTGGCATTACTAAAGTGCTAACGCCACTATCTACCAAGTAATTATGCACTGAGAGTTACCAATGATTGCTAAAATATAGAAGGAAGGAGGTTTGATTACCTTACTTAATTATCTTTCAATAGGGCCTTTGGTTTCATTGGTGAAGACTTCATTCACCTTGCTCAATTGTTTGCATGCAACTATTGTAACATTGATTTTAGATAAACCTTCTTGAAGAATGTCCACTTGACCAAGCATGGAGAACATATCCTACATTGGCACACTCAAATTAGATTTATTTATTTTTTCAACAATGTTGATGGGTGAGCCACCAACCTTTGCTTGTGATTTGGGAGCCACCATTATTGTTTGTTTAACTTGTGAGCTTTGGGGAATAGAAATACTCCCTTAGTTCTATTTTTTTGGAGGTAATGGAACCTTTGCAGTGACATTATGTTTATTTGGATTTGTTTGTGAAGGAGTAATGGTAGGAAGCTCTTTGACTGATTCCTACTTTCTATCCATGTTCATTTTAAATCTTGTATTCATTACAACTGGGATGTAGGCTTGGCTAGAACTAGCCTATTGGTTGGATGCATAACACTCTTGTTGTTCATAATTGGCCATCATAACATCCAGCTAGTTTGGTCCCTGATTAGGCCCTTGACTTTGTGAAGGTTCCTCTATATTTGACATCATATGAACCTCTATGTTTTGAGCCATTAAGGCTTGATTATGCCCATAATTAACAACTTGTTGCCATTGATCATTGAAATCTTAGTTGAAGTCAGTGTTTTGGATAATGGATTGCCCAAAAGACTAGTTCCAAGGCATGGTTCCCTTAATTTTTTGAGCAATATTATTTTGAATAGAGACCAAGATATTGGAAGTGCTTGCAGCATTTGGATTACAATTGCTCTGTTTATTGTAGCTAGGCTACCCTTTTCCTTGACTTCAGAAATTTCCCTTGTAGGGTGGCCTATTTCCTTAATAAGATTGCTATTGAGACTAATATGGAGCTTCACAAGGTTTTTTAAAAGCTTGTTTTCTTTTAACATTCACTACATCATTTCCCAAGGATTGGAGCATGTTCTTAAGCTCTAGATAGTTCTTTTTCTCTAGATAGACAATTTTAATGAAAGAAATCTGACAGTTATCTTTTTGATGCAAATAATTTTCCTGAAATAATTAGGTTTTCATGAAAATTGTTATGAAACTTTTGCCCAAAAGAAATTAGTCTACAAGATCCTTGCCTTAAATAATTTTCTTGAAAAAGTCCCAAACACTTAGTTAAAAAACCTGTTGCCTGAAACAAATATTAGAACTTGGCCCAAAATATCAACATTTAGCCAAATAAAAAGGTTAGCAAGAATTGAACTTAGTCAAACAAAAGCCCAAAATAATTATGCCAAGTAAGGAATTAGCCAAATCAAGGTTTTGGAGTTAGATTTTTTTGTCTGTAGGGTCTTCTAAATTTTTGATTGAACTATTGCTAGACCTTTGAAGGATCGAATGAACTATGAAAACCTGGAGCTTGCGCAGACTTGTTCTTGACCTTGACTACATTGACCACCATGAGAACTTGCCTCTTTAAAATTTTGACAAACTACACTTTAAGTAAACTTAAAGTGTTTCAAAATATTTATAGGATATGGGTGATCTCTAAACCACTCATTCCATCCAAAACTTACTCAAAACCCATTTGGTCATTTGACTAATTCAGAACTCTACTCAATTCTTCAATCTACGGTTGACCTTCAACACAAAGTTTTGAATGTAGGCCAAAATTGGCCAACATTTCCCAGTCTTTCTATTTCCTATTTTTGGCTATCATTTTGACAAACTATCTGAGAAAGGAAGTGTATTTGGAAAACATAAGGCATCACCATTTTATCTATATTCCCCATTATTAATTGGGTTTAGGCTCAAATCCCCAAATGGTAAATACAACATGAAGACAAACTAGGTTGCTGAGATGGGAAACATTAAGTCTAAAAGGGAGATCATAAGTTAAATGATTATTGATACACAAGGAAATATATAGATTGGCTTAGTTATGTTAAAAAAAGGTGGTGGAGTGGTTTTGAACAACTAAATTTTTTTGAGGTGAAATGGTAGTGTATAAATTTTATCTTAAATAAAATTTATCAAGTCTATTCAACTTTATTTTTAGACTTGCCCTAGTATTGGTGTGCTAAACCAACAAGTCTGATGAGTAGAATACTTACCCACTAACAGGTTATAAATACATAGAGTGTTCCAACAAAGGATCTTTGCATCGAATTCAGATTGAGACAAGTAATTATTACTCCTAAATATTGTTAATTTTTTAATTTGACCATGTTGAAGTCCCCACCAATGATCTAATCATCATGTGGAAGGTGGTTTCCCATTAAATTCTAATGTTATATTCTATATATACTATCGTATGGAGCATAAAGAAAGCACAATCCAAGGAGATTATTATGAAACATCAAGGTGACCAAAACACATCAATGTAATGGATCCTCTCCTTTATCAATAATAGAGTTCTATAGAAAAAGTACAAAACCCTAAATTATACTTCATCTTCTATCTATGTGAGAAGTTATAAAAAATGAAACTCTTTTGAGATACATTTCAATGTAAAGGAGTTTCTAATTTTATTGATTTTAACCTCCTATAAAATAAAAATAATAGGAGCGTGCTCAATTATTTTTTTATAACTTTTAATCTTCTTTATGGAAGGGAAAAACCCCTGACATTTGAATATATAAATTTTAAATTCATTGGGATAAGTCATGATTATCTTTTCCATTTGTGAGAGCTAAAGATATGTTATTTAGAGTAACTAGTTGAATTAGATGTTGTTGGTCGGTGATCTTGATCTTTGTCTTTAGATTTAATGAGGTTCCCATGTTAAAGGTTGAATCTCATTTATATCTGAAGGCATAAGGATCCAAGAACAATTGTCATCTAGAGTTGAAGAAGATAAATGAATATTTTTTTGGAGATCTAGGTTATTTTGATTTACAAAAAATGCACCACCCGTCATCGATAATAATGTCGAAAGATTTATCTTTATCATGGTCTAGTTGCATGGAGTCTTTTATATGAGATTAAATATTGACTATTATAGTATATTTAGAGCCATTAAGGGTTTCAAGGCCTGTAATTTGTTGGCACACGATTAAGTCTAACTCATTGGAAGGAGATAAATCTTAAGGATTAGGGATGGGAGTGGGCATGTGCTTGGTGGATATCAAGTTAATGTTAGAGCCTAAGTGGGAAGAGATCATAGTGTGGGTTGTGTTTTGTGTTTTAGGGTTTTAACTATTTCCATTAGGGTTACAAGTTTTCCTTATAGGACAATCCATGATAAAATAACCTTATTTTCCACAATAAAGTCATGCATTTGGCTTGTTGAGAAATCTAATAGGTTGATTAACCTAAAACACAGATCAAACAAGTCGTATATCTTCTACGAGAGGTTGAGTGAAATCCATTTCAATACAAGATGTAACATGGACATAGTGGTTGGAAAATTTATCAATGTTGTTCTTGCACCAAATCACATGACAAAGTTGCCTTGCAATATTTTTGAAAAATGCTCCAAAATAAATATTAACGAAGGGGAACTCAACGCACATAAGGTATTTAGATCTAGATGGACTTTCTTGGTGGAACTCAAAGCTCCAAATCTCTAAATAATAGAAATGTCTATAAATGACCCAAGTGCCATATTGCATGACATTCTAGGTGTGGTGATGGGAAACAACCTTGTAGGGGATATATACTTTTCCTAAGTACTTGATGGATTCATTGAACCAACCTCTATTCTACTAGTTGTAAAACTATTATTCAAAAGTGAATCCTTTAAAGAAAAATAAAATAATTGTTTTATTGTAGCATTATTTTATAACATTCACAATTTCATTAGGTAGAAGATATTCATAGCTTTTGCCTTCTCCAATGTTTATTAGGCCACTTGAACCATTGTTGGTCACCCTTTCATGGGATTCAAAAGACTAGAGGAGTTGTTTTCCACCTTGTTTATTCTGGTGAATTGTTTGAGGAAAAGAAAGAAAAGGGGTCGTCTCAATTTTAGAAAAGATGCACCATAAGAACATAGGGATAGGGTTTCATGAATCAGTTCTGCAAAGGGCTAGGGTTTCATGAATCAATTCTCGTTTGTTAGGTGTTGTTGTTTCAAAGCTTTCACAGGGCATCATGGGCAGCAATGGAAGAAATATGAAGTTTGAATCATGGCCGCTCCCCTACTATAAAAGATTTGCACTGTATAAAAACATATAAATTACCCATATAATTAATTTGGTGCTCTAGACAAAATAACACCATCCCCTCTCTAAACACTTAATATATGAAAAGTGAAGCCAAAATTGTAAAACACATAAAAAGGTAAAAAAAAAAAAAAAATGTTCAGAGGATTTATCATCGGAGTTTAACATCCTTTATTTCCAGGGAAAAAACAACCTTGGACGTACACATTTCAGGACTAAACTATTGGCGTAACTTCATATAACTAGAAATTCCTAATAATCTTGCAATGGCAACTTGATCCTACCTCAAATCCATATTATTCATGCTTTCAATAAAATATACGATAGCTAATTTACTATGGACAATATATTTCAACGATTTCGACGGATAGTTTGAAGTCATAAAATATCTGAGAACTGTACCTGGACGACACGAAATCCACTTCATCGATAGCATTGGAATTCGCTGAATGGTTAACCTTCATAGGTAGATTTAAGATCTCAAAACATAGCACACA
Organism: Torreya grandis; assembly: GCA_037957365.1. Lineage (NCBI taxonomy): Eukaryota > Viridiplantae > Streptophyta > Pinopsida > Cupressales > Taxaceae > Torreya > Torreya grandis. The sequence goes on from JARHVA010006273.1 coordinate 610,486, forward strand.
GGTATCGAATAATGTACAATTGTTTTAAGGAAAATCCATCTTGTGGTCATGGCGATGCCAGTGGAGGCTGTTATAAGTCTTCAAGCTGCCCGTCAGTCATATTTAGATTATACAAATTGACATTGGAATTAGAGATAGAAATGAAGAAGCCTGCAATCCAAGAAGAGACCATGGAAATGGATAGTGAGATATGGAGCAGGCTGCCAGAAGAATTATTAATGCTTGTTTTAGCTCATCTGCCCACTCTCATCCTTTGAAAATTTAGGGTTTTTTTTGGTAAACCATGGAGGTTTCTTCTTCCAGCAACATAGGGCTTCCAACAGCTATCAATAACTGGTCCAATTTGCTCCTCCGCTGCTATCTCTATTTACTTCATTCGCCACCCACTTTCAGTACGTACAGACTCTTATTATATTTTATGGCACCCGACTGTGGGATTGTAGCGAGTGCCTGCAAGAGCCTCCTCTGTTGTTCTCGTTCTAGGCAAGGAACACCCACTTTGTTTCACATGTGTGATCCTAATTATCCTATTATCAGGACATGGAAAATGCTGCCCACTCCTATTCAGCTCGGGTATAAATGACATTTAATTTCCCAGGATTTTGACCCCTCTGCAAGGAGATACATATTAGTTATAGGAGTAAACAGTGACCCTAAACGACAGTAAAATACTATGGTGATGGAGATCTATGATTCAGAGACTGATGGATGGACCAAATTGGAGATGGATTTACCCTCATTTATTTGGCCCCGAAGAAATGGGGTTTATTCTAGAGGGAGGTTTTGATTGGATTAATAACAGTCAAGTAGGTCAGGGCAAACCGGTATTATTCAGGTATGATGTTTCAGCATTTAATTTAGCAGAGAACCGTTGGGAGTTATGAGGAAACCACATAGAGTAGATGGTCCTGAGTTTGAATACGCATGTTATTGGAAGTTAACTGGTATGACGGAAAGGTGGTATTAGTGGATCAAAAGGATCTGTCTCTGTGGAAATTAAAGGCGAAGAAGAGGAAAGACAGAGATGGTCTCCATTGCAGGCATTTCCAAGGAGCCTATATGAGGAATCAGTGAGCCGAGGAAATATAATTAAGGTGGAGAGAAATCCACGGACCGTTGGTTTCACGTTCACACATCCACAAGTGGTGGTAAGTAGTTGTGGGTGGGTTTTGGTGCACCTGCATCGGAATAAGTTGGTTGTTCTTTTTATGCAGAGGGAAGAATGATGAGGATCATGAAGCTAAACTGCTGACTGTATTTGAACAAGCTGCATGTCCAATACCACTAAATGGTTATGAAATCAACAATGTTTGGTGGCCTTAATCTCAGCTGGGTTTCCTATGTGTTCTTCCAACTTACTCTAGATTACTTTATTTAATTTATGTTTTACTTATGCCAACAATGTTGTTCACAAGTTCTGGTCAAATGTTTAAAATGGAAAGCGTGATCTTCAATTAAATCTTCAGTCAGAAAGCACATAAGCAGTGTTTTTAAGAGAGAGACCTTATTATTCTTATGTTGAGATCGTCTAATGCATATACTTTTTCTGTGTTTATTTATGTTATTACATAGATAGTCAATAATAACATGTGTTTTTTTTTTCTCAACTCCTCCGTAATTTAGTCTAAGCCTTCTACGAATTGGTAGTCAAAATTTGAGGATATAAATACTCATTTTCTATCCGGTAAATAGGGTAGGGTTTTGCCTACTACATAATCTTTGTTTCTTAGTTATTTAAAAATTTATATACGTGAGATTCATATATTTAAACGTAGAAGTAATAAGGTATATATATTTAAAGATTTTTAAATAAGATAATTTAAAAATGTATTTTAAAACATTTGAATAGGATTCATTTTTATGAGAACCAAAAAGAATAATTATTATCTAAAAAGGTTGCAAATAATGGATCAAATTTCTATATTGACTCCTCCGCATTAATATCTATAGTTTTTCACAATTATATTTTGTAGACTTTTTTCTTTCTACAATTTCAGATGAGAGGTTTCCAAGAATTAAAGGTTTTTTTAACTTAGTCACATTAGCTACTCTGTTGCTTTTTTTTAAAGACATTCTCTTATTTATAATTTTTGATGAATAATTATTGTTATTGTTATTGTTATTGTTATTGTTGATGATGAAAATGTTGTTATTTATTAATTAAAGAAATAATATAATAAAGGGTAAGTAGATTTACAAAACAACTTCTATTGAATATTTATTTTTATAATAATATTTTATTTTTATTATTATATTAGTTTGTACTTTTTAGTTCTATCATAATATGATATTCTAAGTTTTATTTATAATAATAATTTTGGTCAATAAAATAATAAAAATTAAGATTTTTTCATTAATATTAAGTTTGTAATATTTATAATCAATTTTTTTTTTTAAATTATAGAAATTTTTAAAAAAATAATTTAAATTTAATATTTTATTGAGTGAAAGGTATTGATATGACTTTAGAATGTTACTGTAATATATAATTTTTTTATTTTTTAAAACAAAAATTCCACATATGATATATGTAGTTTTTAATATTAAAAATAATTTTAGGAACAAATAATTAAATATGGATTTAACTAAAATCTAATAATTAAATATTAATTGAACATATAAAAGTGATAAGTATGTAAATTTAATTTTTTAAAATTATCTTGAAAGAAATATATTGTGTAGTAAAATATTAAATATTAAAGTTATTTAGTATCATTCTCAACTATGAAATTTGTCAAAATCGTAGGTGAAAGTGCACATGCTTATTCACTTTGCAGATCTCAACCACCTTTTTCATGTGATAAATACATAATATGCATGGGTCACATCAATATTTAAATTTGGAATATGATAGAGAATAAAATATTTTCAAAACTAAGTTTTATCACAACTATGCAGTGTAAATGGTTAATAAACCTTACTATGATATAGGATAATGGTACCATGACTCATATTTATCTTTTTATATATAATGATATATTATTTTTATTTAATGGTGATGGGCATCAAATTTAAACACTAGTGAATACAAGGTTGTAATTGTTCATATGGATGTTAGAGTAGGAGTATTATTTTTTCATATTTGTTTATTATGATTTTTTTTTTTTCGGTTGGATTTTTTCTATTTTCATAGATAAGCTTTCTTAGGTGTACTTGGAGTTATAGTTTGACCAAAAGAATATGAATTAACTCCCTTGATTAGTTATTTTGGGTATGGGAGTTATTCTTCTATTCTTGCATCTTTGACCACATTTTATAGAGATTTTCTAAAGAATCACATATGCACTCTCCTATATGTATATCTCACATTTGTAAGCCTTAGTAATGAAAGATTGAGATTTGGCTCTTATTTTATTTTATGGAATATTCTCGTGTATATGATTTCATTTTTATTGTAGCTACTGCGTTGATTACTAGTTTTCTTGTCCCTATCACAAACCTGATCACTCACTTGATTCAGAGATCCTAACATCCACTATGATATGATATCAGAACACCAAGCTGATATATGATTATCTAGTTTTTAATTGTTATTAGTTTACTTGAAATCCTAAGTTTTATTGTATTGAGATTATTTGTAGTGTAATGTGAGGTAATTAAAAAATCAGGGTGTTTTTTTAAAATCTTGTAAACTTCAAGATTTGTATGGGCATTTTTTTACTAAAAATAGGGCTATTACTATTTTAGGAGTTGTTTTTATGTAGGATTAGTGTTCATGTTATTTTGCTAGGAATTTTATGTGCAGTGGAAGTTTTTTTGTCTAACCATGTGATTTTGAGTAGTTTCAATTGTATTTCAAATTTTGCATAATGTACATGCTCTTATGTGCATTAAGGAATCATGGATTCATCACTTCATTTATCTACATACAACCTTGTCACCATTTGAGCCTCTACTACGACATGTTTTCCAACTTAAGGACACCATTGATGGAAAGAGGAAATTTGTGCATTAAGGTAGAGACATGGTTTTCATCAAATTAGCTTATTGTTTACATGGCCTTTGATTGCTATGCCCATAGCCATTTTAAGGCCTACACTCTCCCACATAATTATGGTCTCCTTGATTGTCATTTGGGTCTATTATAGCCACTTACCAATTGGTTTCCAAACCTCCCTCTCAACTAGTCACCCCTTGTTTTGGATGCAATTCATGGTTTACAAAAACCTTACATGCAAGAAACTCACATTTTTGGCACAAAAAAGTATTCTTAAAGCCTTTTTAAAAACATGAGATTACTTTTTTAAATTCAATGTCATTCATATGATTTCTATTATTAACTTGTTAAAATTTTAATAAGTATTGATTTTGGTGGTGGATATTTTATAAGGGTTGTAATATCAGAGTGTGTGATTTAAATATTTTATGATGGAGATATTGTAGAATTTTTTTTGAATATTGATCTATCACCCTCCATTTTTTCACTTGATGAAGATAGAGGGTGAAGATCCAGTTTGGCAGGAGGCCAAAATCTATCACAATAAAAACTTTCTTATTCTTCCTCTTTACCCACTATACTTTTCCTTAGATGCATTATTGGTTGAGCCCAACATCCTCCATTTTGTATTTGTAAATAATTTTTTCTTCGAAAGTCATGCATTGATTTCTCAAGACACATTCTCATTTATGTATGACATCTCTTCAAGAGTGCATTGTATTGAATCATGAGGGGGGTCGCCACTGATAGTTCATGGGCATGTATTATGTTTTGTGTCATGTTTTCATTCTATTTGCATTATCTATTTTTTGCATCACCCTTATAGAAAATTAATTTCTTCAAAATGAATGCTAATTTAATTTCACCTCTCACACCATTTAACTACTATGAATGGAAATTCAAAATTCAAATAATTTTTGAGAAGTGAGGTTTTACATCATATAATAATGGTAAAATATTGAACCTAATGTATATGCATAAAAATTTGAGTGGTATAACTATTGTGACAAAGCCTATAGGTTGCTAATTCTATCAATTTATCCCAATCTTCTCTTTCATGTAGAGTCTACTAAAATAGACAATGAAGTCTAGACTACCTTGAAAAATCTCTTTGGAAAGCTATATGTAATGACATGTCATGAACTAGAGAATGAACTCATTAATTTGAGTCCTAACAATTTTGACACCCTTCAATATTTCTTTAATATGTTTAGGTCCTTGAGATTACAGTTGAAATAATGTAGGATATGGAATAAAGATGACCAATTTATTCTTTCGGTACACTCAAAACTAGGTCCAAATTATTATGTTTATCTTTACCTTTCACTCCACCAAAAGTGCTCTTCAAGCCACATGGAAGATGCTTTCTTTATATTACTTTGTAAGTGAGTTATCTCAAGATCAAGAAAGATGATACATATGGGCACACTAAATTCCTCAAAAGCACAAGACCTGATTATTGCAAATGGGAAACATAAGGCTTCAAAAAATAAGGAGAAGAAACATAATAAAAATGATCATGAAAATAAGGATCAAGAAAAGAAGGAACAAAATCCAAACACTAAAACCTTATCTCCTAATGGTAAACCTAATAAAGAGAAGGTTAATTGTGCCTATTACAATAAAAATGGGCATGATGAACATAAGTGTATGAAGAAACAAATTGATTGGCTAAATCATATTCTATAAAATAGTAACAAAGGTGTTCCTAAATTTATCAAACAAAACTCATCAACCTAGGATTACTATAAGTTAAAAGAAAAAGGTAAAGGGAAACAAAAGGGCAAGGCTTTGGTAGTAGTTGTAGCTTTGACTTCTTCATGGGTTATTGACTTGGGTACTTAACACCACATGGGTTATTTATAGGTTGTGTTATATTCCCTAGAGCCTTGTAGCATGTCTTCTATCACATTGGGTGATGAAACTCTAGTATTAATATCATGAAGAGGGTATTTTGAAGTGAATGGAGAAACATTCAATAATGTTCTAAGTGTTTCATAGCTTTAAACTAATAGCCTATCAGTGTACCAGATTACTCACATAAATTAGGGCATAAGAGTTGAGTTTTATCTAGTTTTCATAGTCATAAGAGAGTGGCATAATAATTCTATAATGGTAGTGGGAACAACATATCATGAGTCTCAGTTATATACCTTCTCACACTTTGCACCTAAAATTTATCTTAATGCATTTTTGACTCACTCATATGAATTTAGTCAATTATGCCATGAGTAGTTTGGCCACCTTAACTATCACTACTAAGAAAAACTCAATCAATAAGATATAGTCAAAGTTTTGCCTAGAGTTCATTTATCTAAAGGACATTTTGAGGGTTGTACCCTTGTCAATCATCCTAAAAAGAAATTTGACAAGTGCAAAGTATGGAGGGATACACAAGAATTAGATCTGATACATAGTGATGTATTTAGGTCCTTTCCTAATCCATATTTCACTAGGATAATTATGTTCCTACCTTCATTGATGATTTATTGAGATAAACATGGGTCTACTTCCTTTGACATAAGTCTAAAGTTTTTGATGATTTTCAAGACTTCAAGGAACCTGTTTAAAAATATTCATAGAAATATATTAAATTTATTTGGATAGATAATGGGGTGAATATATCAACATCATTTTTTATTAGTTTTTCACAGTAGAAGGGATTGACTTACAATGCATAGGTTAATATAGTCCACAACAAAATGGTTTTTCAAAATGCAAGAATTGGTCCTTGAAACATCTAGTCAACTACATGATTCACTCCAAATCACTAAAACATCAATACTAGGTAGAAGTAATCAATTATTCTTACTATATTCAAAATTGGATTCCCCACAAATCTTTTAAATGAATAACTCGTTTTGAAGCTTGGCATAGTAGTAAACCCATAGTTGAGCATTTTAGGGTCTTCATGTCTCTACTTATGGCATGAATACCTAATAATAAATTCAAGTCTATGCAACCTTAGAGTACGCCTTGCATATTCATAGGATACCCAAAAGTTTGAAGGCATATCAACTTCTTTATCTGACCACACATGATCTATTTGTTGAGAGAAGTGTTTAATTTCAACATAGTCCTACAGACTTGAAACTTGATGCTTCTCTTACTTTATTAGAATAACTTGGATTCAATGTTTTTTATAACAACCCAAATCAGCCTGAGTATATTCGAGAGGTTGAGGACACTTCTAGTTTTGATTGCAAGATTAATGATGAGGACTCATCTCCATCCACATATAGCCACACTTTAGATGATGATTATTCTCCACCTAACTCACCTACATTTAGTCCTGTTTAGGTGAGACATACACAATAAAGTACATGTATATAGGTTGGGGATCCTTTAGATAATATACATACACATTTAGATTTTTATAATGGGCCACATGGTTTCTTTGCCTCTACATCAAATTGATGAATTTTTTGGGAGGCATTAGGTATTCTTGAATGGGGTTATTCCATGCATGAGGATTATAACTCCTTAATTAGGAATAACTCTTAGGACTTGAAACTTTTTATTAAGGTAAGAAAGATAGTTTGATGTATATGGATATATTAGAATAAGTATGAATTAGTAGGTCCATTGACAATATCAATGTGTGATTGGTTGAAAACATTCTATCAAAGGTGCATGACATCAACTACATTGAAACCGCCATACTAGTCACCAAAATGAATATGTTATACTCACACTTACTATTGTTGTAGCCAATCATTGAGATGTTCATTAGATGGGTGTGAAGAGTGTCTTTCTTCCCAAACACCTTGAGGAGGATATTTTACATGGAGAAACCACCATAATTTGTCAAATATTTTTTCTTTGTGTGGAGACTTCATAAATCCATCTATGGGTTGAAAAAAGCACTTTGAGATTGGTATGAAAAGAAGTATTTTTTCCTTGTTTCTAAAAAGTTTACTTAGTGCCTTTCATTCTAAAAATCTATCTCTTATGGTAGGATGATTTTATTTTGATTCTCATTCTTTACGTTGATGATATTATGATCACCAAAAACTCTTCCTCATACAATTTAGCAATGAAAAAATGTATTCATGATATATTTTCCATGATAGGTTTGGTCTTGTTACATTACTTACTTTGGATCCAGATTTCTCAGCCTAACTCAAGGATTAATCTTGCACATCCCAAATATGCTTTCAACTTACTTGTTTGATTTCACATCACTAATTATAAGCCAACTCAGACATCCTTTGATTTTGGATTCAAACTTGAGGAATATTTTACTTCATTGTTGGTCGATTATACCTTATATCGATAACTTATTGGTAGCCTTATCTACTTGATATACATCAGACCTAACATTTCATATGTAATGGGCATAGTCTCCAGATTGATGTAGGAATGCATGAGCTACATTGGAAAGTAGCTAAAAGGATATTACTCTATATTTAGGGTGCAAATAGATTTGGTATTCATTATAGATCTAGCATTGAGATTAATTTGATTAGCTATACTAACTCAGACTGGGCTAGAGATATTTAGAATCACAAGTTCACTTCAAGTTACAATTTATCTATTAGTTAAAGACTCATTATTCAGTCAAGCTAGAAGCAAAATGTTACTACTTTATCATCTACTAAGGTAGAATACAAAGGGGATATCAATTCTACCACTGAGGCTATCTATATTTAGGGGATTCTCATAGAGTTTGTTATCTAGTTTAGATAATATATAATCATCCACTATGACAACCAAAGTACTATTAATATTTATAAGTTTTTAGTCCAACATTAGTAGACCAAACACATATAGATTCACATACACTTCATCATAGAGTTCATCCATAGGAATATCATTGATTTTAGATGTTGGTAAAGTACAGAACAAATAATTAACATGTTCACCAAATCTTTCATGAAGAGAAAATATCTTCACTTGCGATCCCTTTTTGGGGTTTGGGATACTGTAACATCATCTTCTGGGGGGTTCTAGCCTCTTATTTCTCTCTCTCTCTCTCTCTCTCTCTCTCTCTCTCTCTCTCTCTCTCTCTCTCTCTCTCTCTCTCTCTCAAGGGGATGGTGTTTTATAAGTTTTCTCATTTTAATTTATTTACGAGAGATTGATTCGTACATGGGTACCTAATCAGGCCTTGTTTCAGAAACCTTTTTTTTTACCCACCTAAGATATGCTTATGGGGGCTTTAGAGTAACAATTTATTATTTTTCTATATTTATTTATTATGGGATTTTTTTACCTCACTTGGAGTTTTACTACTTTCATGAACATAATTTTTTACGTGTACTTGGAGTTATAGTTTGACTAGAGAAATAGGAAGTAACTCCATTGACTAGTATTTTAGGTATGGGAGTTAATCTTGCAACATCACATAATATCATAGTCACAAAGTTCCATTTTTTATATCTTTTAATTCTTTCATAATGGCATGTGAAATGTATCTCATCATTCAACCAGGTTTATCCTCTTCGATTTTAACCACATCCAAATCAAAATGACACATAACCACCTCCTATTTAATTTCTTTAAAAAAAGGTCCTTTCATGCTTTAAAGTGGTTGCTTTGTATTCCTTTATCTACCTGGGACTCTCAATGTGTCCCCTCATACTCGAGGCAAGGTGTGATTGTCTCACATTCATGGAATAGTATGAGCATGGAGTTCATTAAGGCTATCAAATGATTTTGTGAAGTTTATGGACCCATTTAAGTTTTCCAATTTACTTCAATATCCTTGTGTATCCAAAGTTTTGCATACAAAATTATGTTTACACCATTATTAAAACATATATTTAAACTAAACTTTGATTATTTATTTTAAATAAAATTGAAATAAAAAACTGTGTTATCACTCATAAAATTAAGAAATATTAAAACATTAAAATGGACACATGTTAATCACCTAGTGGACATGGGGTCAAAAACTTATCTAAATTCAAACATTTAAATATATCTTTTACATTCATAAATTCACCCAACCTCACAAAGTTCACTCACAAAAACAACACTGAATTCAAGAAAAATAATACTACGTCCCTCATGTTTCACACGGCCATCAAAGTCTAAAAAAATATTACATTAAAAGAAATGGCATAGGCCACTACGTAGTACCCATCGAGTGCTCTATAACATAAAATGAACTTCATCATTCAACATATCCAAGGCAATCATGCACTAAAGTTTAATGCATAGCCTCCGCCAATTGATAGGTCACCATAAACTAAATACGTAGCTCGTTGCATTGTGACTGTGGAAAATGGAACATCACCACGTGTTTTCTTATGGTCATAGATTTAATTATTGTATTTATTGCACATATTTATCCTACTGTCTATTCTCATTGTAAACTATTTATTTTATAAACATAAGCATATGTGTGAATATTTTAAATAAATTGGATATATCGATAGGTCCACATACTATTAGTAAAAGTAAACTGAGGAACTTTGTGATTGTGTGACCCAAAAAAAATCAATAAGTGACATGGGGATCATTGTGCAGATAGTACATTGAAGGCGGATTTAAAAAAAGGAACCTCAATTATTTCCACATTTCATGTTCTGAATCAAACAAAGTGAGAATCAAAGGCAAAAAGTGCACTACATCAGCCCGAGCCATTTAGTCATGTTACGTTTCACTTGGGTTTAAAAGGGTCAAAATATTACAATAAACAAAATATTAAAGTCAACTTCATAAAAAATTGATGAACAATATAAGCCCATGGTGACTAGAAATATGCCATATAGAACTAAAGCCACAAAATTGAGTTTGGAAATCAGTACAAACTCTCTGACTCTATGGTCACTAAGTAATGACACTGGTTTTTCATTGATTACAAAATTTCTCAAATATTATATGTACAATACTTAACTTTAAATTATGTTATTTTTTTTAATTTATTATTTGGGCATGTGTACGGATTTGGGAGATTTTCATAGACATACCTTCATAATGTATATACATTATTAACATAATGCGTATACATTTTATTAATAATATATATACATTATTTGAAATATGGCTCAGTGAATATCAATCCATAATACGTACTTATTACTATATAATGTATATGTATTATAATAATAGGTACACATTATAACAATGCATACGTGTTATAACAACACGTACACATTATATATTAACACATATGTGTTATGATAATATATACATGTTATGGTAACATGTATGCATTATAACTTGTATTTTTTTTAAAAAAACCTACGACCTCCAAAATCTTTATTTATCATTCTAGCAGATTATATGATTGTGTTCTCCTCAATACTCATCAGAAGTCCTTTGGAAAGCTCAACACATCCCAAACATCATGATGCCACCACATTAACCTTGTGTTTTACCAATTTTTTATTTTTTACAATATTTAATTTTTAAATTGTTTGTTTTAAATAGACCAATCCATTGCAAGAGACCATAATTGTCTTCCTAACCCTCCACCTAACCCTCATATTCTTGTGGCTAAGCCTCCACCTAACACAATTAATCCTCTTGATAACCCTCCACCTAACCCTCCTAATCCTCTTGTTAATCCTCCACCTAACCCTCATATTCCTCCACCTAACCCTCCTACAAAATTACAAGATCCCATAGATAGTCAGGAGGATCTAGCTTCACACATTATAGAAAATAAAATTGAATTTGAGCAACTAATTAGGGAAATGAGGGATCTTACATCAACCAACGCCCATCACACTTATCTAGCCAATAACCTATAGACATTATTGGGCCAAATTGACTTAATAAGGAGTCAAATTGACATATAGGCATCTTATCAAGATAGTTGTAGGGATTATTATCTTGATAAATTGTCAACATAGGAGGTCAAAAAATAAAAAAATATCAAAAGTCAACATTTGTGCATTATTAATTGATCTAACCACTAAACACCATTTCTAATAACTGCTAAATGTTTCCAAATCTATAGGTGCCAACACAATTCGATCAAAGCCAATTTATAGGACTAATGGTGGATGGTGTTTGATTATCTATAATGTAATAACCTTGAGGTCCCTTGTATTTTTTGAGGAAACTCTCCTGTGAGTTTAACTTTAATCAAATTCCAAATTATTTTGAGTATAGTTAATTCTAGGGTTGAGGGAAAGGTTATGTATGGGATCAAATAGGTACATATTGTGTGCTTGATCAACCTATAGGGATCCCTACCCAAAATCCACTTCATCTTGATATCCCCTTATGGTGAAGGAGGTTGTGAAGATCAACACTCTGCATGCACTTAGTGTGACTAATGATACACTTGTAAAAATTATGAGTAAGCTTTGAGTGATTGATGCTAGTGATATGCCACGTAGAGTGGATACCGAATCACATCTTTGTAGATCTTTTGTAGCTATATGTAATGGAATTTTTGATGATGATGGGACTAGTGGTTTATATGGGTTGGATGATATACTCTTGAGTGAAGAGTTTTTAGCATGTATATTTGGTGTGCAGTCATCATCCACTACATGGATGTAGATATATTTTATATAAATGTCATGAGTCAAATTTAAGTTATATTTGAAAATTTAAAATCTAACAAGTAATTTGCATAAAAAATGAATTATTTGTATAAATGCATGTTTTAGGAGGAGAGAGTGACTTCATTATCATATTCTAGATTTACAAGATTAGATATTACATATCCTTTGTTTACATATATAAAGCTAGTTGTTGGCCCATCCACTACTGTACATGCCTATGTTAGCATGACAATTTTTACTTATATAGAAGTAAAACTTTGATTACATCTTACACTCTTGGTTTAATATTTAAGATAAAAATCACCATATATCTTTGATACTTTAAAGAAAATTAAGTGAGACCTTATTTGTTTAGTTGATGTCTCGAGTTGAAACTTCTCCATAATCGTGAGTGGAGATAAACATAGGCATTATTTCAATAATGCCATCTACATAAGCCCTCACAGAGGTACATATTAACTTGTAATTTTTTAAAATAATTTTACTACATAGTTACCCAACAAATGTAACTTATGTGAATGTATTATGTATGCAATGTTTTCCCATGACATCTGATAGTCTAGTTTAGATGGTGAGTAAGAAAACATCTCATATTTCATCCCCATTTCAGACATCTGTTCATATAGCTCAACTTGCCATTGACCCAATTGAGCATCAAAATGAGATTGAACAGGACCATGAGATTAAAATAAGATCATGTTTAAATTTTTTATATTCTATTTTAAAATTAATTTATTAACTTAGTTGAATAAATATTTTATGTTAATTTTCTAATAATACTTGTATTTGAAAAGGCTCAGCTTTAAGTGAGCTATGAGTGTAGGACATGCAATTAAACTTTGGAGTAATTTAAGGCATTAGAGGGATCTCCATCTACTAGAATGGCATCTTATAGGTATTCTTAGAATAAGGCAAAGAGAGGGAAGATATTTGATGATTAGCTTGTGTCTTACATGATGTAATTTTTTGTATGCTAATTTAACAAAGTATGCATTTTTATATACCTATATGGTGATCTATGTATTGTTGAAATTACACATGTACCTATATGTCATTCACCTAACATTCTATTATGTTTTTATTTTGTAAGCCTTTATGGATTTCATTATTATATTTTAAACTAATTTATGACAAATGAGCCTTTTGGACTTCCATTATCAATAATGAATTGTAATGTTTGACCATTGATCCACATGATAATTTTAGGTGATTTAAACAATGAATTGTAATTACAAAATTATAAGACTCTAAAAGACTTGAACAATGATTAATTACTATAAATATTTTTATATTAATAATGTAGCAAGCTCATTTTTTTAATCCATGTGCACGTGTTTAACATGTCAACATGACATAGCAAGGAAAATAGGGTTTCATAATTGTAAAACATTCACTAGGATGGGCCCCTCACTTTCCATAGTATCAAATTGTAAAAATAACACCATCATCTTTGTATATGTAGGATGGTCTCCACTTTCACATAAATAATAACCCAATTAGGCACCCCCTATGTATAAATATCAAGCCAATTATACACCTCCATATCACTAGAGATAGTATGGTGGGTATTCTAATCAACAATAGGGATGAAGATCACCCCAAATATAGGTAGGTTATCTTGGCAGCTACCAAAGTCATAGAAAATGAAACATATATTATAGATATCCAATCACTTTATATTTGTGTGGGAAGGTAATTCATATCACATGAAACTTCCCATACAATCCTTCATTAGTAACTTATTGGACTTATTGTAGAGTCACAAGATATAGCATAATATGAAGGATTATCCAGTGCTATAAAATCATAAGAAGGATAATATGGTGGGTATGTGCATATAGTTAGGGGACAGTTCCCTAGATATTTTCCATAACATGATCACGTTATTAAATAGCACAATAGAATTATTAACATAACATGATTACATTATTTAACTTATGGCTTGTTAATTATTGAGCCATGATGTGATCATGTTAATACATAACATGATTGTGTTATTAAAAAATAATAATGTGATCATGATATTTTAAACCAATAATGTGATTGTGTTAATAACACGATCAAATTCTCTATGTTCACTAAAAAATTAAAAAGTGAAGTTGAATGCAAAATTTCCTCATTTCATGTTCAAGTTATTTATTCATCTCACTCTCCTCTAATCTGCAACCATGTTTTTCCTTATTGAGGCCAAACCTTATCAAATTCTATCCAAGGAATATTTGCATATCAATTAATTGATGATGCAGTCATGTAGAAGAGGTAAGTGCTAAAAATATAAACCTGTTAACCCTAAATTTTAGTAACTTTTTGTTATTTTCATTATTTAATTGGTAATTTATTTTTTTTGAATAGCCCATCCTGTTAACCCTCCTATTATTAAGTCTAACCTTATTAACCCTCCACCTAACCCTCTTTTTACTCATCCTAACCCTCCTCCTAAGCCTCCACCTAACCCTTCTATAGTTCCACAAAAAACCCTAGGCATTCATGAGAGTCTAATTGACCACATTATGGAAAATAAAATTGAAAATGTCTAATTAATTAAGATAATTAGGGATCCCACTTCCACCAACATCCACCACACCTATCTAGCCAATTCAACAGAGTCATTACTAGGTCACATTAACTTTATAACAAGTCAAATTGATAGATGGGCTTCATATCAAGATAAATGGAAGGCTTATTATGATGACAAATTATATACATCTGAGGTCAAGAACAAAGACATATCAAAAGTCTCTTTTTTTTCCTTATTCATTGACCTAACCACCAAAGTACCATTTCCAATAACTACTAAACATTTTCCAATCCATTCCTACCAAAACAATTTAATCATGATAATTTTCTAGGACCGATGGTGGATGGTATTTGATTATCCATTGTGTAACAACCATGAGGTCCTATTTTATTTTTTGAGGAGACTCTACTGTGAGTTTATCCTCAATGATATTTTGAACTATTTTGATTATAGTGAGTTTCAAGGCTGACAAAAATTATCTACATAGGATCAACTAGGTGCAAGTCATGAACCTAATTAGCCAAAAAAGATACATATCCAAAAGTCACTTCAACCTAAGATCCACTTTGTAGTTCAAGAGATATTGGAGATTGACACACTACGTGCATTTAGTTCACTCACTAATACATTTATTCAACATATTAGTAGGTTCTTAGATACCAATGATAGATATACACCACTTAGTGTGCATACCTTACCCCACCCTTGTAAATATTATGGAGCTATATGCACTGGGCCTTATGATGACAATGATTTTGGTGGTTCAGACAGATTGGATAATATACTTATGACTAATGAGTTTTTGGCATGCACATTTGGTGTATAGACATTAGCCACTACACATATGAAGGTATATTTTATATAAATGTCATGTTAAATTTAAGTTATATTTACAAATTTAATTTAGTTAATAACTAATTTACATATAAATTGAATATTTTGATTATAGTGAGTTTCAAGGCTGACAAAAATTATCTACATAGGATCAACTAGGTGCAAGTCATGAACCTAATTAGCCAAAAAAGATACATATCCAAAAGTCACTTCAACCTAAGATCCACTCTGTAGTTCAAGAGATATTGGAGATTGACACACTACGTGCATTTAGTTCACTCACTAATACATTTATTCAACATATTAGTAGGTTCTTAGATACCAATGATAGATATACACCACTTAGTGTGCATACCTTACCCCACCCTTGTAAATATTATGGAGCTATATGCATTGGGCCTTATGATGACAATGATTTTGGTGGTTCAGACAGATTGGATAATATACTTATGACTAATGAGTTTTTGGCATGCACATTTGGTGTATAGACATTAGCCACTACACATATGAAGGTATATTTTATATAAATGTCATGTTAAATTTAAGTTATATTTACAAATTTAATTTAGTTAATAACTAATTTACATATAAATTGAATAATATATATGTAATTTTTCATGTCCCAAGAGCTGATGGTGCCTCCATCATCACATTTAACATTTGTAGAATTTGATTTAATGCAACCATCGTTTACATTGTTTAATCTAGTTGCTAGACCATCCATTACTACATTTGTCTCTATTAAGATGACACCTTTTACATATACAGAGGTAAAATTTTGAGTTAATGTTATGCTCTATGAAAATTTACTTTATGTATGTTTACCTGTTAAGTTTAGGTTAAATTTATCTATCAAGGATCTCAAAATTTAAGTACAACACTATTAAATACACTCTTGGTTTAATAAAGGAAAAAAACTTGACATATATATCTTTGATACTTTATACAAAATTAAATGAGACATTGTAGACATTCAGTTGATGGATCAAGTAGAAAATCCTCCATCACTATGATTCAAGATAGACATAGTCATTATTGTTGCAATGTCATCCACATGGGCACTAGCAAAAGTATATATTAACATGTAATCCTAAATTGTAAAAATAGACTTATTTTAATAATTTTAGTATATACTTGGGGTAAATATAACTTATATGAATATATTGTGCATGAAGGGTTGTCCCATGACATCTGATAGTCCTATTCAAATGATTATTAAGGAAAATTCTCACGTTTATTCGCTATTTTAGATTATTGTTCAAATAGCTGAGCCTACTACTGACTCATTTGAGCATCAAAAATAGATTGAGCAGGACCATGACCTTATAGTAAGTGCATGTTTAAATAATTTTTTTAATTTTAGTTTAAAATTAATTTATTAATAAGTGGTTTAATGTATTTTATGTTAATTTTATAATAATAATTGTATTTGAACAAATTTAGTTGGAAGTGAGTTATGAGCATAAGACTCACAATTAGACCTTGGAGCAATCCAAGACATTAGAGAGATCTGCATATATCAATAGGGCATCATAGGGAGATTCTTCTTTGAAGAAGGAAAAGAGAGGGAGGTTATTTGATGATTATGATGTCTTACATGAGATGTGTTTGTTTGTATGCCTATATGGCATTATACACATTTTTGGCATTACCTATGCATATATGACATTCACCCGACATTAGATACTATGTTGTTATATGTTGTAATTTTTTGTATGCCTATCATGGAAATCTATGTATTATTGACATTTTACATATGCCTATATGAATTTTTTGAAGTTTTCATCTTAATTATGTTAATCTATCTAGTTTATATTTATTTTTAATTTAAAATGTTATTATATAATGTTGTTTTGATCTTCCAAACTATTATCTTTCAGATCTCATCTTTAATGTTTTACACAAACAAGGATTAAAAAATTATTATTTTCAATGCTATAAATCTCTTATCTCCCATATTTTTTTAAATTAATGTTTTTTATTTGATTTTGTTTAGTAGAAATAACTGATGACACTCTTATCTATTTTTCATTTGTCATCACCCATTTACAACTTTTCAATTGACCATTATCATAATTTTATTTCACTTAAGGCCCATACCCAATAATGTTCATACTTATATAATGTTGAGATATAAAATCATTCATAAATCCATGCAAATTTATCAATCTGATACCTATACTTCAAAACCTAATCTTTCACCTTCACTAGCTCTAATGTCTTTCTGGCTAGCTTTTATTAAAACTAGGACTACTACTTATATGGTCTCTATGATTATTTTTTATTTATATTTTCCTTAACCTCTTGATTAATATTCATTAATACATATTATTCACTCAAATCCTTTACTATCCTCCAACCTACCCATTTTGTCATTCACTCTTCACACTCTCTCACTATACATTCCCTAGGCTTGGCTATGCCTAGATGCCTTCCTATTCTTTAATAATTTTTATAACACTTCATATAGATCTTATATCTAGCTATCCAACCTTAATTCAACCCCCTCAATCTAATTTAAAAGGCCTCCACACTCCTTTACACTTCCTTGAAATTTTACCCTTTAAGATCTATTTGGCCTAATATGCCTAATTCATGTTCATGAGACTAGTTTATGACCCTTCAAAACCTCACTCCTTTAGCACCTTCAACACCACACTCTTGACATAATTCAACTCCCCATTGAGGTCTCTAGACCTAACTCAATGCCCATTATTAGTTTTATTACTTTCTAGGCCTATCCCTTAAGGGTGTTAGGCATCCTAAAATTGATCTTTAACAACTGGTATTTTACAATATCAAAAAATATTCTAACCTCCAAATCACTTTGAAAACTTAAAATACACTTTCATGTAAAATTGTGTGTGTGTGTGTGTGTGTGTGTGTGTGTGTGTGTGTGTGAGAGAGAGAGAGAGAGAGAGAGAGAGAGAGAGAGAGAGAGAGAGAGAGAGAGAGAGAGAGAGAGAGAGAGAGAGAGAGAGAGAGAGAGTGTTGCATGGGGGTGTGTGGTTTATGGAGAGAGAGGGTCAGTAGAATAGGTAGGAGGTTCATAAAAGAGGGATATATGGAGTAAGAATATGGAAAATTTCATTGTCCACAAGGACAAGGATATGATAGTGGATCATATTGTAAATATTGATGAACATTAATAAAAGATGTGTTATCTAGTTGAAGAATCTCCCTATCATTGTGTTTTGAATATAGTTGAATAAAATTTGATGTTTGATAGTGTCATTTAAGCCTAGAGATAATAACCCATGCTAAGTTGTAGGTGTGTGGTGTATTGAGTGGTTTTAGGTAAACAAAGGGGTAGTTTCACCCTCAAGTAAAGGTGGTTTGAGGAATAACAATCATGAAGATATAATTTACTATCCTATGGAAATATTTTGATTGAGTTTTTTAAATACAAAACATTGATAGATAATTTTAACTATCAAATTAAATATACTATCCATATATTCCCTTCATCATTATAAAATAAATAATTAATTTCCACTCAACCATACAAGGATTGACAATAAGTGCAAGTAGAAAATATTAATTCCAAGTAAAGTATCAATATGGAAAAACATCATATTGACAAAAAAATGGCATTTACAACATGTTTGCATGGGTGGGTAATGTCTAGGATTAGGTTCTTATCCTCCCATCATGTTTGATCAACAAACCCACCACCTATTCTGACCTCAAAAATGCCCTTCCCAATACAAGAAAAATGTAGTTTTTAATCCTAAGTCATTTATGAAAACCATCATATACCTCCTCTAACTCTTTAAGACCTATAATTGAACCCCATATCATTGAGGTGTAACATTCGAGATTAATTCATACCAGAAGCTGTAGTGATATATATACACAACCACTAAATTTAAATCCATGTAGAATTACATTTTCACTACCATTTAGAAGTGTGGTAACACCAACAACAAATATTGTCAAAGTTGAAGTTGTGGTTTCAAAAATCTGATTTCGATGCTTCCTGACCAAAAAATATCACTATCAACATATTGGGGGAGTGGGATAATATCTAGGACTAGGTTCTTGGTCTCCCATCATGCACTATCAACAAACCCACCACCCACTCCAGCCTCAAGAATGCCCTTCCCAATACAAGAAAAATGTAGTTTTTAAACCTAAGTTCAATGTCCATAAAATGAATCCTATAAATCATTTTTATGAACCATAAAATACCTTCCTTACCTCTTTAATCACTCTAATTTCAATCCATATCACTTAGATTTAACCTTCAAGATCAATCTGTCACACAAGTTGTATTGTTGGGTCTTAAAATGTAACTTTTTGGCATTAAATAGGCAACTTCTTGAGCTCCAACTGCCATTTCTATCTTTCAAACATTCAGTTGAGAATATATCACTTAAATCACATATTTATACATAAATTACACATTATAAAACTATGATAATTTTCAAATCCACTCGAAAGTGTATTTTTAGTAGCATTTAGGAGTGTAGAAACACTAACAATAAATGTTGTCAATGTTGAAGTTATGATTATAGAACTTTGGTTCCAATGCTTCCTAACAAAAAAATAGAAATTACAACACATACATAGGTCAAATAACATCTAGGACTATTTTATTTACCTCCCACCACACTTGATTGACAAAACCACCACCCATTATGGCCTCAAGAATGCCCTTCCCAATATAAGAAAAATCCAACTTTTAGCCTAAGTTAAAAAAATACATAAAATAGAACCTGTAACTCATTTACTTGAACTATCAGAGTTATATCCTGCCTCTTTATTCCCCTTAATATCACATCATATCACTTAGGATGAACCTTTGAGATCAATCTATGCACAAGTTCCAGTAACGGTTCCTAAATTTAACTTTTTGGCATTAAATAGGCAACTTCTTGAGGTCTAATTGCCATTTCTATCTTGGGGACCTCCTCTTAATAATATATCACTTAAATTATATATATAATTTAAGTGATATATTATTAAGAGGAGGTCCCCAAGATAGAAATGGCAATTAGACCTCAAGAAGTTGCCTATTTAATGCCAAAAAGTTAAATTTTAGGAACCGTTACTGGAACTTGTGCATATATTGATCTCAAATGTTAATCCTAAGTGATATGATGTGATATTAAGGGGAATAAAGAGGCAGGATATAAATCTGATAGTTCAAGTAAATGAGTTACAGGTTCTATTTTATGTGTTTTTTTAACTTAGGCTAAAAGTTGCATTTTTACTACATGTGATCCAACATCAAATACATTTAAATCCACCCAAAAGTGTATTTTAACTACTATTTAGGAGTGCGAAAGCACAGATAACAAATGTTGTCAAAGTTGAAGTTGTGGTTACAGAACTCTGATTTTGATGCTTCGTGATAAAAAACTAGTAATGACTACATGTAAATGGGGTGGATAATATATCGGACCATGTTCATGGCCTCCTATCTCAACTGATCAATAAACCCACCACCGATTTTGGCCTTAGGAACACCCTTCCCAATAAAATAAAAATGCAATTTTTATCCTAAGTTCAAACAAATGTAAAATTAAACCTATAACTCATTTATGTAAATCATCAACTCCATCCCCTTCCTCTTCAAGCCCTATAATCACACCCTAAATCACTCAAGTGGAACCTTTAAGAGAAATAGATGAAAGTATTTGTAGTGATGGGTCCTAAAATGCAACTTGTTGGCATTGAATAGATAACTTCTTGAGTTCCATCTACATTTTATACCTCTAGAACCTCCACTTGAGAATATATCACTTTGATCACATCTAGATAGGTAAATTACATGTGTTCTGACTACCATGATTTTCAAATCCACCCAATAGTGAATTTTCATTACCATTCAGGAGCATGGAAACACTAAGTACATGAAAAGTTAGCTTCTCTTAGCTTGAATAATATGGAATTATTTATTGATAGTGCCAACCACATAAAGGTGTAAGCTTATCTGGAACCACTAACCTAAAAAAACATTGTTAGTAAGTAATTAGAAAATAAATTTGTATGCACTACCTAGAAAATAAAAAACATTTGGTAAAATTGATTACATCTACATTTGAAACATCAACATACCTATGTATTTCAATAAAACAAACCACTAGGATATACTCTAACCTTTATAGTATCAAGGATAGCTTCATGGTGTGACTCCTAAACTTTCCATAGTTTCTTATTTAATGGCCTACCATGATATTTTTTAATTTAATATTCATTGAAATAATTAAATTTGAATAGTGAAGTATATTCTTTTGCATTCAAACTCTTCAAACAACCATAGATCTGAAAATTTTTATATGATATTATCAAAACTAAATTACAATGACTACCATTAACCTAGTTGATAGTCAATGTTTTCTCCATCTACAATTTAGAGAGTAAATTTTTTATTTCTTTATACACACTAACACAATTATTAATTTGTGCACTCTTCATTATCGTCATCTCTAATAACTATAAAAACATGCCTTGTATAAAAAAAACCATTTTTAGTGACAGTATGAAGATATATAATGAGATAAATTATACACAATGAAAAATATTCTACTTGGTTGCACAAGATCAAATACATGTTCAGAGTCATTTGATAATGTCATAAATGTAAGTTGAAATGTTTTTGGAACTTGAGATGTGTTGATTAGAATCAGAGGTTTGAAACTCCAATCATCCATCCACTCTTGTGACTCACACTCATTCCAAATAGAGTCCATGCATGTATAATAAAAACATGCCAAGTATCTTATATGAATAATCTAATAACTTGTATTTGATATATGAAATGAGTGGATCTTACTTGAACCCATTAGAGTCATACAATCCCCATGCATTTCCAAGTGTTCTTCATTCATTAAATGACAATGTCTATGAATAGTAAAATTTGGTTGAGCACCATGACTCATGTTCTCATTACACTATTCAACCATAGTTTTTACATCTATCAAATCAACACCCTCTTCAAATTTTAACTCTTCCCTTGCAATGGATCTTTTTACACATTATCCTATACTATCATGTTCCCCTTTTCCATGGGCAACCTTGTTGAAACTCCAAATTTGTTCTACACCAATGGTAATGTGCATCCTACTCAACCAATAAAAAATATATGTATTTTTGAATTACAATGTGAAATTATCTAACCAAATGTAATGTTGATTGAAATTAATGTTCCTCTAACTCAACTATTCATAGAACTTCTAAAAATGACCTTGTACATACTATGAATAATGTGATCAATCATTATAGATATAGAAATGGTACTCCTTTAATATTTTTCATTGCTTCTTTGTACTATTAGGTGCATGCATGAATGTTATATGCATGAATATGGAAACTTGTGATGAGTTGTAATAATACGATTGATATTCTATTTGTGGTTTGAATGTGTAATTTTCAAAAAATTCAAGTACTAAAAAAATCAAAGTAAGTGGGACTATATCTTTGTTTATCTTGAAATGTTCATCTAACCATCTTGTCCTATATGTGTGTCGTACATACTCATTAACAATTTTCTCCCTAAATTTGATAAAAATTTTAGCAACATGTATCTTTTTTATAACAAGATCACACTTTCTAGATTCTTTGCCATTTTTCACTTGATAAGTCATTAATTTATATTTTCTTAAACCAACAAATTCTTATACAATTTTACTTGTACTTTTTTCATGGATACAATTTTATAATTTTTTCAATCCACCACAGATGTTATAACTTCCATCTAAACATGATTTGTTATAAAATAATTATCCATCCTATCTTTTTCAAAAAATAGTTGGAAGAAATTTCCTGGCTGATTTGGTGGAAATTTAATGCCACAATATTGTAAAATGTTGCTAGTATGCAAACTACAATGAATATGGAAAAAAATATCATAGAGAATTAAAAATTCAACATGTTTCCTATAAAAACAAGTCGTGCATGTGTGATTTATTTTTACATAAAAGGGTTTGGCCATCTCAAAATATCTTTGACAAATAGAAATTGGTGGAAGTTTTTCTAAAATCTTAGAGTATAATTGTGTTTGATTCATATAGATGTAATATTTAGAATGCGGTTTAAAGTTATGAGAACCACCTCTTATTTTTACTACATCTCTTGCATTAGATGAAACTCTTGTATTATCTTTCCAAAATTGAGAAAGTAACTATTTGAGAACTTCGGCTATAGCCTTTTCATTTAGGGGAAATCTACTAGAGAATACCCATAGCTCATTAGTATGAGGTTCTTTAAGTCTTTCATGTCTTTCAATTACTTTCATTGATTTCTTTTTGTTTATATTAAATGTTAATCTTGATTTTGAAAGTATTAATTTTTTCCCTATTTAGCCACTTACTGCACAAGTTGTAAGTATACGTTGAGTAACATTAAAATCTTGGGTGCATAATTTTTGGCCTAAAGTATGATATGCATCATGTATATTCACAACAGTTTCATTTTTATCATCATCCATGTTAGATGTTCTTAGTCTTAATGTGTACATTATAGATCTAATCTTAATTAAATTTATCAATGAAACAAATAATTGACATCTTTGACTATAATAATCCAAATTATGAAAGAAAATATCCCAAATTTGATGAGTTAGTCTTCTTGAATGGCGACCTAACATTATTTTATGCATTGGTTCTAAAATATTTTCATCGACTTCAATTAAGTACTTATCTTTTCTATTCATAATTCTTGGAGGTGTTGTTAATGGTGGAATGTATTAAGAGGGTGTTTCAAAATCATTATTGCTTTCATCATTTAGAGGTGGGATGACATTCTCTTCATTGTTTATTTTTTTATTTTATGTTTCCATGAAATTTTCTTCATTGTTAATTTCATCATTATTTTTTTCGATCAAATTTTCTTCATTGATGGGGATAAAACATCATACATAGACACGTCATCAACAAAATAAAAAAATTAGAACTTTGAATGTAAAATTCCAACATTATCTACTTTATTATCATAAAATTAATTATTATTCATTTCATTGTGGTCAATTCATCATTATTAAATTCATTAAATGCTCAATTTCATCATTTTTTAATTCATTATTTTCAATTGGATCATTATCTATGGCATTTAGTTCATTCAGATAATTTTGTACCTTCTATTAAATGAATTTTGTGTATTTGTATCTTGTGTTTCTCTCTCAAACATTCTAATTACTCTATAGTTTTAATCATATAACATATTCATCTTACTTGAATGTGATCCATCACCCATAAAGGATAATTTATAGCTTTCCAAAGGTGGGGTCAAAATAAGTACATAGGGTCTGTAGGTCCCGTAGAAGTACACAAAAAATGTTTGTGGGGATTGAATTCTCGATTTGGCTTAAAATAGATGTTAAAAATTGAGTTTTGTCTATATAAAGAATTAGAAAATCATGTTATATAACATTATAACATATTCTTAATATAGATTAGGTATTAAGGCATTAGTGCATAGGGTTTAGGGGTTAGGGATTAAGGTACTAGGGCACAGGGATTATAATTTATGTTCGAGGGTTTAGGGATTAGGGAATAGGGCATAGGGTTTAAGTTTTAGGGTGAATATAATGACTAATTTCTCTATGCCATGTGAACCTAATTGTTACTATAGAGGATGTTAATTAGGGCTAAATTGGTTGGTAAATAGGGAACTTATGGTTTACAATTTAGGTTATAAAGTTTAAGTTTTATATTTTACCACTTAGGGTTTAATGTATATATTTTTTAAGGTTTACATAGGGTCCACTATGTTTCTAGGCTCATTTATCCCCCACATCATCACATATTGAGCCAATTAGTCAATTAAGACAATGAGTAATGTGATTAGGCAAAATTAAGTAATGTATATAGCTAATTATTACTCTAAATAATGTTAATTTATGATAAACCAATTACTTTATAGGTTTAAAATATAGGATATAGGTTTTATGGTTTATGGTTTGGGGTTTAAGACCTATAAGGTTTAGGGTTTAGGGTACACATGGTCTAATCACAAAGATAATTAAGGACAATTTAAATTACTTGGACCTATTTATGACTATAGAATGTGTTTTTAGGTTGTCATTATGCCCCATGTCATCATGAAAATTGAGTTAATTAGTCAAATGGGGTAATTAATTTTGTGATTTAGGCCAAACTAAGCCCTATGAACTTAATTCTTAGTCTAAATGATGTTAATTTGGGATAAAATGATTGGTTTAGGGTTTAAAGTCTTTATTTTTATGCCTTAAAGTTTAGAGATTAGGAACATTAGGAATTAGGGATTAAGGTATAGGTTTTATGGTATATAAGGTACAATCTAGAAGGTAATTGGGGAAATTTTAGCTCCTTGAACCTAGATTTATGAGTAAAGAGTGTGATTTTGGACTAGTCCTCACACCATCACAAATTGAGCCAATTAAGTCAATTACAATAATGAGTACTAAAATTTTAACCAGGTTTATCCCTATGAACATAATTATTACTAAATAAAGGATGCTAATTAGGGATAAATTGATTGTTTTAGGGTTTAGGTCTACAATTTAAAGGGTTTGTGGTTTAGGGATTATGGCTTAGGGTTTAAGGTAAATGGTACAAGGTTTAGGGTTTAAGGTAAATGGTATAAGGTTAAGGGATTAAGGTATCATATATAAGTTCCAATCAGTAAGATAATTAAATTAAATATGATTTTATTATTCACCTATTTGTGATCATTACCTTAATATTTGCATTTATGATAAAAGTAAGGTCAGTTAAGCCACACATATTACACACATTATACAATTGATTGAGCCATACATTTCGTTTAGGGGTTCAATTTTTCCCAAATCAAACCCTTAATTGCACGAAATGACTAATTGGATCAATTCATGATAGAATCAAACTTAATGTTTCCCCAAATCATATCTTGCTCTTTAAGGGGTTTAAAATTGGCATCAAATGCCTCCTTGATTAAATGAATCAACTCTTTAGTTAATTATATATGACATGACATTAGGATAAATTTCACTCCAAATCATATCATATACAATTTAAAATAGGTTCATGTGGCTCATTTTTACCCTAATTACCTCCACATTTGAATTAATAAGCATTTACATTCATTTGGTAATGACATTGATTTTATTGAATTCAAAACAACATTATATATAGGTAAAATTTGCATAAATAAATAATGTTTATTTGCATCAATTGAGATGATGAAATTGGAGTCGATCAACCCCCAAATCACATTTTATAGTAATGTAATTAGGTTAAAGGGACTTGAAATAGCCCTAATTTACTTCAAATGCACAACTAGATTGGTACTCCAATGGTTAAGTCTTGGCCATAGTTTTAAGAAATGTATTTTATGACATTCATGATAAAATTAGTTATAATATAAAATATATAATGAGCTACACCATAAAATGAAGTAATTATAAGTAGTCAAGTCAACATATTAAAATGTCCGTAAAGTTTTTGATGTCTAATGTAATACCATAACACCTTAATTCACTATCCAAGGATAGGGACCTTTATTTTATCACATTAAATAACACCACTATTAGGGAGCTCAAAAACATATAAGAGCATATATAAAATTTAATCTCAAGATCAAATTTGCATTTTTGGGTGTTATGAAGATATAACGTGATTGCATCATTAATGCGATCACATAATTTGAATTTGAATTCAAACACCAAGCCTTTTATCTCAATAATGTCTTGGATTCCCAAGCCAAAGACTTGGACCTATCAATCTACAACCCAGTCCAATTTTTTATAAAAAAACAAAATTCAAATTTGATCACCAAATACACTATGAATTTCAATGGTAAAATTTAAAAACATAATACCATCATGACAAACATGCTCTCTTATTTCTACAAATATTATTTTTATAATTTTTGGGCTAATTTAAGGTTTACAACTATGTTTATTTCTAACTATACCTTTTTTAGGCCACTACATGCTGAAACATACATGCCTATACATGTTATGTAATTTGTTTTCATTGATCATAGTGAAAAACAAGCTATATGGTCACAAACTAGGCCTAATTATGCACACATAAAAAAACTATTTTTTATTTCTTTGAAGTAGTTAGGCACACCACATGATCAACTATCCATTTTTTTGTTAGTTTCAAGGATCTATTTACTTGAAAAATATATAAAAAAGTATTCATTAAAAAAATAATAATAAAAAGGTTACAAACTTGAATATATTATCTAAATTTTCACCAAGGTTTCAAATAATATTAAATTCTAATAAAAAAAAGGTGCACTACATGACCATCTGTCTACTCTATTTTCTTTTAAAATGTGAGTTTTTATTCAAATTTTAGGTGTTTGACCTAGTTATAATTAACCATTTTTAAAACACATTAGTTTTTTGGAAACTAGACTCAAAATGCTACATTTCATGTTCTTACACCATCTTCAAATTTAGAATGTAGATATCTCAAATTATCTATAAAAGTTTAGATTTATGAAATTTTAGGAAAATCATGTCCTCAAGTAGGACCTTTTTTTCTCACCAACTTTATGAACTTCCCAATGTGTAATGTGAATAAGGCAATCACTCATGCAAAATATAAATATTTCATCTATGTTATCATCTAAAATTAATATAGGTAAAAATATATCCTACCTTTAGAGATTCCTATATAGATTCCCATCTAGAAGGTGCATGAGGATAGATATGCAGATCATGTGAGAGAGAATGTCTTGATGAATTAAGCATCCCATTTATTTCATTAATCCAAAATAAATATACTAGTAAAGGATATATTATGTATATTGAGGCCCTGATGTATGAGAAAATAGTGTGAATAATGTGGTAGGAATGGGTATTCACATCTCTAAGAGACCTCTTAAAACTAGTAATTAATTTTCATAATGAATATATTTCTCAAAATATAAAAAACATATTGTATAATCTACTAGGATTTGAAAATAAAGGGTATAAAATATCATAATGAATGTGATGTAGGAGCATCAACTAATGAAGGTAAGTAATCAATAAAGAGCCATGCCATGAGCTATTGTACATGAAATGGTCATTTGAAGGTATATATAGCATTGTATAATTCTCATGAACATGTAATTATCCTCCCTAGTGTGTAATAGGTTTGTTTGAGAAAGTAGTGTGGTCTTAAGATTAATGTTTGAGCTTTCCCTCCAAAAAGGTAGAATTTGAATACTTGAATGTTTGAAGGTTTGTAATCCTTGTGTAAAGTTTTAAAATGTAAAGGAGATCAAATTACTTATTGTAAAACCATATTCTACCCTCAAACTCAGTCAAGAACAACTTTGAGGAATAATTGGTATGCTTAAGGCTAAAACAAGCAAGTTTGAGCAAGTTCAAGGTTTTTTGAGGAAGTTTAAGGATTGTTCCAACTATAATATATTATTAAAAATGTTTATTTTCTCATTATATGGGTTGAATAATTGGGATGGGAGGCCAAAATATTATATAAATCAAGTCTAAGAGGTAATTTGGAGATTGGAGAAACATTGGTGAAGATTAGAATAACATTTCTCAAGGAGGATTGTTAAGCCACACACACACACACACACACACACACAAACTCAGTCAAGAACAACTTTGAGGAAGAATTGGTATGCTTAAGGCTAAAACAAGCAAGCTTGAGCGAGTTCAAGGTTTGTTGAGGAAGTTTAAGGATTGTTCAAAGTATAATATATTATTAAAATTATTATTTTCTCATTATATGGGTTGAATAATTAGGATAGGAGGCCAAAATATTATATAAAGCAGGTCTAAGAGGTCATTTAGAGATTGGAGGAACATTGGTGAAGCTTCGAACAACA